>OZ014509.1:77083068-78283068 GCA_963966075.1 Aphodius sticticus
TCGCTGAATATTTATTCAAACTTGTAGGCTAAAGTAGAGTAAAATTATTCACAATTAGATTTTGTCATGATTTTATCTCATCGATCTCAATTCTCATCCTTAACGAAGTTGACAGTTACTACAGTGCTGCCTCGTGGTACCCGCAAAATACCCTAGATTCTAATTTAGCGCGATATAGTAACCACAATTTCGAGCCGATAGACTTAAAATTTTGACTGTACCTTCTAAGATAGATTATCGAAAGTACACATGATTTTTGAGTTTCATAAACAATTACAATTTTTTTAGACAAAATTTTAAATATAAAACATCTAAAATGCACTAAGATGAAAAAACAACATTAAACACGTGACTTACCTTAAGTTTTTGAGTGCGTTGTTTATTTCAAACTATCTCCAGGCATCTGTATTTCCTTCAGGCGTCCTTTTTCTCCACAGAATCCACGCATTTCCGATCTAAAATTAATCAAAAAAAATATACTCATTACTTCATTATTTCTGCAATTTCTAGATAAAACACCTAGTAGGTAAAACAATACATCAATTGACCAAAAAATGGAAGAACAAGCTCAACGAACTGAAATCAGTCCACACTGTATTTTGGTATGACTCTGGATACAAAGCTAAGGTGGAAAGAACAGGTTCAGAAGAAAAGAGTAGTGCTTGGCAGCAAATACAGAGAACTGTACTTACTTTTGGGAAGAAACGCTCAATTGTCAGTAGAGGACATTTTAACTACCGTTGTTAATTTATCGGAATTTATAATAGTATATTATTCGACGAGCACATAACTAAGGATATAAATCGCGAGCATGAAGTTTATACGCGAGCCGTAGGCGAGCGTACAAACATTCTCGCGATTTATATCAGTTGTGTGCGAGTCGAATACGACGTTTTATCTACGACTCATAAATTCCATTTTATATCAAATATTTTAAATGTATTTGTCAATGGTGGTGAGGCGAAATGTCAAATAACTGTCATCCACGTAGGTTTAGACTGACTTTGACAGTACATTCGTATAATGATGACAGTTCCTTCAAATAATGAAGTCATTATTTGAACGAACTGTCATTATTATACAACGCTAGTGTCATTGTAATCATTGGCGCGTATCATGATGGCGATTATATAGTCATAGATACGTATGCAATGAACTTATTATATGTGAGTCGTAGATAAACTATACTTTTCAAACTCATTTCGATTTTACTTCGACCGGTAGTCGATCTGGTCATCCTTCAGAATATTTCAAATAGATAGAGCGACTTGTGACGCACTCGAACGATGCGACAATATCTTTGTAATATTTCAATGCTTGCAGTCCTCAATTCGATGGCCAATAAAAGATGACAAGTCCTTTCTACGAATGCCTTCGCTAGCGATGGAAGTGACTGTTTGCCGTTCAATTTTCGAACGCAAATAACATTTTATGACGGCGACGTGCAAACGCCAATTTCGTTCCTTCGTCCTTTGTCGTCGCTAAGTGCACTCCTGCGGAGATTTTTAAAGCATAATAGTAACAGATCGACAGTTCCAATCCAGCTTTGCCATCAACATCTATTTCAAAGGAAGTACGACATAAAAATATATAGAAAAGATGCTGTATTTCCCTATAGTATATTTTTGATATATTGAAATAGTTACAAGGATGGAAGACAGAGTGTTCCAAAATATTTTGAAAACTCCACCTCATCTTTCATGTTCGCTATTGTATAACTATTTCTCAAACCCATTAAGAGGAATCACTAGAGGTAGTAGCGTACTACAAAACAACACCACATAAAACCAAACATCCTGAGCTTAATTGTGTGTTAATAATCACGTGTAATACATTAAATTATAGATAAAGGTGTATTACACCGGGCACGAATGCCACTTTTTTTCATTTGCGTTGTTGTTTTGTTTTTACCCTTGCTAAAGAAGCCAATAATTGGTAATTTTTGTTATTTTTTTTCCAAGTCCGAACCAATCATCAAAAAAGCAATATTACAACATTTTGTATTGAGCCCTCATGAACTTGTGTAAAAAAAATGACAACAAAATATGAATGTTGTAATGATTTAACCGTTGCTTTTTTGAACATGTGAATGAGACGAGAATAACATATTTTATCGTCATACGGTGCAGCCATCTGTTGGATAAACACCACATCATTTTCTTCGACCAATCAAATTCAAATGGTACAGTCTGAAGCAGCAGCATGAATACGTAGCCAGGGGAATCACAAATATTGAGCAATTTCGGCCTAACAAAAATATTGATCGCATGTTGACACGGGAGGTGTAGCGGCGCCGCGCCCGGCAAACGAAAGCCATACGAAAAATAAATTTTACCGTGCTGGTGCTACGTAGATAGCAACGACTCGCTTATAAATTAGGACAGCATGTTCTTGCGGAAGTGTATGTGATCAACATGAATTGTTGAATTTCGACCAAAATAAGCTAGAAACCGAATACGAGAAATAATTTGTTGCCGTCCTGATGGACTTCTACGCAGACAGCAAAGAGTGAGTTATAAATTAGGAGCGCATGTTCCCGCGAGGGTTTATAGTGCAGTCCCCGTACGACACACGGAACGAAGAATAATCAACAACCGCAATACCTACTTACAATGTTACAACTACTAAATATATAATAGGAGTTAAATAAATTATTACTAAGGAAATACAAGTAATCTAATTTTTAATCAGTCATTTATTTTTCGTCATTCAAATATATTGGTATTTAGATTTAGAAAATAATATTAATACCAAACACTTGTCGCTTGGCAATGCATTCAGAGCAATCGCAATCTATGTAGGATGGTTGGCTTTAGTTTGACTTGTTGTACAACAGACGTAGAACAGACGCTAGAAATATGGGCAAATTAAAAAATCAACTGCCTTTATGTGGCCCGCGTTCTAAGAAAACTAATAACTTGCGAGCGTACCCGCGGTAAGTGTATATGTAGATATTATACGTGTAGTGTAATTCTTCGCTAATCAACTTCGCTAGTTAATTTGGGCAATATTCTCTTATAGGTGTAAGCGTGCCGGATTACCATATATGACAAAAAAACTTTTATAAAGGTGTAAAATATTTGAACATGTATCTATATAGTATATAATAAATGACTTATACATATACATAAATCTGCCTGTTTTATCGAAATCGCTATTTTTTCTCATACCTACAATTGAAATTGAAGTACGTATACTACCAAGTCTATACATAGCAATAATAATTTTGAGTAAAATTTCAAAATGCAGTATCCAACTGTATCTAGAATTAAAATAGGAAAATTATATTTACTAACACCTACTTGCGTCACTCGATAAAAATTTGAAGATGAATTTTTATTTGAGGCGTGTTTTACCTGAAAGTATCGATCTCTGCTAAGTACGAACGAGACATTCGAGATTATTGATGCACAAAGAAAACGTTAAATGGATTTAAATAGGTATCTGAGTACGAATGCTTTCACGGCCAGAGTCATTTAAATTTAGATGATAAATAGTTACTGGTTTATGCCGTGAGTAAAAATTCATAATTACTGTCTTCGCGAACTGATAATTAGTTACCAATTCTAATAATAAATGTAAAGCAATAAATGATTTATGTAAGAAAAGCTGTCTGTTTTACCAAAACTACAATTTTTTTCAACACACAAAAGGTAAAATGTTCAACCATAGTTAGTAGTAAAATAGGAATGTTATAATAAAGCAATTAATTAATTTGTATCACTGTATTGTTTTGTGGAATTGTATTTGTATTTAAAATATACAAGAGAAGCTCTTCAGAACATGCGATAGTCACATACACAAAATTATTAGGAAACGGTTCGGCGCCAGTCGACACCGCACGGCCCCTTTGATCTTCGCCGCAAAAGAACGATACCGCTGTTCCCCTCATCTAATCAGTGCGTTGCTTGCATTTTCTGCGGAGTGTACAGTGGGCGCGGCTTGTTCCCTCCTCTCGCGCCTCAGTTTCGTCGAACTTTTGAGGCCGGTGACTAACATTTACTCTTAACGTACTTTGTTTCCAGCGTGGGACAGCCTGTACAGTACCTACTGTTTTTGTTCAGTTTGTGATGTTAAAGAAGTCTTTCCTGATGTTATTACAATTTGTTTTCGCGTTTTATGTTGATCGATCGTACACTTAATAGTCATGCTAACTTAACCTGATTAAGGTGCGATAACAAATGATCATCGCGGCATCAGGCAAAAACAAACACGGCCGCATTTACCCCGTTTACTCCGACAAAAACTATTCACTAAGTAGCCACATTAATCCTGGGATTGGGTTTAGCTAATGTCCATGAAGTTAGCCTTAATCCCCCTAGGGATAAAGGTGGAACCAGTCAGGACTTTTTAACGTTCTAAACCAAGGCCGAACTGTAATGGATTGAAAAATAAATTTTAAGTTCCAATAAGTTTAGGTGTTATTTATCTTTATTTTTATTATCTTTAAGTACGAAATCGATTGCTCCAAATATAAAATACTCGAAAACACAAACTCTTCAGTTATTCCTGGTTTCTTCTAAACCAGTGTACTCATGTGTAACCTTCTACTTCTAAAAATTACAATTATACTGATAATCTTCATGAATTCCTTTACAATGTATCAAAAAAATAATAAAAATCGGTCCAAGATTACAAAAGTTATCGACAAACAAAGAATAAGCAAGAACAGGTGTACCCCAAGGTGGTATCTTGGGACCGTTATGCTCAATAAAGTCCACATCAACTTTACTAATAAATACCAAGATAAACGGAACTATGATTCCTATCACTGCTAAGTACCCGATAGTATTGACTTCTGTGTTTGAAGCAGGGCTGTGGAGTCGGGGAGTCGGAGTTCAGACAAATTTCAGAGGAGTCGGAGTAGGAGTGGGAGTCGGAGTCGGAAAAATATGTACTGACTCGGACTCCGAGTCCAGGTTTAATTTTTGTAGAAAAAGAAAAACATGCGAGATGGACGTTGCCTCAGTAGACAGTAAACAAATAAAACTTAACATTCTATTAGGTCTTTGACAAAGTACCTACCTACATATGTAAATAATAAAATTACAAAAACACACTGTTCAAACGGAAGTGAAGACGATTAATAAAAGTAATTCGGCAGAAATTTGAAAACGGTAATTTGAACAAAAGATTTCAAATGAGAATGAGAAAGTAGGGCCGTAGTTCAATGTAGTAATAATCATTTATCCAGATTACCTGTTGCAGCCGGAATTATGCTGCTTTGACGTCAGCTTTGAAAATAATTAAAAATTATGTCAGGGCATCCTTGCAGGATGGTTTGAGGTATTCTGTTCCTCACAACAGTTTTATAAACGTATTTTGCATTTAATTCTATTTTTATTAAAATGAATTTTATTTTGTATTATACACTATGTCTTATGGGTAATTTTGTTATTGGTAGAGATAGAAAGTCGGTTAAATGGACAAAGTAGTGCCGATTTGTATGTTCTCTGGAGAAAACAGTTAAATACTTAATAATGTCAGAGATATTTTGAGTATAAACAAATTACAGCAAGAAATTAAATATTATAATTATGTGGTCATAACTTTTTTATTTGTGGTCCGATCAGTAGGCCTTTTTGCATCTTATAGGCCGTTTTTTAGTTACAATTAGATTATCAGTTTAAATATGTTTGCTAACAAATTCGCTGGACAGTGGACACAAATAAAACTTCTGTGTTGCTTATGATTTCAACATTTGTTTGTGAGTAATTGGATATGCACAAGCCATATGTTTAATACAATAAGATACAATACTAGACTATAAATTTAATTTATTAAATTTGTTTCATTTTTCCTGGTAGTGCTTTTGTTTTCATAGCAAATTTAATGTTGCTCGGTTGTATTACTCTGCGTCTTATGATTATTTACATATGTAAGATTTTTATTACAATAATTATTTGAACATATTTTTGTATGCAATTTTTCGGGAGTCGGAGTCGGAGAAATATCTGGAGTCGGAGTCGTGAATTTTTTTACCGACTCCGCAGCCCTGGTTTGAAGGCCCACAACTCCAAAACTACTGAACAGAAAAAATTGAAATAAAGTATGCCATACTCAGGGTCACCCTAACCACAGGGCTAAATGGGCTATAGCCCCGGGGCGCAAGCGTTTTGGGGCGGCAATTTTTGTTGGTGTTATATTTTTTTGTTATTTTGTTTTTAAAATAACCAAATACCTAACTTGTTCTAAATAAAATATAAAATATTTTATCTATAAATATGTGTGGTCCTAGAATTTTAAAAATGGTTTCACTGTTGCACAGAAACATATTATTTTTGATAATGAAAGTTGCACTTTCCCAGAGTTTCCCAGGGTTATTAATATTTTCAATTCAATTCCCACTACAGGAACAGCCGATTTATGTATATCAATATCTTCTTCCTTTCTTTTCAGATATATCGCGGATAGAAGTGGAAGTATACGCGGTGGACAGTCGTGGCATAGACAGCACCACGTTTCAAGTTAATATCTTGCCTTCTGATATCGTCGACTGCGATCTCATAACAGCTGATTTATGCTACTGGCAATCGGCAACATATAGCGTCTACGAGAACAGAAAGTCAAGCACAATCGGCACGCTTGGATCGTCGTATTTAGCTGAGATGTGCCAGGGCTACAGGATTAACTACACCCTAATAAAAGGTAGGTGAGAGAGATATCACTTCAACCCTCTACAGCAGCAGAAAGCGTAGATCTCGTCCTTTATAATTTATGCCGCTGGCGTGCTTGTTAACTTTTATGGCTTCGAATTATATCTGTAGACTGTGCTTGAATTGAGTGGATCGCAGTACAAGGGTTGTTATAGTTATCTAGATTTATGGGGTGGACATTAGAATTGTTTTAATGTACTGTATATATCAGTGTTTCTCAACATTTTTACTCTTCCGGAACCCTTTAAATATGGTGTACTTTCTTATTTTTTGTAGTATTGGAAAAAGAAAAGTGTGGGAATAAACACCCAAGTGGAAGATATTTGTACACAGTAATTAAATCTATAACAGATGATTCCTATATTTTCTCTTAAAGTTTGTTAAATAAGAAAAAGCTTGCTCATACATACTCAATGTTGAAAGCTGCTCTAATACAAGGTAATTTATAACTCGAAGTGAAAATTAAATGTAAAAACACCAAATTATAAAGAAAAAATGTGAAGAACTTTTAAATTTTTCTACGTAGTCAAAATTAGTACCTACTTCAATTTAATTTAATTATTTATACTTGCTAAATGCAGTCACGAAATTTTAAATTTCCCTTTAGTTTCCTGTCCGCATAAATTTTCGCCTAGAATTGCAAATCACTCTGTATATTTTGACCAATAACTCTGCCAATAACACACTTATATTTTGACCAATAACTCTGCCAGGTTGTTGTTTTCTAGAGGTTATTTTGTTTTCATGTAACAGATAATTGTAAGTAATATTGTTATTTGAAGTTAATGAATAATTAGTCTAGAACAGGGGTTCTCAACCGGTGGTAAGCGTACCACTGGTGGTACGCGAAGGACTTCTAGGTGGTACGCAAAAGGTACCAAACTTAAAATCATATTTATTCAGTTGATATTGTTAAATTGTTTGACCCAAAATTATAGCGGTCAAATCAGATAATACCCATTACCGTACGCAGACGTATTTCAAATGGCACATTGTGTAAAGGGAAGTGTAGTTAAAAAGGTAAATCAAAGTTAAAATTTTCCGTTACAGTTAGATGAAATACTGACATAATTAATTTTTATCAATTATTAGTCTTTATCCGATTCGAGGTGGAAGAGAAAATTGCAGAGGA
The DNA here is from genome assembly GCA_963966075.1 of Aphodius sticticus. Lineage (NCBI taxonomy): Eukaryota > Metazoa > Arthropoda > Insecta > Coleoptera > Scarabaeidae > Aphodius > Aphodius sticticus. The sequence continues at coordinate 77,090,857 of OZ014509.1, forward strand.
ATAATTATTTTGTAAACCTCTGCTCGAAAGAACAACTGGTGAAATATTCAAATTTCTTAATAATTTTATGTTTAACAATTCCATTCCATGAGCGAAATGCACTGGTGTCTGCACTGATGGAGCTCGGGCTTTAACAAAAAAATAATTGCAGTCAATATTATTAAAAGGCGAGCATTCAGTTCACGAATGTTTTTAATATTATGTCAGGAGATCGGTAGCAACAGAAGTCACTCTTATTACATTCCGATGATAGATGGCACTCGAGAGGTAAAGTTTTGAATCGTCTCTTCGAACTTAAATCAGAAGTTCAAGTTTTTCTTGAAAACGCTAATTTCGAATTCAAAAATTCTTTCTTTGACGAATTGTGGATGGCCCGGTTAGCATATTTAGCTGATATTTTTGGAAAGCTGTATGAATTAAATTTAGTTTTGCAGGGATCAAAGGTTCATTTAATTATCGTTGAAGATAAAATTACCAATAAATAAATCGAGTTAATTATAAAAGAAGTTAATAAAAATAAATGTAGTTTATTGCCAGCATTCGAAGGCTCCCTTGAAGAAAGATGGGATATATCAATGATGAATTAGTAGAATATAAAAAACATATTGATTGCACTTCTTTAAAAAACAATAATTATTTTCCAAAATGTATGACAAAGGTATGTAAATAAATACCAAACTTTACAACCTAATAGAAAAAGAACATTTAAGAACATTTGATAGACATTTCCTCATACACAGCGCTGATAGAAGAATTTAAAATTATTACAATCACCGCCTTTTGGATCCAGAGGAGGAATTATTTTAAAGAAACTGGAGATTAAGATATTAGACTTTTAATGCCTTTTTGCGCCACAATTTATGTGAAATTTATGTAGGTATGGGTTTTCATCAATATTATATTTAAACATAAGCCAAAATTAATGATTGAGGCAAATTTGAGCTTGAAACTAATTGACACAGATCATGATATTTTTAAAAAAATTGATTTAGCAAAACAACCCCAAGGGTTTTTTATTTTACTTTTGTATACCAAATGAAATTTTGTTAGGTATATAATTTTTATTGTTATTGGTTTCGAAGAAAATAAGTTCTTACCAAGTGAACTTTTGTTGTAAACGTTATAAATAAGTAGGATTATTTTTTCCCTGTATTAATATGCATTTTTGTATAAAGGGTGGTGGTACGAAGAAATTTGGATATTTTTTAGGTAGTACACGGAACCTTCTTGCCCGTTGGATGTAATATCGAAATAACAGTGGTTTATTGGGTTAGAAGGGTTCCCATGGATTGAGCTTGTTTATTAGTCCATATTTAATATTATATTTAAAATAATAATCCAATACTAAACTAATACATAAGAGATTTTCACCATTTTCTCTAAAATCTAAAATTAATGTTTTCCAAGAAATATAACGTGACATAATTAAAATTAGATGAGATAATAAAACTAATCACGTATCCTCATACTGGAGTTATGACGGCTTTAAAACATTGGTATACAGGGTATCCGTAACTTATCTGTTCAAACATACATCTCTGCCACGTATATTTAAATTTAAAGGTACCTAAACTTCCATAATACATACCTTGTAGGTACATAAAATTAAGGGTGTATAAAATTACGACATGTTTTGTGAAGAGTTTTGAAGCTCGTCCATTGTTTGGCAATGACTACAATACGACGGCTGGTGTTAGCATAAACCAGAAGGGAATAACAGAATAACTTATTATATAATACGAGAGCAAAGTTTTACTACGTCCTTTACTGGCTTTCGGTGTATTTCATAGTGCCATAATGCTTTTGTTACGACTAAAACGCGTTGGCAGCTATGATTAAAAATTCTCGGAAATAAAATATCTGCGTAGCAATTTAAAACGTAATAAAATCTTTCATAGTTAAAAACGTAAAAGTACATAAAATAAGCCTATACAACGTTTTTTCGATCCTCGCATATTTTTACTGTTTAACAGTCTACGGTATGGTAGGTGCGGGCAAAACTACATTAAGGCTCCGTTGTAAAAACATCGCAACTACGAAACAAAATGTTTAGATTCGATGTTTTTCTGTCGGGGTCCGGTCTATGCCGTGGTTTACGTACCGATTAAAGCTTATGGTGTCTGCGCTGAGCTGGCCATACGTAACAGCCGAAATATGGCCATTGTTTACATATCTGACAATTATCGCATTTTTCGGTTAGCGGAAAAGTTATAATGTTTGGGCTGAAATTGTACCTAGATAAAAAATCTATTATTGTATTGTGACTTTGGCTAGGGGTATTATACTTGAGAAAAGAGACAGATGTAGAAGTAAAATTCATTTTTATCTTACCAAAAAATTATTTTTGGCCTAGCCAAACTCCTCATTTATCTAAGAATTGACACTGAGAGTTTCATTAATTTTGAACCATAAATAACGCCGTTAAAAGAAAACGCGTTTTAGCACAGGTAGAAGTGGATCTTAAGGGTAGTTCGTAACAACACTTTGTGTGGAGATTAAAGAGGCTTAAAAAACAGGACAATCGCCAAAAATTCAGGACAATATTTTATTTTTTATAAAGAAAAACAATAAATAGTGAAAATAGGTTCTAAATTGTTCAACGTTTTTAAAAACAAGCTGATTCCTCTTAATACAATAAAAATCTGGCAAAATGGAGAAAATTCTGTTTTTTTATCAAAAGTATGAAACATTTGTATATGACAATATCAGACTTTCATTTTTACTTTATCATACGCAGTTGATAGCATGACTTCATCATACTATATACAGGGTCCTGCAGCTCAGCTCCCGTCTTCTGTAGCTCAGTTACTAAATAAGCTAAGAGTTTGACATTTTGCAAGCTTACCCTGTACTTCAAGGTACATTTCAAGAAATTATTTTTGATTATACAGGCTGTCCCAAAAATGTGCAACGCCAACGTGATATATTTTTTTAAATTGCATGCTATATATTTTTTTACACATTTGGAAGCATGTTATGGTTGCCTACATACCACCAAAATTTTATTGAAATCGGTTGAGTGACTGCAGCGCAAAAAAATAAAAACAAAAAAAAATTGATTTTGCATCTTTGGCATTAAAAATCAATAAAAACCACAAATTGCACCACGTTAATAAAATTTTGCGACGTCCTTATTAAGTTAGATCTAGTAGTCTCGTTAACCAAGTGTTATTGATCCAAATTATACAGGATGACCAAAATCTAGTGTCAAACTTGTCAAACTTCAAAGCGTGTTATTGTTCTTATTTTAAATTGGAACCCATAGATTCTTTTAGGTGAAACGATGCAGAATTAACAAATAAACATTGTTTCTAAATACAACCCCATCACAATTCCCAATATTTTAAAAGTTATTCGCCAAAAACTCATTTTTCATCGTTTCCAACGTCAATTGTAGGTAATAAATATCGTACGTGGCGTTGAAAAACAATCTATTTCATAAAATATAACGCAGAGAAATATTTTAGATTTTAGTGTACTTAATTAAGTAGTTGTTCAATTGCCAAATTTACTTAAAAATTTACCTATAGCGGTAAGGGTGGAAATGTGGCTGCAACATGATGGAGCTCCAGCACATTACTCCTTACATGTCAGGCACCAGCTCAACGAAATCTTCCCAAATTGGTGGATTGGAAGAGGAGGACCAGTTGCGTGGCCTCCTCGATCACCGGACTTAACGGAACTGGATTTCTTCCTGTGGGGCTACGTTAAGGACATCGTTTATGCTGAACCTCCAACAACACCAGAAAACATGCAAGAAAGATGCATTTCTAACTATTACGCCCACCTATTAAGAGCAGTGGCGAGGTCATTTCATACTCGTCTTTGTTTGTGCCTCGAAGAGCACGGAAGACATTTCGGACTACTGAATTAAGTACACTCAAATCTAAAATACTTCTGTGTTATATTTTATGAAATAAATTGTTGTTCAACGCCACGTACGATATTTATTACCTACAATTGCCGTTGGAAACGTTGAAAAATGAGTTTTTGGCGAATAACTTTCAAACAATTGGGAATTGTGATGGGGTTGTATTTAGAAACAATGCTTATTTTTTAATTCTGCATCGTTCCACCTAAAAAAATGTATGGGTTCCAATTTAAAATAAGAACAATAACACGCTTCGAAGTTTGACAAGTAGATTTTGGTCATCCTGTATAATTTGGATCAATGACACTTGGTTAACGAGACTACTAAATCTAACTTAATAAGGACGTCGCAAAATTTTATTAACGAGGTGCAATTTGTGGTTTTTATTGATTTTTAAAGCCAACGATGCAAAATCAATTTTCTTTTGTTTTTATTTGTTGCGCTGCAGTCACTCAACCGATTTCAATAAAATTTTGGTGGTATGTAGGCAACCATAACAGGCTACCAAATGTGTAAAAAAATATATCACGTTGGCGTTGCACATTTTTGGGACAGCCTGTATAATCAAAAATAATTTCTTGAAATGTACCTTGAAGTACAGGGTAAGCTTGCATAATGTCAAACTCTTAGCTTAATTAGTAACTGAGCTACAGAAGACGGGAGGTGAGCTGCAGGACCCTGTATAACATTAATAGTTTAGCTGCATGAGATTCTATTTGATCGACATCGGTCGTGACTGCATTAAAATAAAACTGGTTAGTCAGGATTTGACAGCTATTTTGATGCTATTGACAGTTGGTATTGTCAAAACATCAGCGTTTGACACTACCTACTGTCATTAGAATGAAAATATCTGTCAAATCCTGGCTAACTAGTTTTATATTAATGCAGACACGACCAAATAGAATTTGCTCATGCAGCTGAACTATTAATTTTACCAAAAAAATGTCATAGACATAAATTATACAACATTTCCTCTACTTTGATTCATTATTTAACTATTTTGACGAAATTACAGAAATGGCGGGTCATTAGCAAAATCTTTGACTATACTACGTATGATAAAGTAAAAACACGAAATAACGAATCCGTAATGTTGTGTCTACTTTACCACGGTCAATAATCGCTGGGATTGAGTTTTAGTCTATTTTTTTTTCACGAGGTTTAGTTCGACATAAAAGTTTGATATTTTCCCATCAGCCAATAACCGCCGGCAGTGCGACCCAATTTAAGATGCGTAACTCAATTCTGAGCTCATGTCATACGCAGACTTTGCAAAAATGTCCAGGAAAGTCCTTCGACTTAATTAAGCTTCTGAAAAATGCTTTTTTTTTTTAATTTCTATAAAAATATCATAAAATATTATCAAAATCGGTACACATCTTTCAACTGAAAATGTTTAACGACATAATATGTTCAATCTGAGCTACTGAGGCATTATGCTAGAAACGCAAAGGTCCCTGGTTCAAATCCAGGTTGTGGCTGTAATTTTTGATTTATTTAAAATTTACATCCCGCCTGTATGTCACCATATTATTAACCTATAAATATTACATCTTTCAACTTTCTACATATAGAATTAAATAAATATTTGCATATTCAGAAACATGTCATATTACCAATTTAAACTCAGTTGGAACGAAACTTTAGTACGTTGACCCTACGACAACATTTGCTCTCGCAAATGCAAACAAATGCTCCCTTGGATGTATGCGGATGTTTGAATTGATGGATTTGCTTCACTTGACAGTCACGTAGTAAACTTAGGACCACGTTTGGACGCTGGTCGACGCATTTGAATGTCAGGCAAGCAGACCGCATAGGCTGAGCCCTGAGCAACCAACCACTCACTGCGTATTCGGTTTCTGTGAAATGCCCTGCCTAATATTTAGAATTCGGCGGTCCAGAAGTTCAGCTGCGCATAAATTATAATCCCTACGCCAACGCACTCACTCCGAATATATTCCGGCCGCTGCACTATGAATATTCGAAAATCGCATTGTGCTCGAAAACGTCAAATACGCTGACGTTTCCATATTTTCCATTTGGTTGCATGTAGTGGAATAAACCGGTGATTATTCGCTATTTTCCCGGAATTTTTAAACAATATATCAAGGAGTGTTTGTTCGTAATCCATAAATTTATAAATAATAATCCTAAAATGTGATGAATTAATACAGAAACTAGTCAAATGCTTCTAAAATAGCAAAAAGACTAAGAAATAACCTATAAATTAGTGTGGTTGCAACAATACTACGTCACTATTGAAAAAATTCAATTTTCGACCTTTAACATTTATTTCTGCTAATATAACTTTCACAAAAATCAATAATCCCTTTTTTTTTAAATTTATCAGGAAGTATACTGGACGAGACTTACCCGATGAATCCACAATTACAAATAATTACGTACAAGGGCAATATGACAAAACAATTTCTACAATAAAGTCAAAACTATCCGATAAATATATTTGGGTTTCTGCAGATGAAACTACGGATATGAAGGGTAGATGTGTGGTCAACGTCGTTGTCGGATTGTTGGACCCGCAAGACTTATATAAACCCTATTTAATGTCTACTCAGTTTCGCTGTACCGTCAAAGCTGAAGAAATATGTACAATAGTAAATGACGTCATAAAAAAAGTAGGAATCACAGACGCTACCAAAGTATTCGTGTTTGTTTCTGACGCTGCTGCGATTATGTTAAAAGTTGGAAAATTACTTAAACAACATTTTTCAAATATTCTTCATTTGACATGTTTTGCACACGCTATTCATAGAATTTGTGAATTTATCCGGGAAGAATTTCCAAACGTGAATACGCTAATAAGTACATGCAAAAAAATGTTATTGAAAGCTCTTCTTAGATTGTCTCTTTACAAGCAAAAGTGCCCTAATCTACCTTTGCCACCACAACCAGTTATTACGAGATGGGGTACATGGTTAGAAGCGGCAATTTTTTATGCAAGAAACTTTGATATCATCAAACCCTTCGTCTCAAATTTGCCTGATGAAGCAGTTAGTATTAAAGACTGCAAAAAAAGTACTATCATTACAAGATTTGCATGAACAATTAAAGTTTATTAATACAAATTTTGCGCAAGTATTGCCAACCATAAAGTTTCTAGAACAACAAAATGTTGAACTTGCAAGCAGTTTTCAAAGGATTGAATCCCTGTACGAAAGGTTACGAAGCATTGAAGCACCAATTAGTAAAAAAATTGATGCGGTAGTACATAGAAATCCGGATTTTAATATTTAAAAACAAATCTCTACGAATTCATTTACGGATGAAGGAATTTCTCAAAAATATTCCAATTTGGTGTTGGTTTATTCTTTTGCGCCTGTGACTAGCTGCGATGTAAAAAGATCATTTTCAAGGTTTAAAGACATTTTAACATCTAAGCGAAATAATTTTAATGAAGATAATTTTGAAAAATATGCAGTAATACAATCGTTCAATGCATATCCAAGAAATGAGTAAACCATTTCAGTGGGCACGTGTTGCATATAGTTACGACAAACATTTAATATTAAATTCACTCGGTTTACTACCGACCGCCAGCCGCTTCGCGCCTATGGATATCAATCCAATCGACCGCAAAAGACGTCATTGACTCATGCGTGCCCGCTACGCACACTCATAGCTGGGCTACTACCCAAACAACTCATGCGACAATTTGACGTCTTATAAAAAAAACTTGTATAATAATATACTATTAATTCTAGTTTAAATTTGTATGTTTCATTAAAAATATTACCATTAATATAATTTAAGGAGAGACATCAAATAATTAAGTCTAACACGAGCGCAAACAACACAGCAATCCGACATTTCACGGATTTATATAGGTTTTGGTTTTTGTGTATTTTTATATAATACTGACATTATCCAAAATGAGTATTTCCCGGCGGAGTGATATATTTTATGTCACAGTCAGTTTCCCAGTAGGCAACCCAGATCGTTAAGTTTGCACTCAAACATTTTCTAGAAGCTATAAATTGTGCAGTGTGCTGTTTATTTATGAGATATACGATCAATACATATACTACAAATGTCACCCTTGCAAAATCTTAAGTAATTTAAATTACTAATTCTAGTAAATACAGAATATAAAATAGTAAATTACAAATGTATACGTGCGTTACAACAGTTTAAATAAGTTTCGCAATAAAATCTTAACGACATTCTAGCCAAAACTGTTGTGACATGAGTTATGAGAGAGTTTAGCGCTACACTTTGGAATATTATTTGACATAAACTTAATTTAATATTCAGTCAGAGACCTGCAAGACAAACTTTCCAGGAAAATTGTAAATTAGGCAACGCCATCTCTGTTCAGAAGTACGACTCTTGTTTGTTCGGCCCTGTTTTTCTTCCGCAATAATTTCCCGGTTGCGTCACATGCAGGTGCAGTTGTTTATGAGCTAATTAAAGACATCCGCAAACTACCACCGAATTCGTCTATGATTTATTAGAGTAAAGGACCTAGAAACCCCTACCTTAACTAAACATACCCTGTGTAGGATAGTCATTAATTATTGAATTGCAATTTCTACATTTATTTGAACATCGGCCTACTATATACACTGCTCAAAAAAATTTGGTATACTTCGACGGCATATATATATTTAAAAATGTAACTTAATAACGCAAAACAAAATAGAAAAAATGTCAAGTATGTTTTGAATTTACGTATGAAAACCTACTAAAGATGACAAATGAATTCAGTTGTCAAGAATTTGAAACCAAGAAGACTTGTCCGCGCACCACGCCTTACGCAGCATCACAAAGTAGCGCGAACGAGGTTTGCTCTGGACAGTGTTGCCATGTGTACCGTTTCAGCGGTAATTCTACCGTTGTTCACTTCAGGCTACCGCTCTACCGTTTTGTAGTTGCAATCTACCGTTTTTATTCTTAGCACTGAAAGGGCAACATTTGGACATATTTAATAGATACATACAGAAAAGTGATTATTTGGAACGAGAAAACATAATTTCTTGAATTTATTTACTAGATTCAAATGCATATTTACTTGGATGTAGAAAGTTAGGTATATACAAGAAATGCCACATACTCAATATAAGTAAAATAATTTCTCAGATAAATGCTGTCAACAAATAAATGCTTTCTTTATAAGAACCAATATTGTATTGAAAGAAGTAATTGAATTTTTCGTCCCAAACATGTTAATTTCTCAAACGAAGTAATAGTAAATCCATCCAAGTGCGTAGTTACTTGATCCAAGAAAATAGAAGACATTTAATATAAGTAAGTATTGTTTACTGAATAAAAACCCACCAATTATTCAACTGAAGTGATTCTCACTTCTTTCAAATAATCCCTTTCTCTGGAATAAATATGCGCACCGTGATTTTGTCATGGTTCGCGCGCCCGCGCGTGTGTTGGCGCCGTAAAGGAGCCTGCCTAACCTAGTACGCAAAACAACAACGAAATACACGTAGGGGATGTGCCTTGTGATTTATTGGGGATGTGTATTGTGATTTATAGTGTACAATAAACATTTCAACACGGAATAGTTTGATGTAACGCACGCAACGAGAGAACGTTTAGAACGAGTAAGTAAATATAACATACCTATCTTGTTAATTAGCAATAGAAAACGTGTTTGCGCCAAATCTTTAAAATTCTTACATTAAGTAGCTAAAAATATTTACCGGGAATAAAAATATACACTTCATTGAAGACTGTTTACTTACTTCACCAGAGTAACCACTTTCTTAAATCTAGTAATTATTCCAAGAAATAAAATTTCTTGGTTGAAGTCAATAATCTCTCGCGTATATAGGAACCTACCAACTACTTCAGCCAAGTAATTCTCTCTTCGTTCGAGAGATCACTTTTCTGTGTGTATGAAGTAGACACGTTACTATTTTCTGCTGTTAGAATGTCAATCATCACCGACTAGAACACGCTCTACACTTATTCACTAATTTAAACAGACAAATGCAAGCAACAATGCCTCAAATCCATAAATTATACAATAGTGTTCGTACATTATTTCGTACATTGTTAATTTTTTTTTTATAAAGAAGTCAGTATTACAAACAACGCCATTGTCATAAATAGATGTAACCAACAAGGAAAATGTTTAAAAACTTAGAAAATATTTATCTTGGAGCAAAGGTAGTACGCTTACTGCAAATTAATGTAAACTTTAGCGATTTAAATCAATTTAGTATCAACTGTTTAAATATTTATATTGAAGGGGCAGAACAAATTAAAAAAAGGTTTTAGCTTTTAGTTTTAGTTTTAGATTTTAGCAATAACGTTTTACAAACAATGAATTTGATAGACCCAGAAGTAATTTTTAGTTCTTAAAAGGAATCTATTGTTCCATTGGTAATTCATTTTCCACATTTAGTGACGAATGTGCAACAACTGGACACCGAGTCGCGCCTGTTTTGCAACTCTGATAGAAATTATAATAGAAATGCAGGTATAGAACAATTTTGGAATGAAATAGATCAGGTAAAATATGGCGATGGGAACAAAGTTTATCAAGACTTAACAACGTTTGTTTTTAATTTGCTCTGTCTTCCCCATTCATCCGCAAATGTGGAGAGATTTTTTCACAAATTAACTTATTAAAAACGAAACAAAGAAATCGGTTGTCCATTTCTTCACTCGTTTTTTTATTACATTCTAAAGCATATTTTGAAAAAGGATGCTTTAATATGAAAATTGATAAAACAATTTTAGGAAAACATAATAATAAAATTTATTCAAAGTCTACGTATTTTCCGGATTCTCATATTGTTAAACAAAAGACTATGTGCTAGTAAGAAGGTAAGATTTCCTTTGTTATTAAAAAGTTTATTTATGTATTGTCTACAACAATATTCAATGACAAATATCTTTAAATTCTTAAATATATATTCATATATATGTAGTCTACGTTGTTAAACAAAAGACGTGTTGTGTCTGAAGTTAGAAGAAATTTAGACTTTATTTATAAAATATTGTATTTACCACAATATAAATAAACGTGTTAATAATGTGCAAAAAGTCATATTTTTACCATACTTGTTTTATGTAACATTTCCATACACATAAAATGAAATAAATAAACTATTAATAAGAAGTTATTTTATCTCATTGTCTATGGAAACGTTGCATAAGTATATTGGTTAATATAGGACTTTTTGCACATTATTAAGTCGTTTATTTATATTGTGGTAAATACAGTTATATTTTACAACATCTACCGCTTTTGCCTTCAAATCTACCGCCCTTTTGCAAGCTTCCAGCCGCTAACCTAATATTTTACCTGGCAACACTGGCTCTGGATTGGCAACTTCGTCACTGGACGCCTGTACTGTTTACAGACGAGTCCAGATTTCGTTTAACTCGTTGCGACGGTCGAGTACGTGTATAAGATGTCCTGGTGAACGCTACGCAGCCGCCACTATACAGGAAGTGGATAGATTTGGTCGTGGATCTGTGATGGTTTGGGCTGGAATCAGTATAGACAACAGAACTGATCTTGTTGTAGTTCCTGGTAGACTAAATTCCATGAATTACACCGAAAACATCTTGGAGGACCATGTGGTGCCTGCTGCATATGGCGTCGGTCAAAATTTCATCCTAATGCAGGACAATGCAAAGCCACATACCGCCGGCATCACCAGAAACTTTTTACAAGAACGTGGAATTCAGGTCATGGAATGGCCGACGTCCTGACCTGAATCCTATTGAACACGTGTGGGATCAGTTTGACCGACGTGTTCGCAAGCGCCCTAATCCACCATTAACCATACAGGAACTGACACAAACCCTGATTGAGGAAAGGGAAGGCATACCCCAAGAATCTCTCCACAGAAAACTCGACTGTCATCGATACTACGGCAGTCATTTCCATTTTGTTTTGCGTTATTAATTTACATTTTTAAGTGTAACTAAGAGTTGCGACATTACTCTTGTTATTTTCTTTAGTTAAATATATTGCCTATAACTATTATTTAAAAAGTTACAGGTTTCGAAAAAAGTGTTCTCCTAATTTTTTTGAGCAGTGTATAATTTAAAACTGTGTTTACTATCAAGATTACAACAATCCTTGTAGAAGGTAGCTAACACGTTTGTATAAAGTTTGTAACTTACAGCGAGAAACAGCAACAAGCTATTTTCGTTGCTACAAATTCAGCTTGTTTCGGTGTCTAAACAAGGCGAATATATTCGTTTTATGCACTGTGGAATTAGTTTAAGTAGCTGCAACAGATTAATTACCCACTTACTCCATTCTCTACAAACTCCACTTGAACTTTGAGCTCGTCTTGCACTTCGTATTAATTTTCTGTAGGTTAGTCTGTATTAAGTTTCCTTTTGGCAAAGCTTAATTCATACTGTAATAATTAATCATTTGTACGAGTGATCGGAAAATAAACTATACATCGTTTTAGAAGTAGAAGTATTGAAGTATTTATTGTATTTATTTATTTATTTATTTATTTATTTATTTATTTATTTATTTATTTATTTATTTATTTATTTATTTATTTATTTATTTATTTATTTATTTATTTATTTATTTATTTATTTATTTATTTATTTATTTATTTATTTATTTATTTATTGTATTTATTGAAGTATTTACAAGTCTTGAAGAGAAGAATTTACATTAAAGACACATCAGGCCAATTCTGTAACGCCGTTGTTACGTAGCAAGTGGTTAAATATCTTAGCAACGTTGTTAAAATATAAAATGGTATTCTGCAGGGATGTTAAATTACGGTAATTATTTCTTTTCGTAAATTACCGTTGAAATTAAAATTATTAATTTCTAATATTAAATTACCACGTAATTAAAAATGAAAAATGGTAAATTACGATGGCATTAATTACCGGGTAATTAAAAATTCAAAATGGTAAATTACGCCTGTTTAAATTGCAGGGTAATTAAAAATTCAAAACGGTAAATTACTCCTGTTTAAATTGTCGGGTAATTAAATATCCAAAATGGTAAATTATGCTGCCTTAAATTACCGGGTAATTAAAAATTCAAGATGTTAAATTACGCTGATTTAAATAGGGTATTCCGGTGTTTTAGAAATTGTCATTTTTTACAAAGTATGGGTGCTACTGTTTGCTACTTCACAAGTAAAATATCAAACATTATTTTAAATTAAGAGAAATCGTTGTTTGAAGTTTGTATCAGGGTTGGTCTTTGTGACGTCACAAAGACCGCTCAAAGTGAGCGACTTGACAACGTTGCTATATCTAGGGTGCACGTAGTAAATTATTGTCTTCTGTTGTGTCAACGTTTAGAATCGCTCGTTTGTTGACACCTGCTTTGGTTATTGAGGTTATATCAAACACTTGTTCAAAATGTATAAACTCCAACGCCGACATTGTTGTGTGCCGGGCTGTAACAGCTGTAGAACAGTAACTCCTGACAAGATTTTCTTTAAATTGCCGACTAGCGAGATGAGAGATGTTTGGCTTCAAGTTTCAATGATCAAATCATCTCTCAAAAAAAGTTACCTTTATTCGTTGTCAAACAACAGGGTCGCCAACCGTCAACTTGGCCGATCAGCTGTTCGAGAGCTGTCCGCTGTTGCCACCGCTACTAGGGATCGGTAATCATCGTGTATTTCCGAGGGTGGTCGGTAAATTCAAACGAAATGCACTTTTAATTGCATTTATCTCATAGAAAAACTAAATAAAAAAGCTCATAGCTTAACTTTATGAATCCTCATAAATTGTACAATAGGTTAAACCGAATATCTGCTTAAATTTTGACATGACCGGAATACCCTATTACCAGGTTCAAAATGTTAAATTAAACAGATAGTTATGATTCCTACTAACGTTAATAAAAATGTTTGGTAAAACCTTAAACCATTATTTTCTGGATAACTAGCTATCTCTGATCTTTTGCCTGATTTGATAGTACTAAAACCAAAGCAAAGACTACATAGAAATACTATTTATAGCACTACTACAAAATCAGAAAAATCAAACAGAATAATAATAGTAGAAAATTTAATTTAATTCTGTCCACATTCACAAAATAACTCTCCGGTTCACAGAGGGTTTTTGTCATTTGACATTTTTCTAACACTGGCATATTTATTAAAAAGTGAATTCTGAAAATAAATGGCTTCTGAGTTCAGAGCTGCATTATCGGATTTGTTGGATTGGTCGCCATTTGCGAAGGGGCTTTCCACTTCTCTATTCATTAGATACAAAATATTAGTCCTGTATTTTCTCAAGTAATGTCGGATTATTTGGAATAGTAAAAATATAACGTTTACGGGCAATGGGACTGTCATTGGATGTGTTTACTTTACCCATAGACCCATTTCCATTGGCTAAATGACACCTTGAATAACATTGTCACGCACAAGCCCGACCATGCACCACGCGGGTTGTAAGGTACTTCCCAGGCAAACGCAAACAACAGTGCACTTGCAGACTGCTTAGGAGGGGTGGGGCGCATTCATGCGTCTACTGATGGAAGGTCTTTGAAATTAATTTATAAATTCCGGTAAATTACCAACGGTAATTAAAATTGTCGGTAAATTACGAACGGTAATTTAAATTGACGGTAAATTGCCATCGGTAATTTACGCCGTAAATTACGGTAATTAAAAATCGGTAAATTACCATTAATTACGGTAATTAATTCGGTAATTTACGCGGTAAATTACGCTTTTACATCTCTGCCACAGTTAAATTAAATGATCATTGTTAAAGAATTAAATTAGCAAATTAGAATTAAATTTAACCAATTGTCGTATTAACCTAACCTCACAATTCAGAAATGCACTCAGACGCGAAGTCTCGGAAGACTAAGAATAACAACAAGAATAATTCATTTTACGCGATTTTCCTGAGCACCTATCGTCTGTGGACCTTTGCACAAATTTAATTTTTGCGTGAATTGTTTCCACAATTCTTCGACGTTACGGGCTTTCGTAAACGGAGTTGAGTGCGTCGCAAAAGAACTTTATTTTTGTGAATCAAATTAACCATGACTGCAAAAATATGGATTTTGTGTAGTTCTACTCTCGCAGATACTCCTATTCATTATTAATTTGCATACTTTTAACTTCTGTGTACATAGCACAGTTTTGTACTGAATGCGCATTACCATTAACCATTGTTGCTAACCTCATGATTCTTAACAAGTGGTTAATTTTTCCAATGAACATTATTTTAACATAATAAACTGGGGCAGCTAAACATTTTAACCGTACAAACGTTTTGAAAACACGTTAATTGAATGAATCTCATTTAGGAGATACAGAGCGATGCTTTTGCGTTTGCATTTTAATTACAAACAATTATATACGAACGTGTACAACCGGAGGCTTCCTGAAACGCATTATTTACATTAAAAGCTTACCCTGTATTTATGAAAATAGCAAACGGTACAAAGCAGCAGCATGAATAAATTCTGTTATTTTCACCGAAAACGTTATGGGAAATTCCTCTTCGTTGTAAACAAGGTTACAGGCAAATAAAATAATCTCCAACAGTAAATTACATTTGGCGAAACAACGATAACTTTGGGTGATTTAATTTCGTTCGGGGTAACTCACAAAATTCTGTGGGGGTACCCTTGCTAATATATGCAGTACGTTGGAACATCTAAAACATACTAACAGAGTATAACCAGTTCGAACTCTGCGAACTTTTGCAACGGGTACAGTTTAAAACAAAATGCGACCACCAACTTCGGTGTTAGGTGTACATATGACAATTACTGGGAAATTATTCGCATTAGGACTGGGTATATAGCTGTTGCACACTGTTTTAATTAAGCATAGAAGCGATTCAATTATGTGTGTAATTATATTTCGCATTGTAAAATAGGTGATTATGTTTTATGTGCATTGTTTCGCACAATATCTATGTTATACGATCAGCATATTAAAATCCGAAAGCAAAATTAATTATAAAACATACAGGGTGTAGAATAATTTTCAGGATTTTGAACCCAACCATTCCCAAACTCCTACTGACATTTTACATACTATAATATATACTGCCAAGAGTGACCAACTTTTGTCTACTTAAGATCTACCTTTTATCTTTAAAATATGCCGTGATCGACATATTGTCATAGCCGTAGCACTCCCGCGAGCTATGGGTAGTAGATACGCAAAATACATGTTAAAAACTATTTTTCTTTATTTTTTTATATCACCTATTAAGTTTTCGATATAAAGGCATAAAGAAAATACATTTCCTGACTTTACTTTTCATATTTGCAGAGTTCCTTATAAAAAAGCACAGTATGGCTGAAAATTTGATTTTAAGACCCAGTTCTACCTCTCCTAAAACGCGTTTGGAAATAAAAGCGTTATTTATTGTTCAAAGTTTATGAAATTTTTTATGTAACTTCTTAGATAAATAACGAGTTGGGCTGGATGAAAAAAAAATGTTTTAAAGATAAAAATCAACTTTACTTCTACATCTTTGGTTTTTTTCAAATATAAAACATTTAGCCCAACTCATGATACAAAAATAGATTTTTTATTTAAGTACAATTTTAATCTAAACATTATAATTGCGATAACAAAGCGTAATTGCCAGAAATGTATGTAATTTGCCTATATTACGGGCCCGGTGTAGACAGCAGACGTTAGGAGTTTTAAACACCGCCTATAACTACGCCACGCCTACTGCTATTTTTAGATTAGACTGTTCACAAGTTATGACCGTAGCGTATATTGAATCGGGAGAACAGAGTTCTCGTATTTCACATTTATACGCACGGTTTACAAATTTAACACACGATAAAAGTCATATACTGTATGATATTATACTTAGTGTAGTTATACCTGCTAGGTGTTAGGTACATTTGTTTAATAATGGGTAGAAGTCGTGGCAAAACACCTAAACATCCGCGTCTGTCCTTTAGACGAATTAGTAAAAGACGACTACGTACCACCTAAGTTAAAATATATGCATAGATAATCTAAAAGAACAATATTGTAATTATTTAATTACAAATGAGACAAAGAGACCAGAACAGGACTCAAATGAACATTTTATTTAAAATGTCGGTTTTATGGACAGGAAGAGACAATTAGCAGTGACGAGCTTGGGTCGGCTCTAATGGATATTAGTTCAGCGACTGTATTGGGCAGTATTACAGTATTACGGGAATTGGATATAGCCAATGCCAGAATTTGTTTTGATTCATGAATCTTGCATTCATGGCGCCCAAAACGTTTATAAAATATAGCGAACTTGTAGGTGACAAAATATTTGGGATTTATATAAATGGTTTGGGGAACTTTGGACTATGTACTATGATTTTACTTTATCATACGTAGTAGTATTGTAATCGTGCCAAACAAAATTTTTGAGGTTTTAGCGGAAATGTCTTTTTGGATCCCTTGAACATTTTTGACCCAAGTAAAAAAAAAATTCTGTGTATGTGTGTGTGCTTTTTTTGTGGCGACGATTCCGGAGAAACTACTAAGGTATCGGGACGAAACTTCATATTTAGAAGTTTCATAACCAAACTTAGAGCCGAAAAGCTTTCTGTTGAAAAGGATCCAAAGAAACTGGAGGTTTAGTCTTATAGCATTTTTGAAAGATTTTGCAAATAAGCCGCCATTTCTGGAAATTTGTCGAAATAGTTAAATAATAAATTAAAGTACAGGAAATACTGAAGAATTTATGACGATGGCATTTTTTGGTAAAATGAATAGTTTAGCTGCATGAGCAAATTCTATTTTATCGAGATCGCTGCATTAAAACTAGTTAGCCAGGATTTGTCAGATATTGTGATTCTAATGACAGTAGGTAGTGTCAAATGCTGATGTTTTGACAATACCTACTGTCAATATAATCAAAATATCCGTCTACTTCCAGTAGTTTTATTTTAATGCAGACATGGCCGATCTCGATCAAATAGAATCTCGTGCAGCCAAACTATTAATTTTATATATGGTATGATAAAGTAATGTGCCTGAACGCATCAGATTAATTTTTTTTATTTTTGTCTTCGTGTCACTGCCGTGCGTTCGTTCGATATCCAGCATGTTTATAGATGTATTGGGTCCTCATTGCTCGATTTTAATTAATTCCTTTCTAAATTGAAGTCCATAATTCACCGATGAGTTATCATGAGTTAGGTAATACATTTTTGTCAATTTACTATACAGTATGTATGTCACCCTGTTAAAAAGATTAATTAATATTATAATAGCAAGCGCGCTCTCTCTAACTTAAATCAATATATTTTCTTTTACCGCCTGGCGGCCGCCAGCCAGCTGTATGCAGTCCGGGATGCATATGCGACCGTGATGAGTGAGAACACTAATACATTGTAACTTGAGCGAAAGCGAAAGCGCCGACGCGCGGCGACAAACTGGCTGAGTACTTCCCCTTCGAATGTACTCGCGTCGACTATGCTCCGCCTTTGCCTGCTTCCTCTAAACCCCCCAACTTCCCCTTATCGTAAAACTGTGGCCTGGTTGACGTTGGTGGGGGCCAGGCAGACCACTCCCAGCAAAAAAAAAACATCGCAACGAAATATTTCGTTTGGAAGTTGCGATGTTTTAAAAACGGAGCCTTAAGATTTCGCGACACTTTTTTTTAGGAAAATTAACATGGATGATTTTTAGACTTATTTTCTAAAATTTATTTATTATATTCATGTTTGTTGTGTCTCCTTTTATTATAGTAACTAACTAATAAGCATAAGATCTGCAATTATCACTGTCATTTACAACAAATAACACTAGACGAAAACGCTGCAAAATAGTTAATAGCATAGTCATTTACACTACGTCACCCTTTATTACTAAAAAAGAAATCTTGACCCCCCCCCCTGGAACATTTTGTAACGGCGCCCATGTCTCAAGATTAAACCTAAGAGCAGCTAGTATTGATAGTTATACATTTTTATAAACATGACATATTTAAGAACCAAAATAATGAGACACAATAATGGTAATTTCTTTAAAAATAAATAAAGAACCACGCCATATGTTGCTAGCTGTAGCAAAGCCATTCTTTCGAAGGTCTTATTAATCAAATTTAACCCCAGGCAGGTTTATTAAAATTTCAACCTTTCATTTGCTTGCAGGGGTATGCAAATTTTGTACACTTCGTAAGCTGGTTTCGGCGTCAGGAGTTGCTATTAAGTATACAAGTAACACAGAACGCGAACGAGTAGTTTGTTATATCAAAAGCTTGAGGCATAGATACTAATACACTTCAAGATACAGCCAAGTAGGTACTTTTGCAAATACGTCGCAGCACAAACTTGTTGAAACGTTGAGTAAACATCGCTGCAGTTCCTGATAAGAACACCTGTTACATAAGCAAGGACACTTGTTGTTTATACCGGGCAAATACCTTAGAGTAAATTAACTATTTTAAATAATTATAAAACAACATTTTTCGAGTATATTTCTGAGTTTAATATACAGAAAAGATAGAGCGTTAAGAACTGGTCAAAAACATCGAAAATATCGACATGGGTGCAACATTGTAAATTAGGGGTAATTTTCAGCAGAGACGAAAACCGAGGCTTTAAGAGTAAATGTTAGTCACCGGCCTCAAAAGTTCGACGAAACTGAGGCGCGAGAGGAGGGAACAAGCCGCGCCCACTGTACACTCCGCAGAAAATGCAAGCAACGCACTGATTAGATGAGGGGAATGGCGGTATCGTTCTTTGGCGGCGAAGATCAAAGGGGCCGTGCGGTGTCGACTGGCGCCGAACCGTTTCCTAATAATTTTGTGTATGTGACTATCGCATGTTCTGAAATGCTTTTCTTGTATATTTTAAATACAAATACAATTCCACAAAACAATACAAGTATACAAATTAATTAATTGATTTATTATAACATTCCTATTTTACTACTAACTATGGTTGCACATTTTACCTTTTGTATGTTGAAAAAAATTGTAGTTTTGGTAAAACAGACAGCTTTTCTTACATAAATCATTTATTGCTTTACATTTATTATTAGAATTAGTAACTAATTATCAGTTAGCTCCGAAGAAGCGAACAGCATGGTTCGCGAAGACAGTAATTATGAATTTTTACTCACGGCATAAACCGGTAACTATTTATCATCTAAATTTAAATTACTCTTGCCGTGAAAGCATTCGTACTCAGATACTTATTTAAATCCATTTAACGTTTTCTTTGTGCATCAATAATCTCGAATATCTCGTTCGTACTTAGCAGAGATCGATACTTTCAGGTAAAACACACCTCATATAAAAATTCAAATTTTTATCGGCTGACGCAAGTAGGTGTTAGTAAATATAATATTCCTATTTTAATTCTAGATACAGTTGGGTACTGCATTTTGAAATTTTACTCAAAATTATTATTGCTATGTATAGACTTGGTAGTATACGTACTTCAATTTCAATTGTAGGTATGAGAAAAAATAGCGATTTCGATAAAACAGGCAGCTTTATGTATATGTATAAGTCATTTATTATATATTATATAGATACATGTTCAAATATTTTACACTTTTATAAAAGTCTTTTGTCATATATGGTAATCCAGCACGCTTACACCTATAAGAGAGTATTGCCCAAATTAACTAGCGAAGTTAATTAGTGAAGAATTACACTACACGTATAATATCTACATATACGCTTACCGCAGGTACTCTCGCAAGTTATTAGTTTTCTTAGAACGCGGGCCACATAAAGGCAGCTTATTTTTTAATTTGCCTATATTTCTAGCGTCTATTCTACGTCTGTTGTACAACAAGTAGAACTAAAGCCAACCATCCTACATAGATTGCGATTGCCCTGAATGCATTGCCAAGCGACAAGTGTTTGGTATTGATATTATTTTCTAAATCTAAATACCAATATATTTGAAATTCTATGACGAAAATTAATGACTGATTAAAAACTAAATTACTTGTATTTCCTTAGTAATAATTTATTTAACTCCTATTAATTATTTATTAGTTGTAACATTGTAAGTAGGTATTGCGGTTGTTGATTATTCTACGTTCCGTGTATCGTACGGGGACTGCACTATAAACCCTCGCGGGAACATGCGTTCCTAATTTATAACTCGCTCTTTGCTGTCTGCGTAAAGTCCATCAGGACGGCAAAAAATTATTTCTCGTATTCGGTTTCTAGCCTATTTTGGTCGAAATTCAACAATTCATGTTGATCACATACACTTCCGCAAGAACATGCTGTCCTAATTTATAAGCGAGTCGTTGCTATCTACGTAGCACCAGCACGGTAAAATTTATTTTTCGTATGGCTTTCGTTTGCCGGGCGCGGCGCCGCAACACCTCCCTTGTCAACATGCAATCAATATTTTTGTTAGGCCGAAATTGCTCAACATTTGTGATTCCTCTGGCAACGTATTCATGCTGCTGCTTCAGACTGTACCATTTGAATTTGATTGGTCGAAGAAAATGATGTGGTGTTTATCCAACAGATGGCTGCACCGTACGACTATAAAATATGTTATTCTCGTCTCATTCACATGTTCAAAAAACCAACGGTTAAATCATCACAACATTCATATTTTGTTGTCATTTTTTTACACAAGTTCATGAAGGCTCAATACAAAATGTTGTAATATTGCTTTTTTGATGTTTGGTTCGGATTTGGAAAAAAAAATAACAAAAATTACCCATTATTGGCTTCTTTAGCAAGGGTAAAAAACAAAACAACAACGCAAATGAAAAAAAGTGGCATTCGTACCCGGTGGAATACACCTTTATCTATAATTTAATGTCTTACACGTGATTATTAACACACAATTAAGCTCAGGATGTTTGGTTTTATGTAGTGTTGTCTTGTAGTACGCTACTACCTCTAGTGATTCCTCTTAAATACTCCACTTGGTGTCTCAAACGACCACCAAAACATCATATTTATTCTTCCTGTACAATAAGCTATATTATCACACAAAAATACAATAAAGTTATCTTTTTTTTTTTCAGGTTCTTCCCATTTTTCGCTTGTCCCGCCGACGGACCAGAACAAAACGTGGGGGTTGAAGACAATTAGGGCACTAGATCGTGACATATCCAGAGATGCGCCCAAATCGTTCGGGGTCGGTCAAACGGTAAACGTGACAGTTGAATGCGAAGTGATAAATCCAAATCGCACCGTACGGAATATCACAAAGACACTCACCGTAAATGTTCTCGACGAAAACGACAATGCCCCGTTCACACACAACAACAGCACGCTTCACATCACCATAGACAGGAGCTTCGTCATAAAAGTAAGTGTTACAGTGTAACCTTTCAGTCTTCCTTCACGGTAGAAAGAATGTTTCGTTTGTTTTCGCTGTAATATGGGGGCTTTATGATTCGAAATACTGCATTTTTTCTAGTATATAGACTTAAAAGTTTCTCTTGGTACTGTAGATATAAAACAACAAAAGGGAAATAAGGAAAAAAAGCTAAATATAAACCCTGAGCTGGGTCCATTAACGGAGCATTACCCTAATATACTGTCGTGACATCTTGCTAGAGCTACGCCGAAGAATACTAAAAATGATGCAAGCTAAAACCCGGAAAAATCGTTATTCTATAGAATTTTTCCTTCGTGGAAACTGTCCTAGTTATTTTTACGTTTTATTCAGGTCGACAATGCACTAGTGAAACCCCAATAAAAATACAAATTTTAGATTAAGGAGGATTCCGATTTCAATAATCTCTAATTCTGATGAGTGTCGGAATTACGGATATCAGTTGTCTCTAATTCCGTCATATAAATCGACAGGCATCATAGGAAATGATGAAATGAGACAGATGGTGTCTGACTTCAGATCAAAATCCTACGCTTAATGTCGGAATTACGTGCAAATGTTAAAGTTATAAAAAATAACAATTTTCTTTAGAAATCAATAGCCAGACATCTTCCGAAGGAAATATTAATTTAAAAATCTGATGTGGCCGGGCACATGACTTTATCATACTATATATAAAATTAAAAGTTTAGCTGAATGAGATTCTATTTGATCGAGATCGGCCATGTCTGCATTAAAATAAAACTACTAGAACTAGACAGAGGTCGATTAAAGTTATGTTCGGATATTGTACTCCGTTGACACCGGGTACACCGTCCTAATGACACGTATTAATGGGTGTAAAAAGTGTAACGGTGTACAATATCCGAACGCAGCTTTTATTGACAATAGAACAAAAGAAAATCATTCTAGAAAAATAAGAAGGGAAGCGAAAAAAGGAAAAGCATAAAAAGCTGTGCCAAGAAAAACAACACAATAAATACAAGATGCAAAAAATGGTGGAATACATTCTTAAATGCTTGTAATAAAATTATCCATAAAAATTGCAATGCATTTTTTTCCAATGTTTTGAAATACCTAAACTTTTTATAAAAGTATCGATTATATATTGGCGCAGTCGATAGGATTATCATACATTGGTTGCTTTACTTACAGTCTTGTTTATTCAGAGAGTAGCAATAAAATAGCAAAAAATGTGTCTAACTTTTAACGTACTGTGCAGTGTCCAATTTAGTTGTACATAAACAGCATCCGAGGTGATAAAACTGCTAGCAGGGGCGTTAATTTTCGAAACCGCTTGAGGAATAACCGTAACATAAAACGGGCTACATTCAACGCAGTATCGTTTTAGGTACTAGTTCCGAGCGACTTGGCGTAGTAAAACCACATAAATATTAATTAGAGCACAGATATGAGAGAACATAGCTTGCGAAAGTTGGCCGTAATTCACCATTATCACGTTGAAGCAAGTTTATGGTTGAAAAGTGTAAATACGGCGCAATGAAGGGCTACTAAGCGGCACAGGATTTCGTCGTATAGCGTTGGGTACCCTCAAGAACTTTTTCGTAAATTAGCTTTAATGTCCCCAAAGTTATTCAGGTGTAACGGTCTCCAGATTTCCCAGAAAGTTTAACGAGTCGTTCGGTTAAAATCAATTTAACTTGGTCGAATTTACGCAACCTGGAACAGAGATATACGCTATCCCGGGATAAGTTTAAATTAAATCCTGAAGAGTTATGCCGGTGACTCGTGTGGAAACACACTTTTCATTTCAATTTTTATTCATTATTTTTTTAAGGTGCTGAATTTGAAAGGCGGTTTCGGTTTTTTAATGAAAAACAAGATCTTACTATTTTTTTGACGGAATTAGGAACTGTTGATATCCGTAATTCCGACACCCCTGTCAGAATTAGGGACTGTTGATGACCGTAATTCCAACACTTAAAAAAATCGGAACCCCCCTTAATCTAAAATTTATATTTATTAGTACGTTTTCACTAGTGCATAGTTGGTCACATGAAACTTATGAAACATGAAAATGAGTAGGCAAGCGAAAAGAGTACCACGATTTGTTATCAACAGAGTTGTTAGAATGGTGTTTAGACGCCGACACTCAAAACATACAACAATCTTCAAATTTGTTGTTCAACAAACATTTCTTTATTGTTGATGTTTCTGTAGAGCTAAACAATATCATCTGTGTTTGCTTATATTTTTTTTAATAGTAGACACCATTCTTGCCGGAATACCATTCTTTCGTGAACCACTTCCATTTCTTTTATAAGGCTAAATGTTTCATCAATAAACAAAGCTTTTATGGTTTGGCAAGAATTGAGTGGCAACCAACTTTACTTCATAATTTTGTAATAAGATTTACAACGAAATGATAAGGCATTTCCATTCAAATTATAAGTTAAAGTGAACTTTGCCGATAATACAACAATTATCTAGCTCAATTCTGTCACTCGGCAGAATTGAGGTGACGGATTTTAAGATTGTTGGTGGACATTTCATCAGCACTATCAGCACTAATAAAAATAATGTGATCAAATACACAGAATATATTGTTTTCCACTTAATAACAACTAATAAACCACTCACAAGAAGTAACACAGAAACATCGTTGTGCTATAAAACGAGCATTTAAACCACGTAGAGTGAGCTGATTTCCCAGAAAATTCGACTTATTGAAGGTTGTGCCAAATAATCAGTTTGAGTTATCAAGATACCAATTTAACCAATTTAACGCCAATCGAGTTATCAAAAATTCGAGTTATCGAAGTTCGAGTTATTGAAATTTTACTGTACTTGTATATAGAATACAACAGCGTTCGATATTTTAATTTTTATTTTTATTTAACCCATCAATTGATAAGATTATTTTTTGACGTTTCTTAAAACCAATGAAATGCTTCTTTATTGTCACAAGGTTAAGTTTCAACCAATTATGTCATTATTATAGTGGGAATAAATCTCTTGTGATTATTCTCGGGAATAATCACTGTAGCTTCTATTTGCCTAGCAACTGTCAGATACTTGTCACAATAATTACTTAATTGTGTCAACGCGAAATGGGTGAAAGTCATCGGTTTAGTACCTTTTCTAATGCAGAAATTACAAAAAAGATTTTAGAAACTACTTCGAAAAATACTCTAATAAGTAATCAGTCTATATGGAGACAATTTAAGACCTTCACCAAACAAATAAATTATATTCTGGATCAATCTACTACAACAGCTACTCTGGCATTGATTTTAAAAGATTGGGCTTATAACATGAAAAGAAAAGACGGAAATGATTATAAAGAAGCAGTAATAAAGACAATGTGGAATAAAACGGCAAAATTAGTTCAAGAACTTTACTTTAATAAGTATAACAGGTCCTTTGATCCTTTCCATGATATAGAATTCAGAAATGCTCGGAATGCAAGAGATGCAAAAAGAAAAATTTTACAAAAACATCCTGAAAAGCACAAACAAAGTTCTGTGGCACTTTCTAATACAGAATTGTTGCAAATTGTTAACTATTGGGACGAAGATACACCTTGTGGATTGCAAAGAAAGTTTTTTCACGTTGCATCGTATGAACTAGCTTGGAGGGGAGGAGAAGCTACGAAATGTATAGTTCATTATTTTAAAAAAGAAACCGACATAAAAAGATTAAATACTGGCCGCATTGAATACAATCCCATCTTTACAAAAACTTCACAGGGTGGAGCACAAAGGTGCGCTAATAGTAAATGGTTGACTCCAAACATAAATAACCCAGATATTTGCCCTGTTCGTCTTTTTGAAAAACTAATGAGTAAACGTGAAGAAAATATTAAAACCGAACGCTTGTTTCTTACTCCAAATCCGGCTTGGCAAACTCATGGTTTTTGGTATAAAAACGTTCCTGTGGGAATAAATTCCATTTCAAAATGGATGAAAGAATCCGCAGAAAAAGTAGGTCTAGACACAGTTACTAAAAAAATAACTAACCATTCTGCTAGATCAAGTGCAGTAAGTAACCTTTCAAAAGCTGGTGTAGGAGAACAAGAACTAATCAAGGTCACTGGTCATAATTCTGCAAGTTCGATTAAACCAAGAACATCATTCAAATATAATAAATAATCTTAGAGAAAATACGCAGGAGGAAACACTTAATATAACAAGCAATTCCAAATCCTCAATAAATAATGAGTCTCGAAATATTTTTAATAATTGCGTTTTTCATTGTACTAATTTAAATTGTTAATGCTTTTAATATATTCACAATGTGTCAACGATATTTTCATATATTGTAAGTAATAATGAATTAAATTAAATTTTTCAATAATTTTATGATAGTTTTATTGATCTTTTTTATTGTAAAAATTTGTGAATCAAAAAATAATCTAGTCAAATATAACTCGAGAGTTCCATAAATTAGAACATAATTTGACAGATTTTGTTCAAACTTGTTGCCATTTGGCAATAGCCCTCTCGTGACTATTGCCTGGCAACAAGTTTTCAAACAATCTGTCAAATTATTTTCAATTTATTCTCACTCTCTTGTTATTTTATTACTGAAAATACAATTGGTCCGGCGCCGCCACCAAAGTGTTCATTGTATGCTAATCATCTTTTTACAAAGTCAAACTGTTAGGAAATCTTTAGACCAATAAAAATACAGTAATTGAAACTACCCGGGATGCGTAAATACCCCCCCTCACCCGTCACAAATCGCCAGGCCTCACTACACGTAATACATTTACATTTACCCTCACCCCAATCAGGCAGAAGGGTTCAAAGTGTTAGGGTGAAATCGAGCAGTGCTATATTTCTTCGTCTAATTTACTGATTATTACCAGCCATTGATCTAGATAATTGAAGAATAACTAATCTTGGATTGACAAGCAAAAAATCACCGCTCAGGGTTCTATAAACAACGTAATTTATTAGAGAATGTGAAACTTTGGCAGAGATATTAGTTCCCTTTTTATTATTTCTATACAAAATTACTTTTAACTTTCAGTAAAAATACTACAGCCAATTCATATATTAATATGCAGAACCTCCCCCGCAGGGTATGTTTTATATTAAAAATTGCTTCCATATCTCATATCCACCAAACTCTTGCGTATTTATATCCCATACCAATTCCAGACGTATGTATGTATACAAATAAACCAAACGAAAACATTAATTTTCTTCGACATATACCGAATAACTTTGATGTCTTTTTTTTATATATCCAGAATACGACATTGGAGAATGATTTTCCATCACACCGCCTCATCTTCTATGATAAGGACTCCCCTGGCGTGAATAAATATGACTACAGCCTCACAGGAGACGGGACAAAGTTCATCAAAGTGGTCTGCCAAGTACACGTCGATGACAGGAATGGTGAAAATCAAACCATAATAGTATGCAGTAAGTATGTAAGGATTCGTATTCACCACAAAAAAAGAGTCAAACGAATCAACATGAAATAAGAACGTGATTGGGTGTTTTCGGTTAATTTTGTTTGAGATAAAATTGATGAAATAAGTTCTAAGTTAGCTCTTCTTTTTTACCTTTTCGATTTATTATTAAACATGTATAATAATTAAGGATAGTTGGGTAGCTTTGAATAAAAACAGTCACTTGCAAATAGACGAATAAAGCCCAATACATATTCTTATGCTGGAGTTCGAATGAAATATGAGCATCCTAAATCAAATAGCGTAGGCAGGTGACATGACTTGCGAAATTGTTGAAATATTAGAACCACGTAGATGCGAATGTACAAATACAATATCTGAAATAGGTACAGCTGAATTTCATTAGATATTTACTAAAGCAAGTTCAAGCTTACTAAGTAAATTGTACGAATAGTTTTGTGAATACCAATAAATTAGTAATTATTAGTAAGATTTTTGATTTCTCTAAAGGGCGAAACCCGCATAAAATTGTAATTTTGTGAATCCGTCAGACAGAAATTAAAAAAAAAAATATTGTTGGTTTTACCTGTCCGCATAAACGCAATGTTATTTCTTTCCAAGAAAAACGTACACCATATACAGAGTGTATCCTAAGTTGATGCCTTTCTATGAACAATATAGATGATACTCATTTATGACCTGTCAAAATACAACCTTTTTGTTAAATAAAAAAGCTACTATTAAAATATTTTTAATCGTTTTCGTTTCTCTTCAAGTAGGTAATAAACATCATAAAAATTTTATAGACACAAGTCTATAAAATAATTTATTTGGAAAATTACACTTTATTTGCTTGTATTTATATATTTGTCGATATTTATGATGTTTATTATTTGAAGAGAAACGAAAGCGGTTAAAAATATTTTAATAGTAGAGACAATTTTGTGTAGCTTTTTTATTCAACAAAAAGGTTATATTTTGAAAGCTCGTTTGTTTAAATTTTTGTTTCAGAAGCTAATTGATCTGTATTTCAGACAATATTAGGACATATTAATACAACGAACATAGTAGTACAATTGGATTTAGTAGAACTTAGAGATGACGAAGAAACCATATCTAACATTTCTTTTATGGGCAATATCTTCCTAATTTATATAAAAAATATATATTTTTTCTCATTAAAATAATAATTTATTTAAACAATTCACATTAAATGACCAATTGTATTGTTTTACAGTCTGTTAAAATTAGATGCTGCGAATTAATAATACAGAAAGCTGATGAATTAAACAAGAAATCATTAAAATGAAACAAACAGTTTCGTCAAGATTTGTTTTATAAATTTCCACAAGAATGTCCTTGTTAGTACGCAGTGAATTCTGCACTTATGTAATTAAAAATATGTCGGCATTATAAAATAAAACCTTGCTTGTTCGTAATCAAATTATCAGTTTGATTTGAAAAAGCTAATGTGCAAATAAGGCGAACTAGTCAAAAAAATAGCTAGTGCCCATTCGGTACGCACATGTAGCAAGTCCTCAAAGAAGATTTTCATGTATTAGAAAATGCTATGTGGCGATGCATCAATGTCCGATGCATTTACTGTTGCAGTACAACTCTGACGGTCCGAAATCACAAACGAATATTGTACAAATTTGTTGGTATCTCATAGATTTTGTTGAGTTTTATGAAAATCAGCTGGTAATCAAGGATGGATGAAAAATATTCGGTGAACGAACTTAAAAGGAAAAATAAATCACTCGTGGCATCGTTTAGACCAATCAATAACAGAAATTTTCGATTTGCGTGGCAAATATTTAACATGTGGCAAATATTTGATATTTGGTAAGTATACGAATATTTAGACAATTAAATGATCTACCAAAATCAGTAAGAAAATATGGGTGGAAATTGAACTTTTCACAAAAATGTGTATATAAGTAATTAATTAAAAATCAGCGAATTGGAATCTGTCCACATTAACTTTAACTAAGCACCTTGTGAAAGAAAAATTACAAATCAAGAGCAGATTTAGAGAAAAGTCATACAAAAAAAATATGTTAAAACGTAAAACCCCATTTTTATTCAGCGCAAGTAAATCTACCCAAAACGCATATTCACACTTCATTCGCAAAACCTGTGTTTCCTTGAGTAAGCAATATATATATATACAGAGTGTCCCACTTTTTTTCCCGCAACATTTTTTTTTTAGATACAAAATATCATTCTGAATAAAAAGTTTCATATGAACTTAGGGGTTTTCTCAATTCCTTAACAAGTTAGAGCTGTTCAAAATGAAAATCAAGCATGTTTTTCAGTTGTTTTATAGGCGGCTTTGATACGCATTTATCAAGAATGCTTTAAAAATAATACTTCAGGTTGATTT
Organism: Aphodius sticticus; assembly: GCA_963966075.1. Classification (NCBI taxonomy): domain Eukaryota; kingdom Metazoa; phylum Arthropoda; class Insecta; order Coleoptera; family Scarabaeidae; genus Aphodius; species Aphodius sticticus. The sequence goes on from OZ014509.1 coordinate 77,120,747, forward strand.
TATACGTCACATTGCTGTCATTCTAGTAATTCTAATAACAGGATTGTAATTGCATTTTCACAAATAATTATAAATCCGAACAATATTATGCCCAAAAAATTTACTAACAGTGAATATGCCGATATTCATTTTATTTATGGATACTGCAATGGAAATTGTCGAAGGGCACGGAGGGAATACCAAAGAAGATTTCCAGCGAGAAGACTTCCGGATGCTGCAGTGTTTAGTAATATTCATAGAATGATTAGAGAAAATGGAATAAGGGGAAGACCAGTGGGAGATCACAACCAAGCAGCTCAAAGAGTAAGAAGAGTTAATGCAAGAGTTTCGCATGCTTTTGACGAAAACCGTAATTTAAGTGTAAGGCGTGCAGCGCGCCATCTGAGATTGCCGAAAACCACTGTATGGAGAAATTTACGCAACGATAGACGAAAGGCATTCCGTTCAAAAAAAGTGCAAGAGTTACTGCCCCAAGATATTCGAAACCGGTTAGATTTTTGTCGTTGGTTTGTTGATAGTCCACAAGAAGTAAGAAATAAAATTATCTGGACAGATGAGGCAACATTTACTCGTCGTGAAATTACAAACCGCCGTAATTTTTGCGTATGGGCCCACGAAAACCCTCATACAACGACAGTAATATCTTATCAGCATGAATTTAAAGTAAATGTTTGGGCTGGTCTGGTGGGATCACATCTGATTGGGCCTCACATCCTTCCCGACAGAGTGGATGCAAATAGATTTCTGTTATTCTTAGAGAATAGTTTGATAGATTATTTGGAAGATGTGCCAATTAATTACCGACAAAATGGATGGTTTCAGTTGGGTGGCGCTCCAATTCATTACGCAAGACAGGTGAGGTACTGGTTAAATAACCATTACAACCAGCGTTGGATTGGTCGCGCCGGGCCTGTTCAATGGCCACCGCGTTCGCCTGATATTACTCCTCTGGACTTCCATATTTGGGGCTACGTTAAGTCAGAAGTGTACAAAACACCGATAAATACAAGACATGCATTACTACAAAGAATTCAAGCCGTTTTTGATATGCTTAAAACAAATGTGGAATCACTACGTAGTGTGCAAGAATCCATAATAATTCGTTGCCAAAAGTGCATAGATATTGGTGGAGGTCATTTTGAACAATTTTTTTGATGTTTTTTATTTTCTTCTTCGTTAATATTAATATTGTTTATTACTTAACCAGTTTTTGTTTTTGTTTTGTTAGTGTTTGTTAAGTAGGTATTATTTATGAGAAAAAAATAACAAATAAATTGCTACTAAACTTATTACCAGTTATTTGCTTTTTTTGCTGTACGAACCGCCAGCATAAAACGGGTGATTAACATCAACCAATAACGAATTCACCAAGTACCCAAATAATATAATTGACCAGTTTATTCGTCTGATTTCTATGGAATGGCGTTAATATAAGATTTAAAAGCCAACTCAGAATTATTTTGAAAACAATTTATGTCAGTTGTCATTATTTAAAAAATGCTCGATTTTCATTTTGAACAGCTGTAACTTGTTAAGGAGTTGAAAAAACCCCTAAGTTCATATGAAACTTTTTATTCAGAACGACATTTTGTATCTAAAAAAAATTTGCGGGAAAAATAGTGGGACACCCTGTATATATACAATTTTCAATTGTCAAAAATAGATTTTTCTATGATTAAAAATGTCGTGTTCGAGGATTTTTTTAAAAATAACTGCCTTTTATTGTATTAACAGCAGATTTCATCCAATTTCGTCTCGCCGAAAATGATAAATCTAATCGTTCTAGAAATCCTCCACAATTTCAGCATAAATTCGAATAAACTATGCCCAATTTTATTAAGATTAAAACTCGCCCACTCAGGAATAATTAACAGCTGTCAAGTCTTTACGTTTGCTCTCCAAATTCTCGCTTTCGCTCACGATCGAGGTCCGAACGTGTTGCATACGAAGCACTCGTGCTACACGTTTGGGCGAATTTATGAAAATTACGATAAAACGATTTCGAGGAATTTTAACCGACGCGCACATGTTTCCCATCTGATAGCCATTAAAACCACATTTCGCACGCTTTTCGAGCAGACCGATAATGATTTTTCGTCCTTCTTTACAGGACTGGTATTTACGAGGAATTTCAAATTAACAAATTCCACATACAGCCTGCTGTTGGAGATCAAGGATACCACACAGTTGCCAGGACTTGGAAAGAGTATTGTAAGTATAGATAATGTTTTGTCAACTTGCACTGTGTTGAGTGAAGGAATTATAATTTTTTAAATGTACGAAATTGTTCGTTGTGTTAAAAGGCGATATTTTAAGGTTGGAATAAATGGTTCTTTGACTAAAGAAATTATTAGTTTGTTAAAAGAATTAATAATGAACCTATTATTGACTAGAACTTTTCGGAGGGTACAGTAAAGCAAAATCTCCACGTGTCACCGCTTTTTGGGATGTCACACATCCTCGACCAGTGGTTGGTTTTTCCAGACCTACATATTGACAAGGTTAGGGTAGCAAAGAGTACGCTGATTCGGAATCGGAACTTGAATCTGCATTCACTGTGCTCTATACTGCCGATCACACGGCCTCTTTAGCAATTTAGCCAGACGCATGACATCAACTGAGCAGTAGACTTTCACCACACTACTACTTATAGAAGATAAGGCCGAACTGCGAGGAGGCAGCGCCATCTAACAATACAGTTGGATAAATAATTCTCTTCTTGAATACAAATATATTTGTCTTTTTAAACCAAAACAAAAATATTACTTTAAAGGAACGTAATTTTTGTTTGTGTCCAAATATATCTATGATTTAAGAGGAATCACTAGAGGTAGTAGCGTACTACAAAACAACACTACATAAAACCAAACATCCTGAGCTTAATTGTGTGTTAATAAGCACGTGTAATACATTAAATTAATTATATTTTTTCATTTGCGTTGTTGTTTTGTCTTTTACCCTTGCTAAAGAAGCCAATAATTGGTAATTTTTGTTATTTTTTTTTTCAAATCCGAACCAAACATCAAAAAAGCAATATTCCAACATTTTGTATTGAGCCTTCATGAACTTGTGTAAAAAAAAATGACAACAAAAAATATGAATGTTGTAATGATTTAACCGTTGGTTTTTTGAACATGTGAATGAGACGAGAATAACATATTTTATAGTCGTACGGTGCAGCCATCTGTTGGATAAACACCACATCATTTTCTTCGACCAATCAAATTCAAATGGTACAGTCTGAAGCAGCAGCATGAATACGTAGCCAGGGGAATCACAAATATTGAGCAATTTCGGCCTAACGAAAATATTGATCGCATGTTGACACGGGAGGTGTAGCGGCGCCGTGCCCGGCAAACGAAAGCCATACAAAAAATAAATTTTACCGTGCTGGTGCTACGTAGATAGCAACGACTCGCTTATAAATTAGGACAGCATGTTCTTGCGGAAGTGTATGTGATCAACATGAATTGTTGAATTTCGACCAAAATAGGCTAGAAACCGAATACGAGAAATAATCTTTTGCCGTCCTGATGGACTCTACGCAGACAGCAAAGAGCGAGTTATAAATTAGGAGCGCATGTTCCCGCGAGGGTTTACAGTGCAGTCCCCGTACGACACACGGAACGTAGAATAATCAACAACCGCAATACCTACTTACAATGTAACAACTACTAAATAATTAATAGGAGTTAAATAAATTATTACTAAGGAAATACAAGTAATTTAATTTTTTATCAGTCATCTATTTTTCGTCATAGAATTTCAAATATATTGGTATTTAGATTTACAAAATAATATTAATACCAAACACTTGTCGCTTGGCAATGCATTCAGGGCAATCGCAATCTATGTAGGATGGTTGGCTTTAGTTCTACTTGTTGTACAACAGACGTAGAACAGACGCTAGAAATATAGGCAAATTAAAAAATCAGCTGCCTTTATGTGTCCCGCGTTCTAAGAAAACTAATAACTTGCGAGAGTACCTGCGGTAAGTGTATACGTAGATATTATACGTGTAGTGTAATTCTTCGCTAATTAACTTCGCTAGTTAATTTGGGCAATATTCTCTTATAGGCGTAAGCGTGCCGGATTACCATATATGGCAAAAAAACTTTTATAAAGGTGTAAAATATTTGAACATGTATCTATATAATATATAATAAATGACTTATACATATACATAGAGCTGCCTGTTTTATCGAAATCGCTAATTTTTCCCATACCTACAATTGAAATTGAAGTACGTATACTACCAAGTCTATACATAGCAATAATAATTTTGAGTAAAATTTCAAAATGCAGTACCCAACTGTATCTAGAATTAAAATATGAATATTATATTTACTAACACCTACTTGCGTCAGCCGATAAAAATTTGAATTTTTATATGAGGTGTGTTTTACCTGAAAGTATCGATCTCTGCTAAGTACGAACGAGACATTCGAGATTATTGATGCACAAAGAAAATGTTAAATGGATTTAAATAAGTATCTGAGTACGAATGCTTTCACGGCCAGAGTCATTTAAATTTAGATGATAAATAGTTACCGGTTTATGCCGTGAGTAAAAATTCATAATTACTGTCTTCGCGAACCATGCTGTTCGCTTCTTCGGAGCTAACTGATAATTAGTTACTAATTCTAATAATAAATGTAAAGCAATAAATGATTTATGTAAGAAAAGCTGTCTGTTTTACCAAAACTACAATTTTTTTTCAACATACAAAAGGTAAAATGTTCAACCATAGTTAGTAGTAAAATAGGAATGTTATAATAAAGCAATTAATTAATTTGTATCACTGTATTGTTTTGTGGAATTGTATTTGTATTTAAAATATACAAGAAAAGCATTTCAGAACATGCGATAGTCACATACACAAAATTATTAGGAAACGGTTCGGCGCCAGTCGACACCGCACGGCCCCTTTGATCTTCGCCGCAAAAGAACGATACCGCTGTTCCCCTCATCTAATCAGTGCGTTGCTTGCATTTTCTGCGGAGTGTACAGTGGGCGCGACTTGTTCCCTCCTCTCGCGCCTCAGTTTCGTCGAACTTTTGAGGCCGGTGACTAACATTTACTCTTAATGGACAAAATGTGTTTTAACAATGGTGACAAGCTAAAAGAAATCTCGAAGATTTGTTTCTTCTTTTTGGCAACATTCTTCACGTTTTATGATGGAGTACCTGATTTTCAATCTAAATATATTGGATTTTTTTACTCCAATTATCAAAATTATTTCGGATAGACCTGTTAGTCCATTGCTAGTATTTCTAGATTGTTAATATACATTGTATTATGAAGATTAATTGGATCGGTGAGTGAAAGGACAGAATAAGTCCAAATCAGGCCTTTGTGGCAAACTAAAAAAAAACTGTATAATTCGGCAGCTGTGTATTTTACAAATTTGGTAAGCACAGAAAAGTTGTACTATATTTCATTTGCAGTTGTTCTGGAAGTAAATTTTGGTTCAAAAGGCAATAATAAATAAGCAATTAGATAAAACAGCGGCTGCATTTGTTCTGTTCTTCCAGCCAACGGCATGCTTATCGATAATAATCTCTTATTTGTTGAAAAAAATTATGCTATTAGCACAAGTGGTAAATAAAAATGCATTAAGACGAAAAGAACAACAAGTTTAATATTAGAAACAAAATAAAAAAAGCAACATTAGTCATTAGTCTTCATCATGATTTGATGTTTCCCAAGAAGTAATATAAAGTATATGGTAATAAAATTCAATATCTTCTCCTTCTAAATAGTGCATCACTTTTCTTAAGTAAGCAATTTTTAAGTAGGTAATAGATATTGGGTTTTTGTATGCTGATTTTGTTGGAAGTTGGGACGATTTTTAGTTTCTTTTGATAGTTTGAAAGTATTTGAAAGTATGGTGGTGTAGCCATCTATACAGTATGGAACAGTAAAGTATGGAAACATGACAAAATCTCAAGAACAGTTTGCTATTTTCAAATATCCTCAAACACGGCGATTTATAATTATCAAAGTACACCTTATGATACCAAATTAATTTTTTTTCCTTCAATTGTTTTCAACAGATGACGTCATCGACAATTTTTTTAAATGACAATCCTATATTTTTTTAATGAATTTGACAGATCTTTTAATTGTCTTAATGGCAGCATAAGATTTTTCTGGCCTTACATAAGAAAATTTTCGAGAAAAAGACAATTGAAGGTTATGAAATAAAAGTGACAAAATGAGGATTCTCAACAATCTCAACTATTGAGAAGAACACATTGTTTTAAATTTGATAGGTTTACTTTTCTTGTTGTTATTTTTTGTTATCAATTTTCTCTTTGTTAATTTTTAGACCTAAGTAATAAAGGTTTTTGTTAATTTCTAGATGTTTTTGATATAATACTGTAAATACTTTAGTTACTATAGTTACTGTAGTTACTGTAGTTACTGTAGTTACTGTAGTAAACTTCATGCTCGTGATTTATATCCTCAATTATGTGCTTAATTATTTTGACAGTTTAAATATTTAATTGACACAACTAAATACAATAACTTTATTTGAATTTTATCTATATTATAATTTCACAAATTTATTAAAACTCATAAATAAAAAACAAACACATTTTAGTTCGTGAAACGTGAAAATGGAAAATCTATCATTCTGTCGACCTGAATTGTCGTTTCGAAGCCCTAATTTGTCGGAGTGATGTATATATTTCACTAGATTTGAATGTTGTAATGATTTATCGCATGCTTCACCGAACACGAGATATTTTACCACTGATGATTCGCAAATAACGAACACAAAATTTTGGTCAAACAAAATGTATGTCGTGTATCGTGTATTATCTCATTTAAATTCGTTCGTATAGGTACAGCAGAATTACCTACGTACGATAATAAATTCCTAGTCCCCAGTATTCCAGCTAACTGGAATCCCACACTAGCATACTACGGTTTGCACCTGGTCTTTCTATCTCCTTGCAGCGCCATCTGTGTTAAACACTGATACTACATCCCAATGCTTTTCCCTGAACATGTAAATATCGAGATTGCACTCTCTGAATCTGATAAAATGAGAATTGTAAAAGATTCTCCTAAATCATTATAACTGATCTCTTGATTGGTGTTATTATTTGAAACCGATTGACGAAGGAATAAGTACGTTTGTCAGAAAAGATTGCAGCTCTGTGAAAAGGTTAATTAGAATTCATTAGTTTTAACATGTTTAAAATCTTAAATGTGGCTGAATACAAGGTTGTGTCTATATGCACTTTTTTGTGCTCAATATCCAATAGTCAATAACAATTCATAACTTTGAGCAAATACATCAAATCGTCAGGTTTTTTGTTTCGATATCCGCGTTTTCATTTGACAGTTATTAAAATTGCCTCATTTTTCAGTTCGTCAAAAACTATACCCGAACTGTGCTGGAGGTTAAAACAAACATAAAAAAAAATATCCACACAGTTAGTGTTCTACTCCATAATCGAAACATCCATTTACATGCTAATGAGGTAATTTTAGGCATAATTAAACCAGCTCAGCCGCTCTATAATGAGAGGGCTGTAGAAACTTTGAGTATCCACAACATTAACGAGTGTATGAAATATGTTATAGTTGTAGAGTACGCCTACACAAAGCTGAAGGAAAAAGTGTTAGCATTAGCCAACGTACGTGACGTTCTTTGCGATTATACTTGCAAATATGTTGGCGCTTTTTTAATTTATTCGCCGTATAATATGCTGTTGTGCGAGTTATACGTACGTACTGCCATTACGGCGCTCTTGCGATGAATTTTTAATAACCAAGCAACCTCAAACTGAGTGCTACCAGATAGGTGTATTTCATACGCAGATATGATATTTCTGTAGCATATAAATACATAAGTATAGCACCCAGAATATGTAAACAGGAGAATAACTAACAGGAGGAAATGTTGGGATTGGATAAAATTATTTCTCAAGTGAATTTGTAAACAGCTTAGTGGTGCCACAAGGTTCTATCTTGAGACCTGTTTTATTTAATTTGTGCATAAACAATGTAATGTTTCTTACATTTTTAAGTCCTTGATCATCAGGGCGCCGCCGGCCGGCGTATGTCTGAAGCACAAAACCGATCATTATATCAGACGTAAATAATTTTTAAAAGATTTCTACAATTTTGCATGTAACTGAAAATCTTATTTGTCCCGATTTCTACTTTGCTGCAGATATGCCCTTTAGAACTGTCGTTCAGCATTTTAGTTTAATTATGTTGTTATTAAAATTATATTTTGACGTTCTATAATAGCATCCATACGCATTTTCTTTTATGTGTGATATGTAAGGGGAGGATTTACAATCCAATACGAATGATATCACATCAGAATAATATGTCGATAACTTTCAAAAAATTGTAAAATTAAAATTTATTTAAACTTCAATCTATATTTATGTTACTCAATATCTGTCATTAAATTGTTAGTTACCTTAATATTAATTAATCAATTGAATTTTATTATTTATTATGTAAGGTATGGAAACGACAAAATCTCTGGAACGGATTGCTATTTTAAAAATCCTCCAACTTGTCAATTTGTAATTATCAAAATATACATAAATATACATAGCTATATTAAATTCAATGTTCAACCTTCAATTGTTTTTACTTATGTCGGCATCGATAGTTTTTTATTGGCCATTCCCCTTTTTCTTACTGACTTTGATACATAAGAAATTGATAACATATTTTCTGAGTGGTCTGTGAATATGGTAAGGATTGTTTGTATGTTCTATATTTGATTTTCCAAATATTCAATTTAGATTTTTGTGGAAAAGACGAGCAGTCAATTCATCGCTAATTTGATTTTTATAATGGTAAAAAAATTTATACTGGCTGACTCCAATATTCTAGAAACCTCAAAAGGGTCCTTAGAAACCTTGAAACATTGAACCTTTTATCTGAACATCAGAAGCATTAAAAAACATAAAATGGTTGGATTCAAAGTTATCCGTTGCTGCATAACAATTGGTAATACAAACTCGGTTAAATTACAAAATTAAAGGCCCGGAATTATATTCTATATAAAAATTTATTTTGCTTATCTTTCCAGTTTGCTGTAACTTTTTAAGGATTTGGAAAAACAATGACATTTAGTTTCTAAAAATAATTTATGCTGGAAAAAGTGTGGGACATATGTATAATAAATGTGAATGTTCCTTTTATAATATAATCTAGGCAGCTACTTGATTAAAATCATAAATTTGTTGGACAACCACAATTAAATCAATTTTGGCTGATACAACAACAAAGGATTTTGTTTGTTTTCTAGTGCAACAAATTGACGATACATATGTTCTGTGTTTAGATTGTCATAAATGTGTCATTTCCTAGAACAGCAGGTCATACCAACCTCAACAAATACATATGAAATAAAGGCACTCCAAATTTATATCACCTCCAACCTAACAGAACACTTTTCTTATTTAATACATGCTTATGTTATTACTATATTATTAAATGTTTGTTTTTATGTTATTACATATATTATATTTTACTGTTATATATCTACCTATTATTTTTATCTATACTATTCTCATTTTATTTTTATATTATTTTTGTTGTATACATAATTATATGCATAAATAAAATATATAATATCCATCTAAGTGAATTTTTTTGTAGTTTACGGAGTTGCCATTTTTCAATTGCTTATCATAACTTAAATTAAATAAATATAAAAAATTGTTAGATAAAAGTATATTATCTCGGTCTGCGACGAAGTAGAAACCGTGTTAGATTTTTTCACTTACATGAAATTCCTATCTGGGATTACCTTCCTTTAAAAATTATTGACAGCGGATATCCGATGTAGTAATCGGTTTGCCTTTAGGCATACGCCGACGTAGCCATGATGATGAAGTATTTTAACATGTGCCTAATTCAAATTTTTATAATTATAACTAACGTTACTATGTATTTGAGTATAAATGAAATAATATTGCAATTGCAAATCGAAACAAAAATATTAACGAATAACAATCTTTAGCTACGAGCGGCAGTTTCGCTCGTTCCAAATATCGAAAATATATTATATTAATACGAAACTCAATTTCATGCCACCTATATACAGAAAATTTAAAATGAAATGAAACAGAAGTGACCCTTCGGTTTTATGGCTTTAGCAGGTATATACGACGACCGACAATCTCCGACCTACGCTTGGTGTAGGCTTGCTGCGCTCATGTAAAGATCCTTTTTTCCTCGGCTGTACATGGTTAGAAGTAATACATATGGCTCTATTGCTGTCTTTACACAACATATTTTACATCGTTTGCTATATAACAATTAATTGTCCACGAGTGTCGAAATTACGTACATCAATAATCTCTAATTCCGTCATAAATATCGACAGGCATCATACGAGATGATGAAATAAGACAGAATGATGCAACAATAGCAGCAGAGAGTAGCGATTTTGGCATTAATACACCACCGAGATAACAGATAACTCATGCCATCCCCATTAAAAAAAAAACATTATTCTGGCCTGAAACATCCAAATAAAGTAAAAAGAAACGGTTCTTCTGTAACACTATATCTAATGCTTGGAGAGAATAATTGTTAATAACAATTAAGGAAGCACAACAGAAAATCATTCTAGAGAAATAAGAAAGGAAGCGAAAGAGGGACAGAATAAAAAGCTGCTCCAAGAAAAAGAGAACACTAAATATTCCAGATGCAAGAAGCATAAAATACAGATGAGGTAGAGAGGGCAGACTGAAGAAAACTAAGGACATATTTTATATATGTGTTTCATTAAAAATGGTAAAACATAAATGTCTAACATTTCTTAATAATAAATGTTATTTAACAATATTTAAAACACTTAGTATTTACTTGAATGTTTATATTTGTCGGAATAATGTACCCACAAGTGTTTGATTTAGGATCACTGTCTGAAGTAGGTTCACTGAGGTGGCGGATTTCGGATCAAATATACGCTTAGTGACAGAATTGGGGGCAAAAGAATTCATGTCATTTAATTATTATGTTACAGGTCAGACAACCAATTGAAATATCTGTCATGAAAAGGCCGAAAACTCTGGGACTGACAAAACAAATGAAAGAAACCTTGCCACCACTAATATTATACCCATCAAGGGAGGTGAAGATATTTAGGTAAGTGTCACCAGACAGCACCACTTTCAACAAACTGAATTAATTATTATTAAGTCTTTTTGCTAGCCAAAACCCAATATAGGTACTTTGTTGGCAGAAGTTATTTTAGTGTGATTTTTTTTGTAGAACGGCTGCACCATTTGCTCGTGTGACACAACCAGACCTTAGAAACATTTGGAACGCAACAGGCTTCCATATAAAGAACACCAGTAACGACCGAAGTAAAATACTTGAGATAACTCCAAGTGAAGGGATAGTATACGTGAATAACATTATTGGACTTCGAGAAATAAAATCTTCAATAACGTAAGCATTTCTGTGAAATTTGTGCTGAATTCTGATAATAACTAAAGTACTTTATTGCTAGATTGGTTATAGGATGGACTCGTAATGGTACCAAAGAAGTTGACCACATAACAGTAATTATAATAAATGAACAGACCAATACTTGTCTTAATATCAGCGGTAATATCAAGGATTGGGAACATTGCGCACAATTTGATAATTTTGCTGAATGCGAGAAGATACAATGTAGCCTGTCCACTGGTGGGGCACCAAATGTTGAGAGAAGGTATTTTTTTAGACGTATCTTCATGATAAAATTTTTTTCAATGTTGTATTTTCATGCAAATACATGCAAGAATAGGCAAGACTAGTTTACTTAGATGTTTTTCATAAATTGCACCGCACAAATGATGCTAACATTTTTGTATGGTTCTGTTCCTAACACGGTATTTTTACTTTTGGTGTTTGACAATAAAGTACTATTTTATAAATAAAAGATTAAACATTGTAACAACTTGCCCCAATCTTCCCCACATTAGGTTGTCCATTACCTATACCTACCGTAAGCATATCTATCTGACGGATATAATCTGTTTTATAAGGCGGTTATTATAAAAGTGTTTATCACCGACAAAAAAAGACTTTTAAATACATTATTTATTTAGATATATGAAAAAATATAACAATAACAAAAACACAAAATAATTCTCAAGTCCAGGAATCAGTTTAAAAATAAAATATATTCTTCATAAATAAAATTAACAGTAGGTAACTCAAAGAAAATCTGTATCACATTTGTGCACTTACAAATCAAAAACAAACAATATTCATAGTAAATAATAAAATAAAAGTAAAATACAGGTACAGTTCACATTTGTGAACAAATCAAAAGAAGATGACGTCATATTGTTACAATCTTTATCCTGCTTTATTTTTACAATATAAATGGTGTGTTGTACTACCACAAAAAAAATAAAGGTCTAGAAGGACTTTTGTTATCAAAATTAAATATAAAACATTTTTCAAAGTTTTGTATTAAAAAGATAATAAATAATAAGTTATAAATAAAAATAACTTTTCTTGCCACGAATTGCAAAATACAATAATAATTTATTTTTTTCTTAGCTTTTAGGAATTCCGCAAATAAGCATGACCCAAAGAGTTACACACTCGTGCATGCAAGTAGTTTGGCATTTTTCATCTCGTTTTGATAATCTTCCTTATTTTAGTCATGAGTAGTAACTAAATAAGTTAGTCAGGACTAACGTCACTAAAGGCCCAACACTGAAAACCCAGTGAATAGATTCGTTGTGTGGCGATTATATAGATACTAACAGAATTCCAAATCCGAGGCTCTATTATATTGTAGCATCACCTTAATGCAATATCGAATTGAAATATATCACATTGACCACATCATGCTGGAAATTATCAATAATAGCCGGTTCATGTGATAAATTCTTCACTTTAACCTCGCCACTTGGCTATTATTAATAATAACCGGTAATTATTAATAATAACCTATTTATCACTATGACCGTAACATATATATATATATATATATATATATAGTTTGGTTAGCGTGTAGTACAAACTTGATTATTTCAGTTTAAGTAAACTAGTTTTACCCAGAGCAATTCAAGTCGAGATGCAATTTCCACAAATACCCCTGGTATATCTTAAATGTGCCTTTTCCAATTTAAACAGGATCTTCAGAATAAACAGATGCGTCTGGAGGGGCGAGAAAAAACCGGAGAATAGCTCGACAACGCCGTTATACTCGACATGCACACCAGATGTCGTGACATGCCCCGATCAACACTGCGACTCGCTGGAACAACTGAACGATCTAATTTGTCCGCAGGATTGCTCAAGTGAGTAAAATCGTTGCAACTAAATCAAAGTCTAGCAGAACGGGGTTAACCCCTAATTAAGCTATGAATCACAATTCGCGAGGTTCACAGTGCAGAAGAACCATTGAGAATTGCTAGGTAATAGAATATTACAGATTGTCTGCTAATTGAAACGCTTGTCACTAAGGAACAAATTTGAATTTCTAATTCAACGAGGTCTTCGAGAAATCCGTTTTAAAAGCCTAGCAAAAGGACGTGAAAGGATAATGGGGAATGATGAGAAACGTAATGACGTATTTCATAAGCTTCAATGTGGAATTGGTTTTTTTGTGTATTGTTCTTTTGGTATTCGGAAATGAATTTATTCGGAATTATTTTTTTTAGAGTCCATGGATTTTTTTACTCCTATGAATTCGGATACAAAGCGAGGGATTGGTAGTGCCAACGGGATATGCACCTGTGGAACAACCGGGAATTGCTTTTGTGATAGTAGACCGCGTAAAGGAGCTGGAGCTGTCAGAAAAATTTCCAAATCGGCCACTACTACTGCACCAACTGCGAATAACTTCACGAATTTAGTTTCACCGCATGTTGGAAGACCGACAGGTACGTTTTAGAAGATAGAAAATTTTGTTTAATTGGTGTTTTAATAGAGGCAAAGAAATATTAGCAATTTTCAGTACTAATCAAATATATATATAGACAAGTCTATACCTGCCACGCTTCCTTAAAGGTGTTACAAGTGTTGTGACAAGGTACATATACCCTACAACATATCTGTTGACATGTTTGTTTCCTAGTGTGAATTGCGTGTGATTTTATTCCTCGTGGTTGTTAAATGGACTATAGTGTTAATGAGGCACGACCTATGTTTTCAGTAAACGGAATAATGTTACTCTTTTGCGTTTTTTGTCAAATAAGTTTTGATGTTATTTAGAAATAATGTCAATATTTTCAACTTTTTCAAATTCTGGTTTAAAGTATCAACTGGATATTTTGGAATATAAAATGTGAAATACACGCATTCGATGTAAATTGAAAGTTGAACAGTACAGAGGGGAATCTGCAACCCTTTTAGGATATTCCCAATCCTGTCGATGACGAAACGATATAGAAGCAATCTACCAAAAACGCAATCTTCTCACAGGGGAATCAATCTAATGGTTTTTTAAAGTTTTTTTTTTGTTCATTAATGTGAAGTAATAAGTAAATCAATTCTTCTTTTTTCATAAAACAAAAAATACGCGCATAGTGGAGCAAAGTAAATCAGTTAAAAAGTCGTAATTTTCATAAATAATTACCCATTTTATGCATGAGCTAGGCCTGTTATATGAATAATGTCAATCTTCACTCGTATTCGGTCATAATGAACTAATTTGCAACTTTTTATTAAATGATTAATAGAACAAAATTTTAGTTTGTCTATGAGCTTAAAGTATAGATCTAAAATCGGCCAGTCGGGCCGGTATATTTCAGTGTCCCATTTTAATATTTCAGTCACAGGCGTATGACTACGATCCTATATACATATGTATACACTATAACCATAAAAAGTCAAGTGTAGCACATAAGCCATTAAGGTCAGATACGGTTTACTACAGCGTTTGGAAAACGGAAAATGTGGCTGTAACCCATGGATAAACTAGAACGAATAGCATAAATCAAAGGTTGTTATCTTTTGTTTCAGCGGTAACCATAAAAGAAACCTTCAGTTTTAAATATTTTTCAATATATTTCCGCCAAACAACTAGGTAATAAATGTATTTATCTACGACTCACATATACACACAGAAAAGTAAATACTTCACTCAAAGCAATATGCTTTCATCCAAGTAAATGATTAGTTTGCTATAGCCGCAAGTAGATATTTTCTCAAGTTAAGAATAAAGAGATATTGTTGAATTGAAATGATCATATGCTTGTATATCTGAGAAAATATTTTCTTGCAATGAGTATAGATATTATTCATTCAAGAAAACTATTCTCACGTTGAGAATAATGGAATTTTCTTAAAGTGAATATATATGCTTGACAATGAGAAAATATTTTCTTGAAATGAGTATAGATATTATTAGTTCAAGAACATGATCATAATGTATTGAATAGAAATTACTGTTTTAAATTCTTTTTTTAAAAGGTAGGGAATTGTGTGAAATAAGTAGACAATAACTTAGCGAATGATATTTGTTTTATTGTATGAAATTTCTTTGCTTAATTACATATATACTTACCTATTTATAAATTATCACTACCTACAATATCTAAGGCATGGAAAAAAACACCATATTCTATTAGACATCAAATTGTTTCCATTATATTACACAAGTAAGTTTTCTGTGGCATGTAGGTATGTTGATTTGGTGACGACTATATGGCTAGGCAAAATTTACGTACCGTGTGCGACACAAGTCACAACTACGAACTGCGTCGCAAATACGTTGAACATAAGTACTGTAGGCTATTCACGCAAAATTAAAACTATATACTTTCATAATATTATAGATCGCGTAGTTATTGCGTACAGTACCTACAAAATTAGTAAAGATATACTAACATATTGAACTCTTCCCGGACAATACTCGGTAGTCAGCGAACACGACGCCATAGCAGACCCCAACTAACTGAAGGCAAAGGCCGATGCGAATATCTTAAAGGCTGAAACAGATAGGACGTGGCGCTATCGTGCCGTTGTAGTAAGGTAGCAGCGCCGACGGTATATGGAGTAGATACGACAGGACCGAACAGAATGGCGGTTACCGCGATGCAACAGTAATGCCGCCGACTGCCAAGGCGAAGTAGAAGTGCATGGTAGTAGATCGGACCGCACAGAATGGAGGTAACGAATCGCAACGCAATAGAAAAGTTGAAACTATTTCAACTTTTCGGTAGGATTGAGGTAACGTTTAAACGCTTTTGAGCGTTTTTAAAAGATTGTTATAATATTATGAACAGATAAAATGATTAATAAATATTTTAATTTTATACTTAGTTTGCAATTGATAATAATTTGTTGTTGTTGATAGTGCTATTGTTTGAAAATAATTCGTTGTTGATAATGTTGTTTATAGATCGTCCTAATAATTTATAATACTCTTATTAAATTATAAGATAAAAATTAAATTATTAAATGACTTTTATGTCCAATTCAGAAATAGTAATTTTGTAAAAAATGGATACAAAGTTTACCCAAGCAACAACAAGCAATATATTGCATGTTTGCTGCATTATGATAATTCAGAAAACGAGAAAGAAATACCTTGGTTGTTACATTTTCGATACTATGGACCGCATCATTCTTTGATCTCTGTACAGTACACACTGCACTTGTCTAGACATTGCTTTTGATCAAACACATTTAATAAATAAAATAAACAAAATAAATAAAAATAAAATGCCTTTATTAACCAATGTTCCAAAATTGTACAACAGAAAAAAATGCAAAACAAAATAAAAAATTAGATTGTTTACAATCCTCATCAAGATTGATCGAGTAACAGAATGACAGAAGTTTCACCGATCTCTAATGAATTGCAGCGGATCACCCGCAGGTTCCTCCAAACCCACAAACCAGTGACGAGAGTTATAACATTACAAATTTAAACGGTCAAGCAGTGTGACGACAGCCTCTGTTAAATATGGTTCGATCAACATTGAATTTTCACTATAAATGCTAAACTTGATTTTTCTTAAAAATCTTCTATCTACTTTCTTGATCTTCAAATGGTCGATAAATCACCTACAATAGTTGATGCTCATCGTGCGCTATAGTTGTCGAAGAACGCTCACTTGATAGGCAGAAGCAGGAAAATTCTTTCGTTATACGTAATACATCTAAAAAGATAATGTATTAATGTAACGATAAAGAAAGTCAGAACGTTATTTTGGCAATACCTACTTGTTGAGAAATTTTACGCAAGGATTTGAGGAATTCACTCTTCAATATCATTAACAACTTCTGTTGAAACGATAGGTTTATGTAGTACTTAGTCTCAAGTCGTTCGAATACTCCATCATGTACGTTGTCTAAAATACGTCATAATTTACAACAATTGTATTGTTGCACAATTGTAGAGAATAACTTTGTGGTCATCTGGCTGGACTACGGGTGAATGAGAGTGTGGCACTGCGATAATGCGCTATCAAAATAATGAACTATTGTTTGGGAGTCAAAATCACCTAAAATGTTTATATATTGCATACACATAACCCCAAATTAAATAACTTACCGTTAATATATTTACAAATCAATATAGAGCAATAAAAAGACTACTTTTTAATACATAATAGGTACGAATAAATAATATCACTCCTCGAAAACTCGTAGAACCATTTCGTTGACTGTTGTAAACAAACATTTCCGCGATCATGTGTCACAGGGCAGGCATGCGCACTTTTAGTCAATCGCCGTTGCTCCAACGTTACGGAAAAGTAGAATAGCGCCGACCATTGCTGCAGCATCGCGGTTTGCTACCTTCGTTCTGTGCGCTTCGATCTACTTAGCCGTACTTCTACTTTTGCTTGACAGATGGCGGCATTACTGTAACTTCACGGTAGCATCGCGTTGCCTCTATCTGTTTCCACCTTAAATCTCGGCAACGTTCGTGCACGTTAGAATGTAAATGCGCAAGCGCGTTGCAAGCAATGGCTTACTTGATTCAAGGTATGGATCAACTTCTTGAATTGAGAATTTAAACTACTTGGTTTGAAAATTATATACTTAACCGAAACAAATAACTCTGAGATTGGGATATTCTTGAATTGTGAGAACAAGGAATACTTAAATGAAAGAAATTGTTTCAAACCAAGTAAATATTGTAAATAATTTTCTCACGTTTTGAGAATATACTTCGCTGAGTGTTGATATAAAGTCGTATTTAACTCGCACAAAACGGATATAAATCGCTCGCCTACGGCTAGCGTATAAACTTCATGCTCGCGATTCATAGCCTTATTTATGTGCTCATTAAATAATATACAATTCATATATATCCGTCAAACTAACTAAATCCGACAAACGATAAAATAAATAAATGTTTGTTGGTAAGTACACTACTTTTTACAACCATCGTATTTTATTGATATATTTTCTTATGCGAACCAATGTCTAAAAAGGATCAATTCCATGCACATACTACGATGTGCAGTTATTTAGTTTTCATAGAACGAGTTTCATGCACATTTCCGCAGTCGGGAAACTGAGAATATCAATACGTGAAACAATATACAGACAGCCGAGAAGCGAAGTCGGTTTGTTCATTCATGGCTGTGCGCCTTCGGGTATTTTTCATGAATGTAGAATTGACAGGTAAATGGCTTCCATCGAACATAATAACTCCTACGCGGTTGCAGCCATCTGATAGATATTGCATATGTTAAAACTGAACACATGTAGATGTACAGGCTGAGCAAATTGTAGAAGATCTGGGTCTATACAGGGTGTTTTACACGGATTTAATTCCCTTAATTACCCATTTTTCACATAATTTCATTCTACTATAAACTATATTGAAAATAAAAGCAACCATACACAATTTCAATTTTGAAAAATTGAAGCTAAAATAAAAGTTGCTTATGCATTATTAGTCCAGTCAAATGATGTTTTGGCCAGGAAAAAATATAGAAGTTTTTTTGTTATTCATTCTATGTGTTTCTCGGGGTGATGAATCCGAATTTAAATTTTGGGCCATATATTCACCTATCGTGAAACTGTTCGTCATCTAAACGACAAGATAAATGGTAAAAATGTGTCTATTCACCTGTCGTTAACGTTACCGACCGGATAAATACGCTTAACGATCAAATTTATTTAGCGATCGAATGAACCTGCCGTAAACTAATGACGAACACTTTGATTGGTCACAGAGCATGTGCTGAATGTCAAACAAAAAGTCAAACTGACAAATATTTACGTACGTACGTGTGCGTACGTGGTACTGTATTAATTGAAGTCATTATTTAGTTAATATGGCCGAATTTGCTGAATTCGTCTTTCATACCATTTTTTCTTTTTTTACTTTTGGTCGTCGTTTTTAATTGATGCGGTTAGAAATGGGTGCGAATGAATTTTGGTTACGTTTTGTCAATGTCTATCAATGTCATTTACGGCGCTACATCTAGCGGCAATTAGTCCAAGTTATGATCCAAGTGTTGATTTAGTACCCCTTTTTTACCGACATTTGATACTATACTGCCGAAAAACATTCGTTAGCGATGTTTACGTCCTCGTTGCCTGACGATAACTTACAGATCGGTGAAAAGACAGAATCATTTTTAACGCGAACCACAACGCGAACGTTAGCGTAATCTGTTCGTTGGCTAACGACAATTTTGACGATAGGTGAATATATCGGCCCTTAATGTATTATGTATTTGTTTGTAAAAAAATATAAACATAAAAATTCGGGCTCTTGACTTAGCGGCTTCGCTTAGCTTAAAATGACATAAAATTTAATATCAACCAGTTCTCACGGCTACACGGTTTCGCCAAGATAAGTGACTAAGGGCCGATATATTCACCTACCGACAAAGACGATATTATCTTTTAAAAAGCCGGAAATTACACTAACCTCAAACAATATATCTAAATAGAATAACATAAATAAATATCTTCAGAACATTGAAAACATTATGCCGAACAACAAAATGAGAAATAAATTGTCCCTTTTGTGAAATGTAGCATCTTTACAAAATATACAAATTTAAATCAAACTTTAACGAAAGAATATTTTTTGTAATACATGTTCACCTTTATTACAAAAAATTTGAATTGCGCGCTTTTTTGGCTGTTATGATTCGATAGGTCAACAAGTGAGACACGAGACAACACGAGACAACAACGTGTCCTTATCGTTAAATATTACTATCAAAATAGTGAATGTTTATTAGCTACAATTCGTAAATTTCCTTCAATTTTCGGTAGAAATAATGTTCCAATTCCATTCACTGTGAACAGAATAGTCGCAAAATTCTAAAATACTGATTCAGTAAAACACACGACACGCGTTCGTAACGCACAAAATCGAGAAACGATGAAAATCCAGCAAATGTGACTATGCTTGTGCACAAAGTACTTTTTTATAAACAATAGGTGGAACTGACCCTTTAAAGTATATAGGTATATAGAGAACTTGTTGAAAGATCTAATATCCGAGTATTATCGCATTACCGACTGTCCAATTTAAGCCAGCGACCACAAAGCAGCACGTTCGCAGAAAATCGAATAATGCTGGTTTAATATTTCCCAGCTCTTTTATTCGTTCGTCTTCTTCTTCTTCTTCTTCCAGGTAACGATATAGGGGCGTGCGGGACACCCTGCATGCTAGGCATAGCGGCTGGAGTTGTGTTCCTCTTGGGGGCAGTTGCCATTGTCGTCGCATGCTGGCGCTTGGATCGCGTTCAAAAGGCGGTGCGCGGTAAATTTACAGACGATGGGCAAGATCTATCCGCCCCGCTTTCCGATTACGTGGATAGAGGACTGCTTCCGGACACACTTCAACTCAACTTCGACATGATTACAATGCTCAACCAGGAGAGTAAGATGCGGGTAAGAATTTAAAGAACTTATATTGTAGGTATGATGAGTTGCTTGTAAAGGGGAATTTTGTGAGTTGTTTTGGGTGTACTAGATATCAGTACGGTTGCCAGATTTTGCGTATTAAAATACATGAGACTACTGGTAAAAATATATGAGATATTGCAAAAATATTATATGAGATCTTGAAAAAATAATTGAGATTTTGATCAACTTAATAACGGTTTCAGAAGCAGATATTATTATTTTTTATAATGGCAGTGATACCGAAAGCCTTTACCCATGAAACGCAAATGGCTTAACACCAAAATGAGAAAATTTTCAGTTAGGATGCAAAGATTTATACTACAAATTATTATTATACTGTTATGTCTTCGCAAGATTATAATAATGATTTGCGATAAGTAATTTGCCTATCAAATTATGGTACACAATTTATGTAACACGTTTGGGTAATAGATGGAGTACACTTATTTTTGTCCTAGGCTTCGTTATATGCCGACTCATTATATAGGTATACTGAGGGCAAAAAAAAACGATAAAAATTTTTAGTTGCTCGCATTTCCAATAATATTTAGTTACGTTAAATATTTCAACAGAACAGAACATTTCAATCCAATATGATGTTGCTTTATGTACGACTATGCAGGATTTCTGATAATACCGGGTCAATTTAATGTGAAATTAAAATTAAAGGTTTTAGAAAAAATTTACATATTTTGTTTGTTTTTGCAATGATTGGATTGGAGCGGGAATCAAAGTTTTTGGAGTACGTCACACCACTTCAAACCAACTCTTCTTTTTCTCCTCCTCTTATTTTCTAAAATTTTAATTTTAATATGTAATTTTTACGTGAAAAACGAATACCCAAAACGAATAGACGAACCAAACGTCCAACTTCCACTACTTTTTTCGAGTAAAATCAGTAAAAAATCTTACAAAAATCACCCTGTATCTGATGCTATAAAATCTCTACTGCAATTTTTAACCAAAATCAAACAAATGTTATTATCTACTGATTTTAATACACATTTTATTTCATATTAAATCCAACCGATATCATCAGATATGTACAATGTACATTAGGGTGGGCCGAAAAAACGTTCTTTTGTTTTTTCAAATCGTAATACCGCGAAAAAGTTGCGAATTGGGGAGACTAATAAGCGGTAAAAAAAATAAATAAAATCGGTTTATATCTTCCGGTCGCGCATGGGCTCTAAAGTTGATATTTGAACGATAATTTTTTCTCTTACTGAACATGTCAATATTTAAATGGAATAATGCTAGTCGACTCTTATGTGAGCCGATAATGATTTAGAAAAAAAAATGGTTCAAAGCCGTTAAGGTTTTCCGCTCGCAAATTATTGTGAAATAAGTTGTATCTCTCCTGTGCACAACACCGAATCACGTCCTCCCCAGTAGGAAGCTTGTTTGATGAAAAATCTTGAGGTGTACCAAATATAGGGCACTCAAATAACTGTATTGTGATGATTTTCTTGGGTACAGCCATAGTATATCACCGTTAAGTCATAAAGTTACACGTTAAGTCACAAAATTACTCAAAAGTGTCATAACACAAAACTAATATTGAATAGACACGAATGCCAAAATAATAACACGAAAACTAAATCCACACGCAATTGCGTGGCCCTGGGCTAGAGTGATAACTGGGGAGGGGGGCCAAGGAGGTCCCGAGCGAGTTACGACTAGCGCCAGAATTTGTTAGATTTGAGAGCTGTGGTGCGAGCGGAAAACCTTAACCGATTTGAACCATTTTTTTTTCTAAATCATTATCGGTTCGCATAAGAGTCGACTAGGATTATTCCACTTAAATATTGACATGTTCAGTAAGAGAACTAATTATCGTACAAATATCAACTTTAGAGCCCATGCGCGACCGGAAGATATAAACCGATTTTATTTATTTTTTTACCCCTTCTTAGTCTCCCCAATTCGCAACTTTTCCGCGGTATTACGACTTGAAAAAACAAAAAAGCGTTTTTTCGGCCCACCCTAATGTACATATGTGACCCCGTACGAGAGAATCGCCCTAACTGCCATCTCTCGTTTCGATAGTATTGACTCCTGTGTTTGAAGGCCCATAACTCTAAAACTACTGAACAGAAAAAATTTAAATGAAGTATGTCATGTTCCTGAATCATTTCTACATAAGTTGTATGACTGTCAAAATTCTTTGCTTCTCGGTGTAAACATGAGCGCGAGAAAAGTGAAAAAAAGTACCCGATTTTTGCAGTTTAAATTAACGACGTAGTCTACCGGAAGTGTACCGTAGGTTCGGAATCCTAGCGTTAATACGCGTTGTAGAGATATGAAATTTTTACAGTGGTTTTCTGATGTAGTATGGTATATTGGAAAGTATATAAAAGTAACAAAATATTAAATAACTACATTATTTTTTTTGGTATACATTATTATTTTATGAAAATAACTCCAAAATAGAACATAAACAAATAGAAAGGTTTTACCTATGAACTTAGTTTGGATTATTTATCGTTTTCACATGATTTCGAACCCGCGATTTAGAAACACCCTTCAAAGACACCCTTGACTTTACCGTTTTTTTCAGGTGTTTTTTTACGTCCTAATCACCTGTGGTTAGTTTCCATCGCAAATAGTTTTTCTCTAAACGCTAACAAAAATTTTCATTAGTGGGGTTACTTGCTCCTTAACGCTCGTCTTTCCGATTTATTTTCTCTTAAACCACTGACACAAACATTTCAGTTTTTATTCAGGTTGCATCGAGAGTCTCTTCTATAGATTGGCGTTTTTTTTTCTTCAGTTTCTTATGTAATAAAGGTAGCGAACAAGATTTTCATGGAAGCCTCTCAGGAACGAATGTTAGCAGGACAACGCAGTTACCATGCAAATAATCCTTACTTACTGCGATACCTATCCCTTGAATTCAATAGCATTCCGACTATTTGTTAATTTTTAAGACCGAACATGAACAATATGTTGCGCACTTCGGCTTCCCCCGCTTGTGGGTTTTGGTGCGAGGCAGTCGAACGAGATGCGAACTTTTGACGCGATCAGTGAATCCGTTTAAATCCGTGTTTGTAAAATATTGTTCGGTAAAATTAATTGTACATCTAAATTCATTATTTATATTTAATTCGCACTACTATTCGAAATTCCGAAATTAAATTGTTCTGATCGTATCGTACTAATAGTAAATAATCTTCCACTGCCCTAGCTACGTTTCCATTTACCGTTACGATTGACGTAGTCCGCGCTCCACGAAACTTATATCATTCATATTAGAACGCTTTAAAAATTACTTACAAATTATTATGCAATTCTGTTTCTACAGTCGCATTAATTAAAATATGACAATTGTTTACGTGCATATCCCGATATCGTGCTAATATTCGTTACTGAGATATCCGCTTCCATGAAATGTTGTTCGCAACTTTTATTACACAAAAACTGAAGAAAACAAAAACGCCAATCTATAGAAATCATTTCTCTCGCGCTCATGTTTACACCGAGAGGCAAAAAATGTTGACAGTCATACAACTTATGTAGAAATGATTCAGGAGTATGACACACTTTATTTAAATTTTTTCTGTTCGGTAGTTTTAGAGTTATGCGCCTTCAAACACAGGAGTCAATATTATCGAAACGAAAGACGGCAGTTAGGGCGATTCTCTCGTGCGGAGTCACATGTGGATTTTCAAACACGTTTCAAATTCTCGAACGCTGCATCGTGTTAGAAAAAAAAATTTGTTCATTGATGCCCGGTTTACGCTCCGTAGAAAAAAAATAAATTTTTCTACTTACAAGAAATTGTTTTCGGATTTTAACGAGATCTCTAAATACGTTCCAGTTTTGACGAGAAAATAATAACTTAGTAAAGTATATGAGACTCATTTTAAATATATGAGATCTAATAACCTTAATTGCAAGCAACCCCTTATCCAAACACACCCTCTACCAAATCCACATTCCGTTTCAAATTTTAAATTTCGCCCCTATCAAAAATAAACTCCGTTCCACCGTTGCACTGATGAAGCAAAATTCTCAAGACGAGCGCACCGAACAAGCGATTCGGTAATTTTCATAGGATCCTCTCGCCTGTATCCCAGCTCTCCTCAATTTCCACTTTGGAGCATCCAGGGCCGTCATCGGCGTGTCGTGATCGGTGCCGTTCTGACAACCTAATTAGAGTACGGCGACGCTTTCCTGGCTGCTGTGTAATTTTATCTGTTGTGTTTTGTTACCGTCAGGTGGATCCCAAATGGGAATTCCCCAGGACCAACCTTGTGATAGAGCAGACGCTGGGCGAGGGCGAATTTGGAAGGGTGCTGAGGGCCAGGGCCAAGGATATCGCAGGACAGACCGGTAAGTCAATTTTATTTGCTAAGGGAGAAGGAAATTAGGTCTCGTTTGAGATTGGATGGGGGGGGGGGGGGGGGGGTAAAAAGGTAAATTGGATCGCTTGATGGTGATTTGTTTGTATTTGTTTGTAATGGAATTTTGACTGAGTTAATAAGTACAAATTCTTTTTTAATCGAAAGTAATTAGTATTATTGTAATTATTATTTAACTAGTGACCAAATAGATCGCTGAGATGTGTAGATCGCCGATGCCGGTAGATAACCGAATTTGGTAGATCGCCGAAATAGATAGATATCCGAATTCGGTAGATCGCCGAAATGGGTAGACCTCATAGATAGTAGGACAACGAAGCCAATTACTGTAATTTTTGCGATGGTCGTGGAAAAAGTATACTATTCTATTCGCAAGTAACGGCTATCGACACAATTACAATCCTCGCCTTCGGCTGAGGTTGCACTTCGGAGATTCCTTCCATTACAATTACAGTATCTACTGGCAATTGCTCACGCGTAAGTTTATTTTCATGAGTGACTCCTTCCATTACAATGAAGTACTAAAAGGTAATTATTCATTCGAATTAATTTGAACGCTGGCTTCCATTACAATTTTTTCGATTACTTATTACATGATAATACTAATAATATCTCTTATGTACTATATTACTATTTTACGACATTACTATCGAACCGAATGCGAGTGCTGTACGGTGCGAAGTTGTGCAGTATGGCTAATAGCATTTACTTGCGAATAGAATAGTAACTTTTTACATAACAAAAATATTATTTTTGATGACATTACTTTGTTTTATAATAAAATTAAAATTTTGAAATTTGACGAATAATATTTTTGTTATGTAAAAAATATATTATTCTATTCGCAAGTAACGGCTATTAGCCAATCTACACAATCACAACACTCGCTCACGGCTCGTGTTACACATGGAAGATTATTTCCAATACATTTATGTATGCATGTATGTAATAGCAATTACTCACGCGCATGATTGACAACGCTCGCCTTCAGCTCCCTATTACTTGTTTAGAACTTATTTGATTAGGGCTTATTGTAAAACAGTTTTTGTGACCGAAACCCGGTTTTTACATTTGCAAAAGCCGGTTTTAGATACCAGATTACAATTACAAAAATACTGATATTTGATTTAAAATTGATATTATCATTTTTTTTGTGTATTGACTGATTTTAATAAACATACATGTGCCCCATTCTTTTCCCCGCATATTTTAGTATCATATTGAAAACCATAGGGACCGATTGGTTCATTTGCTGCGCTCGTCTTGCCCAAAATCAAAATTAATTGAAAATACTAACTCCAATGATTTATACCACTCGCCTTCGGCTCGTGGCTCGGGTTGTAAACATCTTTCTCATATGTAATAGCTAGTCGTGAAAGAAAGCAACGAAAAAAAAAATTGATAGGAAACCAAAATTTACCATATTCAAAAGTTGTCTCGATAAACATATAGAACTAAAAACTGTCAAAATTCAAAAATGCCTAAATTTTATAATTAAGTCAATAATCTTGTATACGATCGGAAAAAATAATGTAAAAGGCAAAATTAAGAAATATTTTTTTTAAATTATAATGGCCTGAATCAACAAAATATGCGTAGGTCCATACTGACATCCTAGTAAACTCATGAATATAATTTAAAAAATTATTATATTAGTGTCACCGGTAAGTCTGCTGGACATGCCCATTATTTACTTTGAGCGTATGTATTTGTTAACCTATGAAGTCTAAAGTTTGACAGTAAAGACAATAATGACTTTAATGTGACACGACACAATGACATGACATTACGAAGACCACTTTAAATAAAAGGGGTATTAAATTTGTAGTACCCGATGATTGCGATGATACTACTATACGTTAACGTTTGAGATATTTCAATCGTCAACACATAAAAATAATTTAGTTTTAGTTTTTTTTAATTTCTTTTATTTATATTACATAAAAATAAGGACCACTGGTGTCGTACCTTGTCCAAGATTGCCTTTCTCTCTTATGTAAATTACTTGAATACGAAACACGTACTTGCACAATGAAAACCGTTGACATAACCTAACTTTTGGTGCATCGGACCGACAGACCGGTCTTCTGCTAAATATGCACTTTGGATCATGTTGCTTGTCGCTATAGCGAACCTGTCGTATTTTAAAATGATACCGGATCTGCTTTTTATGTATTTTAACATATTTTAACAAAGCCCGTCAAAGATATCATAGCCGTCAGCATGCCGTCAGACTGCGCTTGCGTGGATATGGACATAGCAGATTCCGGCGCGCGTGTTTCAATGCGTCTTCTGCTAAATATACGATTTGACCGTGTCGCTTGTTGCTATAATGATCTCGCGTAGAGTTTGAGATGACACCGGGACTGTTTTTTTCTGCATTTAAACACGTTTTTGCCGAAAATATAGGGAAAGGCAGCGCGCGCGCTGCCCGAACTGTCAAACTGGCACATCTGCTTGAGCGAACTTTGTTGACGTTGCGTAGCAACGCTCGTTCTTGAGAAAGTAAAACGTCTACACTATTAAAAATTCATAGAGTTTTATGGAGATGCAAAACTCGATCTCGTCTGTCAAACTGCCGATTTGCGTCAAATTTTCACCTTTAGTTAGGGGACGGTAGGGCGATCAACGGCAGCCGGTCTAAATACATAATAGAAACGTCAAAAAATATCCTTTGGCCGTTTAAGATCTGGCCGAACCGCTCCCGAAGCGACGTCGATTAGTGGCCGTTGTTGTATTATCGATCGAACTTTGTTGACGTTGCGTAGCGACCCCCGTGATTGTGGACGAAATATGTCTACACTATTAAAAATTCATAGAGTTTTATTGAGATGCAAAACTCGATCTCGTCTGTCAAACTGCCGATTTGCGTCAAATTTTCACCTTTAGTTAGGGGACGGTAGGGCGATCAACGGCAGCCGGTCTAAATATATAATAGAAAGCACAAAAAATATCCTTTTGCCGTTTAAAATCTGGCGGAACCGCTCCCGACGCGACGTCAATTAGTGGTCGTTATTTTATTAGTATACGGACTAGTGACCAAATAGATCGCTGAGATGTGTAGATCGCCGAAATAGGTAGATATCCGAATTCGGTAGATCGCCGAAATAGGTAGATATCCGAATTCGGTAGATCGCCGATATGGGTAGACCTCATAGATAGTAGGACAACGAAGCCAATTACTGTAATTTTGCGATGATGGTGGGAAAAGTATACTATTCTATTCGCAAGTAACAGCTATTAGCCTTTCCACACAATTACAATCCTCGCCTTCGACTCAGGTTGCACTTCGGAGATCCCTTCCATTACAATTACAGTATCTACTGGCAATTGCTCACTCGTAAGTTTATTTTCATGGGTGACTCCTTCCATTACAATGAAGTACTCAAAGGTTCAACTCCGTAGATACGCCGTCACTTGATAACGTCAAAATATTCATTAATATTATTCAAACAGAGGAACAAAACCATTGTAGGACATACAATTTTGTATGTACCTCGGGCATTACTTGATGTCACCGTCAACATCCGTCTAATGCCCTTGGTACATAAATAACTATTTTGATGGCATTACTTTGTTTTATAATAAAAGTAAAATTTTGAAATTTGACGAATAATATTTTTGTTATGTAAAAAATATATTATTCTATTCGCAAGTAACGGCTATTAGCCAATCTACACAATTACAACACTCGCTCACGGCTCGTGTTACACATGGAAGATTATTTCCAATACGTATGCATGTATGTAATAGCAATTACTCACGCGCATGATTGACAACGCTCGCCTTCAGCTCCCTATTACTTGTTTAGAACTTATTTGATTAGGGCTTATTATAAAACAGTTTTTGTGACCGAAAACCGGTTTTTACATTTGCAAAAGCCGGTTTTAGATACCAGATTACAATTACAAAAATAATGATATTTGATTTAAAATTGATATTATCATTTTTTTTTGTGTTGACTGATTTTAATAAGCATACAGGTGCCCCACTCTTTTCCCCGCATATTTTAGTATCATATTGAAAACCATAGGGACCGATAGGTTCATTTGCTGCGCTCGTCTTGCCCAAAATCAAAATTAATTGAAAATACTAACTCCAATGATTTATACCACTCGCCTTCGGCTCGTGGCTCGCGTTGTAAACATCTTTCTCATATGTAATAGCTAGTCGTGAAAGAAAGCATAAAAAAAAAAATTTGATAGGAAACCAAAATTTACTATATTCAAAAGTTGTCTCGATAAACATATAGAACTAAAAACTGTCAAAATACAAAAAGGCCTAAATTTTATATTTAAGTCAATAATCTTGTATACGATCGGAAAAAATAATGTAAAAGGCAAAATTAAGGAATATTTGTTTTAAATTATAATGGCCTGAATCAACAAAATATGCGTAGGTCCATATTGACATCCTAGTAAAATCATGAATATAATTTATAAAATTTTTTTTTTAGCAGTCGTATATAAAACGTGATATTTGACTCGCGCATAATGGCAATAATCAGATTATAACCTACGTTTTGTGCTCACTAAATCATACTTAATTCATTCAATCATTTTTCCAAATAACGTAGCACCCTTACATAAAACACCTTGTATTTCTTCTATTTATTAGTTAGGAGTTGATATGTGCATAAGGTGCCAAACAAATAGAATCATTTACAACACTCACGTCGTGTTATAACTTCATTCTTCATTACTCCCCAAATAGATTATTTTTAGTAAGTGAATACAATTATTGACTATAACTTTGTCATGGTAAAGTTTATGAAAGAAAACACACAGCCTATTGCCCAGATAGGAGAAATAGTCATTAGTAGAGTGAGAAATTATAAGTATTTATTTTTGGAAAATAAGCGCTTAAAATAAGCACGAAAAATGAGAAAAAAAAGGCACAAAAAAAGCTTTTTTAAGAATACGTATACCTAGTATTATTTTTGTATATATGTATTTATTAGCACATACACATGATACAAAACATTGGTATAACTGAGGAAATTGATACTTAACAATAAAAATAAACTATACGCAATAAGTAAACGCTTTATATTTTATTTTAAAAAAATGTATTCGCTTATTACATTATACGCAATTAAAAAGGACTGTAGAGACATCTAGTGTTTATGTTACGTATTTATTTGTTTTAATTTGACGTTTCCTTCATATTTTATATAACAGATGGCGCTACTTGCTGTAACTGTCACTGCGGTCGAGTGGCAGCACTGTTTTTAGATTATTGATTTTTAGCGAGGGTCGCATAATCTTTTCTGTACAATCATTCGTACATCATTCAAGCGTCTACGAATATACTCCTAAGATCTGTTCAACTCCAAGAGTTTTATTCAGCATAACATCACACCACAAACATCACATCACCCTACACTAATCTATTTCTAGCAAAACTGCCGATTACCATTATTGACTGTCTCACTTTTCATTTACTCCATTACTAACAATAGTTATAGCAAAAGTTAATCTCAAATAAACTTATATCGTAGAATACAGAGGTTAAAACTGTTTTATTTATTTTAAAAATTTTAACAAAATTCCATATATAGCCTTTTATCTGTACAAACTATACTATTATATTTCCTGTTATTTTCTGACATAATTTAATTAAAAAAATATATACTATTATATTATATTAGTGTCACCGGTAAGTCTGCTGGACATGCCCATTATTTACTTTGAGCGTATGTATTTGGGAACCTATGAAGTCTAAAGTTTGACAGTAAAGACAATAATGTGACACGACACAATGACATGACATTACGAAGACCACTTTAAATAAAAGGGGTATTAAATTTGTAGTACCCGATGATTGCGATGATACTACCATACGTTAACTTTTGAGATATTTCAAACGTCAACACATAAAAATAATTTAGTTTTAGTTTTTTTTATTTTGTTATTTATATTACATAAAAATAAGGACCACTGGTGTCGTACCTTGTTCAAGATTGCCTTTCTCTCTTATGTAATTTAGTTGAATACGAAACACGTACTTGCACAATGAAAACCGTTTACATAACCTAACTTTTGGAGTATCGGACCGACCGACCGGTCTTCTGCTAAATATGCACTTTGAACCGTGTTGCTTGTCGCTATAGCGAACCTGTCGTATGTTAAGATGATACCGGATCTGCTTTTTATGTATTTTAACATGTTGTAACAAAGTCAAACATAGCATAGCCGTCAGCATGCCGTCAGACTGCGCTTGCGTGGATATGGATGTAACAGATTCCGGCGCGAGTGTTTCAATGCGTCTGCTGCTAAATATACGATTAGACCGTGTTGCTTGTTGCTATAATGATCTCGCGTAGAGTTTGAGATGACACCGGGACTGTTTTTTCTGCATTTAAACACGTTTTTGCCGAAAATATAGGGAAAGGCAGCGCGCGCGCGCTGTCCGAACTGTCAAACTGGCACATCTGCTTAAGCGAACTTTGTTGACGTTGCGTAGCAACCGTCGTTCTTGAGAAAGTAAAACGTCTACACTAATAAAAATTCATAGAGTTTTATGAAGATGCAAAACTCGATCTCGTCTGTCAAACTGCCGATTTGCATCAAATTTTCACCTTTAGTTAGGGGACGGTACGGCGATCAACGGCAGCCGGTCTAAATACATAATAGAAACGTCAAAAAATATCCTTTGGCCGTTTAAGATCTGGCCGAACCGCTCCCGAAGCGACGTCGATTAGTGGCCGTTGTTGTATTATCGATCGAACTTTGTTGACGTTGCGTAGCGACCCCCGTGATTGTGGACGAAATATGTCTACACTATTAAAAATTCATAGAGTTTTATTGAGATGCAAAACTCGATTTCGTCTGTCAAACTGCCGATTTGCGTCAAATTTTCACCTTTAGTTAGGGGACGGTAGGGCGATCAACGGCAGCCGGTCTAAATATATAATAGAAAGCTCAAAAAATATCCTTTTGCCGTTTAAAATCTGGCGAAACCGCTCCCGACGCGACGTCAATTAGTGGTCGTTATTTTATTAGTATACGGACTAGTGACCAAATAGATCGCTGAGATGTGTAGATCGCCGAAATAGGTAGATATCCGAATTCGGTAGATCGCCGAAATAGGTAGATATCCGAATTCGGTAGATCGCCGATATGGGTAGACCTCATAGATAGTAGGACAACGAAGCCAATTACTGTAATTTTTGCGATGATGGTGGGAAAAGTATACTATTCTATTCGCAAGTAACAGCTATTAGCCTTTCCACACAATTACAATCCTCGCCTTCGACTCAGGTTGCACTTCGGAGATCCCTTCCATTACAATTACAGTATCTACTGGCAATTGCTCACTCGTAAGTTTATTTTCATGGGTGACTCCTTCCATTACAATGAAGTACTCAAAGGTTCAACTCCGTAGATACGCCGTCACTTGATAACGTCAAAATATTCATTAATATTATTCAAACAGAGGAACAAAACCATTGTAGGACATACAATTTTGTATGTACCTCGGGCATTACTTGATGTCACCGTCAACATCCGTCTAATGCCCTTGGTACATAAATAACTATTTTGATGACATTACTTTGTTTTATAATAAAAGTAAAATTTTGAAATTTGACGAATAATATTTTTGTTATGTAAAAAATATATTATTCTATTCGCAAGTAACGGCTATTAGCCAATCTACACAATTACAACACTCGCTCACGGCTCGTGTTACACATGGAAGATTATTTCCAATACGTATGCATGTATGTAATAGCAATTACTCACGCGCATGATTGACAACGCTCGCCTTCAGCTCCCTATTACTTGTTTAGAACTTATTTGATTAGGGCTTATTATAAAACAGTTTTTGTGACCGAAAACCGGTTTTTACATTTGCAAAAGCCGGTTTTAGATACCAGATTACAATTACAAAAATAATGATATTTGATTTAAAATTGATATTATCATTTTTTTTTGTGTTGACTGATTTTAATAAGCATACAGGTGCCCCACTCTTTTCCCCGCATAATTTAGTATCATATTGAAAACCATAGGGACCGATTGGTTCATTTGCTGCGCTCGTCTTGCCCAAAATCAAAATTAATTGAAAATACTAACTCCAATGATTTATACCACTCGCCTTCGGCTCGTGGCTCACGTTGTAAACATCTTTCTCATATGTAATAGCTAGTCGTGAAAGAAAGCATCAAAAAAAAATTTGATAGGAAACCAAAATTTACTATATTCAAAAGTTGTCTCGATAAACATATAGAACTAAAAACTGTCAAAATACAAAAAGGCCTAAATTTTATATTTAAGTCAATAATCTTGTATACGATCGGAAAAAATAATGTAAAAGGCAAAATTAAGGAATATTTTTTTAAATTATAATGGCCTGAATCAACAAAATATGCGTAGGTCCATATTGACATCCTAGTAAACTCATGAATATAATTTATAAAAATTTTTTTTTACAGTCGTATATAAAACGTGATATTTGACTCGCGCATAATGGCAATAATCATATTATAACCTACGTTTTGTGCTCACTAAATCATACTTAATTCATTCAATCATTTTTCCAAATAACGTAGCACCCTTACATAAAACACCTTGTATTTCTTCTATTTATTAGTTAGGAGTTGATATGTGCATAAGGTGCCAAACAAATAGAATCATTTACAACACTCACGTCGTGTTATAACTTCATTCTTCATTACTCCCCAAATAGATTATTTTTAGTAAGTGAATACAATTATTGACTATAACTTTGTCATGGTAAAGTTTATGAAAGAAAACACACAGCCTATTGCCCAGATAGGAGAAATAGTCATTAGTAGAGTGAGGAATTATAAGTATTTATTTTTGGAAAATAAGCGCTTAAAATAAGCACGAAAAATGAGAAAAAAAAGGCACAAAAGAAAAGCTTTTTTAAGAATACGTATACCTAGTATTATTTTTGTATATATGTATTTATTAGCACATACACATGATACAAAACATTGGTATAACTGAGGAAATTGATACTTAACAATAAAAATAAACTATACGCAATAAGTAAACGCTTTATATTTTATTTAAAAAAAATGTATTCGCTTATTACATTATACGCAATTAAAAAGGACTGTAGAGACATCTAGTCTTTATGTTACGTATTTATTTGTTTTATTTTGACGTTTCCTTCATATTTTATATAAGAGATGGCGCTACTTGCTGTAACTGTCACTGCGGTCGAGTGGCAGCACTGTTTTTAGATTATTGATTTTTAGCGAGGGTCGCATAATCTTTTCTGTACAATCATTCGTACATCATTCAAGCGTCTACGAATATACTCCTAAGATCTGTTCAACTCCAAGAGTTTTATTCAGCATAACATCACACCACAAACATCACATCACCCTGCACTAATCTATTTCTAGCAAAACTGCCGATTACCATTATTGACTGTCTCACTTTTCATTTATTCCATTACTAACAATAGTTATAGCAAAAGTTAATCTCAAATTATATCTTATATCTTATATCGTAGAATACAGAGGTTAAAACTGTTTTATTTATTTTAAAAATTTTAACAAAATTCCATATATAGCCTTTTATCTGTACAAACTATACTATTATATTTCCTGTTATTTTCTGACATAATTTAATTAAAAAAATATATACTATTATATTATATTAGTGTCACCGGTAAGTCTGCTGGACATGCCCATTATTTACTTTGAGCGTATGTATTTGTTAACCTATGAAGTCTAAAGTTTGACAGTAAAGACAATAATGTGACACGACACAATGACATGACATTACGAAGACCACTTTAAATAAAAGGGGTATTAAATTTGTAGTACCCGATGATTGCGATGATACTACCATACGTTAACTTTTGAGATATTTCAAACGTCAACACATAAAAATAATTTAGTTTTAGTTTTTTTTATTTTTTTTGTTTATATTACATAAAAATAAGGACCACTGGTGTCGTACCTTGTTCAAGATTGCCTTTCTCTCTTATGTAATTTAGTTGAATACGAAACACGTACTTGCACAATGAAAACCGTTTACATAACCTAACTTTTGGAGTATCGGACCGACCGACCGGTCTTCTGCTAAATATGCACTTTGAACCGTGTTGCTTGTCGCTATAGCGAACCTGTCGTATGTTAAGATGATACCGGATCTGCTTTTTATGTATTTTAACATATTGTAACAAAGCCTGTCAAACATAGCATAGCCGTCAGCATGCCGTCAGACTGCGCTTGCGTGGATATGGATGTAACAGATTCCGGCGCGAGTGTTTCAATGCGTCTGCTGCTAAATATACGATTAGACCGTGTCGCTTGTTGCTATAATGATCTCGCGTAGAGTTTGAGATGACACCGGGACTGTTTTTTCTGCATTTAAACACGTTCTTGCCGAAAATATAGGGAAAGGCAGCGCGCGCGCGCGCGCTGCCCGAACTGTCAAACTGGCACATCTGCTTGAGCGAACTTTGTTGACGTTGCGTAGCAACCCTCGTTCTTGAGAAAGTAAAACGTCTACACTATTAAAAATTCATAGAGTTTTATGGAGATGCAAAACTCGATCTCGTCTGTCAAACTGCCGATTTGCGTAAAATTTTCACCTTTAGTTAGGGGACGGTAGGGCGATCAACGGCAGCCGGTCTAAATACATAATAGAAACGTCAAAAAATATCCTTTGGCCGTTTAAGATCTGGCCGAACCGCTCCCGAAGCGACGTCGATTAGTGGCCGTTGTTGTATTATCGATCGAACTTTGTTGACGTTGCGTAGCGACCCCCGTGATTGTGAACGGAATATGTCTACACTATTAAAAATTCATAGAGTTTTATTGAGATGAAAAACTCGATCTCGTCTCTCAAAGTGCCGATTTGCGTAAAATTTTCACCTTTAGTTAGGGGACGGTAGGGCGAACAACGGCAGCCGGTCTAAATATATAATAGAAACGTCAAAAAATATCCTTTTGCCGTTTAAAATCTGGCCGAACCGCTCCCGACGCGACGTCAATTAGTGGTCGTTATTTTATTAGTATACGGACAAGAACATTATTAAGGATATATATCGCGAGCCGTAGGCGAGTGTATAAACCGATGATAAAGCAATGTTTTATCTGCCACTCATAAATGTAATTTTATATCAAATATTTTGGAGGCGAGGTGAACTGTCAACCAACTGTCACCCACATATTATGTGTTGTCCGTAGCTTTGTATAATAATGACAGTTGAATAATGACAGAAGTCATTATTCATAAGAATTGTCATTATGTATATTGTTTATATTTATATAAACTGATTTTATATATGAAATGAAAAGTGTACTTGGAGAGTCAGGCTACTAAATTGCAAATTCTAGCAACATTTTAGGAACTATTTATGCTGTAATTCAAAATCTAGAAAATTCACCACACAACATATACAGAGCTATAATTTGCAGAATTAACTACTCTTAGGATTGCCAACATGGTCATTTTGACCCGGAGACTACGGGTTTGGCGACCATTCTCCGGGCTACGGGTTTTCAGTTCAATTCTCCGGGTTAACTAAAGGTAATCATCGATCTTTTGAGAAACTGTAGCGACCCCTAAATATTTTTTAAAAATTATGATAATACAGTAATTGTTATTCTAATCAAACAGTTTGCAGCGATTTCCCTTGAAAAGAAAGAATTTTTCTCAAAATAAGAAGCACGTGAGCATGTGAGAAACTTTGAAAGTAGCAATTGTAGCATTTTTAGATTTTGTCACATGTCTAGTGAATAAAGTAGGAATTCTGTACCGGTACGACGAACGGAGAAGATTGTATCCTGCCTCGATGATCAGATCATAGATTGAGACAAATCTAATAATATCAAAAATGGCTTTCAAAAGGACGGGTATTATTTAAAGGAATTTAGGAATTTGCTTGTCAGAAATCAACATTCCATATTGATACATTAATTAACAAAATACGTTTTGATCTTTCGTTGATTATTTTAATATGTATATTGTTCAGATGATGGGAAATGTCCCAACAATATGTTTGAGTGTGTCCAAGGCAGTTCACAGAATAGTATCATACTGGTCTGCCATAAAACAGTATTTTTTTAAATCATGGAGGTGATGATAGGGACACTTTTATTTGAAAACTTTATTCTTAGTTAGACTATATATTTGCAAAGATAGTTATCATGTTTTACTAAAGGCACATTTATTATGGGGGTTTATACAAACCGCAAATATTGTCGGACTAAAATAAAAATTTAAAATTAGTTAGGGAAAGTGTAGATAATTACTTCAAGCAAGAACACATGACCCCTCAAAAAAATTCTCTCAGCACATGCACATCAAAATTATGCTTGGTTTAGGTGATAATATTGGCACTTTGTCTCATGTTGGTTGTGTCGTAAAAAATTCTACAATAAGAGGCAGAAACGAGAAGAGTGAAAAATAATATACATTAATTGAAATAAATTAATTTACTTAGTAATTAGCATCTAGATCTCATCGTTTTCTATACTACCTATATCCAATTTTCACACCAAAGCGTTACTAAAAAGTATGTGTCGAAGTCGCACATTGTTGTGGCGGCTGTTATTAATTTAAACCCTTATGTTGCATAATATAATTATTTTTCTCCGAGCCACAATAGGCGCAATGTTGGCAACCCCAACTACTGTCTTATACAGGTAATGTTGCATTTTTTTTATTAAATAAAATCGTCATTTAAAATGTGAATATGTGACGCCGCACGAGAGAATCGCTCGAACTGCCATCTCTCCTTTCGAAAATATGACTCCTGTGTTTGAAGGCGCATAACTCTGAAACTACTGAATAGAAAAAATTGAAATAAAGTATGCCCCATACTCCTGAATCATTTCTGCATAAGTTGTATGAATGTCAACATGTTTTGCCACTCGGTGTAAACATAAGCGCAAGAGAAATGAGAAAACGTCCCGTTTTAAAAAATCAGAAAGACGAGCGTTAATTTAAAACTGCAAAAATCGGTTACATGTTTACACCGAGAGGCAAAGAACTTTGACAGTCATACAACTTATGTAGAAATGGTCATGAGTATGGCATACCTTATTTAATTTTTTTCTGTTCAGTAGTTTTAGAGTTATGGGCCTTCGAGCACAGAATATTATCGAAACGAGAGATGGCAGTTAGGGCGATTCTCTCGTGCGGGTGACATATACACATCATATTATTTTATAAAAACCGGAAATATTTTATAGAAAGACAATTTTCGAGAAAACAATTGAAAATCGACAATTGAAAATTGTACTATATTGATTAATTTAGGGAAAATAAATTTTGTGAATAGAACAAAAACTGCGTTTTGAGTTTTGGAAATTTAATGCTCTAAAAACGAATCCGGACTTTCAAAAAAAAAAAAATGGAGTGAAAACAAAAAAAAAAGTCAAAAAACGATTTTGGTATTTTTACAAATTTATACCAGGTGAAACCATTGTCCTAGAAACCTCAAAATGGTCACATACCAAATCTTAGTCTTTATATTTTTATCTGAAATCCAAACTTTTTGAAGCAATTACAGCGATTTTTTCAAGCTGGTATTCGTATTCAGCGCAAACAAATCAATGAAAAACGCCAATTCGTTTTCCATAAACCAATTTTCGTATGTGTAGATATTAAATTTGATATAAATTTGCGTATTGTGATAATTAAAAATCGACGTACCCGAAGATAACAAACCGAACCAAGGATTTGGTCATATTTCCAAACTTTGTACGCGAAACAAAAGAAACTCTTGAAAATTTCGAAACTCAAAACTCACGTTGGGTTAAGTGACTACTCTTCTACTTTTCATGAAAGATAAAAATTTTCAGGTCCCGAAACCATCGCAATCGCAATATCGATATTTTTGTCGATATCTAACTGTTCTAATAGGTCCACAACACCCAAAAACTATATAAAACCTCCCCTGGCAATATTCTAGCCGCAAGGCACCAAGTTCAATACAAAAAGTTGAACAAATCTCCAACAATTTATCAAGCTGGGTTGGCTAGGCAAACCTCTGCGGATTATACATAATTAACAATGTCGCCCAGCGGTGTTAATCTTAATCTTGCATAAAAAGTGCTCAACCCTCGCGCTACTTGCAGGAAGGCTCGATTAGAGTATCCGGGCAGACACTGATGGATGTTTAACGGCCGATCTTTCCATGGTCTTTTTTTTCTCTTTTTCTACGCTACTAAGTGGCCAAATAAGAAGAAGATAAAAGTGTGCGATGCCTGGAACTCATTAGCGAGAATACGAGGATATACTATACAGTACGCCAAAATGTGACACGTAATAAATTGATATTGTTGATGAAAACTCCTGATAAAGCACGAATGGAGATATGGGTGGTCTAGAATGTGAAGTCTTAGGGACATATTTACAATGAAATTCTGGAGAGTTTCCGGAGAATCATGATTCTAATCATTGCACAAACGTTGTAGACAATTAGAACTGGGTTAAATCAAATTACGTCAATGCAATCAAAGTACGCCCATCTAAACTAAACTAACCTTGTTTCAGTTTGATGTGCGGGCGTGGTAACAGTGTTAAAACTAAGAAAGTCTAACTCAGGAATTTCGTACTGCTTAATGCATATATCAACATCCGTTGTCACTTATTCATTAAATTTAGCAATAGTTTATTCAAACAATTCAGCTTTTCAACATAAGGTAATTCAATTTAGTCAGACGCATGACATCAACTGAACGGTAGGCTTTCACCAGTCTATTATTTATACTCAAGATAAGGCCGAACTGCGCAGAGAGAGCTTACAGCACCATCTAAGAATACAGTTGGATGAGGTATTCACACTAAAAATATATTTATTTGAATCAAAATATGTTTTTAGTAAGTAAAGCTATTTTTAAGACAAAGCAAAAATATTTCTTTGAAAGAAATAAGTCTCTTCTTGTTTACAAATATATTTATTTGAATCCAAATTAGATTTCTTTGGTGTAAAGAAACGTATTTTTAAATTAAAACAAAAATATTACTTTAAAGGAAAGTAGTTTTTGTTTGTATCCAAATATATTTATTTGACTTGACTTGATTCAATGAACTAAATATTGTTGGCGGTATATAAATGTTTTTATCCAAAAGAATGAATTCAAAAGAATATATTCCTTAAAAACAAGAAATCTTTTTTATCTGTGTACTCTGTGTACTCCGACTCCGACTCCGACTTCAGAAAATTTTGGTAGTCCGACTCCGACTCCGACTCCGGCAAAATTTTATTTGTTTCCAGCGCATTTAATGGCAAAAAAATTAAATCTGGCATAATCTAATTGTAAATAAAATCAAAAAGGCCTGTTGATCGGACCACAAAATTATGGCCATATTTAAAAAGGACGCTTTTTTATATTTTCAAAATATCTCTGAAATCATTAGAACTTCAACTGTTTTCTCATTAGAGAGCACATAATTCTGAACTAGTTTGTCACTTGAACCGATGTTCTATCTTTAATAATAACAAAATTATAGTACAACCAAACCACTGTATAGTACAAAATAAAATTCATTTCAATGAATACAACGTTAAGTGCAAAATAAGCTGAAAATAATCTCAACTCTTACTTCTGTAAGTGGTAATGACGTCACAATTCTGGCTGCAACGAGTATGACTTGCATACATGGATATTCCGACATTCAAAATTAAGGTAGAGTTTAAATCGGAAATGCAGTTATAATTTTTAATCGGCTATCATACATATATTATGCATGTTTAAGTTTATGCATTAAAAATTACGTTAGAGTGAAGTTTGTACCTTTGCTAATAATAAAAATATATCTGGCTCAGTTCTGTCAAGTGTAGGTGACGAAATCTGCGAATCTCGGTGTTTTTTAGTTGATCGCAAGAAGACTACGACATAGCCACCAATAATCTTAAAATCCGTAACCTACACTCGACAGAATCAGTAACAATTTAAAATCTCTACATATTTTGTTAAATACAACGGGATGTGATTATACCATAATATTGTATAATCAAGGGTGATACTTTTGATAAATTTGTGCATGTGCGGGAAAAAAAGAATCAATTTCGGTACGTTTATAGTGATCATACATTAAAGCTAAAATTGCTAAGTTTTACTAGTAAAGCATTATCTTTTACAAACATTCAGATATTGGGACAAATAAAAATAAAAAAAAAGTTGAGAGTTGGTAATACGACTGTGATACCATCACGTTGGTTCTTCTGGTACAAAAGCCGTAGGAAACTATTTTTTCTTTTTAAAATTGCAAGGGAATATCATTAAAATACTTTTTGCAATATTTAATTAATTGTTCAGCTGTTCTTTGTGGCCGAACGAATAGGAGCAAATTCTCGTAATTTTGATGAATAAGGAAAACCACACGTTGACGCTTCACTTTGGAAAGTTCTAATTCGTCTATAAGTATGCATCGAAGTCCGATTTTTTTATTTGTAGATGATCTAACTATCATAATTAGCATATTGAAGTTGGTTATTGGAAATGGGAAATACATAAACTATATATGCGACGCGGCAAGCGACTCACAATAATCATTTTGCTAATCATCACTCACCACCGACCTGTGTGTTTTGTAGTTAAACTATATCTACTTTGTAAAAGACCTAATAATATTTAGTTAATCGTTTACTATCTATTGAGGCAACGGCCATTTCGCATGTCTTTTTCTACATTATTTAAACATGGACCCGGAGTCAGAGTCGGTACATTTTTCCCGACTCCGACTCCTCTGAAATTTGTCTGAACTCCGACTCCGACTCCACGACTCCGACTACATGACTCCGACTCCACAGCCCTGGTTGAAACACATTCTTTGTATTTGTAAAGGATATCAAAATCCGTCTATAGAAACTAACCTTAATTTCCACCTCTATACAGGGTGTTTACGGCCTTGTGATTTTTTTTACTAAGTAGGCTGATTTCAGTAATTGTATATCTCTTATTATGTGATTTTTGTAAAGACATTTTTACGTTCATAACCTTGTTTTAAAATGTTTAATCACCCCTTGAAAATAAAATCACAACACCGCAAATACCCTGTATATATGTAGGGAAAATGATAAAACAAGTGTCTCTTTATTGTAAAGGGGGATCGAAATACCATTTTCTCAGCTTTTCCAATCTAAATATTCACCCTCTATCTATTCAGTAACCCTACTTCTCAACAAAAAGTCATCATTTATAAAAAGTTGCATGCTCTGAAAACAAAAGAATTTAGATCTTACTTCTAAGCTGATTAAAAAACACAAATTTCTCAAGGTAATCTTTTTTTTTTCATCTTAATTAAAACTGATATTTTTCTAATATATAATTTCAAAATTCAAAAAATTCAAGATATCGTCTATGAGCTCCATATTTCCTGATATATTTCCAATATTCTCCAAAATTCCACATAATCTGTATGCAAATCTTTCAGATCCACTATCCATCATATTCATTCCAGCAATACGAAGAAATGCACATTCAAAGTCACATCATCAGAACAGATGGTTGTCAAGCAACTCAATAAAAGTTATTTTCCATCTTTCAGGATACACGACTGTCGCTGTGAAGACGCTGAAGGAAGACGCCCGGGGCGGCGAACTGGCTGATCTGCTTTCCGAGTATGAATTATTGAAAGAGGTTTCGCATCCTAACGTCATCCGGTTGCTGGGAGCTTGCACCGTTCCCGGCGGACCGGTATATTTGATCATCGAGTTCGCCCAATATGGTTCGCTCAGGTGAGTTATGCCGCACAGCCAACAGAGCGAAGAACAGACGCTTTGCGACGTCGTGGCGACGTCGCTCGTTCTGGTCTTGTTCGCGAGAACTGAGCAGATGTCGCCATCCGTGCTCTCGAGAATTTTCCCTAAACTACGTTTTCAAGTTTCCGCTCTCCTGTGACGTTCTCCAGACTTACCCGGTGCACGCTGCATATCCAATTTAAGTGATTTGAATGTGGAAAAACTTTCGTGTGGTTTAGCTTACGTCACGTGCCAGTATTAGTTTTATTATGCTTGGTTTTAAAAATTCATTATTTTAAGTTGGTCCCTGCAGCTAGTCGAGAATAACTTTGCAGACGTTGCAATGCTATAGCAGTTAGCAATTAGTTATCAATAAACTTCAGGAGAAATCACAAAGGACCCAATGAGACCTAATTAGACTTTATAGTTCAAGATGTTGCGTGAAAACAACGATTTCGCCAAAATAATCAAATTTTAATGTATAAATTCGATTTATTTTTAAACCAGACGTTGGAAAATTTGTTTGAAGCCATAAAACGTTCTATGCCATTGGAATACTAAGGTACTGTTGCGAAATAATAACGAATTTGATCAAAGTAGTCAATTTTAAATGAAAAATTCGACTTTTTTCTACACCAGAAAAAAATCAGAGACAAATAAATCTTGATCATCTTCACGCCTCCGGCACCTCCACCAAATGTGTTCGCTAAATGTTTCAAATATTGCCGTTAACTCAAA
This sequence comes from Aphodius sticticus, assembly GCA_963966075.1. NCBI lineage: Eukaryota > Metazoa > Arthropoda > Insecta > Coleoptera > Scarabaeidae > Aphodius > Aphodius sticticus. Next base: position 77,164,372 of record OZ014509.1, read on the forward strand.
AATCTGTGTTTATATTCTAACGGAGGCATTAGTTTACGAAAACTGGTGAAAATGGACCACTAAAAACTTAAGTGAATACTATCAAAGTAAAAATAAGAGACCGCGCACTAGAGAATCGCCCTAACTGCCATCTCTCGTTTCGACAATATTGACTCCTATGTTTGAAGGCGCATAACTCTGAAACTACTGAACAGAAAAAAATGAAATGAAGTGTATCGTACTCCTAAATCATTTCTACATAAGTTGTATGACTGTCAATTTTTGTTCAGATTGCATTTGGAGCCTCTTCTATAGATTGGCGTTTTTGTTTTCGTCAGTTTTTGTGTAATAAACGTTGCGTACAAGATTTTCATGGAAGCGGATATCTCAGTAACGAGTATTAGCACGATATCGGGATATCCATGTAATCAATCGTCATATTTTATTTAATGCGACTGCAGAAAAAGAATTGCATTATAATTTTTAAGTAATTTTTAAAGCCATTTAATATTAATGATATAAATTGTGCAGCGCGAACTACGTCAATCGTAACGGTAAATAGAAACGTAGCTAGGACAGTGGAATATTATTTACTATTAGTACGATACGATGAACAATTTAATGTCGAAATTTTGAATAGTAGTGTGAGCTAAATATAAATATTGAATTTAGATGTACAATTAATTATACCCAACAATATCTTACAAACACGGATTCAAACGGATTCACTTGGCGGGAAAAAACTTCGCATCTCGTTCGACTGCCTCGCACCAAATCCCACAAGCGAGGGAAGCCAAACTGCGCAAAATGCGCATGTTTAGTTCGGTCTTAAAAATTAACAAATAGTCGGAATACTATTAAATTCAAGGAATATGGAATCGCAGTAAATAAGGATTATTTGCATGATTATTTTTTGACGTTTCTTAAAACCAATGAAACGCTTCTTTATTTGTCACAAGGGTAAGTTTCAACCAATTATGTCATTATTATAGTGGGAATAAATCTCTTGTGATTATTCTCGGGAATAATCACTGTAGCTTTTATTTGCCTAGCAACTGTCAGATACTTGTCAAAATAATTACTTAATTGTGTCAACGCGAAATGGGTAAAAGTCATCGGTTTAGTACCTTTTCTAATGCAGAAATTACAAAAAAGATTTTAGAAACTACTTCGAAAAATACTCAATCTACTACAACAGCTACTCTGGCATTGATTTTAAAAGATTGGGCTTATAACATGAAAAGAAAAGACGGAAATGATTATAAAGAAGCAGTAATAAAGACAATGTGGAATAAAACGGCAAAATTAGTTCAAGAACTTTACTTTAATAAGTATAACAGGTCCTTTGATCCTTTCCATGATATAGAATTCAGAAATGCTCGGAATGCAAGAGATGCAAAAAGAAAAATTTTACAAAAACATCCTGAAAAGCACAAACAAAGTTCTGTGGCACTTTCTAATACAGAATTGTTGCAAATTTCTAACTATTGGGACGAAGATACACCTTGTGGATTGCAAAGAAAGTTTCTTCACGTTGCATCGTATGAACTAGCTTGGAGGGGAGGAGAAGCTACGAAATGTTTAGTTCATTATTTTAAAAAAGAAACCGACATAAAAAGATTAAATACTGGCCGCATTGAATACAATCCCATCTTTACAAAAACTGCACAGGGTGGAGCACAAAGGTGCGCTAATAGTAAATGGTTTACTCCAAACATAAATAACCCAGATATTTTCCCTGTTCGTCTTTTTGAAAAACTAATGAGTAAACGTGAAGAAAATATTAAAACCGAACGCTTGTTTCTTACTCCAAATCCGGCTTGGCAAACTCATGGTTTTTGGTATAAAAACGTTCCTGTGGGAATAAATTCCATTTCAAAATGGATGAAAGAATCCGCAGAAAAAGTAGGTCTAGACACAGTTACTAAAAAAATAACTAACCATTCTGCCAGATCAAGTGCAGTAAGTAACTTTTCAAAAGCTGGTGTAGAACAAGAACTAATCAAGGTCACTGGTCATAATTCTGCAAGTTCGATTAAACCATACTTACAATTGAACCAAGAACATCATTCAAATATAATAAATAATCTTAGAGAAAATACGCAGGAGGAAACACTTAATATAACAAGCAATTCCAAATCCTCAATAAATAATGAGTCTAGAAATATTTTTAATAATTGCGTTTTTCATTGTACTAATTTAAATTGTTAATTCTTTTAATATATTCACAATGTGTCAACGATATTTTCAAATATTGTAAGTAATAATTAATTAAATTAAATTTTTCAATAATTTTATGATAGTTTTATTGATCTTTTTTATTGTAAAAATTTGTGAATCAAAAAATAATCTAGTCAAATATAACTCGAGAGTTCCATAAATTAGATTTGGCAATAGCCAAGTGGCAACAAGTTTTCAAACAATCTGTCGAATTATTTTCAATTTATTCTCACTCTCTTGTTATATTATTACTGATAACTGCGTTGTCCTGCTAACATTCGTTCCTGAGATATCGGCTGCCATCAAAATCTTGTTCGCAACCGTCATTACATAAAAACTAAAGAAAACAAAAAACGCCAATCTGTAGAAGAGACTCTAAATGCAAACTGAACAAAAACTGAAATTTTTGTAGTAAGTGGTTTAAGAGGAAATAAATCGGAAAGACGAGCGTTAATTTAAAACTGGAAAAATAGGGAACTTTTTCTTACTTCTTACGCGCTCATGTCAATACTATCGAAACGAGAGAGGGCAGTTAGGGCGATTCTCTCGTGCGTGGTCACACATGCAGTTGTATTTTCTCAATTCCCAATAATCGTTCATATATTCAGGATAACGTTGCGGTAATGTGGCCCTGTTATTCTGTGGCTGTATCAATTGTATGAGATCAATTTCACTCCGCATATAGACATAATGCCTTCCAGCCATCATCCTGAATATAGTTACGGATACGTAATACGTTTCGCTGCGCTGTTAACGCTGGTCACGCGAGAACAGTATGTAATAATATAGTACGTACATACTCTAGAGGGGTAGAAGAATTCAAACAAAACACCTCGAACAAATAGCTTGTACCGACGGTTGTTCCTCGGAAGAGACGGGTGATCAATTTCGTTCATCGCTCGCTGTTGACTTTGCTTGTTAACTCCACCCTCTAGGGCTTCGGACCTATTCCGTAAAACGTATTATGATCCGTTACAGGGCCACTGTAAACAAATGTACAAATTCGGCCGAATACTGTGCAAATATTTGTAATGGAAGGGTCAGTACTATATTTTGTAATGATTCTGTACTAAGGACAGTGGCCAATTTTGGTATTCTAGAGGGATAATGGTTCATTTTAGTAGGTATTTAAAATTGAATTATGTGATCGAGGTTTTAAAATTGTCTGTGGGTGTAATATGCATAAATCTGATATTACTTAACCATTAGGGTAATGTGTTATTTATGGTAACTTGGCTACATTTTCAGCGCCCTTGAGTAATCAAAATCTGTGGCTGAAAATGCGAATCTAGCCGTTCATAATTATTTTTGCGCTGTTGTCCAATTTAATCCAAATTGACTTAGATAATCAAATAACTTGAAATAAATAAGTTTGCCACCCTGGAAAATTAAGATAACGTACAGTAACGCCTAAGTCCGATATTGATTTTTGTAAACATTTTTTCCGTCGATCATTTATTTCCGAGTATGTTTACTGAATAGAAAATCATTTAATAAAAATATCTATTAATGCACGATATCTATTAATGCATGATTTGTTATAGCCAATCAAACGACTTCATTATAGCCAATCGAACATACGTAAAATAAAACCATCCAATCAAAACATTCCGTTATTCCGCACACAGCATAGAACTGTCAGTGTCAAATTACATAAATGGTCATATAACCTCAAACGACATCGACGAATAAAATCTATGTAGACGCCGCCAGAAAAATGCTATCGACGAAAAAATTTTGTAACCAATCCGAATATTAAACGGCGATTAATGATCTCGACAGTTAACGCACTCGCTAATCGCTCGTGCGTTAAACAGTCTCGATCATTAATCGCTCTTTTTAATATACTTGCTGGTTAAATAACTATTAATTTCCACATCAATTCTTGATTGTTGTGTTGGTAATAATTTGTTACCAAGTATTTGCGAATGTCATTGGTGTAAACTTTAATATTGCCGGATTGTCTGAGGATGAGACTTGATTTTATATTATATATTCATTAATAAAAATTTGGAAATTGAATTAAGCTGCAAATTTTGCAAAATTTTCCTGATTAGGTACTTACTTACTTATATGACCACGTCGATATGATTGTCATAATATGTTATATTTGCTTTAAATTTTTTTTAATGTCGACTGGCGGAATCGCGTATTACTAGGTTCGTCGACATAAACATATATATGTTTTTTTCCTTGGTTATATGACGTCATAGAGGCTCAGGAAACTAATTTATGTAACATAAAAAATCTGATACAACTGTTTTTGTTCCCGCGATATATCGAAAGTAGTGATAACTGCATGGGGGTGGAATTCATAACCAGAACCTACGTCGTGTGTAGTATCATTAGATAGATATTTTAATAAGGCACGACATTTGGTTAAAAATATTGTTTATAAATACGGTTTACAAAAGAAACCATAATTAGTTAGGGCATAGCTGCATTAACTGTAATCATGACGATAGTTACAAGTAATTGTTTTGTATTTAGTTAGTAGAGAAGGCAAGTGATATACATCGATAGTCAATGATTAAGCGCATCTGATGCTGGCGATTGTAAGTTTTGGACAGTCAACTGTCAAAAAATAATTTCTTACATAATCCGATATCATACGGTTTATTTCGTAAAACATGATTGAGTAAGAAGATACCACACACGACCTTGGTTTTATTTTGAAATTCTAAAACTGAGTCCAGTTATGACTACTTCCGGTACATTCCGGAAATGAAAATTGTTATAATTAAAGTCTTCACGATGGCTTATCTTTGTTTCTTCCCGAATCTCTGTGACGTCATATAACCAGGAAATTAGCCTATGATAAAACTGGTTATAATAACATTATACGATCCCATTGGTATTTGAATTTTTTTATATTTTATATGTAACATGGTTTCAGAGTTTTAACACAAACTTTGTTTCTCAATTTCAACCCTGTCAAAAACAACCCCATTGTTACTTAGATTTTTTTAAACTATTTTTCGTATATTCGCAGGTGCAGTCTTATTATACTCACTGGTTTCGGCACTTTAAAACTAAATTTGTAGCTAAACCATCCCCAAAACCGACTCCATAACTGCTAGAGTTTCTAATAGATTTGTTTACTATGTTTCCTGTATTCACAGATATAAAAAAATTATCATACTCACAAGATTTCAGAATGTTCACGGCAAACATATGTTTCAACCCCCTTAAAACATCCCCTATATGGCTTAGATTTTTTTCATTTAAAAACAAATGGTCTGCTTAAAGTGACGTTTAGTTTAAAAAAAAACATACATTAGTCCCACTTTGTTTTTGTAACATCTGTTCGAGAGACATTTTTCATCAGCGGTTTACAATAACTTTAAAGTTTCAATATTTTTCAAAAACAAAGTTTAAAACAGTTTTCATTTTAAAAAAATAAGGCTATTCTTATGTTTTTGTTTATAAACTGACAATTTATTTGAAATTCAAAACATTTAACAATAAAATATGTACTATTTAGAAAATAAACTGCTTCCGGGTTATGCCGTGTGTCAAGATTTGTTAATGCTGACGTTTCGCGAGCCATGTTGCTCGCTTCTTCAAAGCTAATTGAATACAGTATTCAATTAGCTTTGAAGAAGCGAGCAACATGGCTCGCGAAACGTCAGCATTAACAAATCTTGACACACGGCATAACCCGGAAGCAGTTTATTTTCTAAATGATTCTGGCCGTGAAAGCCTACGTACTTACTTAAATATGTACTATGTTTGATTTTTTTAACATTTTCGCGCATTCTTTAAAACACCTTTTTGAGCACGACTTTTTGTAGATCTCTTAATATGCCTACTTGAAATATACCTTCATATATTCTGTTAGTTCTTAATATCTTTCTTTATTTATTACTGAACTGTAAAATGAAATATTATTCTTTACGTTACCAAACTCAAATACTAAACAAACATCTTGCAGACTTTTAAAATGATTCGTCTATGAATTTAAAAACATACTACATAATTCAGTAAAATAATAAAAGTCATAAACTGTCCAAACAAACTTAAAGCAGGACAATTAGCAACAACAAGAATTCACTGAATAAGCTTTTAAAATTACAACAAATTCAAGAATAAAATATCTTAGTTACTTCTTACACTTCATAAAGTAAGCAATATACAGGGTGTTCCTAAATATCATGTAAATACAAAAAAGGGTAATTCTTGGGCTTATTTAATACTACAGTCCTACTTTATAGGACTAAAAATTCATATAAACATAGGTCAGCAAACGCTTCGTTGCCGATCTACAAGGTGTTGAAATTTCAAGATTGCTACAAAAACCGCGCCATCCTAGTTTTAATTTTTAACAATTGGTGGCGAATAAAATGTCAGAATAAATACAAACAAAAGGTTATCTAAATCAAGCCAAGGCATACTAGACCAATTATTTAGAAAAATTTAATTTCATCTAGCGAAACACAGAAAAGCTTTTATTCTTTTTTCTTGATAACGGTGGTAAATACGAAAAAACTACAAGATATTAAAATGCTTTAGAACATAACAAAAAATGCATTTTGTATTTTAGAATCCACCAGCGGCGCACCGAAAAAAAGTTCATGGGGAGAAAAGGGGGCATGACCCCTGAAAAAATATCTCCCTGTAGATTCTTAAAACCATTTGGTATGCCCAATAATGTAAGTCCTACAGCGTAACCTATAATTCCAAATTAGAGCTAAATATCTCAAAAGCTACAAGAGCTATAAAGAAAAAACTAAAAAAATCTTGAAATTTCAACACCCTGTAGATCGGCAACGAAGCGTTTGCGGACCTATGTTCACATGAATTTTTAGTCATTAAATAAGCCAAAGAATTACCCCTTTTCGTATTTACATGATATTTAGGAACACCCTGTATAGTATAATTATATAGTATAATTATATAGTATAATTATATCAATAATAATAACATAATAATAAAAATAAAACCACTATCAAAGTTGAAAAGAAAACTTTCTTTGTGAAGTGTATTTTTTTTATTAATTATCTTTATCCAGATTATTTGCAAATCTGCAATAAACATTGGTGGAAACTTCATAAAATTTGCAAAAAAAACATTAGACAAGGACCTATCAAACAAATTTTATACTTTCTAGTTTTCTTTTCACCTTAAAATAAAAAATCATGTAATAAAGTGATCAAATATCTTTAAGACGGGAGCTCAACAGCTGATCGACAACTATTAAGACACAATAGACTAAAATGCAAAACATATAAACATTGCAGGAGTTATTTACGAAGAAGCCGTCATCTAAAATCGGAAAGTGATCCGCCCATGACGACCAGATTAGAAACCAATAACGAGCAAGACTACGACATTCCCAGCACAGACAAGGAGAAAATTACACCAAACGACATATTATCTTTTGCCTGGCAGATAAGTAACGGCATGACCTACTTAACAGAAATAAAGGTAACATAAAATTAGTAAATGAAAATGCTCTTCTTTTATGCACAGTGTTTATTTGTAATATATATATATATATATATATATATATTTCTTTTTCTTTTATGCACAGTGTTTATTTGTAATATATATATATATATATGTATATATATACATATACATATATATATATATATATATATATATATATATATATATATAAAACTTTGAAATAGTTAATACAAGATGGCGGTAATTTTTTAAGTCAAAAAACTACAGCCACAGTAGTTTTTTAGAAATAACATCCATTATATATATATATATATATATATAAAGGAAAGCTGGTTAATCGACGGTAAGATATAAAGGAGAAAGGTATTTGTCGGGCAATTCCGTCATACGAAGATCGAAGAATACTGTATACGGTTGCTTCTTCGATCTTCGTATGACGGAATTGCCCGACAAATACCTTTCTCCTTTATATATATATATATATATATATAATACCAAATATATTACAAATAAACACTGTGCATAAAAGAAGAGCATTTTCATTTACTTATTTAAGATCACTTATGCACTATGGATTTTAATCCTAACATAAAATTCCCATCTCTAATTCATGATTATACGGAATTATCTATAAGAATTCTTCTTCTTTTGCCCTTAGCTTGTCCACAGGGATCTGGCAGCTAGAAATATTCTACTGGCGTCTGGAAAAATTTGCAAAATATCCGACTTTGGGTTGACGAGAGACGTTTATGAGGACAACGCCTACTACAAGCGCAGTAAAGGCAGAGGTATGTGGCATAATATTCGTTTTAATGTCGTCGCCATGTAGATTCTATTGGGGTTAGTTTTGGGGCGGTTTGGTAATATGGAGGGCTGAAGGCATTTTCGACTGACATTTCGGTAGTTTTAGTGGGTTTTAATGGTCGATTTTATGTGAGCGTATGCAGTTTATTTGGTTATACGAGTGTGCCACGTCAGCAAGTAAAATTGCTGTGTTGAAAACTTAAACTCAACATGTGGGACGTTCATGTTGTTATGGATTATTTTATTAATATTACCAAATTTTAGTTTAGGAGATAATAATAATAATTTGAAACCATAGCACACGCTTTACAGCTTTTATGTTAAGAATTATTCATGTTGATTCGATTGTATTATTATTTGATTTTTTAAAAGTACCGAGTAAGTTGCAAAATGCTCTAGATTTACGTAAAAAATCACAACTCTAAAAATAATCCAAGAATTAAGATCAAACTTGCCATAATTATCTAAAATATACCAATAAACAGTATAATTAGCATAGCAGATCGAGTCACCCCCTAAAATGCATGGTACGATTTTTTTTTAAATACCGAAAGTTGCAAAAATGGTCTTAATTTGCTTTAAAAGTCACAAGTCTCAAAATAATACAAAAATTATGATTAAACTTGCCATAATTATCTAAAATATACCAATAAATAATATAATTACCATAGCAGATCAAGTCACCCCCTAAAAGGCATGGTACGATTTTTTTTAAACACCGAAAGTTGCAAAAATGGTCAAAATTTGCTTTAAAAATCACAAGTCTCAAAATAATACAAAAATTATGATCAAACTTGTCGTAATTATCTAAAATATACCAATAAATAATGTAATTAACCCAGCAGGACCAGCCACCCCCTGAGAGGGATGGTTTGAATTTTCTAACATACCAAATCTAGGAAATGCACTAAGATAAAAAGCAAAACACGGACACTTACCAAGTTCTTGAGTGCGTTGTTTATTTCTAAATCCCTCTAGGTCTTCCTACTCCCTCCAGGAATCTCAATTTTCTGCTAGCATCCCTTTTCTCCCAAACTCCAGGCATTTCCAACCTAAAATTGACAAAACATACAACCCTAAAACATACAACCCTAAAAATAATGAACAATATAATTAGCATAGCAGGTAAATACACCCTCTGAGAGGGATGATCCGATTTTTTTAAATACCAAAAGTTGTAAAAATTGTCTATATTCGCTTTAAAAATCACAAGTCTAAAAATAATGCAAGAATTAAGATCAAAGTTGCCATAACTATCTAAAATACACCAAGAAAAAATATAATTAGCATAGCAGGTAAAGACACCCCCTGAGAAGGATGGTCCGATTTTTTTAAATACCAACAGTTGCGAAAATGATCTATATTTGCTTTAAAAATCACAAGTTTAAAAATAATGCAAGAATTAAGATCTAACTTGCTATAACTATCTAAAATACACCAATAAACAAGATAATTAGCATAGCAGATAAAGACACACCCTGAGAGGGATGCTTTGGATTTGTTAAAATACCAAACCTAGGAAATGCACTGGGATAAAAAGAAAAACATGAAACTTACCAAGTTTTGAGTGTGTTGTTTATTTATTTCTAAAGTAATTGGTATAGGCAAGGGTGGTTGATGGTTTTTGATAAGTTTGAGGACGTTTTCTTACCGTATTACTGTTTCAGTTCCTGTAAAATGGATGGCGCCTGAATCCTTATCTGACCATGTGTATACGGCAAAATCGGATGTATGGAGCTTTGGAATTTTAGTATGGGAGTTGGTAACACTGGGAGCAACACCATATCCCGGAGTTCCAGTGCAGAATTTGTTCCATTTGTTACGACAAGGTTACAGAATGGAGAGACCAGAAAATTGTTCAGTTGCACTGTAAGTAGGGTCATTATTTTTACTGTGTTTTCAATTTCAAACAGATCTTCTACTGAATATTTTTCTCGCATAAAAGAAACTATCTCATAATTGCCCCTCTTACTTGGAATACTTAAAATGAGATTTCCGCGACTGGGAAACACGATTTTTCCCGTCACTCTGAATAGAGGATTATGTAAAACAGGTAATAGCAGGAAAGACGGAAAAGTTACATTTTAGAATGCTGTGAATCGCTTGTTACCTCTATTCGGTTGAATGGCAGCAATTTTAATTAAATATTGCACAGGCTGTCAAAGGCAAAGTAGAACGACTGTAAAATTAGCGTCGGAAAAGTTGGACGAAAGATTTTCTCATCCGTTCCTTGATTGAATATGTAAAATTCCTATTGATTTTCGTCGATGTTGTCAGGCAAACTAATATTAAACCAGCTTTCTTCCGTAAATGCTTCGACGAAATTCAACAATCACACAAAGTTCGCATCGTATGGAATTTTTTTTATTATCCATTTCTCAGAAAATTTTATTCTTTATAAAAGTCGGTGGCTTGTATGAAACCAAAACGGCAACAGTCAAATATGTACATTTTGCTGCCATATACCGAGCGATTTAGAATATATGAATTTGTGATAAGAGTAAAGTACCTTCATTTTCATTATTATCGTTAAACTTTATTTGGAAATATTGTTTAGAAGTAAAAATTATATTCAGATATGAAGTCACAACCACCTATCATGAATTTTTTTGTTTTTCTTTTAATTTTTACTTTTAAGATAAATATTAGTCAAGGCCAGTGATCCTAAAAGGTCCATTTTAATCTAGTTTTAGAAATTTGAATACATTTTTTACATTTTTTACTATTTTGGTATGATAACTAATGTTTATTTAGAACTAGCGCAAAATTACTCATTTTCTTGATGCGATGTTGATATTTCACCCTGTAGATAATAATAGATCGTACAATAACTAATGCAGGAGCGTGAATTACCTTTGATTTAATTAATATTAATGACTTTGGATATGTTTATAATAGTAGTTATCCATCTACAGCAAGCGATTATCTCGATGTTGGTGATATTTTTAATGAAAGACACACAGACAACCAAATGGCATTTCCAAATAAAGTTTATCGATAATAATGATTATTTTTTGACGTTTCTTAAAACCAATGAAACGCTTCTTTATTTGTCACAAGGGTAAGTTTCAACCAATTATGTCATTATTATAGTGGGAATAAATCTCTTGTGATTATCCTCGGGAATAATCACTGTAGCTTTTATTTGCCTAGCAACTGTCAGATACTTGTCAAAATAATTACTTAATTGTGTCAACGCGAAATGGGTAAAAGTCATCGGTTTAGTACCTTTTCTAATGCAGAAATTACAAAAAAGATTTTAGAAACTACTTCGAAAAATACTCAATCTACTACAACAGCTACTCTGGCATTGATTTTAAAAGATTGGGCTTATAACATGAAAAGAAAAGACGGAAATGATTATAAAGAAGCAGTAATAAAGACTATGTGGAATAAAACGGCAAAATTAGTTCAAGAACTTTACTTTAATAAGTATAACAGGTCCTTTGATCCTTTCCATGATATAGAATTCAGAAATGCTCGGAATGCAAGAGATGCAAAAAGAAAAATTTTACAAAAACATCCTGAAAAGCACAAACAAAGTTCTGTGGCACTTTCTAATACAGAATTGTTGCAAATTTTTAACTATTGGGACGAAGATACACCTTGTGGATTGCAAAGAAAGTTTTTTCACGTTGCATCGTATGAACTAGCTTGGAGGGGAGGAGAAGCTACGAAATGTTTAGTTCATTATTTTAAAAAAGAAACCGACATAAAAATATTAAATACTGGCCGCATTGAATACAATCCCATCAATCCCAAAAACTGCACAGGGTGGAGCACAAAGGTGCGCTAATAGTAAATGGTTGACTCCAAACATAAATAACCCAGATATTTGCCCTGTTCGTCTTTTTGAAAAACTAATGAGTAAACGTGAACAAAATATTAAAACCGAACGCTTGTTTCTTACTCCAAATCCGGCTTGGCAAACTCATGGTTTTTGGTATAAAAACGTTCCTGTGGGAATAAATTCCATTTCAAAATGGATGAAAGAATCCGCAGAAAAAGTAGGTCTAGACACAGTTACTAAAAAAATAACTAACCATTCTGCCAGATCAAGTGCAGTAAGTAACCTTTCAAAAGCTGGTGTAGGAGAACAAGAACTAATCAAGGTCACTGGTCATAATTCTGCAAGTTCGATTAAACCATACTTACAATTGAACCAAGAACATCATTCAAATATAATAAATAATCTTAGAGAAAATACGCAGGAGGAAACACTTAATATAACAAGCAATTCCAAATCCTCAATAAATAATGAGTCTCGAAATAATAATTGCGTTTTTCATTGTACTAATTTAAATTGTTAATTCTTTTAATATATTCACAATGTGTCAACGATATTTTCATATATTGTAAGTAATAATTAATTAAATTAAATTTTTCAATAATTGTATGATAGTTTTATTGATCTCTTTTATTGTAAAAATTTGTGAATCAAAAAATAATCTAGTCAAATATAACTCGAGAGTTCCATAAATTAGAAAATAATTTGACAGATTTTGTTCAAACTTGTTGCCATTTGGCAATAGCCAAGTGGCAACAAGTTTTCAAACAATTTGTCAAATTATTTTCAATTTATTCTCACTCTCTTGTTATATTATTACTGAAAATAATGGTACTCTACTCTTATCACAAATTCATATATTCTGAATCGCTCGGTATATGGAACCGAAATTTACATATTTGACTATTGCCGTTTTTAACAATTTTCTTTAAAAATGAATAGCCAGATATATTTATTTTAAAATTTTATGTTAATTTCAGATATAAAACAATGCAATCATGTTGGCATATAGACCCAAACGAACGGCCATCTTTCAACTTTCTATCCACAAAATTCGACAAAATGCTAAGCGACGGTATGGAATACTTGGATTTGACAACTAATGTAATCCACAATAGGAGCTACTTTTGCACAAATTTTGAAGAAAATGAAGGTACCCCATCTCACACTACAACATTATACATAATAATAAACTAAAAATATTAATATTCCAGATGATTTTGAGACCATCAACAACAATAGAACACCGGCGTCATCTGTCAACTACTTTGACAAGCAACAGCAATACGTCAAATGCGGGGAATCCGAAAAAGTTTTGGAAAACGTCGTTGCGAATAACCTTCAAAATTGTAAAATTACTTCGACGCAAGGTTATGAATCGCCTGTGAAGCACCCAAGAGCTGTCAACAGGCCTACCACCCCAACAAACGAATGTCCCCAATATTATACAAATATGGCTAAACATGATTAAATGCATTTTGTGTAGAATGTTTTAGGTTATGAAACAGTGATCCTTCTAGTCATTACCAGTTGTTTTTTTATGTATATGTATATAACATATAGACCATCTGTATAAAAAAAATATTTAACTAAATATAATACTTTTTTCAATAAAATTATAATAAAGTATAGCATCTTTTTCAAATTTTTTAGAAGATAGTGTAGCTAAATACCACTCATCAGTCTTGTAAAGTCTTGTAAGTACCAACTTAGGTATGTAAAAGCTATACAGCGAAAGATGTGTTTAGAAATATTTTTCAATATGGCAATAAAATACAAAACATTGCTAATATAGTTGATATACCTAAACATTACTTTAGTTATATTTACAGTATTACTTCTTTTTAAAACTATTTTAGTAAAACATACTCATTGTTTTAATATTACATTCCATATTATTAATATTGTTGTTGTTATAGAAATTATGAACATATTATAGGCGGTGTTTTTAGCACATCAAACTAGACAGTGTCAAATTTCTTTATCAGATAAGATGTCTTTCTCTAAGATTATTAAGAATAAACTATATATTAATGTTAGATTATTATATTAGACACTTTTATGGACCAGCCTGTACAGAACATATGCTTCCATAACAATACAAGGTCTATTTTGATGTGAAAAAACTACACCTAATAAATATTATGAAGTTTTGAAATAAAAACATGATTCCGCTATTTCTTCCCTCATTATTAAGTATAGAATTATTTTAGACAGTGACTGTATAACGAAAAGACTGTACATAATATTGTAGGTTAAGCAATATATTATAAAGTATCTTTAAGTTTAATATGGCATAAAAGAATAAATGAATCTCTAAATTAATAATAATATGTGGTCTCCTAAATATGCAGATATAAAACTCTTTATATTATTATTATTATAGCAATGTTAAAATCTGTGCGATATATATTATATAATATGCTTATTACTGTCCTTTCTAAATGTATTTAGTAGGATCAGTTATTTCCACTTTTTAAAAATAAAGCATTGAAGCAAAATTTTAAAACGTTAGATCTGATGATTATTAACTGATGCTTAAATTAATAAACGAATTAAGTACGTTACAAAGTTGTTTTATAAACTAACCTAGAAAAGCCCCATTATTTTAATTATTAATAATACTTTATCTACGAGTCTACGACTCACATATAATCAGTTCATTGCCTACGTATCTATGACTATATAATCCCCATCATGATATACGCCAATGATTATAATGACACTAGCATTGTATAATAATGACAGTTCATTCAAATAATGACTTCATTATTTGAACGAACTGTCATCATTATACAACGCTAGTGTCAAAGTCTGTTAAAACCTACGTGGGTGACAGTTATGTGATAGTTGCCGAGCCATATTGACAAACACATTTAAAATTATTGATATGAAATGGAATTTGTGAGTTGTAGATAAAACGTCGTATTCGTCTCGTACATAACGTATATAAATCGCTCGTATGTTTACACGCTCGCCTACGGCTCGAGTATAAACTTCACGCTTGCGATTTATATCCTTAGTTGTGTGCTCGTCAAATAATATACAGTAGAGCTTCGATAATCCGAACTAATTTGGACCGAAGGTGATTCGGATTATCAAATATTGCAGCTAAATAGTAGAAAACGAGCATTGGGTACAAGATATACAACAAAAGCACTACATTTCTGTGAACAGGAATCGACAAAATTGGCTTTTTACTCGGTTACTCAGTGATTTATTGTTTTATTATTTGTTTTTTGGGCGTTCGGATTATCGACACTCTACTGTACATACCATAATGTAGACATAACCTAGAAATCAGTAAGTTAATCACTACATCCGTATTTTTTATCGATATAAAAGAACAAACCTTGGTATACCTAAGCCTCAAACATCATTTTTACACTAAAAAAATCAACAGATAATCGATATAGTCCAAAATATCCATAGAAACCACAATAATCGATTTGTTTACACCGCTGCCATCTTGCCTTGAGTCACGTGATTCTGGAGTCATGGCGACAACATAACATAACTAAAAACTACGTTCTTCATAACCAAATATACCGAATTATAAACTATTAATAAACTTAATTTTGCGGTGTTTACAATGATATTATAATCAACTAAACGTCCAGTTAATATCGTAGTTTTTTATAGTTAAATTAAAAAGCAGCGATCAAAAGTTGGCAGATCACAAGAAGAGCCCATATTTAGTGAGTTTCGTGTGTGTGCGTATGGTTTCTTCGTGTTCTAAAGGAAGGTGTGACAGTTTGTCAGTGCAGTGATTAAATGATATGTAATCAAACTACTTCTGGAAGGTGATTGATAACAACACAAGGATAGATTTGCCTAAAAGATAAGGCGATCAAGTAAGTTAAACTATTGTTTTTATCCATTGATATCCCTAGATAATGATTATCTTATCTTTACACCTCTAGCTAAGGTTTGTTTACACAGTTTGGTCATTTCTAACGTAAAAATAGTTATAACCGATGATATTTATTGATATTTTTCGTGCTTATTATAATAATTAGGGATGAAATCACATACTATACAATGATATAAGTGTGGGTGTTTTAATTTAGACTGTCCTGCGCGCGCATTTCATTCAATAATATCTTATTTATTTATCCAGCTAGTTTGCATATTTCGACACTATTTAGACCAACAACTGGCCTTTAAATATTAAGATATGTAGTCTGAGGGCCAATATAAACAATATTATGTTTTTTCGGATGATTCACCGTACCGAAAATAAACCATTGCTTTATTACTTCCTTGATATACGATATTGTGTAGGTGCTTATGAAAAAATCTTGGAATTAACTGCATCATTTCGTTTATTTGCACCAGATGATGTGATATTTCTGAGAATTGAGATCCGTTAGTTTCCCCTTAGAAGCTGTATATCGAAACAAGAACTCAATGAGAATTCCTTAGAAAAAGAGAATTCAAGATCAAGTTGTTTTTCACTTATATGGGTTGCTCAGTTCAAGGAACTGCGATCTCTAGCACCATAATAAAGATTTAGTTCTCAAGTACTTATGTTTTACAATTATGAAATAGTTATGTTTCTTTGTGTTAAGTATTGATAACTTAAAATTTAATGAAATATACGTAAATATCATTCAAAATTTAGGGACTATACATCTACTTCATTAGTTATTTTTTATTAAATTGGAGCTGACTGAATATAGGTTATTCCTGTTGAGTTTGCCAAGTCTTCTTACTAATAGAGGTTTATTTTTAAACGCTTGAAAGCATGTCAAGTACAGGGGCGTTTATTTTTAGTGCTTGTATTGAAGTAAAACTTCAACTGTCAAGTTTTTATGGATAAATAATTTTATTTATCCATAAAAACTTGAAATTCTGGATTTAATCTTAAAAAAATGACATAAGTTAATTTTAACCAAACCAATAATAACAAGAAAGCTACATTAGTTTATATTCAAATTCGTATAAGTTAATGTCCACTTTTTGAGAACCTCTGATATTTTTTGACATAGTTATTCTCGTTTCCATGGAAACGCCTCTTACAAAACCCTTTTACCCAACTTGATAATTTAGAGGAATTATTTTATAAGCAATTACCATGTCCACATATTTCTCGTTACTGTAATTATTAATTCAATTAACAATACTACCAGCTACTATCAATAACAGGCACTGTCACTTAAAATGTGTCATATGCTGTGTCATAAATTAGAATTGGAAATTATCCAATTCTAGTTTTATGAAAAAGTTAGCGGTTCTCAGCAAGTTTACTCCTATTATTTCATCACAATTATTTTTAGAAAGTAAATGTCTGAGGAAAACTTTTCATATGGACCTAATTGTTTTTTCAAATTGTTAAGAAGTTACAGCCGCTTGAAATATTAACAAATAAATGAAATAAATACAAATAAACAATAAAAACATATCAAACAAACCGAACACGAAGAAAGGAAAGATACAATATGCATAAAAACAATAAAAGTAAATACATTTAAGTAAAAAATTCATAACATTAAATATAAATTAAATAATAATTGAGGAAAGAAACAAAATAGATATGAAACTTTTTAGACATTTGTTTCTCTACAAGTAAATGTCATTCTGAGTAAATAGTTTCGTGTTGACTTTTGGGGTTTTTCGATTCCTAAATAAATTTAAAATACATAAAGAAGTTAGAGCCGTTTAAAATACAGTTTTGCTATTATTTGTAACAGTTGTAACTTTTTAAGGAATTCAGAAAACAAATAAGTCCATATGAAACTTTTTGCTCAGTATGACATTTACTATCTGGAAAAAAGTGGGCCTCAAAACAGAATATACCATGTCCGGCAGAAAGTTGAAAACATGGAAAAGCTTTTAATTCTCAACTTTTCATAAAATTTTATTCTTTATAAAAATTTTTGGATTAGCTTAAACCTAAAATGCAAATATTAGAATGTAATAATCAGCTTGCATGTACTGGGTGTTGCTTAAACTATGAAAAACAAGAGTAACGTACCTTTATTTTAAAAGCTATGCAAAAATGTTATTTGCAAAACTTATTTAAAAATATTAGAGGGTATTAAATACACACCTACAAAATAAAGATAAAAATATCTTAAGAGTAAACTAACTACATACCTTTATTTTGAAAAAAATCTGATGTGGCCAGGCACATTTCTTTATCATACCATTTATAAAATTAGTAGTTTAGCTGCATGAGATTCTATTTGATCGAGATCGATCGTGTCTGCATTAAAATAAAACAAGTTAGCCAGGAATTGACAGATATTTTGATACTATTGACAGTAGGTATTGTCAAAAAATCAGCGTTTGACACCAAGGTCTATAAAGTAGTAAGGTTATCCAAGTACGAGATTTCTCGTTTGAGGGGTAAAGGGAGATCGTGACGTCACTAGAGTCGTGCGCTGCCACCAATTTGAATACTCATTTCGTTGTATGATTAAGGTTAAGTAGGTGCATAATTATATTGAAAAAATAAATGCATCTTTATTGTGATCATTTTTAAATGATTAGGATGAAAAAAAAATGATGAATGTGATTATCACAACATGCTATTTCAATAATTAGTTAATAATGCTGAATAAGTACATTAGTATGTAATGTATGTCCGATTAAAGAAATGTGTTGTGCTAAACCAGGTCTCTGCAGTTGGAATCAAAATTTAGCAGAAACTCAGTGAGTGGAGTCAACCTACAAACAAAATCAAGAGCCGGAGTCGAAGGTGGTATAACGGCAACCACATATTTTTGCAACCATGCAAATTGGGGGTTGAAACACTAAAATTATCAGGAATTGAAGTCGAATGTTTGGTTTACCGACTCTACAGATAAATAAATAGAAAAACTATAACTAAATCAGTATTGGTAGTATTGGTACAACTTGCTTATTAAACCACTCATTGGCTTGTCCTGATTACAATGTTTGGTTAGAACATACGTACAAAGAAAAAATAAAAAATCAGTAAGAAACTTTATTGTACAAATTTTCTCATCTTTGTTGTAATTTTATTTTTAATATCAGCTACTCTTCGTTAAATATTTAGATTTTTTTTGCTGTTGAAAAGTAAAGTTTAAAAAAATTTATCCGTACATATATTCTTTGCTCGACAAAAGCTTTCAAAACTATGGTATCAATAATTGGATCTTGTTTTAAAAGTTCTCTTCTTAATTTACTGCTAATTCTTTTCGAATTATTAATCCCATCCCCCGTAAGTCTTTCGAACTTGCTAATTCATTTTATTAAACAAGCGTTTAAATTCTTCCGACGGATTTCTTAGGCCGTCAAAAGATAAATGACGTATCCAGGATGGAAGGGAGTATGGGTGCTCTTGCTGGTCTTCGTATGAGTAATGTCCCAATTGTGGATGAGTTCTGCTTTAAACTTTGATCACGTGGAAAAGTAAAATATGATATTGTTAATCCAATCACTGTTGAAATGTTATATCTCATACCGCAACCCGGTACGGAGCAAACCATAGGCATCTAAAATTGATACATGATTTAGAATAATGTAATTTCCAATATAAATTAATATCTTACCTTTACTAACTTAATTACTTCATAAAATACTACACTAATAAAACAACCAATAACGTAAAACTATCAACTATTGAATATAACAATATAAACGCAGAATAACGATTAAACACGAACAAAAGTAACCTTTCTAATTCACTAAAAAACCTATAACGAGCTGAGCTGGCAATAATTAAACGTATCTTTGAACAAACTAAACGAGCGATGTATGCGACGTGATGCGAAGTGTGCCGGGACTCTAGTGACGTCACGAAAGTAGAGCATATAGGGATCTGAGGGGGGTATATAAAGTGTACTATAGGAAAGATAGCAAACTGGATAACCTCTCTCTTTATAGACCTTGGTTTGACACTACCTACTGTCATTAGAATAAAAATATCTGTCAAATCCTGGATAACTAGTTTTACATTAATGCAGATACGACCGATCTCGATCAAATAGAATTTGCTCATGCAGCTAAAGTATTAATTTTACCAAAAAATGTCATAGACATAAATTATTCAGAATTTCCTCTACTTTAATTTATTATTTAACTATTTTGACGAAATTACAGAAATGGCACGATAACAAAAAAGAAATTCGGCACGATTACAATACTGTGTGTGATAAAGTAAAAAATCAGCTTATATGGCCAGTCAATATTTTGCAACAAACATTGATTTTACAAAAATACTGCTCACGATTTTTAGATCTAAACTTTGGGTTTTCTTGCGTCCACCATGTACAATTTTGACACTATTGTTTTTTCAGAATGATTCCTCTACACATACTTTCAATATTTCTACTTCCAACAATTGCACTGAGCCAAGTACCCGAAAAACTGGTCCAAAACCCTTGCGTGTCCAAAGTAACCTGCAGCGACTGCATACAAACACCTTCCTGCGCCTGGTGTTGGAGCCCAGTAAGTACAAAAAGAAAAACAACCTCATCAACACAAATTTACACATTTTTTCAATTTCAGGAAGATTTTGACCAGCGATCAAGATGTTTCCAACCTTCAGGCCCACAGAGCACAATATGCCCTGAAGAATATGTCTACAACCCTGATAATATCCAACAAATTTTAATGCAGAAGGAACTATCTAAAGCCCATGCTTCGGGGTCTGCAGAAGGAAGTTATTCAGGAAGCATTTCAGGTTCTGCCTCTGGAAGCGCTTCAGGATCTTCGTCAGGAAGCATGTCCGGTTCAAGCAGTTCTTCGTCATCGTCAGAAATTATCCAAATTAGTCCGCAAAGAGTTAAATTGCACCTAAGAGCGCGGCAATCGTACACAATTTCGATGTCTTATACGCAAGCTGAAGATTACCCTGTCGATTTATATTATCTCATGGATCTGAGTAACTCCATGAAGGATGATAAGGAGAAACTGTCGAAATTGGGGAACCTTTTAGTGGAGACCATGAGTAACATAACCTCGAATTTCCGACTGGGTTTTGGAAGTTTTGTGGACAAAGTTGTGATGCCGTATGTCAGTACGGTCCCGAAAAAGTGAGTATTGTTTTGTTTTATACTCCTGCGTACTAATGTGTGATTTTTTTACGATAGTATGGATTTGTAATGATTTTTGTTTTTTATTTTGTCGAGTGGTTTTGTTTTGCTAAATATGAAATTGTCAGGTTGAAAGAGCCGTGTACTGGATGCGAGGCCCCTTACGGATATCGAAATCATATGACCCTCAGCACTAACACCTCTCAATTTTCAGTAAGTTAACCTAAAAAATTTTTTTCCGTAGGAGAATTCATATTCGCTATTTTCTTTCACGATGTTACATAACGCTAAGGCTGGATATTATAAACGACTTACAGTCAAACTTCCGTAACTCAAACTTCTATAATTCGAATTATTCTCAAATATTTTTGTGCGAACAAAAGGCTTTTATACAGATCTTTAAATCAAATTTCTATATCTCAAACAAAGATATTGCGGAACAATTTGAAATCCCTCTTACACATTGCCAACAGTATTGGTAATATTTTGTTACCAATCGTATTGCACATGCGAGCGGTAGCTCCAGATGTGCGCAGTGAGGTGTAAATTTAGGTATATAAGGGAGATTTCTTTGGTAGGTCTTCAGTATTCAATTAACTCTGAAGAAGCGAGCAACATGGTTCGCGAAACGTCAGCATTAACAAATCTTGACACACGGCATAACCCGGAAGCAGTTTATTTTCTAAATGATTCTGGCCGTGAAAGCCTACCTACTTACTTAATCGTATTTGTCGTTTATAATACTCATCCTTATTATATTCTTATTATAATACTTTCACTTATGAGTATGACGATGTGATGTTAATTTAAAATTGGATGTTTATTAATGTGTTATGTAACATTTATCATATACAGGGTTAGCCAAAATTACCGGAACACCTAAATAATTCCCCAACGGTAAGAAATTTCAAAAAGAAATTCAAACAAAAGTGGTTTTACTTTAAACAATCCATCGTTCAAATATATTTTTAAGTCTTAGAATTATATAATGTAAAAATATACAGGGTATTCCATGTGAAAAAGATAAGTTACCAAATTTCCATGATAAAATGAACACATAAGTATATTAAAAATATATTTCAATGATAGGTTATTTAATGTCAAAAAACGTTTGTTTGAATGTTTTTTTGAAAATTTTTACGGTTAAAGAGTTATGTAGGTGTTCTGGTAATTTTCACTAATTTTAATTAATTGCTTTAAACTGAAAAATGATGCAATTTATAAAAAGATTGATTTAATAAAAAATATTTAGAATTAGTCCTAAAATTACAAAATGTAAAAATATACAGGCGGTTCCATTTGAAAAAAAAAGGTTTACAAAATTTCTATAATAAAATGAACATCCTGTATATTAAAAATATATTTGAACGATGGATTGTTTAAAGTAAAAAAAAACATTTATTTGAATTCTTTTTTGAAATATCTTACCGTCAGAGAATTATTTAGGTGTTCCGGTAATTTTGGCTAACCCTGTATATGGACCCCAGCACCATAACTACAATTCTGGATTGATTTGAAATGTGTTCAATTTTTTCTAATTAATTTTTTTTCTTTCATTGCAAATGACTCCAGAATATAACTTTTTTAACCATTATCAAAATAGTTAAATCTGCCATTTATATATTACATATAACTGTAAGAAACTATGTGCACTATAATATATTTATATCTATGATATCAACCCATTATCCATTATCACCATTTCCCCACTTTCATAGATTCTTTCATCTCATTTACTTTCTTCAGCATACAACAAATCTACTTCTACACATTCTTTTTGCATCAATGTTTTCTACATCACATTTTCCAGCATGACCCCATTGTATTTTTTGTATGGTATAGGATTTTAGGAACATTTTTTCTTTGAACTTCCCCAGGACACTATTGATGAGATATTCAGGTTTATAATAAATTAGTTTGTACAATTTCGACATTTGGACTAATTTTTTAAAACAAAAGAAATTTCCAAATTGTGCAAACCTAGTCATATTCGTAAAACTTGGTAATAGCATGAATGGAGTGCTTTGGTTTTTGTTGAACATACTTTTAGAGCAATTTATGTTAATATTTATACTTGTTATCCGTATGACATTTGAATTAATTCGTTTTATTTCAAACCTAGTTGCTTATACAATTGTACTGATTCATTACTACATAACAAAGTTTAAAACTAACAAAAGTAAATAAAATAAAAGAAGTAAGTTGCTAAAATAAATAAACAATAATATATTGTATAAGCAATTGGAAGTATTGTTCTCACAACAAATTATATATAGCACTAATTGGCACGATAATTATTCATGTTGGTGTCGTCATTTGTTATTCAAATGTCATCATTTTCACATGGCTGTTGCATGTAGGTGTTAGTATCAACATTATGGTTATAGCTTGGTGGAACCATGCAAGGATTGTGCGGCACCTTACGGTTTCAAGAATGTCATGCAACTGTCAAGGGACGGAAGACAGTTTTCTGTAAGTCTCGTGTTTAACTAACAAGCAGCATATAATCAAACGTGATCTATCTAAAGCCAGTTAGAGAAATGCCGTAACTCCACTCTTTTATTGAAAAGAAAAGTACGAACAGTTTTGCACTTGTAAAATAATTCTGTACATTTCGATGTATATTTTGTGTGTGTATATTAATATTAGTTACGAGTTACTGCATTAGTTCATAGGGCTGCAAAATATTGTACAAACACGCATGAACTTTGCACCGCATTACATGTTTTGACCAAAGGTGGTGGTGATTGTTTTTATGGTGATCGCTTATAACTTTTCTTTCAGCATTTTGCACTTAGTTGGTATAATGGTGTATTAAGATTTGTGGATTATTTAACAATGATGGTTATTAGATTATTATTATTTTTTAGATTTATTTTCTCAAAGAATAAACTTGATAAACTCAAAACTGCAAACAGTTGCAGATTTGTACTCCCATGGTTTATGACTTATACGTAGTTTAAAATCTCCAATAACAGTAGCTATAACAAACAAAATTTAAGTCCTTGTTTTCTGCATGTACACAAACTATAACTCTTCTGTTTATTTTATTTTTTCTTTAACACTACTTACTACAACAAACTACAAACCCCCTATCACGTGTTTGTTCTAAACAAAAGCCAATTTTTCACTCACTATCTTCTCACAAAAGAATCAAACCTATTTCCTTTAACCTACTGGAAAAGTGCACACTCAAAAAATTGCTTGGTGTTAACATTATTCATAAAAAAGAAATTAACAATAATTAATATGATTTTCTTATTAGCACATGGTCGATAGAGCTTCCGTTTCCGGCAACTTAGACGCACCTGAAGGTGGTTTTGACGCTATTATGCAGGCAATTGTTTGCAGAAATGAAATCGGATGGAGGGAACAAGCTAGACGTTTACTTGTGTTCTCGACAGACGCTGGGTTTCATTATGCAGGTGATGGAAAGGTAAGAATTGTCTTTGAAGCTAGCTAAATTTTAGGTTAGGTTTTTTGGACTACTTTAATTTGACGTTTGTTTTGAAAGAATTTTTAGGTTAGTTTTTTTCGACTACTCTAATTTGACGTTTGTTGTGATAGAATTTTTAGGTTAGGTTTTATTGACTATTTTAATTTAATGTTTGTTTTGACAGGATGTTTAGGTTAGGGTTTTTTAGCTACTCTAATTTGACGATTGTTTTGACAGGACGTTTAGGTTACGTTTTTTCGACCACTCTAGTTTGACGTTTGTTTTTACAATATTTTTAGGTTAAGTTTTTTTGGTCATACTAATTTGACGTTTGTTTTGATAGGATTTTTAGGTTAGGTTTTTTTGACTACTCTAATTTGTCATTTGTTTTGACAAATTTTAGGTTAGGTTTTATTGACTATTCTAATTTGACATTTGTTTTGACATGATTTTTAGGTTAGAGTTTTTTTGCTACTCTAGTTTGACGTTTGTTTTGATAGGATTTTTTGGTTAGGTTTTTTTTTGCTACTCTAGTTTGACGTTTGTTTTGACAGGATTTTTAGGTTAGGTTTTTATTTGATTACTCTACTTTAACATTTGTTGTGACAGGATTTTTAGGTTAGATTTTTTTTGACTACTCTAATTAGACGTTTGTTTTGACAGGATTTGTAGGTTAGGTTCTTTTTTACTACTCTAGTGTGACGTTTGTTGTTGCAGGATTTTTACGTTAGGTTTTGTTGACAACTCTAGTTTGACGTTTGTTTTGACAGGATTCCTAGGTTAGATTTTTTGGCTACTCTAATAACGTTTTGTTTTCACAGGATTTTTAGGTTAGGTTTTTTTGTCTACTCTAATCTGACATATGTTTTGATAGAATTTTTAGGTTAGATTTTTATTTGATTACGCTAATGTGACAAGGTTTTTCATTTAAGTGTTATTGAATACACTAATTTGATGTTTGTTAATTTTGATGTTTGGATTATTAGGTTACTTTCTTTTGACTATTCTAATTTTACCTTTGTTTTAGGTTACATTTTTATTTGACTACTCTTCGAAGTTTGTTTTGACAAAATTTTAAGGTTAGGGTTTTTTGACTACTCTAATTTGACGTTTGTTTTGACAGGTTTTTTAAGTTAAGTTATTATTTGATAACTCTAATTCGAAGTTTGTTTTG
Organism: Aphodius sticticus; assembly: GCA_963966075.1. Lineage (NCBI taxonomy): Eukaryota > Metazoa > Arthropoda > Insecta > Coleoptera > Scarabaeidae > Aphodius > Aphodius sticticus. The sequence goes on from OZ014509.1 coordinate 77,190,189, forward strand.
ACATGATTTTAAGGTTAGGGTTTTTTGACAACTCTAATTTGGCGTTTGTGTTGACAGGTTTTTAAGTTAGGTTTTTATTTGACAACTCTACTTTGACGTTTGTTTTGACAGGTTTTCTCGGTTAGATTGTTTTGACTGCTCTAGTTTGACGTTTGTTTTGACAGGATTTTTAGGGTAGATTTTATCGATAGTTCTAATTTGACATTTGTTTTGACTTAGGAAAACTTAGACAACGTTGGCAATCTAAGAAAACAAAATAATTCACATTAACAAATTTTATTTTTTGTTAATCTGTTTATTTTTAATTTCCTAATTATCGTTAATTTTCAGCTAGGTGGAATAATAACACCAAATGACGGAGAATGCCATCTACGTGACGGAATGTACACACATTCGGACAGATTGGATTATCCGAGTATCTCTCAAATTAACTTGAAAGTGAAACAGAACGCGATAAATATAATTTTTGCTGTGACCAAGGAACAAATTAGCATCTATAACAGGCTGCAGGAGCATATTGAAGGCTCTACTAGTGGACAATTATCAAATGATTCTTCGAACATCGTAGAGTTGGTTAAAAACCAATACGAGGTAAATATTTTAATTTATATTTTAGGTTATGTTTGAAACGAACCGTTTTTCAGCAAATCTCATCGACTGTCGAGATGAAGGATAACGCAACCAGTGCTGTGAAAATAAATTATTCCTCGAAATGTTTGAATTCTACAGGACCTGAGAAAAAAACGAATAAATGTGGAAATATCAAAGTAAGTTTTTCTGAATTCTTTTAATAAATACCCATGTATATAGTGAATAGAATTACATGAGAAAATGAAGTGTTTTAAAAAAATGGAATGGTTTCTATAAACAATTAATGTAATGACGTCAGACCCTCTTTTTATTTTAAACAATCTCTACTACAAACTATTATCCATTCTTTTTTGTTTAGGTTGGCGACGTGGTGGTTTTCAAAGTCGAAATCGAGGTTACTGAATGTCCGGCAGATCCGAAAGATTGGGAACAAACGATCCAAATTTACCCTGTTGGTTTGAACGAAAGTCTTATCATAGATTTGAATATGTTATGCGCTTGTCCATGTGAACAAAAAGGCCACTACGTAAGTAATTTCATCGACCATATTTTTCCAACTGTTTTAGAAAATTACCATTTTAGGGTTACGAAGAAAGTTCGGTGAAATGTCATCATTCTGGAAACTATAAATGTGGAATTTGTGAGTGCCATACTGGATTCTTCGGGAGGCTTTGCGAATGTTCTTCTTCGGAAAGAACCAGCATAGATGATTTTGTCGGTTGTCGACCGAGCAATACGTCTACTATCGATTGTTCTGGCAGAGGAACTTGCACCTGCGGACGGTGTGAGTGCAATATACGAGAAAAGGAAGATGAGGTTAGTATTTATTTATTTATTTTTTTATTATATACTTCAGAAAGATATTTTTTTAATTCATAATTAGCAGTGTTTAAAATGCGAAATAAAAGAAATAAATAGCTGTGTTTTGCTTCAATACTTATAGACTATCAATCTAGAAAACATTCTGACAGTTCACATACCTGTCAAACACTAACCTAACTTTCCTGCTACTATTAATTTTTGTGACATATGTTAAGAAATGTGAGGTTAAGAGTTCAGTTGTACCATCGGTATGGTATAAAGATATTCTGGCTTTTAATGTTAGTTTATCAAATATTCTTCCTAAGTTGGTAATCTTTTTTTTTTGGCTCACCTTTTTAACTATAGTCTGTATTCAGTGACGTCTTATGCCATCATGAGGCCCTAGACAATTTTGTACTTCGGGAGCCCCATATACATTGAATTAAAAAGCACCACTTTTCATATAAAATAGTATATACTAATAATACTGAATAAAAGTTTGGAACAATTAACAAATATCATAAATAATTATTTATGATTATAATTTATATTTATTATAATAGGTAAGGTATTGACTTTTTTGCAACAACATTTAGTATGAGTACCTACATAGTTATTTAAAGCAACAAATGAATAAAGCTAATAAATATTTGTACCACATTACTAGTAGTACTGTTATTTCCTTTTTCTTTTTCTAATATTGTCATGAAAACGACAATTTTTATTCTTAATTAACGCAATACTAAGATTCCAATACCATAACATCAATAAGTTACAATTATTTCAAATCTCTTCTGCTATATACAGTTTTAACAAGAAGAAACATAACATGTCAATATCTGGTCCTCAAATTTTAGAAGAAAGAAACCAAATACAAGTTTTAGAAAAACGCTTTAGGAAAGAAACAGACCAAATTCCATATTTTTTTTTAATATAGCACTATATTTTTCCTATTTTTTTTTATAGTCTTAAATTACAAATTGAACTGTGAAAACACCAAAACGCGAAAATAATCCACGTCATAATTATTGCGCCAATCGTGAAACGCTCGCTACCATTCGATTCCGAAGGTCCTTATGCAACTACCATCGGAAAGGAATTTCAATATTTACGAAAATTATTTATGCAAATTTTGGTGTGGACTACTAATATAGAAATTCTTTCCGATGGCAGTTGCGTCCGATTATTGTCTGCTGTAATACATTATAAAATATAATTAAATGTTAACTATAAGAGCACAAGTTATTTTCTCCTGAACTTCTCTAGACTTGTACTCTGGAGTATTGTAGTGCGTGTTTGTAGTGAGTTGGCAACCATGTTTACAATAGCGACGATTGTTAAACTACTATATCATCGACTAGAAAACTCAAACACAGTCCAGTTTGAATATTTATACAAATAGAAAGCAATACATTTATTTCGTTAGGTTATACCAAAGATAAGAGAATTATAAGATACGTCACTAGACAAGAAAACGCGGTTCGAGAGTGAGATAGATTTGGTCAACGAAAAGATAGGTACCAACAGCTGATTGTGTTTGTATACTAGCGGGTGACATAACCTTAGTTTGGTGTTTACGTTCCTTGGATTGTGCAAGATTGTGTATGTAGTGTTTTAATAAGCATTTTAATGAGTGGTCAGTTTTTAATTAAAATGTTAATTGTTAATGTGGTTTCGTGCTGTTTAGTTTAGAGGTACCTTTATTAATAGTAAGTAGTAGAGACAGTGAAAATGGACACAAAAAGGTATCCCAGTGGAAATCGGTGTGCACAACAGAATAAAATATATAAAACATATTGGTTGCCAGCAACAAGTCATAATAATAATGTGAGTTTGAATATCGATCGATGGCCTAGGCAAACAATCACACAGTTATTTTCTTAATTATTAATTATACTTTCAAAAAGTCGACAAACCGCTGTTATTTGTTATATTATAATCCAATATTTTTGTTAATATTCCATTTAGGTGACTATCGAATACGTTTTATTTTATTTATATATGTGAATATTGATTTGTTTTCATTTGCATTACTTAACCTCTAATGTCGGTAACGTTGCCGCCCATCGTGCATTGTATTCGTTAGTTTAAAATTCCTGCCAATTCCCGTCTTGACCCCACTAAATCAACGGAGCCGACGCGAAGCGTTGCATCTTTATATTCTTTTATCTTTGGTTATACCATCCGTGAAACGTAATAAATACGAAATAAAAACAGACATGTTTATAGTAACGCTATCTACATCTAGTGATTTTTTTATTTCGAAGCTTTTGAGAGAAGTTCGCTACAGTTCGATATTTGAATAGAGACGGGAGCCTTAAATGTTACAAGACGATTAAATGTTAAAAGAAAGCAATGTTAAAAGAATTTCAACACAGAATACAATTCCATAGCAAAATAAAAAAGTATTGACATAACCGAATTCGAAGAATTCAAACAGTTTTTCTCTTCTAACTTAGTCAAGGGTTTCCCATTAGTCTCGTACAATATTAGCTCTCTCCAATCCTAACCTTTCATCTCAAAATTTGTTAAAAGAGTTCTCAAACCATTTCAATTCTTTTCCTCTGACATCGTAAGTTTATATTAACAAACTTTTGCAGCAAATTTACGGAAAATATTGCGAATGTGATAACTTCTCTTGTGATCGTCACGAGGGGCTCCTCTGCAGTGGCCCTGGTCATTCCTACAGATGCGACTGCGGTAAATGCATCTGCAAAGAACCTTGGACTGGTCCAGCGTGTGACTGCACGACCGCAACTGACACATGTTTTGCCCCGGATAACCCGGAAATTTGTTCCGGACACGGAGATTGCGTTTGCGGAACTTGTCAATGCCACAGCACGGACGATGTTCGATATTCCGGAAGATTCTGTGAAAAATGCCCGGTAAGTTATCGAAACTATTCTTTTGTGAGTAGATTTTGATTTTTGAGGTTTTTGTTTGTTTTTTGTAGACTTGTTCCGATCGCTGCGAAGAATTGAGGGATTGTGTACAATGCCAAATGTGGAAGACTGGAATTTATAAAGATAATTGTACTGAAGCTTGCGTTAACGCTACTACACCTATTTCCGTTGAGCACATCGACAGTAAGTATTGCTTTTTCAGGAAATAGCCGGTCTTTTCTTAGTTTTGTCAGTATTTTGTCGTCTCTTGATAAAATCCATTGAAAAATCATTATTCTGGTCTGAAACACCCAAAAAATGTAAAAAGAAACTGTTCTTCTATAACTATCTCTGATGCTCGGAAAGAATAATTGTTAAAAAAGGAAGGAAACACAAAAACAATCTGAGATATAAAAACAAATTAAAATACAGATGAGGTAGAGAGGGCAGACTGAAGAAGACTAAAGACTTATTTTATACTTTGTTTCTTTGCAATTGATAAAACATAAATGTTAAATCTTATTAACAATATTTAAAACACTTAATATGCATTTGAGTGTTTTTATTTGCCGCATCGAGACGCTATGACGACGTTTTTCTTATACTGAAAACAGCGTCAGTAGGTGTGGCTTATGGGACTATACGACAGTCAGTCTGCACAGGTCCGGACTAATTATAATTCTTAGCTTATTTTTTCTACTTTGCGTAATTAATTTTATATAAATTAAGAAATTGTGGTTACTATATCGCGCTAAATTAGAATCTAGAGTATTTTGCGGGTACCACGTGGCAGCACTGTAGTAACTGTCAACTTCGTTACGGATGAGATCGATGAGATAAAATCATGACAAAATCTAATTGTGAATAATTTTACTCTACTTTAGCCTACAAGTTTGAATAAATATTCAGCGAGGTCGCAACGATGATCATAATGGAGCTTGGGGCAACACTTTTAACCCTACTGTGATAAATACATGAAACTTAACCTAAAAAGTTAACAACTTTAAAATAGTGGTTTCATAAGTATAATGATCAGAATAGAAGTGTTTGGCGGTGACTAATTAGTTACTTCGAAGAACAAGAACTTACTAAAGAATTGTTATAACGCTTAACGTTTAATAGCGGTGTCTATCTAATTCCGCTACGCAGCCGTTGCGGTTTATATATTTACAAGCACTTATAATTGAAACCCAATTCTAATTTCGGCCAAGTAGTTTATTAGAATAAATTACACTTAGTAAAATTACATGTGATGGAGGTAATACAAATACGTTGCACACAACCAGAACTAAGACGAAGTCGAAAGCGACGGACAAAAACGAATACGAATTGAACCGAGCATTCAAGCGTCCAAAATATTACCGAAAACTTATACGTTACATAAACTAAGAAATCCTCTACACTTTAAATGTACTATAGCTTCGTACCTGTATGCTAATAAACCATTTATTGCGCATATACAATCTCGCAGCAGTAATTAAAATCGTTCATATCGACGATGTAGGTTTGATCTTCGCATAATACCTTATTAAAGTAAATGTGGTCTTTGAATTATATCTGAAAAGGAGATTTGATGTTTAGTTGAAAAGAATGATAACGATCACTTACCAGTCGTAAAACATCACCGAAAACGTCATGCTGGCGTATTTTGATGAACACAGCAAAACTAAGAAAGCCCCAATCCTTTGGCCATACTATAGCAGGCTACACCCATGTTTAAATATGTATAGAATATTGATATTTCGCAGTTTATGCGATTGCAAGCGATTAAGAAGATGCAGTGTGTGGTTATGTTGGGTTATGTATTGTACGTTTGACATATGGCATTTGATATCAATGTGTACCAATCTTAGACAAAAATGTTACTGGTTTCGGTATTACAATGTGTTAATTGTAACACCGAAAACAGTGTTACAATGTGTGCATTGTGAATGCAAAGTAGAAAAAAATATTTTCTCGTTACAGAAAACGAAGACAATGAAGAAACGTTATGTACCTTCCTTGACGAGAATGACTGCCGATTTTATTATATTTACTATTTTAACAACGAAAAGAAAGAAGTTATTAAGGCCCAAAAGGAATTGGAGTGCCCACCAAAAGTAATAAACGAAATTTTGTCATACCTGTACTATAGATAATTAATTACTATTTTTAATATTTTAGGTATTATTCACTGGAATAATATTTGGTGTAATTGCTGCAATTGTTCTTATGGGTATGGCTATCCTGTTGCTATGGAAACTACTAACAACTATTCACGACAGACGTGAGTTTGCCAGATTTGAAAAAGAGCGTATGATGGCAAAATGGGACGCCGTAAGTTTTTTTTTTAAGTTTTTTAAAATTTCGAATAAATTTTTATTATTTTTATTTGTTTATAGAGCGAAAACCCAATCTACAAGCAAGCTACGTCGACGTTTAAGAATCCCACTTATGCTGGAAAAGGCTAAAAAACTAAAACGACGTTTATTTTTTGCGACTTCATTTACGAATCTTATAATTTTAACAATATAGCCAAAGCTAAATTTTTTTATACAGATTTTTCTTTATCTCTATTTTATTTTGCTAATTCTACTACTCTTTTGTACATAATCTCAAATTATTATCTAAGTCAATTTTTTAAAAAAAGATCTGGTAGTTTAGATCTGATATTAATTTTAATTAAACGTGTTATCGATAAACTCCTGTCTTTAATATTTTATTCTCGAATATTTTTGTGGTAAAAATTGTAGCAGCTTAGGTGTTGTGATTTTTCTCGAAACTTAGTAGTTACTTATTTATAGCGCATGATTTGTGCCATCTATGTATTCAGAACGTAGTGAATAAAATTTTATATAATACGCTGACAACTGCCATATAATAATAAATGTTTACGTATTGTAGGAGACACACTTTTCATGATAACATTTTTTCGGCGTTACGTTGTGCTGCCTTAACGCTACGTAGTTAAAATAGCAGCGTAAACTGTGTTTTAATGTGCCTAATATTTACAAAAAATTTCTATTGTCATTTACAAATATTGTACTCTTGTTATTTTTAACAAATAATGTGCCTTACTTACTTAATTTTGTCAATCAAATGTTTGTAAACTAAACTGATTATTTTTTTTAATGTTTTGTTAGATGATTTTTTTATGTCCCAGTTTACCCCATCTAGTGTAAGTTTTAGAACTAACACAGAGGATACGTCGAATTTTATTTGTAATTAACCCATCATTACTGTTGTGGATAATCATTATTAAGCAAGACTATCATTATATTTATTTTAATATTCACTTTTACAAAATATTTGTACCAAACTTACAAATAAACTGTTAAAAATAATTTGGTGTGTTATTTGTTTTATTTAATCAGAAGAATATTGTGTAGTTTTCAAGTTAAGGTAAGTAATATAGTTTAAATATTTTCTAATCGAACATTACAATACTTTAAAAAAGAAAAATTGCAACGTTCAAAATTGTATCGTAAAGTTACGGAGAGTGTAAATAAAGTAAGGAATAATTGCTTTATAACAAAGTTAAATTCGTTAATTTGCTTTACAAAAGAAGTTTAAAAATAAAACAACATGAAACTTGTAAAATCTATCTTTTTAGTTTATGGGATACATTCATTAACTGACCATAGTTTGGAACGTTTATTGGCATACAAAACATTCATTTATATCAACCCCTCTATAACAATAGTGCAATTATTAATATGAATTGAGATGTACAAAAAATCAAAATTAATTAAAACAATAATACCCCAATAAATCTCGGGATACAACCCTTATTGAACAGGTCAATAGATCTGTCATTCTTATCGACGGAGCGTAAACAATGCTGCCATTGGCTGAAATTCAAAATTACCGCCAAATTGTTTATACAATTTTGCCGCCCAGCATAAATATGGCACAACCGCCAAACGGTGGTTGCTCGGTACGGTTGATTTTTGTTGCAAAAGCCCGAAAAAGTGCTTTACGGCTTTATGGCTTCCACTATAACAAATAACAACAACGTTAGTTGTTTATTGTATTCAAACAAGGGGCTGATTGCTTACGGGTCGGTGTTTCAAGAATGGACAACGCGATGTGTTGTGGTTTAGACTGTTTAGAGACTTAGTGTCATAGGATGATCAAGAGACATCAAAGTAAGCGGGATGTTTTAGAAAATGGCCGCCAAGTAGGATTTTCTGTATCCAGGATATTAACATAAACAAGATAGGTAGGTGTTTATGCGTGCACATATTCCTGTTTTTTCGGAATTATTGATAGTTTAGCAGACGATTTTCCAAGAATTTCGTGCCATTTTGTAACAACTCGTGTTGGTGTTGGAAGGGGGCGGTTTGTCGGGGCGAGTTTTCGCAGTTTTAACAAAGGGACAAACGATTTCCCCCGTTGATTTTCTTAAATTTGATGTTATCATGATAGAAGAATTTTGTTATTACGTGAAAAATTACACCATTACAAGAGCTCTGAGAGAGACAGACTATAAAATCATAACACTACAGGCTGTCCCAAAACTCATCTCAATGCCGTGCATGGCTGATAGGCCCTATGACTAGCAAGTCGTTGCACACACTTCAAAATGTGTCTTCAAAATTGTTATACTAATATATCATAAAAGTTATAAAAGACATGTATGAAATTCATTGTCTTGGAATAATTTGGTTCTGAAATCGTGTAGACGTTGAAAATATGTACAATGTTTGGTATTTTTGTTTGCAGATGCACGAATAGACGTTTGGACAATATGTGCACCAATATCACTGTTTATGTATCGCAGCCATATGTGGTTGAAGTGATTTAAAGTGAATTGGCCCTAAGGGCTTGGACTTTTAGTAGTGCGCGATAGCCAGATGGCTTTTTAGTGCTCGAGTGTGATGTTGGAAGCATCCAAAGATGGTCAAGTATGAAGACAACTGAAGAGGAGCTGTGCTTCAAGGAAGGACTTCAACCCATATAGGAAGGTTTCATCAGATTTGAACACATCGAAAGGTAGGTCCACAGATGACAACCGTCGCTGGAGATGAAGACCCTATAAGGTAGGATTTTAAAGATTCTATATTTGCGGCTTAATCGGTCTTTTGAGTCTCTCTTTTGAGTTCTCTTGTTTAGAGTAACAAAAAGCTCGTTTCTTTTGGTTACTTTCGTAGACAACTTTTTACGCCATACCTATCTAAATTTCTAAAATTGTTGTCGTTTGTAGTCATTTCTGATTACAGACACTGATAGAGCACATCAAGTGCTATGTTTCAAAAGAAACTAAAATTTTAAGTTTCATTTGAGTTCCTTGTAACCAGAAGGTACCAGGAACTGAGAATTTTGTAGTTTTATGTTGTTTTGGTGTTACATTTTGGTGCTAGTGAGCGAATGCTTCTCTGGGTGGGATGTCGGCTTGTTCGTTGCCTTCGATCCCTGAATGTCCTGGAACCCACATCAGTGAAACCTTGTTCTCTTTTGCTAGTTTTCATAGTTTATATCATGTACCTATAGATATAGCTACGGTTTCAGGTTTTGGTATGATGTTTTATCTTAATTTATATCGTCTCGGAACTTTTCGGAAGAAGCAAGTTCAGTACAAACAACGGTAAGGTATTTTTATAACTTTCCATTCAGTTGTGTTACATCCAGTACATTATATTATTAGTCTTAGCAAATTAGGCTGTGAAATTGATATTTTATAAATGGTACCATTTTCAGCACGACAAATTAGGCTTTCTCACGACAAATTTATGTACCTGAACGGCAAAATATGCATTATAACGACAAAAAGCGTAAATGAAAAGCAAAATATATGTTTGAATGGCAAAAGCAGCAAATGTACTGATTTCATAATGGATCCAGGTCGTTGTACAAAAAATAACATTTATTGACTATGTTATTATTATGGAAATAATATGATTGGTATATTACAAATTTGTGCTAGTAAATTTTAAGTTTTAGCAAACATTATTTTTTCATGCATATGACTTTCTGAGGTTGAGCATAACAAGTAGACAACATAACACAGAAAAGTTTTAACTATGAGTTTAGTTCAAAATATTTGTTTCTTTTCTAGATATCTTGTTGATAAATATCATTCAATTATTCAGTCATCGAAATGGACAATCAGAATTGTGTTATTTTTGTGCTTACTTAACATTTGATTGCTTTTAATGGTTTCTATACCTACGCCAAATTAGGTATTATTTTTACTAATACATACCTATTTGAATTTCATATTCATATTACCATATTTGTACATTTAAGATGAATCTCAAAATGAAATAAAAATGAATTTGTATTACAATGTCAATATGTTCTGAAAATAATAAGAAAATGATCACACAATAAGAAAGCAGTTACCAGAAGGACACATTACTTATATTTTCTAAGTGTAGAGCACAAAATCCAAATATTTCCGAGGACTAATAAATATATTGTAATACGTGGATTATTGCAAATCACAACTACAAATTTGTAAACCAGGATATTTACAAAATTACAAGTAAAAATACGCATTTGAAGTAAATCGTAATAAATCTACTGGTAGGGGTTCGTAAGTATCAATCTTCAAATCAACAAATATTTATTTGATATTTAATGATTTGGTTAGTCTATTTTTAAGGACGAGAGATTTTCAAATGCCATACTGCCTCTAGTTGTTCAAAATTGATGATTTTGATTTACTTTAAGTCCTTTCTTGATTTTACCATACGTATTTTTATGGCAAGGATTTATACTTAATCATCTAAATTATTAACAGTTATTAACAATTAAATACAATATTTTAATTTACAATATTTCAAAAAGTGTCGTTGCGAATATCTAATTTGTTGGGCTAAATATATTCCCCATTTTATAAATAAGCCAACGCTTGAAAATACCTAACGTATAAAAATTGCATATCGATTCAAAACAACGCAGGTACATATGTGGGTTTCAAAACACGTTTTAACTTCTCTCAGTTGAACGGGCTGGACAAAAAATGCGTTATTTTATAGTTGTAAAATAACTCTACGCCAAATGTTGCTAGAATATTTGAGCAAAACAAACTGGTACCGCCAATACACCACAGAAAAATACTCTTTTTCAAGTCGAAAGAAATTTTTTTCGGGTCAGTACAAGACGTCTCTTTATGTTTCGCTTTTGCCGAGAAAAATTATATTTTGGTATGTAGCATACACGTGTTTATTTTTGCTGCAGTACAAACGCACCACATAAAATATAATAATATGAATTGATTCTTTATAAATGTAACAATAATTTATTTATTGTTTGATAATAACTTGGTCGATCCTTTCCAGGTGGTTTGTTATTAAAAACAAACGCATCAATAATCAAAATATACATTTCCATATCAAAACAAATGTCCTATCTTTAATTGTTTTTGACTTATGACGTCATCGACATTTTTTTAATGGCAACTCCCTTTTTTCTTGCTGATCATTTAATTCTTTTACCTACGACCGTATGTATAATTGTCCCTTACGTCACGGACTGCTTCATTCGTATATCGCTTAAGCCGGGGCTACACATTCGCATACTTGCCAAATATCAAATATTTGCCACATGTTAAATATTTGGCAAATAATTTTTGCCGCGCAAATCGAAAATTTTTGTTATTGACTGGTCTAAACGATGCCATGAGTGATTTATTTTTCCTTTTAAGTTCGTTCACCGAATATTTTTCATCCATCCTTGATTACCGGCTGATTTTTATAAAACTCAAAAAATCTATGACATACCAACAAATTTGTACAATATTCGTTTGTGATTTCGGACCGTCAGAGTTGCACTGCAACAGTAAATGCATCGGACATTGATGCATCAGCATTTTCTAATACGTGAAAATCTTCTTTGAGGACTTGCTACATGTGCGTACCAAATGGGCACTAGCTATTTTTTTGATTAGTTCGCCTTATTTGCACATTAGCTTTTTCAAATCAAACTGATAATTTGATTACGAACAAGCAAGGTTTTATTTTATAGTGCCGACATATTTTTAATAACATAAGTGCAGAATTCACTGCGTAGTAACAAGGGCATTCTTGTGGAAATTTACAAAACAAATCTTGACGAAACTGTTTGTTTCATTTTAATGATTTTTTGTTTAATTCGTCAGCTTTCTGTATTATTAATTCGCGGCACCTAATTTTAACAGACTGTAAAACAATACAATTGGTCATTTGATGTGAACTAGTTTAAATAAATTATTATTTTAATGAGAAAAACATATAAGTTTTTATTTAAATTATGAAGATATTGCCCATAAAAGAAATGTTAGATATGGTTTCTTCGTCATCTTTAAAGTTCTACTAAATCCAATTGTACTACTAGGTTCTTTGTATAAATAGGTATGTCCTAATATTGTCTTGAAATTTAAACAAATGAGGTTTCAAAATATAACCTTTTTGTTGAATAAAAAAGCTACACAAAATTTTTCTCTACTACTAGAATATTTTTAACCGCTTTCGTTTCTCTTCAAATAATAAACATCATAAAAATCGACAATTATATATAAATACAAACAAATATAAGTATAATATAATATAAGTATAATTTTCCAAATAAATTATTTTATAGACATAGGCTGTCTATAAAATTTTTATGATGTTTATTACTTGAAGAGAAACGAATAATTAGCAATAGATAAAATACATTTTTGTTGAACTGTTAAATAACCTAACCTAATACATCTACTCCTGTCGCAATATTTCCCCTTTATTTAATTAAAGTAAGTGACTGGTTCTGTAATCGTCGGTCGTAGGTAAAATTATGCCCAATACTCGAGCTGTAACGCATATTACGTGCTCTTGAAAAAGAACAAAACTAGCAAAACTTGTTGATCCCAACTTCACTTTGTTGTTTCTTACTGACAAATCTTGCATTTTTTTTTATAAAACACAGAGGATAGTAACTCAACATGAGGTGTGAGATTGTTAATAAAAAAAAAAACACCAAGACGTAAAAGCAAATATGTATAATTTATTTGCAAGCCTTAGGTATTCATATCCTTCGAGCAACTTTATATAAAACGTACAATAAAGCGTACAATAAAACATACAATAAAACGTACGATAAAATACTTTCATAAATAACTTATATAGCAATAAATTAGTATTGCAACTACTGATATCTGGACTCCACTTCAATTTCCTCCTCAACGAATAACCTCTCGTATTGGACCTCAACTTTTTCGGCTATCATCTCAATGACGTCATCAGTACTAACGCAAACATTATCCTGGAAATTATGACCATACGTGCAAAGGGCTAGATCACGCGTCAAGTGCCCCTCTTCAACTGTTTCACGAGTACATTTCTCCAACAATTCAGAAAAATGCAAAAGGTCATAATTTCGATCAATTTTTGCACGATGTTGTAGGCATCTGGTCCAGGCGAAAATGGTAGAAAGTGGATTCGTGGATGTCTTTTCTCCAGACGTGTGTTTTCTAAAACAAATAAATCACGTTTAAGAATGCTTGTTTTAAACTCGATTTTTAAATATCCAATGTTTTGATTATAGATGTATAAATAAACATTACATGTTGCACGCATTTTGGACTGTAGTATTGCAAAAACACAAAATATAAGATTAAGCTTTTAGTCGTTCTTTGCTTTGATATCAAATGTTTTAAATTGGAAAATATCACTAATGACGTCAAGTTATTTTAACCTTGACCCCTGGCAAATTTAAAGCATTAAACAAAATGCTGATTTGAGTTGTTACAAGAAGGACTGTGGAGTCGGAGTCGGAGTCGGAGTTCAGACAAATTTCTGAGGAGTCGGAGTCGGAAAAAATGTACCGACTCCGACTCCGGGTCCATGTTTAAATAAAGCAGAAAAAGACATGCGAGATGGCCGGTGCCTCAATAGATAGTAAACGATTAACTAAACATATTATTAAGTATTTTACAAAGTAAATATAATTTAACTACAAAACACACAGGTCGGTGGTGAGTGATGATTAGCAAAATGATTATTGTGAGTCGCTTGCCGCGGCGCATATAAAGTTTATGTATTTCCCATTTCCAATAACCAACTTCAATATGCTAATTATGATAGCTAGATCATCTACAAATAAAAAAATCGGACTTTGATGCATACTTATAGACGAATTAGAACTTGCCAAAGTGAAGCGTCAACGTGTGGTTTTCCTTATTCATCAAAATTACGAGAATTTGCTCCTATTCGTTCAGCCACAAAGAACAGCTGAACAATTCATTAAATATTACAAAAAGTATTTTAATGATATTCCCTTGCAATTTTAAAAAGAAAAAATAATTTCCTACAGATTTTGTACCAGAAAAGACAACGTGATGGTATCACAGTCGTATTATCAACTCTAAACATTTTTTTTTATTTTTATTTGTCCCAATATCTGAATGTTTGTAAAAGATAATGCTTTACTAGTAAAACTTTGCAATTTTAGCTTTAATGTTTGATAACTTTAAACGTTTAACCAAAATTAATTCTTTTTTTTTTGGCACAAGAACAAATTTATCAAAAGTATCACCCTTGATTATACAATATTATGGTATAATCACATCCCTTTGTATTTAACAAAATATGTAGAGATTTTAAATTGTTACTGATTCTGTCGAGTGTAGGTTACGGATTTTAAGATTATTGGTGGCTATGTCGTAGTCTTCTTGCGATCAACTAAAAAACACCGATATTCGCAGATTTCGTCACCTACACTTGACAGAATTGAGCCAGATATATTTTTATTCTTAGCAAAGGTACAAACTTCACTCTAACGTAATTTTTAATGCATAAACTTAAACATGCTTAATATATGTAATTAAAAATTATAACTGCATTTCCGATTTAAACTCTACCTTAAGTTGAATGTCGGAATATCCATGTATGCAAGTCATACTCGTTGCAGCCAGAATTGTGACGTCATTACCAAGTGACAAACTAGTTCAGAATTGTGTGCTCTCTAATGAGAATACAGTTGAAGTTCTAATGATTTCAGAGATTTTGTGAAAATATAAAAAAGCGTCCTTTTTAAATATGGCCATAATTTTGTGGTCTGATCAACAGGCCTTTTTGATTTTATTTACAATTAGATTATGTCAGATATAATTTTTTTTGCCATTAAATTCGCTGGAAACAAACAAAATTTTGCCGGAGTCGGAGTTGGAGTCGGAGTCGGACTACCAAAATTATCTGGAGTCGGAGTCGACAGATTTTTTACCGACTCCACAGCCCTGGTCAAAACTTCGCATCTCGTTCGACTGCCTCGCACCAAAACCCACAAGCGAGGGAAGCCGAACTGCGCAAAATATTGTTCATGTTTATTTCGGTCTTAAAAATTAACAAATTGTCGGAATGCTATTCAATTCAAGGGGTATGTATCGCAGGAAATAAGGATTATTTGCATGATAACTGCGTTGTCCTGCTAACATTCGTTCCTGAGATATCGGCTTCCATCAAAATCTTGTTCGCAACCTTTATTACATAAAAACTGATGAAAACAAAAACCAAGCTAGCAGATGCAACTCAATGCAACTGATCCAAATGTCACAAACTTGATAGTTTCATGTTGAATCTGATGGAATATTACATAAAACTCCAATTACTAATATACAGGAAATAATAAACTATAAAATCACGTGCACAAATTCTTTAAAAACTTCATTACATATAACATAAAATGATATTTTGCTGATTTAACCAATGGTTTTGACACTACGCGTTATGACAAACTAAGGTCTTGTTTAAACAAAGCTATCTATGAAAGAAAATACTTACTTATAATGTCTGGAGATGATACCATGTGCTGGTTCTGTCAGAATCATCTGCCCATCATTCGAAAGAAGACAATGCATCATCATTCCCATGCTTCCAAAACCTTGGCCAACGATATCAGATAAAACATCACCATCATAGCTTTTTAAAGCCCAGATAAACCCACCATTAGATTTGATGGCATAAGCAGCCATATCGTCCACTAAGCGATGCTCATACTTCAGATTTTTTGCGTCGAATCGGTCCTTGTATTGCCTATGGACACAGAAAATAATTAATTTTAAAGGGTGCGATTTGAACGATGGTGCATTAGTTTGATAGATGTGTGCATTAAAATAAGTATTTTGTGCATTAAAATCAATACGTTGTGCATTAAAATCAATACGTTGTGCATTAAAATCAATACTTTGTGCATTAGATTTAATTATTTGAGCATTGAAATAATAAATATTGTGCATTAAATAAATATGAATATGTTACATAAAAGATGCTTTTTAATGGGCACTATTTTTGTTCATATTGTGCCTTAGAATGGATGACTGGTGCATTCAAATAATAAATATTAGCACAAAAAGGACACTTTTTTAAATTCTTAAATTTGAATGTATGTACTATATTTCTGACTAGAAAGTGTGACAAGTTTTTAAACTAGAAATAAAACTTGACAAAAATAGAAATAGTTTACAATTGCTCCTCTAGATGTCGCTTTGAACCAATTAAATAATAATAAGTACTGATAACTTTTACGAAGTCATAAAGAAATAATCTCACTCACCTTGTATATTTAAGGTTAAGTGTAAATATTATTATAAGACGCCTGGTCTGATCTAAAGTTAATTTTAACTCACATTGTAGTAGTCTCTGGGTAAAAATGTTATGAATAAAACAACAGAAATTACGAATACTGAGATATCGCTTATAACAAACATGTGCTTTTGGTTGTACGTTTGTATTTTTGTAATTTTGATTAAGTATTTGTCGTTATTGATACAATTTATATTTATTGACATTTTCGGTCGTAGGTAAGTGCAATACTCGAGCTGTAACATATATTAAATGTTCGTGAAAATGTCTGTTGAATTTGTATTGGAATTTTCGGTCGACACTTCAGACAGTTCTCCGTAGTTGCAATAGATGTCGCGCGAATATTGAAAAATTGTTTTTTTTTTTACATTAAAGTGGGCTGGATATCACTGGCTTTAATGTAAATGACGGGCTACGTAAAAATATGTCGTGAAATGCCTAACAAACTTGACTGCTCGATCTCGCATGAGTTAACTTTCGGCGTATTTTCGTAAATAGCGCGCTAAGTGCCTTTAGTCAGTGCCAGTAGTTGCTTATAATTAAAATATTATGCATTTTATTAAAAAAATGATTCCTACAAAAAACTCTTATAATTAAAAAAATAAATATACAGGATGTTCTATAAGAAAAAGAAAAGGTTTGCAAATTTCCATAATAAAATGAATAATATATTAAACAAGAGCTTGTTTAAACCCAATTTGAAGCATTTTTTGAAACTATTTACGGTTGGGGAATTATTTTGGTGTTCCGGTAATTTGACAAATTTTGATATACCGGGTGGTTTTAACTTGAGACTCCTAAATATCTCGAGAAATATGCATGGTACGACAAAAGTATCTTAAATAAACTTGTAGGACTCAAAGGGGGAAATGAGATGACGATATCAGTTTAATTGCAGATGGAGCTGCAATCGGTGAAAATGAGGCTAACTTCATTTTTTGCAAGCCAAAAAAAGTTTTTTTTGTTTTTTTTATTTTTTATTTTTTGCGGCTGGTGATTTATTTTCGTGTTCTGGTAATTTTATTATTACAAAAAGTTCATGTTATTTCTGTCTTTTATTATAGAATCACATTTTATTTTGATTTTAATAAAAAGAAAATGTACGATATTGTTAGTATCAATACTGTGTGATACATTAAGTAGTTTGTGAAAACAATATTAAAGCCTGTTTTTGTTTTTGCTAAAATAATAATTTAAAATAAAAGGAAAACGTTGAGTGGATTTTGATTTCTGGTCCTTACTTTTTCTAAAGGAAGTTACTAAAATAAGTCATTTTGATGTAAACTTTACACACAGAAAAGTGATTATTTGGAACGAGAAAACATAATTTCTTGAATTTATTTACTAGATTCAAATGCATATTTACTTGGATTTAGAAAGTTAGGTATATACAAGAAATGCCACATACTCAATATAAGTAAAATAATTTCTCAGATAAATGCTGTCAACAAATAAATTCTTTCTTATAAGAACCAATATTGTATTGAAAGAAGTAATTGAATTTTTCGTCCCAAAAATGTTAATTTCTCCAACGAAGTAATAGTAAATCCATCCAAGTGCGTAGTTACTTGATCCAAGAAAATATAAGACATTTAATATAAGTAAGTATTGTTTACTGAATAAAAACCCACCAATTATTTAACTGAAGTGATTCTCACTTCTTTCAAGTAATCCCTTTCTCTGGAATAAATATGCGCACCGTGATTTTGTCAAGGCTCGCGCGCCGGCGCGCGGTGCTGGCGCCGTAAAGGAGCCTAGTACGAAAACAACAGCGAAGTACTCGTAGGGGATGTGCCTTGTGAATTATTGGGGATGTGTATTGTGATTTATAGTGTACAATAAACGTTTCAACACGGAATAGTTTGATGTAACGCACGCAACAGTTTAGAACGAGTAAGTAAACATAACATACCCATCTTGTTAATTAGCAATAGAAAACGTATTTGTGCCAAATCTTTAAAATTCTTACATTAAGTAGCTAAAAATATTTGCCGGGAATAAAAATATACACTTCATTGAAGACTGTTTACTTACTTCACCAGAGTAACCACTTTCTTAAATCTAGTAATTATTCCAAGAAATAAAATTTCTTGGTTGAAGTCAATAATCTCTCGCGTATATACGAACCTACCAACTACTTCAGCCAAGTAATTCTCTCTTCGTTCGAGAGATCACTTTTCTGTGTGTATATAAACATCTTTAGATTAGCAAGATTGTACAAAAAACAACAGTTTTTCAGTACATTTGCAAAATAACAAATGACCGCATTTTTAAAGAAAATTAATGACTATAAAATTGTGCAGAATTATCAAATTTTGCATGGCTTTCAGTAAACGAGGTCCCTATGTATTTTTTTCGAACAACGGACACTCTGTATGAAGTATACTTGGTCAAGCAACTTATTTTTATTAAATTTTACTTTCTAGTATAAAAAAATATCAACTTAGCTTAAAATATGTATAAATAAATATTATGGCACTCTTCTACGAATTTTTGAATTTGCTTTAGATTTGTTCTTGCGATACAAGACCTCGGTAAAGAACAACACCAACATGTGCTGTACAATCTGTTTAAATATGCACAAAAAATTAGGAATGGCTTTCTATAAAACATTTATCGTTTTTATTTTAAATATTGCACATCCAATTTATACTGAATTTAATAACACCGGTCTTAAAAATAATCCCAAAATAATCCAAACTTACTTTTTATACAAATTATTGAAGACGTCGACAAACATCTGGTCGTATTTCTTCAAGTGGGTATATTTGCTGGTGAAAAACAGCGAATATTCTCTTTCTAATGCTAGTTGAAAACAGGAATCCGCAAACGCCTCTACGCTTTCTTCTGTGTTGTAAGTTAATAGCGCTACACCCTTTCCTGGTATGTCGTATTCGTACTTATAACTTTCACCGCTTTGCGTGGTATATTGCAAAGATAGCTTTCCTGGTTCGTGCATAATGATGTCTTTTCCGCCATACTGGTCGCCGAAGGTATGTCTACACATGAGTATAGGTTTTGACCATCTCGGTACAAACTTGGTAACACCTTTGCAGATGATGGGCTCCCTTATTTGGGTACCATTTAGGGCATTTCGGATCATGATATTCGGATTTGGGAAGACGATTTGTTTCAATTTCTGTTCCTTTATTATTTTCTCGTTTGGTGTGCTCGTTGGGCATTTAACAGCAACTTTGTGACGTTTTATGGCTTCTATGGCTTCGAGTACTATTTCGTTTTCTGTCCTGTTCCTATTTTTGAGGCTGCAGTCGTAGTAGTCCCTTTCCAAATTTACGAATGGTATGATTAGTTTCCTTTTGACTCTGTCGAAAAGGACTTTAGCCATTTCATCCCCACCGATTTCAACTATCGGTTTTTCAACGATTATTTTCGAACGCGTGGAATCTATAAAATGATAAATTGCACAATATAGTAAAACAAAATATTTCCATTCAATTGATACATAGAACTTAAAACAATGAAGCATGATTCCGGTTAATGGAAAAGTAGATTGTTTGTCAAGTGTTTGAGTACACTAGCATAGATATAGTGGAAACAGTTTTTAAAACAGTACTTTTAACTACCATTGTCTTATAACTCAGTCATTTTATTACAATTACCCTGATATGATTTGATTAATTTTATTGATATAAACATACAAATAAATATAAGTACTTTCGTGAATGCACCCCACCACTCCTAAGCAGTCGACAAGTGCAGTGTTGTTTGTGCTTTGCCTGGGAGGTACTTAGGGATGTAAGATATCTATATCTATGTATATTTAATTCCGTCAATAATTATAGTTTTGTATTAAATATGCAAAAAATGATCTGTGCAACGTATTTCCGCGATAGTGTGTTCGTTGTTTGAGAACCACCGTATACAAAAAAAGTAGAATTTTATATACATTATTTTTTCAGTTCTCAAAAAGTTCTCAAAAAGAATTGCACAAATGTTTTCCTTAAATATTTAATGCAAAACTATAGTTATTGACAGAATAAAATGTAAATATAGAATTATTGGTATGTACAGTGAGATTAATGTTTGTGAACTTTGCATTCACAACGCACACATTGTAACACTCTTCTCGGTGTTACAATTAACAAATTGTAACACCTCTTTTAGTAAGGAGTTATGCGAAGATCAAACCTACATCGTAGATATGATCGGGTTCAAATACTGCCGCGGAATTGTATATGCGCAATAAATAGTTTTTTGAATATCAGCATACAAGTAGCAAGCTATAGTACATCCCTACTATATACTAAAAGTCTAACACAGTCCGCGGAAGAAGTTTACGAAAATCGGCGAATCGGGGGAAGGGTCTGCTTCTCGGAGAAGCGAAAATCGGCGCCGCAGGCGCCGATTTTCCGCCTAAAGGTGGATTCTACAGCGCTTAGGCTTTCGATTTCGTCCAATTTCCGGCCAGTTCTCGTTATTTATTAACTCGATTAGGCTAAATTTATGGAGTATCGTTTGGGACTGTCCTCGCCAGCGCGTCGTCATGCCAATCGATCGAGGTTGCTAGGCAACGACCGCGCGCTTCCCGACGCGGTCACCAGACGGCGACACATCATGTCGCTGTTGAGGTTACTCTACGAAGCAATAGATGGCGCGCCCGTAACCGCTCAGAACGTACGAGCATAATCACGTCGCGCGTGTAAGAGCATCCGGGCTTTTTGTCTCTATCTTAACGCTTCGGCGATCTACCTAGGTCGACCAGCAGGCCTATTAGGCCTGCACATTCTCCTAGTCTACTACTATGTCTCTAGCTCACAGATAACTTGGGTACTTAATCCTGCAAATTATAGCATTCTGATAGTTACAGTTTCTCCTAGAGAAATTTTTAAATTTTGAATATCAACAAAGATTGTCCCTAAAATGAAGTGATTTTGCTACATGTGGCATGTGGCTACAGAAAAAGGCAAACGGACTCAAAAGATTACGCAGTGGTTATATGTATAGAACTGCTAAAAGTGACTAAAGATGTGTAGAAACTTGTTTGAAACATTTTTTTTGAATGACAGCGAAAATAGTCCCTAAAATGTAGTGATTTTGCCTCATGTGGCATTACGTGAAGAGTTCTTAAGATACAAATTATTTTTATATAGACACATATAAAAATTATTTTTATATGTGTCTAGCTCACAGATAACTTAGGTATTTAATCCTGCAAATTATAGCTTTCTGATAGTTACAGTTTCTCCTAGAGAATTTTTTAAATTTCGAATATCAACAAAAATTGTCCCTTAAATGTAGTGATTTTGCCTCATGTGGCATTACGTGAAGAGGTCTTAGGATACAAATTATTTTTATATGTGTCTAGCTAACAGATAACTTGGGTATTTAATCCTGCAAATTATAGCTTTCTGGTAGTTACAGTTTCTCATAGAGAATTTTTTAAATTTTGAATATCAACAAAAAGTGTCCCTAAAGTGAAGTGATTTTGCCTCATGTGGCATTACGTGAAGAGTTCTTAGGATACAAATTATTTTTATATGTGTCTAGCTCACAGATAACTTGGGTATTTAATCCTGCAAATTATAGCTTTCTGGTAGTTACAGTTTCTCCTAGAGAATTTTTTAAATTTCGAATATCAACAAAAATTGTCCCTAAAATGAAGTGATTTTGCTACATGTGGCATTACGTGAAGAGTTCTTAGGATACAAATTATTTTTATATGTCTAGCTCACAGATAACTTGGGTATTTAATCCTGCAAATTATAGCTTTCTGGTAGTTACAGTTTCTCTTAGAGAATTTTTTAAATTTCGAATATCAACAAAAATTGTCCCTAAAATGTAGTGATTTTGCTACATGTGGCATTACGTGAAGAGTTCTTAGGATACAAATTATTTTTATATGTCTAGCTCACAGATAACTTGGGTATTTAATCCTGCAAATTATAGCTTTCTGGTAGTTACAGTTTCTCTTAGAGAATTTTTTAAATTTCGAATATCAACAAAAATTGTCCCTAAAATGTAGTGATTTTGCCTCATGTGGCATTACGTGAAGAGTTCTTAGGATACAAATTATTTTTATATGTGTCTAGCTCACAGATAACTTGGGTATTTAATCCTGCAAATTATAGCTTTCTGGTAGTTACAGTTTCTCCTAGAGATTTTTTTAAATTTCGAATATCAACAAAAAGTGTCCCTAAAGTGAAGTGATTTTGCCTCATGTGGCATTACGTGAAGAGTTCTTAGGATACAAATTATTTTTATATTTGTCTAGCTCACAGATAACTTGGGTATTTAATCCTGCAAATTATAGCTTTCTGGTAGTTACAGTTTCTCCTAGAGAATTTTTTATATTTCGAATATCAACAAAAAGTGTCCCTAAAGTGAAGTGATTTTGCCTCATGTGGCATTACGTGAAGAGTTCTTAGGATACAAATTATTTTTATATGTCTAGCTCACAGATAACTTGGGTATTTAATCCTGCAAATTATAGCTTTCTGGTAGTTACAGTTTCTCTTAGAGAATTTTTTAAATTACGAATATCAACAAAAATTGTCCCTAAAATGAAGTGATTTTGCTACATGTGGCATGTGGCTACAGAAAAAGGCAAACGGACTCAAAAGATTACGATGTGTTTATATGTATAGAACTGCTAAAAGTGATTAAACATGTGTAGAAACTTGTTTGAAACAGTTTTTTGAATGACAGCGAAAATAGTCCCTAAAATGTAGTGATTTTGCCTCATGTGGCATTACGTGAAGAGTTCTTAGGATACAAATTATTTTTATATGTGTCTAGCTAACAGATAACTTGGGTATTTAATCCTGCAAATTATAGCTTTCTGGTAGTTACAGTTTCTCCTAGAGAATTTTTTATATTTCGAATATCAACAAAAAGTGTCCCTAAAGTGAAGTGATTTTGCCTCATGTGGCATTACGTGAAGAGTTCTTAGGATACAAATTATTTTTATATGTCTAGCTCACAGATAACTTGGGTATTTAATCCTGCAAATTATAGCTTTCTGGTAGTTACAGTTTCTCCTAGAGAATTTTTTATATTTCGAATATCAACAAAAAGTGTCCCTAAAGTGAAGTGATTTTGCCTCATGTGGCATTACGTGAAGAGTTCTTAGGATACAAATTATTTTTATATGTCTAGCTCACAGATAACTTGGGTATTTAATCCTGCAAATTATAGCTTTCTGGTAGTTACAGTTTCTCCTAGAGAATTTTTTATATTTCGAATATCAACAAAAAGTGTCCCTAAAGTGAAGTGATTTTGCCTCATGTGGCATTACGTGAAGAGTTCTTAGGATACAAATTATTTTTATATTTGTCTAGCTCACAGATAACTTGGGTATTTAATCCTGCAAATTATAGCTTTCTGGTAGTTACAGTTTCTCCTAGAGAATTTTTTATATTTCGAATATCAACAAAAAGTGTCCCTAAAGTGAAGTGATTTTGCCTCATGTGGCATTACGTGAAGAGTTCTTAGGATACAAATTATTTTTATATGTCTAGCTCACAGATAACTTGGGTATTTAATCCTGCAAATTATAGCTTTCTGGTAGTTACAGTTTCTCTTAGAGAATTTTTTAAATTACGAATATCAACAAAAATTGTCCCTAAAATGAAGTGATTTTGCTACATGTGGCATGTGGCTACAGAAAAAGGCAAACGGACTCAAAAGATTACGATGTGTTTATATGTATAGAACTGCTAAAAGTGATTAAACATGTGTAGAAACTTGTTTGAAACAGTTTTTTGAATGACAGCGAAAATAGTCCCTAAAATGTAGTGATTTTGCCTCATGTGGCATTACGTGAAGAGTTCTTAGGATACAAATTATTTTTATATGTGTCTAGCTAACAGATAACTTGGGTATTTAATCCTGCAAATTATAGCTTTCTGGTAGTTACAGTTTCTCATAGAGAATTTTTTAAATTTTGAATATCAACAAAAAGTGTCCCTAAAGTGAAGTGATTTTGCCTCATGTGGCATTACGTGAAGAGTTCTTAGGATACAAATTATTTTTATATGTGTCTAGCTCACAGATAACTTGGGTACTTAATCCTGCAAATTATAGCTTTCTGGTAGTTACAGTTTCTCCTAGAGAATTTTTTAAATTTCGAATATCAACAAAAATTGTCCCTAAAATGAAGTGATTTTGCTACATGTGGCATTACGTGAAGAGTTCTTAGGATACAAATTATTTTTATATGTCTAGCTCACAGATAACTTGGGTATTTAATCCTGCAAATTATAGCTTTCTGGTAGTTACAGTTTCTCCTAGAGAATTTTTTATATTTCGAATATCAACAAAAATTGTCCCTAAAATGAAGTGATTTTGCTACATGTGGCATGTGGCTACAGAAAAAGGCAAACGGACTCAAAAGATTACGATGTGTTTATATGTATAGAACTGCTAAAAGTGATTAAAGATGTGTAGAAACTTGTTTGAAACAGTTTTTTGAATGACAGCGAAAATAGTCCCTAAAATGTAGTGATTTTGCCTCATGTGGCATTACGTGAAGAGTTCTTAGGATACAAATTATTTTTATATGTGTCTAGCTAACAGATAACTTGGGTATTTAATCCTGCAAATTATAGCTTTCTGGTAGTTACAGTTTCTCCTAGAGAATTTTTTAAATTTCGAATATCAACAAAAATTGTCCCTAAAATGAAGTGATTTTGCTACATGTGGCATTACGTGAAGAGTTCTTAGGATACAAATTATTTTTATATGTCTAGCTCACAGATAACTTGGGTATTTAATCCTGCAAATTATAGCTTTCTGGTAGTTACAGTTTCTCCTAGAGAATTTTTTATATTTCGAATATCAACAAAAATTGTCCCTAAAATGAAGTGATTTTGCTACATGTGGCATGTGGCTACAGAAAAAGGCAAACGGACTCAAAAGATTACGATGTGTTTATATGTATAGAACTGCTAAAAGTGATTAAAGATGTGTAGAAACTTGTTTGAAACAGTTTTTTGAATGACAGCGAAAATAGTCCCTAAAATGTAGTGATTTTGCCTCATGTGGCATTACGTGAAGAGTTCTTAGGATACAAATTATTTTTATATGTGTCTAGCTAACAGATAACTTGGGTATTTAATCCTGCAAATTATAGCTTTCTGGTAGTTACAGTTTCTCATAGAGAATTTTTTAAATTTTGAATATCAACAAAAAGTGTCCCTAAAGTGAAGTGATTTTGCCTCATGTGGCATTACGTGAAGAGTTCTTAGGATACAAATTATTTTTATATGTGTCTAGCTCACAGATAACTTGGGTACTTAATCCTGCAAATTATAGCTTTCTGGTAGTTACAGTTTCTCCTAGAGAATTTTTTAAATTTCGAATATCAACAAAAATTGTCCCTAAAATGAAGTGATTTTGCTACATGTGGCATTACGTGAAGAGTTCTTAGGATACAAATTATTTTTATATGTCTAGCTCACAGATAACTTGGGTATTTAATCCTGCAAATTATAGCTTTCTGGTAGTTACAGTTTCTCCTAGAGAATTTTTTATATTTCGAATATCAACAAAAAGTGTCCCTAAAGTGAAGTGATTTTGCCTCATGTGGCATTACGTGAAGAGTTCTTAGGATACAAATTATTTTTATATGTCTAGCTCACAGATAACTTGGGTACTTAATCCTGCAAATTATAGCTTTCTGGTAGTTACAGTTTCTCCTAGAGAATTTTTTAAATTTCGAATATCAACAAAAATTGTCCCTAAAATGAAGTGATTTTGCTACATGTGGCATTACGTGAAGAGTTCTTAGGATACAAATTATTTTTATATGTCTAGCTCACAGATAACTTGGGTATTTAATCCTGCAAATTATAGCTTTCTGGTAGTTACAGTTTCTCCTAGAGAATTTTTTATATTTCGAATATCAACAAAAAGTGTCCCTAAAGTGAAGTGATTTTGCCTCATGTGGCATTACGTGAAGAGTTCTTAGGATACAAATTATTTTTATATGTCTAGCTCACAGATAACTTGGGTACTTAATCCTGCAAATTATAGCTTTCTGGTAGTTACAGTTTCTCATAGAGAATTTTTTAAATTTTGAATATCAACAAAAAGTGTCCCTAAAGTGAAGTGATTTTGCCTCATGTGGCATTACGTGAAGAGTTCTTAGGATACAAATTATTTTTATATGTGTCTAGCTCACAGATAACTTGGGTACTTAATCCTGCAAATTATAGCTTTCTGGTAGTTACAGTTTCTCCTAGAGAATTTTTTAAATTTCGAATATCAACAAAAATTGTCCCTAAAATGAAGTGATTTTGCTACATGTGGCATTACGTGAAGAGTTCTTAGGATACAAATTATTTTTATATGTCTAGCTCACAGATAACTTGGGTATTTAATCCTGCAAATTATAGCTTTCTGGTAGTTACAGTTTCTCCTAGAGAATTTTTTATATTTCGAATATCAACAAAAAGTGTCCCTAAAGTGAAGTGATTTTGCCTCATGTGGCATTACGTGAAGAGTTCTTAGGATACAAATTATTTTTATATGTCTAGCTCACAGATAACTTGGGTACTTAATCCTGCAAATTATAGCTTTCTGGTAGTTACAGTTTCTCCTAGAGAATTTTTTAAATTTCGAATATCAACAAAAATTGTCCCTAAAATGAAGTGATTTTGCTACATGTGGCATTACGTGAAGAGTTCTTAGGATACAAATTATTTTTATATGTCTAGCTCACAGATAACTTGGGTATTTAATCCTGCAAATTATAGCTTTCTGGTAGTTACAGTTTCTCTTAGAGAATTTTTTAAATTACGAATATCAACAAAAATTGTCCCTAAAATGAAGTGATTTTGCTACATGTGGCATGTGGCTACAGAAAAAGGCAAACGGACTCAAAAGATTACGATGTGTTTATATGTATAGAACTGCTAAAAGTGATTAAAGATGTGTAGAAACTTGTTTGAAACAGTTTTTTGAATGACAGCGAAAATAGTCCCTAAAATGTAGTGATTTTGCCTCATGTGGCATTACGTGAAGAGTTCTTAGGATACAAATTATTTTTATATGTGTCTAGCTAACAGATAACTTGGGTATTTAATCCTGCAAATTATAGCTTTCTGGTAGTTACAGTTTCTCATAGAGAATTTTTTAAATTTTGAATATCAACAAAAAGTGTCCCTAAAGTGAAGTGATTTTGCCTCATGTGGCATTACGTGAAGAGTTCTTAGGATACAAATTATTTTTATATGTGTCTAGCTCACAGATAACTTGGGTACTTAATCCTGCAAATTATAGCTTTCTGGTAGTTACAGTTTCTCCTAGAGAATTTTTTAAATTTCGAATATCAACAAAAATTGTCCCTAAAATGAAGTGATTTTGCTACATGTGGCATTACGTGAAGAGTTCTTAGGATACAAATTATTTTTATATGTCTAGCTCACAGATAACTTGGGTATTTAATCCTGCAAATTATAGCTTTCTGGTAGTTACAGTTTCTCTTAGAGAATTTTTTAAATTTCGAATATCAACAAAAATTGTCCCTAAAATGTAGTGATTTTGCCTCATGTGGCATTACGTGAACAGTTCTTAGGATACAAATTATTTTTATATGTCTCTAGCTCACAGATAACTTGGGTATTTAATCCTGCAAATTATGGCTTTCTGGTAGTTACAGTTTTTCCTAAAGAAATTTTTAAATTTTGAATATCAACAAAAATTGTCCCTAAAGTGAAGTGATTTTGCTCTTTGTGGCATTACGTGCATAATTTTGGGATACACATTATTTTTATGTTTTTATGTGTCTAGCTCACAGATAATTTGGGTATTTAATCCTGCAAATTATAGCATTCTGATAGTTACTGTTTCTCCTAGAGAATTTTTTATATTTCGAATATCAATAAAAATAGTTCCTGAAATGTAGTGATTTTTTATGTGGCATTATGTGCAGAGTTGTTTGGTTAAAAATGATTTTTCGGTAACATTTTGGACAGAATTCTGACCGTAGCAATATCGTATTCTTTTTTTGTACGTCGCTTCCAACTTCGTCTTAGTTCTAGTTGTGTGCAACTATTTGTGTTATCTCCATTGCATGTAATTTTACTAAGTATAATTTATTCTAATGAACTACTTCACCGAAATTAAAATTTGGTTTCAATTATAAATAAGTGCGTGTAAATGTATAAGCCTCAACGGCTACCTAGCGGAATTAGGTAGACACCGTTATTAAACGTTAAGCGTTATAACAATTCTTTAGTAAGTTTCTTGTTCTTCGAAGTAACTAATCAGTCACCGCCAAACTTCTATTTTGACTATTATAATTATTAGACCACTATTTTTAAGTTAACTTTTTTGGTTACATTTCTAAATCTATATCCTTTATTCACTGGTTGTCATGTTTAACTATTTATTAAAACTTGTAGGCTAAAGTAGAGTAAAATTAACCACAATAAGATTTTGCCATGATTTATCCCAACTACAAATACTAGGCACATTATTATATTTCTTTGATAAATTGTCTCCAAATTATAATATTCAAAACGACTTTGTTTTGTTCTAAAACTGCACTATCATACGAACAGGATATCAATACTAACATTCCTACGAAAAAACGATTATCAAAACTATTAGCAGTCCTGACTAGCAAAAAATTAGAACACCTTTCGAAAAACTGGTTCTCTCTAGGCGAAAACATTTTACATCTACTTCGTTAATTTATGGAACTGCGCAGTTTATAAGATTGGCCTTCAACCCATCGCCATTTTTGTCGGCGATGACGGAAGCATTCGCGAATTAAAATTTTGGTAACGGCCAACTCCAGCGTTCACAAACAGAGCAAAGCCACAACACCACTTGAAATCTATAATACTTTCTTCAACGGTGTATTTCGCTATAACAAGTAGTGGAACTGGTTGCTGAACAAAACTTTTTATTATTCCTCGCCATGCATGCCAAGCGTGACCATCTAGGACACAAGTCGAATGCATAAAACGCAAGGGTTAATTATGCTGACGTCATCACTAACTTTTCTATCAGAAGAAACTAAAAAAACTTCGTCTTGTGTATGCGAAATAACGTATAACCCAGTTGGTTAGTTTATTTCTCCGGTTTGTTTATTTACATTTGAGAGTTTATGCGGTTTGACCCAGAAATAGAGTTTTTTTATTATAGACTGGCTAAAAGAGAAAGTGATTGCGTAGGAATGCAAACAATAAATAGGTACCAAAACTTTTCAAACGAATTTCAAACAATTGTACTTTAAAAAAAACTATTTAAAATACCAAAAAAAATACTTACATTTTCTGTTGTGTGTCGTTGATATGTTCACCATCACTTTCGGTTTGTTGTTGAAGTTCTTAATTGTTATATTTAACTTTGCGAATAACTTGGACGAAGCCATACCGGTGCCTGGTATGTAAACAGTAAACAAACAAGTATATAGTTATTGACCTGTTCTCTATCAGCTCGATAGATATAGGTGGTTACACGGGTACTGTTTCTCACAAACTGTGCTGTTGCCGTTGTGGCACTACTACTTATGTGATCCGGGCAGCAATATTGATAATGACTATACACAACAGAGACGAGTTATCAAACTGTGTGTACGTGTTACGTATTGTATTGATGATAAACAAAACTAATCGAAACATGTGCTATGCACATGTTGCACATTCTTTTATCCTAGACGATAAACAATGTAAATATGCTTATTATGCGAAAAATGAGTCACTGCGTTTACATATCCCGGTTATTTTTTTCTCAGCTATTGTTGGGAGTCTAGATTTAATTTAAATTTATAAATTTGTCAGATTTGTCGATTAATACTGTGAAATAAAACGATCTAAACAAGTTTTTTTTTCTACTAAAACTTCAAATCTATTTTTAAACAAATATTACGTTGTATTTGGGGCACCAAGTTCAATTAACCTATATCTAACTTATCTCAGATTAAAAGATATTTTTTGTATTTTATTATGTACTACCAAGCGTGAAATAAAAAAAAATCTGATAAAATTAATACATAGTTTAGCTGCATGAGATTCTATTTGATCGAGATCGGTCGTGTCAGCATTAAAATGAAATTAGTTAGCCAGGATTTGACAGATATTTTGATTCTATTGACAGTAGGTATTGTCAAAAACAAATAAAACTAAACATTCGATTTGGTATTTGACAGAGTACCTACGGACATACATATGTAAATAATCTAATTACAAAACACACTTTCGGCAGAAATTTAAAAAAAGGAAATTTGTACAAGAGATTTTAAATAAGATTGAGTAGTAGGGCCGTATTTTAATGTAGTAGTAATCATTTATCCAAACTACCTGTTGCATGCATAATAGGGTATTTGACTGTATTAAAAATATGGCATGTATTATAGTCATCCTAATAGATTACAGTTTAAGAAAACAATTTGTTATTACTTTTCAAAAAAAAAATATGCTTTATTTCTATGAAAAACCAAAATTAAAATTGAATTTTATTCACGTCCTATCACGTGATTGAAAACGCTCTGTAATTGGCTCAGTCTCCAGTGATGTCATTCGTTAGTACGCTTAGAGCGCGTTCGGTTTGTCAGGGTAGGGTATGGGGAGAGCAATGCTCAGATAACCTGGGTCGGCTGTCTCTCCCTTATATGCAGATAAACGCCGTATGACGTTAGTCCGCCTATTATGCAGCGCGTCACTCTCACCGTACAATACCGGGTTATCCGAACGCGCTCTTATGCTTCTCCCGTTTGAATTTAATAGCACGAAAGCGCCATGTAAGCATAAGTTTGTAGGTTAGGATAGCCCTAACCTTAAGCTGTCAGATCAGATAATACCTGGTTCGAAAATACGATAGATAACTTATTCTAGTCGGTTTTACTTATGTCGAAGTAATCTTCACAACAAAAAACACTTGTATTGGCGGCTATTTATTTCATTTGGATTTCTACGAGCCAACCACTTTCTTCGCAGTTTCAAATCTTGCGGAACAGCTACAAATAGTTTATCCGGAGTTTTTCTTGACGTATCTCGGCATTGTGGATTTATACACCATTTCTAACCCATTTTTATGTAGAAATTGTGAAAACAACACATCATACAACACAATTACCAAACGGCGACGATGCCGATGCTGACAGACCATATGGGCCGATTTTACATCTACTATCGGGTGACGTCACACAACAGAAAGTATTGTTTTGGCGGGACGTTTTATGAAATATTGAGGAAATAATTACAAAAAATAATGCATTTACAATGTAGAGTGAAGGAATAAACACACTAAGATCGTTTTCCAAAAATAGTCAAATACCCTATTATGATTATTTTTTGATCTTCGAAAATAATTACAAATTATGTAAGAGCATCTTTGTAGGAGAATTTGGTTGGAGCTATTCTGTTCCTCACAACAATTTTATAAACGTATTATGCATTTAATTCTGTTTTTATTAGAAGGAATTTTAGAAATTCGGTTAAATGGACAAAGTAGTGCCGATTTGTATGTTCTTTGGAGAAAACAATTTAGTACTTAATGATGTCAGAGATATGTTGAATAAACAAAGAAATTAATTTTATAATTATGTGGTCATAACTTTTTTGTTTGTGGCCCGATCAATAGGCCTTTTTGATATCTTATAGGCCGTTTATTGTTTACAATTACATTGTCAGTTTAAATATGTTTGCCACAAATAAAACTTCTGTTTTGCTTATGGTTTCAGCATTTGTTTGTTGTGTAATTTGATATGCACAAGCTAATTTAATACAATCAGATACAATACTAGAATAGAAATTTAATTTATTAAATTTGGTTCTTTTCTCCTGGTAGTGCTTTTGTTTTCATATAAATTTAATGTTGCTCGTTTGTATTATTCTGGTCAAATTTGTGTTTATTTACGCATGTAAGATTTGTAATACACATAATTATTTGAACATATTTTTGTATGCAATTTTTCTGGAGTCGGTGTCGGACCACGAAAAATATCTGGAGTCGGAATCGGAGTCGAGAATTTTTTTACCGACTCCACAGCCCTGCTACCTACTATCATTAGAATGAAAATATCTGTCAAATCCTGGCTAACTAGTTTTATATTAATGCAGTCACGACCAATCTCAATCAAATAGAATTTGCCCATCCAGCTAAACTAATTAATTTTTCCAAAAAATGCCAAATCCTTAAAAAATGCTTTGAGTGAAAATTCAGTTCCTTTGGACTCTTTCGAACTTTTTTGATGAATTGATGAATTTTTTGATTTTAACGGAAATATGTCCTTTTGGGTCCCTTGAACATATTTGACCAAGGTGTTTGTGGCGACGATTCCGGAGAAACTACTAAAGGTATCGGGACGAAACTTCATGACGAAGTTTCATGACCAAACTTAGAGCTGTGATGTGCCTAGCCACATCAGATTTTTTTTCAAGATTGTCACGAGTATAGCTACCCATGATAGCTACAGAAGTACACATGGATATTCAGAAATCTAGCCTTTTGCAACTTTGGGAGCACATTGAAGAAAAAAGTCGATTTTTAAAGTAAGCAGTTTAAAAAGCTGAAGGATCTCTACGAATTCAGAAAAATAAAGCATTTGGCACTATTGTTATTTAGCTTATTTTGCAGATATGCGCTTATTGTGCCATATTCCTGCTAATTTTAACTTTTTACGGATTTTTTAGGGTGTTTATACCCGTTTTTGGGGGGTTAGGTCGTAGGTCTGCGCATTTGCGTCTCAAAAATCGCAAAAATCACTCAGAAACTCAAAAACCTCAACTGCGTTGTGATATACCAGCTATAACCGTGCGCACAACAACAGTTTTTCGACTTTTTAGTGTATTTGAAATGCTAAAGGATAAATGGCTGCCTGCCACATAGATGAAAAAAACTCGAATTAATTATTCAAAACAATAAAATATTCTGCTGAATGTGGATGAAAACAGTAAGTTACAATTATTTATTTTACGATTTGTCTCTTGGTAGTGATTGTTTTGATTTTAGGCCTATTTTGTTATATTTTCTCGTTTTATTTCACAGTATTAAAATGAAAATATTTAAGTTTAACATTCACTTCTTAGCCATACTACATTAATACAATGTTTCAGTAATTAACTTAATTCTTTTTTTTTGTTCATTTTTCGTGCTTATTTTAAGCGCTTATTTTCCAAAAATAAATGCTTATAATTCCGCACTTTAGTAATTAGCAAAAGCATAGGTCAGTGTAAATTGCAAAAGTTCATAGTGACAACGTGGTTAGTGGTTCAAATAAACAAAGCAAATAGAAATCGGCAACAACAGTTTGTTTAGCGAATCGCTAAATATATTTGGATTTTTAATTATTTATTATTTAAAGAAATGATTTATTTACGTACTTAGTTGATAATGCATGTAAATCAAAACATAAGTAGATTAGATTAAAGTGTCAGTATTAATAATGCAATAAGCGAAATCTTAAATCTTGAAAAAATTAAGTGTACTTACGTGTTTTTGTTTATACAGAATCAATTGATGCCGCCGATATTTTTAGATACCTCGTTCACGTTGTATACAGCGTTACTATTTTTGTCGACTGCCCTGCACATATCTTTTATCCATCGAAAATTGGTCTACGTGAAAAATGACATGCATCTCTCGAAGACTGTACAGTCACGTACGCCTGTACCATTATTATTAAGCCCTTGATTCATTTCAACCGATCTTTTATTACGCACTACTAGGTATATGAATCTGAGACATCAGTGTAAGTTAACTATTTGATAATTCACGTTTCCAAGTATTGTTTTGAAATCCGGAAAATTTAAATTAAACAGATGCTCCTTTATATACAAAACTGAGATATTACAACAAAATAAAAGTCTGAAAGATGAATTTAACACGCAAGGTTTTGACAATACAAACAATTCAAACTTCAAACTTTTGCGATACTCACAATTTAAACTTCAAATGTCAAATATGTTTACGCGAAATCTGCTTTTTACGTTTTCAAACAATCACAACCTGTGTTAGGGCGCTATGATTGGCCTGTTTGAAATTCCCGCCTGTTCACCTGTCAAGTGTGAGAGTTTAACAACGAACGTTTGATAATAGGGTATTTGACTATTATTGGAAAACCATCTTAGTGTGTTTATTCCTTCATCTACATTGTAAATGCATTATTTTTCGTAATTATTTCCTCAATATTTCATAATAATCAGCGTTAAAAATTGAATCACAAAAAGTCCCACCAAAACGATACTTTCTGTTGTGTGACGTCACCCGCTAGTAGATGTCAAATCGGCCCATATGGTCTGTCAGCATCGGCATCGTCGCCGTTTGGTAATTGTGTTGTATGATGTGTTGTTTTCACAATTTCTACATAAAAATGGGTTATAAATGGTGTATAAATCCACAATGCAGAAATACGTTAATAAAAACTCCGGATAAACTATTCGTAGCTGTTCCGCAAGATTTGAAACTGCGAAGAAAGTGGTTGACTCGTAGAAATCCAAATGAAATAAATAGCGGTCAATACAAGTGTTTTTTGTTGTGCAGATTACTTCGACATAAGTAAAACTGACTAGAATAAGTTATCAATCGTATTTTCGAACCAGGTATTATCTGATCTGACAGCTTAAGGTTGGGGCTATCCTAACCTACAAAGTTATGCTTACATGGCACTTTAGTGCTATTAAATTCAAACGGGAGAAGCATAAGAGCGCGTTCGGATAATCGGCTAGGGTACGGTGAGAGTGACGCGCTGCATAATGGGCGGACTAACGTCATACGGCGTTTATCTGCATATAAGAGAGAGACAGCCGACCCAGGTTATCTGGCATTGCTCTCCCCATACCCTACCCTGACAAACCGAACGCGCTCTAAGCGTACTAACGAAGGACGTCACTGGAGACTGAGCCAATTACAGAGCGTTTTCAATCACGTGATAGGATGTGAATAAAATTCAATTTTAATTTTGGTTTTTAATAGAAATAAAGCATTTTTTTTTGTAAGTAATAAATAGTTTTCTTAAACTGTAATCTATTAGGATGACTATAATACAAGCTATATTTTTAATACAGTCAAATACCCTATTGTTCGATGGTTTTTCATTAATTATTATATTTCCTATCAACTATGATTCAAAATGTTTTAATATGTTATTACAGGAAACGTAAGCTATTAATTGATATCAGTTTAGCATTTGATCTTTATGTACATCTATGGGAACGACTTTTGTTTCAGTTTTTAGCATCAAAAAAACTATCAACAACACAAATAATAAACAAACCCAAAGTATGCTTGTATAATATATTTTATTTACATTAGAGATTGCTTTTAATAAACCGACGTAAACATAATAATTGCATTTATACCATTCAAAGAGTCCACTCGTTGTTACTCAATGCTAAAAAAAAGTACACTGGACCACCTCAATAGTACATATTAAATAAATTACAATAAAAACAACGCAATTGCACAGCATATAAAACGATTTTCGACCTTTGCCTTGAGCATACCCTAACCACGTGTAGCATCATATATATCCACAGTACACACACACACACATACATACAAACAGCTACATGCACTCGACAAATACGTTCTTGGTACATAATGTTTACAAACGTGATTGCCCTGATAAACTTTTGATATAATATTTCTGCGTCATTCCTCTATCACAGCTTTTTTCATCGATACTTTCTTCATCTTCGATTATAGAAGTTTTCTTTATCTAAAACCTACTTTTAATACTTATTTACGCTAAGGTCATTTTTCGGTTAAAATTCGTATAGCCTTCTTTTAAAATGTCCCAGAATACTAAACTGAGGACAGTATGTGGTCCCAATCGTAAGTAACATGGTCCAATTCCTTTGTAGAATCCTAGAAATCCCTCGGATTTGGACACTTTGATAAAACAGTCGACAAAGTTGGTGTAGAGCAGGCCTCTCCCTCTTGCGTCAACTCCTGTAATAGAGCGTTTAAGTAGATAATAGTTTTATTCGTTAGAGATAAGTGGGGTATTTTTAGAAGTGTTATTATGATGGCATGCGGTCGACTGTATAGTTGTAAACTTGTATACAGTTTAAAAAACGTTGAATATCCAACGTCCATAATAAATAATACACGATAATAAAAGGCGATGATTGATTTATAAAAATTATATGCTCGTTATGTCATATAAATGTTGTTTTTGACACGAGGAAATCGCGAATTTGATATAGACGAAATAAAAATAGCAATAACCAAGGTTCCAAGTATGTAGATACATTTTAGACAACTTTGCAGTTTTGTCCAGTCATTCTAGAAGTCCAAAAAGTGAGTGCTGAGAAAATTAACAAAATCATTTTGTCGGTGCAATATCTTGAAAAGTATAGCAGTTAGCTATTTTCTACCGTACATTTTAAACAATATTTGTTTATTTAAATCATTGAAATAATATTTTTATTATCATGTATAGTGTTTTTGGGGTTCTGATTCCAAACCCGTTGTCATATTTTTTAAATTCAAAATGGCGGATTCAATATGGCGACTAGAAAATTTAGAAACATGTCTGGTGCTTATGTAATTTATTTGCTGTGATATTTGAAGATCCTAGACTACAAATCCAAAGTCCAATTTTCAAAATTCTCAATGGCGGAATCAATATGGCGACCGAAAATCTAAAAAAATCTTCCATTTGCATGAAACTTATTTCCCGTAATATTTGAAGGTTGATAATTAAAAATGTCATGTCAGGTTTTAAAAATAATTTCAAAATGGCGGATTATACATGGTTAGTTAAAATTACCGGAACACCTTAGTAATTCTTCAGCCGTAAAGAATTTCAAAGAAAAATGTATATAAAAGTTTTTTGGTTTTAAATAAATAAATTAAATAATCATCTAAATATATTTTCATCATACAGGTGGTTCATTTTATTCTCGAAATTTGGTAACCTTTTGTTTTTCTAATAGAATACCCTGTAATTTAACATTTTTAATTTTAAGATCAATTCTAATTTGTAGGAATCATTTTTTTATAAGACGCGTCTTGTTTGAGTTATGAGCAATTAATCGATCATTAACGGATAAAAACTAAAAAACAAACAAGAAAAACTAACTAAACTATGAAATAGAATTAAATTCACTATTCAAGCTGCCAAATTAAAAGAAATACGAATATGGGAAAATATTCTTAATTTAAAGTCCAGGAGTTTTGATTAATTGCTTATAACTAAAAAATGATGGTATTGTATTAAAAAAATGATTTCTACAAAAGAATTAATCCTAGAATTAAAAAATGTATAAATATACCTGGTGTGCTAAATTTTGTTTTTTTAGTTGGAGAATTATTTAGGTATTTCGGTAATTTTGACTATTTTTGAGTTATTACTCATTGATTCATTTTATAAAAAAGAATCATACAAGAGATTCTTAGAATTAATCTTAGTATTAAAAAATGTAAAATTACGCAGGATGGTTCTATTTGAAAAAGGAAAGTTTACCAAATATCCAGAATAAAATGAGCATCCTGTACATTAAAAATATATATTAAACGATAGATTGTTTAAAGCAAAACAACTATTACTAGAAATTTTTTTTGAAATTGTTTAGGTTTAGGAGAATTATTTAGGTGTTCCGGTAATTTTGACTAACCCTGTATATGGCGATATGATAGAGTATGATATTATAGAGTTTGATGATAATATGAGTAGTAAAATTCTAAATTTTCACCAGTTACATACTTGAGGACTTTTTTTTTAATATTATCTATCTTTTTGATATCGATATTCATATTGATTACTTCGGCGTACCTTAACAACGATTTGAATGCAAATTACGAAGTTGGCGAATGTTTACGACTAATATCAGTAGAAACTGAGTAGAAACGCGTTGCATGAGGGAGCAAAAAAGCACTGTTCTGGACTTGTTTATTTCGCCCAAGTATCCTCTTTAGGTCTATTCGATAGAATAAACCATAGTGAACATTTTGGCTGTTTCATTTCAAAATGACCAATTTTGGACTTGTACTGTTTTCGAACTCGCCTATTCAATTAATCTTCCGTATACAATGTATATCAAAAAACTAGAGAGACTGGACTACATACTTGTTTTTTTTTTGTTATTTACCTTGGTTGTACAGTCTGATGCAGACTAGATCGAACGGTGTGATCATTACACTCAGGAATATGCCGGAAATCATGCTCGCTGCAAATGTTTCTAGCAGTGGATAGTTGGCCAATAGCTTGTACTTTTGTGAGATTTCTTTGGAGTACGTGAACGTTGTCAGTTGAGCAGTTGAACCCAGAAACGATCTTGGTATAGCTGATGTAGATCCTCTGTACAACCCTTGTATCTATAAACAAAAAATACATTTTTGATCAATACCAATATATAAATTTTTGTCGAAGATACACAGTTTCAAGTGAACCTTTGCAATATCAGTGCTACCGGAAAACTGGTGCAACTGTGGTT
Organism: Aphodius sticticus; assembly: GCA_963966075.1. Classification (NCBI taxonomy): domain Eukaryota; kingdom Metazoa; phylum Arthropoda; class Insecta; order Coleoptera; family Scarabaeidae; genus Aphodius; species Aphodius sticticus. The sequence goes on from OZ014509.1 coordinate 77,229,336, forward strand.
TGGCGTGTCGCCCAAATATTATGCCACATCCGTCACGATCGAATTTGAAAGCTTATTTATGCGATGCTAGGTCGACAGTGTGCTGTTATAGTAACAAGAGATAAATTAATATTCTTAATTAAGTAACATTTATAGCAAGGTCCAACTGCATTTAAGACCCAGTTCTACCTGTGCTAAGACGCGTTTTCTATTAACGGCGTTATTTATGGTTCAAAATTGAAGAAATTCTCAGTGTCAACTCTTAGATAAATAAGGAGTTTGGCTAGGCCAAAACTAATTTTTTGGTAAGCTAAAAATGAATTTTACTTCTACATCTTTCTCTTTTTTCAAATATAATACCCCTAGCCAAAGTCACAATACAATAATAGATTTTTTATCTAGGTACAATTTCAGCCCAAACATTATAACTTCTCCGCTAACCGAAAAATACGATAATTGTCAGATATGTAAACAATGGCTATATTTCGGCTGTTACGTATGGCCACCTCCTCGCAGACACCATAAACTTTAATCGATACGTAAACCACGGCATAGACACGGACCCCGCCAGAAAAACATCGAATCTAAACCTTTTTGTTTCGTAGTTGCGATGCTTTTACAACGGAGCCTTAAAATTGCAAAATTTTAAGTGCAGTTAACGGTGTATCTCTACTAAAATTCAGATACTGGATCAAACAACATAATGATTTGCTGATGTGATGCCATAAAATGTTTCCGTTACTATTAATACAATTAGTAGATATACAAAAACGAGTTTGACACTGTTTTTATAATATGCTCTTACATAGATATACAAATATGGTGTCAAATCAGTGTAATCAATAATGTGAAACGTGACTGCACGACAAGAGCACCAATATTTACGTTTCTTATCAACTCCAACCTCTTTTTAGATCAACAAAGGCACAACTTGATTATCGATTTGTATCGTTCCAAATTACGTAGTATTGTAGATAAAATAAAAATCGTTATCATCGAGCACAATCACATCTAAGTAATAACAAACAAAATACTGACCAAGTTTAAATAACGCAGAAGATCTTAAATTGATCAAGTAATAAAACCAAAGTCAGAGGTGAGCTTGCTTGAATAGTTCAGTGTGACTCTCTTGCAAGATATTTTATATGAGTTCAGCTATACTACCAACTATCTCGTTTTTCTTGCTACTTACATACCACAAAAAGTTATAATAATAAGTTAATATTAATAACCCAGGCGTAGGAGTTTGGTAAAATTGGCAAATAGTAGATTATAATACAAGTTTTATAAGACAGAAATTGGCGCACGACTTGTTTTGGGCACGACGAGCGTAGCGATGAGTGCCCAAATGGAACGAGTGCGCCAATCCGTCTCATAAAACGAGTATTATATACTATTTTTTCTACTTTGCGACATTAATTTAGCATAAATTTCGAAATTTGCGGTTGTCATCTTACAATTTAGAGTAGTTTTATCTTCAACAGTTGGTACTTGTAGTAAAATTTACCAAATTCGATTGAGGCGAGCCAATAGCGATTGAGATGTCAGCCTTATTTGCCACTTGACGTCAATATCATCAATCTTGGAAAACTAAAAGTTACTAAAAGTTTGTGATCTAGTGTTTTCATAACGACACCGAAAGCGGTTTCGTTATGACTTTATAACGAACGCAAAGTAGAAAAAATAGTTAAACAAAACTGTGTTAATACACATACAGTATTACAAGAATATGGTTTACAATTTTTATTAAACGTTATAATTCGCACTATTTAGCAAGTTAGGTTCTAGTAATACATGTTAATAATTTAAAAAATAATAATATCGTGGTTCTTTTTGCAATTTGCGCAATGTTTTCTTTCTAATCTCACAAAAGCACAGTCGACTCCGTTTTAATTTCACTGCTTTGCTTTGATAGTATTTATGAAATAAGTAAATAAATTTCTTAGTTTGGCTAGCATAATTTTTCTGCCAGTCTTATTGACATATTAAGTTGAAGAAAATATTATACGGTTGTAATATTATACCTATGAACAAACAATTTTTTGATTTATTTTTATTGTTATTCTGTCATAGATTAAAACTCAATTAAAATTGCATCGATAAGTGTAGAATTCTTTTAACTTTCCTTGTAGAATTTTTTATATTTTCATCTTCTTTTGTTTTAATCTGTAATGGAATCTGACAAAAGGATTTGCTGTTTTTTAGACGTACCTGTCGACTTGGCATATTCAAAGCCAGCGAGTTAGAACTTTTGTTTACCATCCCCTTGCAACTTAAAATATTTATTAGTCTTTCGTGAACCTCCACCACGAAATTGGCATTTAGGTGTGTCCATTAATAGACAATCATACACTGGGGCGCGATTTTGTATAATTAAAATAAATAAGTTACTTCATTAGAGGCAACAATATATTTATTTCTGGTATTTATGGTAAGCAAAAGAGTTAAAATTTATTACGTGGATTATTTAAAAGATTTATGAGAGGTAATTAAAGATATAAGTAAGGTGTAGACAATTTTTTTAATCAAAATTCAAAAAGTTGACGATGAATTATAAAATTGTGTTTTTTCTTCAAATATTGTAGAAAAATAGCTTCTTATATCTTTGCAATTGTTTATTAATTTACTATGTGGACATGTTTCGACAGTTTTAAACTGTCATCTTTAGCACATAATCTACAAATCAAATGAGTTATCAAAAATTTGATATAATGTTGTTTTTATGGACTTAATATATCACAAAATTAATTACACAATAAAAAAATAGGGCTGTCGCATGAGACCTAACATTTATGTTTCTTCAAAAAAATGCATTCCAAACATTTATCTAATTCTAATAAATATATAACGATGAATGTCTACAACTACAACTATAATTTTTTGGTGTAAAATAATTAGATATGTTTTGATCAGCATCAATTATATCTGTGGATCAAACAAAACTCAAAATCATATTGATAATACAAAACTCAAAATTATATTGATAATACAAATATTTTTTTTAAAAACCCTAGAATGCGTCAATTTTATACTTTTACTACAACGCAAGTATTTGGTTTTAATTATTACCCCCCCCCCCCCACCCGCTTATGTTCCGCTTTACCTCAATAAAAATATGGCCACCTTGCCCATACAGCAAGTAAAATTTAGAAAACTGCCCCCCTTCCGTTTTGAGCTTGGATACGCCCATGGGATGATATGAGACAAAATCAACTGGAGTTTTACAATAGCTCAATTTCCATCAGAGAGCTCATTTTCTATTTTGAGCGTTTCAAATTGTTGTCAGATCAAACCATTTGGAAGGTTATACCGTCACTTTTCTTCTTTTAAATGTCTTTTGTTTTCAACTTTTACTTACTCCATGCTTGGCAAAGATCTTCCTGAAAGCTGCCATCATCCCAGTGTGATGATGCTGATGGCCAAACGCTATTTGCTCAGCAGCTTGACCTTGAAGATGCGTCTTCACTAAGAAGAATGGACTAGCAATGAAAGCTCCAACATTTCCAGCAATACCACCAGCCAACACACTCTTGTAGAAAACTGTTTCTCCTCTGTCGTTTTTTGTCCATCCGTGTTTGATGACGTAATCATAACCACCTGGAATATTTCAAAAAAAAATATCAATTTCCGCTTCATATTTTTAATTGTTTATTCAACTTGTAATCTTATTTGTTTAACACTCAGTAGATTAGATGTTTGTTAGATAAATGTATGTTGGTGATTAAGGCATCTGTTATATGGAATAGATAATAGGAATTTCATATAGTATATACAGGGTGTTTACGGTCTTGTGATTTTATTTTCAAGAGGTGATTAAATATCCTAAAAGAAGGGCATTAACGTAAAAATGTCACAACAAAAGTTGCACAATAAGAGAGATATTGCTGCTAATTTTTTTTTTGTTTTTATTTTTAAGTGGTGATTAAGCATATTAAACGGAACATATTTTTTAGTTTTTTTATGGAATCCATTTCACTCTAGTTGTTCAAAATTATCACCATGTTGCTGAACACAACGTCTCGCTCTACGTATCCATGAATTACCATAATTTACTAGGCCTTGGTCTTGCCGTCGAATTGTCGCCGCAGCTGCCTCAACGCGGTTACGAAGATCATCTAGATCAATTATTTCGTTGGTGTATACCATGGTCTTCATAACGCCCCATAAATAGAAATCCAGGGGATTAAGGTCGGGTGACCGAGGAGGCCATAGAACAGGTCCACCTAGACCAATCCACTTATTTTCATACACATTATCTAAATGTTCGCGAACTAAGCGATTAAAATGCGGCAGTGCGCCATCTTGAAAAAACCACATTTGTCGACGTACATTCAAAGGAACTTCCTCCTATAGTTCCATCAAATGATTTTGCAAAAAAAAGAAATAATCATTTCCAGTCAATCGATTTAGCAACACAAATGGGCCAATAAGTTGTCCGTTGACCAGTTCGGACAAAACGTTTAACGAAAATCTGTGCTGGAAATGACGAACAGTATGTGGATTTTCGACAGCCCAGATATGAGTATTATGACAGTTATTTATGCCGTTACGTGTAAACGTTGCTTCATCAGTAGCCAATACAATGGAAGAAAAGTCTGGAATTTCAGCATGTTTTTGTAGAAACCATTGGCAATATTGTAAATGTAAAGGATGATCTTCAGGTTGCAAAGCCTGTACTTTTTGTAGGTGGTAAGGATACAATTGATCCTCGCGCAGTGTTCGCCAGACAATTTGATTTGAGACATCTCCTTGGCGAGATATTTGTCGAGTACTAGTAGAAAAATCTTCTTCAACAAGATTTAAGATTTGTTCTTCGGAATCCAAAATTCGTCGGGGTCGGCCAGGTCCACCGTCGAGACCTTGGCGTATTTGCAGTACACCAGTTTCTCGTGCACGGATTACTAGAGCGGCAAATTTTTGTGGAATAGGTGTTGATCTGTTAGGAAACCGCACAGCATACAATCGACTGGCAGCAGCAGAATTCTGACGTACTTCCCTATAAATTAACAACATGTCAACGTATTCACTATTGGTGCGAAGGACCATTTTTTACTTTCCTTATTAGAATTTATTTGAGAGAATTTATATCAAACCAACCGAGCAGTAACAACTGATGAAACAGCTTGACAGATGCGAAAAGTTAGTGTCATCAGCCTACTTACTAAAAAATTCAATGATAACTTTTAATCGTTTGAATTTAGATTTACTTTGTACAAGTGGTTGATCAATCGTTTTAGCTTTAATAACTTTTTTTCAAGGTGTTTAATCACCCTCTAAAAAATAAAACAAAAAAAAATTTAACAGTAATATCTTTCTTATTATGCAACTTTTCTTAAGACATTTTTACGTTAATGGCTTTCTTTTAGGATGTTTTATCACCCCTTGAAAATAAAATCACAAGACCGTAAACACCCTGTATATATATATTAATTAATTCCATACTTTTTCCACAAACTCTACATAATTTATAAGATTTTTATTATCATTGATTGTGTTTGCTTTGGTTTAATTAAATGCATACCATCATATTTATGCTTTAAAAGACGCCACATGCCTATTTTTAGATTTATTAAGTTCGACAAATTTGTAAATTCAAGTTCAAACTGAGACATATCCGATATATCCCTTAATATTTCTTAAATATGTCTTTGTATGCTAAGATAAATTTAGCCAATTCAGGGTTGCTAATATAAAAGAAACTCCTCTATTAAACGGCAGAAAAATTAAATAAAAATCATTGAAAACAAATGTCTAGTAGAGTTTTGCGGTTTTCTAGAAACTCATTTCAAGGACATGTCGCATTTTGCATACACATCCCTCATATGTAATATTTTCGAGATTTAAAACGTCCAACTTATGCAACCAACATAACATCTCAAACAATAGACTATAACCGTTCAAACTTACCTAATCGAAAGGTGTTCAGGAAAAATTGAAACCACAACGCTGGAACGAGGCCAGCCTGTAGGGCATGCAGCCCGTCATGCTTTGCGATGACGTACGTAGCGTGGAAGACGTTCCTGTAATGTACAGGGTGTTCGCCTCTAGCTTGTAGCTCCCCCTGGAGTTGCATGCGGATTTTTATCACTTCCAAAGGGTTCGAGAACAACCCAGCTCCAACAGCTGCGAGCCCAGCGATGATGAAGTCCATCTTCTCCGATCAGATGTGATTTCTATGCACACGAAACACATCGACGCATGAGAACGTGATTTAACACAAAATTTGGTTGGTGTGGATGATCTTTATGAATGATATAATTGTGAAATGCGTTCACTGTAATTTAAACTGAGCGAAATGTCACATTGCTACGTCGCGCCGTCTCTTTGACATTTGATGCGATTTGATCCAATTTGATCCAAAATTAAAACGGGACTAATGCTAGTTTTCTCTCAGTTATTATAACTTGTTTGAATTGTCTAATGTTAATCTCGTGTCTTCTCGTGTCGGATTTATGATTGTTTGCTTTCATTGATAAATATGAGAAGTGTGTCATAATGTTTTGCACCTACTCTGGTGTAATGTTAATCGTACTCAAGAATATTAGAATTGAATTCCTAACGTCCTATGTTAATAGTGGTGCGGCGTCACGCGCGTTTATTGTCAAACAAAAACAAACAAACATGAACTTATCTGCAAGGCAGCCATTACTGTTAGAGCTGTCACATTTGACAAGAATAAAAAACGCAAACAATAGACAATAATGACTCTAAGGGCCGATATATTCACCTATCGTGAAACTGTTCGTCATCTAAACGACAAGATAAATGGTAAAAATGTGTCTATTCACCTGTCGTTAACGTTACCGACCGGATAAATACGCTTTACGATCAAATTTATTTAGCGATCGAATGAACCTGCCGTAAACTAATGACGAACACTTTGATTGGTCACAGAGCATGTGCTGAATGTCAAACAAAAAGGCAAACTGACAAATATTTACGTACGTACGTGAAACTGTATTAATTGAAGTCATTATTTAGTTAATATGGCCGAATTTGCTGAATTCGTCTTTCATACATTTTTTTTTTACTTTTGGTCGTCTTTTTTAATTGATGCGGTTAGAAATGGGTGCGAATGAATTTTGGTTACGCTTTGTCAACGTCTATCAATGCCATTTACGGCGCTAAATCTAGCGGCAGTTAGTCCAAGTTATGATCCAAGTGTTGATTTAGTACACCTTTTTTACCGACATTTGATACTATACTGCCGAAAAACATTCGTTAGCGATGTTTACGTCCTCGTTACCTGACGATAACTTACAGATCGGTGAAAATACAGAATCATTTTTAACGCGAACGTTAGCGTAATCTGTTCGTTGGCTAACGACAACCTTGACGATAGGTGAATATATCGGCCCTTAGCGATCGAATGAACCTGCCGTAAACTAATGACGAACACTTTTAGCGTTTTCGACTTAGCCGCTCTATGCACGCTCTCAGTGCGACCCGGCACCGTGCCAGTGGGATCTGCACTTTTTTCGTGCAGTTGGTAAGCCGACCGCTTCAGAGAGTCTGTGCTTCAGAGTGTCACAAACTGTCAATGATCGGATCGTGATCGATCGTGATTAAGGTTAGAATCACGGTTAGAATCATATTTTAATCAATTATAAATAAATTTTAATAGATAATGGTCCAAGAGCTAGAACTTTCAGAATCTGTCCCTTTTAGCGTAACAATAAGATAATATCAAGTCTGGCAACCTTCCGAGGGTGGTTTTTGCGCCCATAGATTTTTAAAGGGTAAACAAAATCAAAAAAATTCGTTATTGTAATCAGTCTGTCGGTTTGGGATATCAAAAGTTGATATCAAAATTTTTTATTCGCGGCAGTTTTTTCTGTTTCTCTGCATGGCAATTAAATATCTCCTTCGCCCGCAGATGACGAAGACGATAATAAGTCCATAAGCCGTGACACTATCACTTTGCCGCAACCTGACATCGCTTGTTGACAGTCCGCCATATTGCACTGACACTGCACCGACTCCAGAAGTCGGAGCAAGAAAATTGCCCTCAGTGCGCACAGAGGGCAACTTTGGTCGTAAGTCGAACACGCCGCACTCGACGAGTGCCACCTGAAAATTATAAGTCGAACACGCAAAACTGCCCCGGGGCAAGCCAGTGCAGAAAAACTGCAGTAAGTAGAAAACGTTATTTGATTGGTCACAGAGCATGTGCTGAATGTCAAACAAAAAGTCAAACTGACAAATATTTACGTACGTACGTGGTACTGTATTAATTGAAGTCATTATTTAGTTAATATGGCCGAATTTGCTGAATTCGTCTTTCATACCATTTTTTTTTTACTTTTGGTCGTCTTTTTTAATTGATGCGGTTAGAAATGGGTGCGAATGAATTTTGGTTACGTTTTGTCAATGTCTATCAATGTCATTTACGGCGCTACATCTACCGGCAATTAGTCCAAGTTATGATCCAAGTGTTGATTTAGTACACCTTTTTTTACCGACATTTGATACTATGCTGCCGAAAAACATTCGTTAGCGATGTTTACGTCCTCGTTGCCTGACGATAACTTACAGATCGGTGAAAAGACAGAATCATTTTTAACGCGAACGTTAGCGTGATCTGATCGTTGGCTAACGACAACTTTGACGATAGGTGAATATTATCGGCCCTTAGGGCCGTTTTTACAATAGTAGTATATACCTGGAATAACACTATTCCGAGAATAAGTTTGAAATATGCATTTTACATCAATGGAATAACACCCGAATAACGTATACTCGTTATATAAGGGTGATCTAAAATGACAAAGGACAGTTTGAATTTCCCGCCACAGTTTTGAAGGTATTTAGTGTTACTAAGATGGTATGCGTGCAAATTTATTTTTAAGTTTTAAAATATGCTCTCTTGTTTTCATCTCCAATGTCTTTACCCAAGATTAGTAAATTATTATTTACTAATAATTTACTAATTTACTAATCTTGGTCTTTCGCAAGACTAACATCCAATGTTAGTTAATAGTGGTGCGGCCTCACGCGCGTTTATTGTCAAAAAAAAACAAGCAAACTTAAACTTATCTGCAAGCAGTGAATAGGGTATTTGACTGTATTAAAAATATGGCTTGTATTATAGTCATCCTAATAGATTACAGTTTAAGAAAACTATTTGTTATTACTTTTCAAAAAAAATATGCTTTATTTCTATTAAAAACCAAAATTAAAATTGAATTTTATTCACGTCCTATCACGTGATTGAAAACGCTCTGTAATTGGCTCAGTCTCCAGTGACGTCATTCGTTAGTACGCTTAGAGCGCGTTCGGTTTGTCAGGGTAGGGTATGGGTAGATCCATGGTCAGATAACCTGGGTCGGCTGTCTGTCTCTTATATGCAGATAAACGCTGTATGACGTTAGTCCGCCTAGTAGGAGAATGTGCAGGCCTAATAGGCCTGCTAGTCGACCTAGGTAGATCGCCGAAGCGTTAAGAGAGAGACAAAAAGCCCGGATGCACTTACACGCGCGACGTGATTATGCTCGTACGTTCAGTGCGGTTACGGGGCGCCATCTATTGCTTCGTAGCGTAATCCCAACAGCAACATGATGATGTGCCGCCGTCTGGTGACCGCGTCGCAAAGCGCGCGGCCGTTGCCTAGCAACCTCGATCGGTTGCCATGGCGACGCGCTGACCTGTACACTCCTAAACCATAATCCATAAATTTACCCGAATCGAGGTAAAAAATAACGAAAACTGGACCGAAAATAGACGAAATCGAAGGTCTAAGCGCTGTAGAATCAAATTGCTTCTCCGAGGAGCAGACCTTTCCCCCGATCCGCCGATTTTCGTAAACTTCTTGCGCGGACTGTGTTAGACTTTTAGTATATAGTAGGGATTATGCAGCGCGTCACTCTCACCGTACCCTAGCCGATTATCCGAACGCGCTCTTATGCTTGTCCCGTTTGAAATTAACAGCACTAAAGTGCCATGTAAGCATAACTTTGTAGGTTAGGATAGCCCTAACTTTAAACTGTCAGATCAGATACTACCTGGTTCGAAAATACGATAGATAACTTATTCTAGTCAGTTTTACTTATGTCGAAGTAATCTTCACAACAAAAAGCACTTGTATTGGCCGCTATTTATTTCATTTGGATTTCTACGAGCCAACCACTTTCTTCGCAGTTTCAAATCTTGCGGAACAGCTACAAATAGTTTATCCGGAGTTTTTCTTGACGTATTTCTGCATTGTGGATTTATACACCATTTATAACCCATTTTTATGTAGAAATTGTGAAAACAACACATCATACAACACAATTACCAAACGGCGACGATGCCGATGCTGACAGACCATATGGGCCGATTTGACATCTACTATCGGGTGACGTCACACAACAGAAAGTATCGTTTTGGCGGGACTTTTTATGATTCATTTTTAACGCTGATTATTATGAAATATTGAGGAAATAATTACGAAAAATAATCCATGTACAATGTAGAGTGAAGGAATAAACACACTAAAATGAGTCAGATTCGAGGAATGAAGGATTAAAGTCTCATCGACTGCATTATTTTAATCTTCTTAAGTATGTATATCAAAAATCTAGAATGTATGGATGAAGCTTGCATGGACAGTTCATGATGGACTTATCAAATACACTGAATTAAAAACGTGCTTAAACTTCTATTTGTGGAATACTAGCACAAGGTTTCTTGCAAAATTTTCAGTATATTTTCGAATAACATAAAACTATGGCATCAGATCATCAGATATTGTTATTTTGGAATGTACAAAAAGCAACATGGTTGTCGATGAGATCCGTTTTAACAATGTCTCTAACAATTCTTAGTTATTTCGACAACAAAATCGATCACTTCAACACAATAGACACCTAGTTTGTGAAGTTACTATAAGTGTAATAATAACTTACCTTAATAAGGTGAAGTATTCTTCTCGTATGTTTGGAAAGAACTTTGGTGAGATGAACAACTTCGTCATTAAACTGGAAAAATCAGCTAGAAGCATTGTTCGTGAAAACTGGCTACTGGTACCTATGATGCTTGCTTACACAGTCGTGTTCACTATGTACACAATTACTTTGTGTGAAGCCAAGAGATTCCAAAATGTTCGTATGGAAATTTCTGTTTATTTTTAGACCACCCTTTACGAACGTGTGTTCCACTACTGAGCAAAATACGATGCAACCAACCTACGACGGCTTGGAATCATCTGGTCCATTGGCGAAGCGCCAAATAACAAGAAAATGTAAATAAATAAGACTGACTCGAGTGATGTGTACTCGCAGCAAATAGCACGTACTGTTTTCTGCATTGCTTTGTCAAGATACCAGAAATGATTTATTGGCAACCATATAATGATGGAATAAAGCCAGGTGCCTTGGGAAATTTTCAAAGTCAATGGTTTCTGGTGATTTATCTAAATTTAAATGGTTCAAGGTAAAATTCGGGCACACGTAGTAAATATTTTTAATTCGTTTTGTAAGTTTTTAGAACAGAGAAATACACAAATAATCTCACTTGCTTCTGAGAAAAAAACTACATATTATGTGACCAGCTCTGAAGAAAAGGGTCTTACGGCTAAATATCGATTTTGGGGTTTTGACAGTATCTTCATTTTCCTTATTTAAAGTAAAATACGCATGAATAATTTATCAACTGCACAATATCAATAAGAAATCGGCTTAATAAAATATTTTCAAACAGACGTGCGTTCCAGATGTACAGTTGAAAATATACTCGAGAAAAAGCGTTCAAGTTTGCGAAACGCAGAAAAAATATTCGGTTCATAGCTGGAGAATTTCTTCGGCATCGAATTTAATTTTAATTTCACATATATGTCACATATATGGTTTGCTTTATCACGAATAACTGGAGTTTTGCTCAATGTCAAATAACGAAAGAAAATATAAAAATAAAGGATGTTAAAACAACATTCCGGAGAAACTACTGAAGGTATCGGGACGAAACTTCATATTTAAAAGTTTCATGACCAAACTTAGAGCTGAAAAAGTTTTTGTTAAAAAAGGTCCAAAGGAACTGGATGTTTACTCTAATCATTTTTCAAGGATTTTGCAAATGAGCCGCTATTTCTGTAATTTCGTCAAAATAGTTAAATAGTTAATTAAAGTAGAATGAATTTTGTATAATTTATGTCTATGACAAAACTAGTTTGCCAGGATTTGACAGATATTTTGATTCTATTGACAGTATTGTCAAAACATCAGCGTCTGACAGAGTTTGGCACCATTTGACACTGCTTTATAGTATGAAATAGTATGATAAAGTTATGTGCCTGGTCACATTAGATTTTTTTTTATTTTTCTTCTTTTACAATCTTGTAAAGCTGAAAAAAATAATTTCATGGTTACAGTTTTTGTTTTAGTGGAAGCATCAATTTTTTGTGGAGAATCTTCCCAAAAAATCTCTAATAAGGAACTATTCCATTTGTTGCACACTTTCTGGGACACGTTGTATATTCTAGAATAAACGGCTTAAAATGGTAAATAATCTATAAAAAACTATTTTTTTTGTTGATCGCCAACCTTTAAAAAAACGTCGTCAATACTTCAATACCCTTGGAAATAAATGATAATGATTCATGTTAAAAAATCTTGTCACACAGAGTAATTGTTAATTTATAGATATACGTACACAAATTGGTACTTCGCTACAAGGTCACCGAAAAATAAAATTAATGAACTTCAACTATTTATTTACACAAGTAAAATGTTCGTACATTATTTTCCAAAAACCATAGCTTTTCTACCTAGCTTTTCTCCTCAGTATTCCAACTCTTGTAGCAATCCCGTAATTCATCCCAAAATACCAAACATAAAACAGTATGCGGACCTATCCTAATGTACTGAGGTCCAACGCCTTTATAAAATCCAAGAAAACCTTCAGTTTTGAATATTTTCGTTACACAATCCATGTAACCATTGTATAACAATCCTTTTCCATGAGCGTCAACACCTTCAATAAAAAAAAAAACGTGAATAAATCTGTTCATAAAGAAATCTACTAAATAAAGCAACCATCGAGATAGTAAAAAGAGGAGGAGTCATATGAGCTTAAAATTGGGATCACTTTATGTCAAACCATACCGTCCGTTAGTTAAGCCGATACATTATATAGGTTTAAGTGGTTTCTAGTGAGCTATAAGTATTTTTTTATAACTAATTAGCATGACAGTATGCGATGTAAGAAGCTGTCGCAGCAGCAGGGTCCTGGCTGCAATAAATCATCGGGAATTACGTTTCATCGGTAAGTGATGTTAGATGTCAGTCAAATGACAATGAACAGGCCCGTATTCAATAAAATTTGACTTAATTCATGGTTTATTTAACAATTAAATGTAGGTTTCCAAAGATTCCTGCCCAGCAGGAATTATGGATACAGTTTGTAGACTGATGTAACCGGAAGCCGACAAAGTCCAGTGTTGTTTGTTCGAAGCATTCTACGGATATATGTATAGACAGAATATCACCAAATCGCATCAAATATATTTTCTAGTTTAGTAAAACATAGTTTCGATCAAGATATGTTGGATAGTCACAGAATGTTATTAATTGAAAGTATTATAAATAGGTACACACATATTCGAAGGTGTTACATCAGAAAAACAAAAATAAATAAATCCGCCAGCATTCGACATCTAAATAATACAATGGTTTTGTTTAATGGCTAGTACACTGATAAAACTGAAAAGGTAATTTTACCGTGTGGATCGGCGGTCACTTTTAACCTCCGTGTATCGAAGGGAAAATACCATGTGGTTTGTAATTTTACTTTGAGCTAATAAATTTACTTCTCATATGAAATGAGGTTTCCGATGTGTACGGTTTTATATATACTTTTGTAAGTAAAATTACTGACGTTCAGTAAATTTACCGTAAACACGGAATTGCAATTAATTGTTGTACAGTAAACTTTCTGCAACTTTAATATTAGATTTATCCAAGCAACTGCAAAACCAGTTAACAATCAGTACTTTTGTGATGGACCACATATGTTGCTATGATAACTGCATTATAAATATCAATTAAACATTATCTGGTTTCTCACAAAAGAACTGTTTGTAAACTGGTTTTGCGACTGCTCGGACAAGCCTGTATTGTCAACTGTAAAATCACTAGTAAAATCCTATTAATGTGGAGATCATAAATAATAACAAAAAATAATAGTATGAAGCTTTATTATAATTTTAACAATAAATAACATGTGAAACATTTTTATAATATATATATCAACATATTTTTTATAAATATTTCATATTTTTAACATTAAATAAATAGAAGTTCTTGACAAAAATGTAATCATAAGTAAATGAAATAAAATAGGAACCCATGGACTATACTTATCTACATAATCGTATAATAAAATAAATCGATCTGCTTCACAGAGAGAAATATATCTTTTAAATATAAATTAAATATTATTTCAACAATATTAAGTTGAAATACCTATGGTAAACTTACGTCACACACTTAGTTAGACTGCATACAAACATTTACTTATTTATTTTCATAATAAGTTTGATCATCTTTCAGTGGATTTGGTTTTATCCTTATTCGGTTTTGAACCCTGACTTGGAATAATTTTTAAAAATCTAAACCGTCTCCAGAGTAAGAGAACCTGGGGATAATCCAACCACAGCATATAATATAGTCCAAAATGTGTCACCTGAAATCAAAATAAGAAGTACATGAGTCATATATCATATACAGGGTATATGTGTCAGCAGCTGCTTTCCTTTGAGGTACACAGTGTGTGTAAAGTTATTAATGAGTGTTTATAGAAAAGTATTTTTTATATTGGTGATTAAAATGATATGTGTTATACATATTAGTAATAAATTTGATTGTAAGACCACATGTACGAGAAAGAACAATAAACGAAATCTTACCTCTGGACACCACACAAGTCCTTGAATTTGTAGAATGTCAGTATCATCAACACTTGTATCCTAAAAATAACATCCAATTAGTGAAAGTGAAATTATACATATCAAGACTGCAAATTTTTACCTGCACTTTGTAGTATATATTTGCAAACTCCTCTATAATATAGAAAGAGATGAATGTACCAATATTATATCTTTTAATACTATAGAACCATATGGAGCAAATATTCCACACCACACCGATAAAGGATAAGTCACAGAGGCACTAACAGTGTTAGATTAGTTGTATATAACAATCGCACTCAATAAAACTCTAACTTAGCTCCTGTAAACACAACCAAACGGATGGCGAACGGAACTCGAACTGTATATCTCATTATTGCGCAAGCGCGATAAAAATTATCTCGGTAGCACTTTACCATCTAGAAAGGAAAATTGCACGAGCAGAAGGCAAATTTACGTATCAGACAGTAGTTTTAATGTATAAATATGTAATTTTATTCCGTTTAAGTAATTGTTATTATGAAATTTACGAACTTGTTAGCAAATTTACATACAGTTTGTACAATTAATTAATGTAACTGCATTTTCAATGATATTTAGTATTTTTGCTTAAAATTATGGTAAAATTGCCGACAAATAGGGTAGGTTTACTGAAAAAAATGTAAATTTCATTTGTAAATTCGCACCATAAGCCACACCTACTGACGCCGTTTTCAGTATAAGAAAAACGTCGGCATATCGTCTCCTTTCTATACTATCTCGATGATTCAATATAAATAAAGCAACATACCTTGATTATAAAGCCTGGTACAGACCAAATCGAATGGCGTAAACATTAGCGTCAAATTCAGCCCACCAATCATGCTGGCCATGAAGATTTGGAATAATGGACTGCCATTAAAAAGTTCATATTTCCTTAGCAACTGTTTGCTGTAATCAAACGATACTAGTTGTGCAGCAGAGCCAACAATACCTCTTGGAATCGAAGATGTAGCACCTCTAAATAACCCTTTAATCTGAAAGATAACGTCAGTTAAAACCTAATAAATATTGAGCAATTTCTTACCCCATGGTCCTTATAGATATTCGTAAATGCTTTTAGGGTAGATTCATGATTGTGTTGATGTCCAAAAGCAATTTCCTTTGACGATTGGGCTTGTATGTGAGTTTTGACCAAGAAAAATGGACTACCTGCGATACTACCAACTACACCAGCAAATGAGCTGGCCATAACACTTTTGTAGAAGACCAAATCTCCCTTTTCGTCTTGAACTAAACCGGCCTTGTAAATGGTGTCATACGTTCCTATAAGAAGATAACCAAAAGATAAAGAATAAACATTTTTTAATCAGACTTTAACCTAATCTGACTCCGTTTAAGAATAATTGGAACCACAGTGCTGATGGAAGACCTGCTTGTAACGCTAAGAGGCCATCATGCTTTGCAACAACATATGTTGCATGTGCGAAGTTTTTATATTGTGTTGTATATTTTCCTTTAGCTGCAAGCTCTCCTTGTAGTTGCATCTTGATTTTGACAACTTCCAAAGGGTTTGTGAAGAATCCTGCTCCAACAGCTGCCAAACCACCAAGGACAAACTCCATATTTGTTAGGGGTTGATCAACTTATTTTACCTTTAAAGAAAATATAAACCTGCAACATAATGTTAAATAGTTTTATTACTTATTTACGTTATGTCAATGAACAGTGTTATGGTTGTGTTGGAACCAACTATAGAGGCTGAGTGATAGCAATGCAGCGATCGATATTACCGTTATCTTTAGAGATAGAAAAAGTGTTTCGTATAAACTTGTTTTGTCCATCTGTTTCTACGAACCACTATTTTTTCTTTTATACAGGTTGGTGCATTTAGGCCTGATGAAAAAGAAACATTTAGGTTCTATCCAGAGCTGTGGAGTCGGTAAAAAATCTGACTCCGACTCCAGATAATTTTGGTAGTCCGACTCCGACTCCAACTCCGACTCCGGCAAAATTTTATTTGTTTCCAGCAAATTTAATGGCAAAAAAAATTAAGTCTGACATAATCTAATTGTAAATAAAATCAAAAAGGGCTGTTGATCGGACCACAAAATTATGGCCATATTTAAAAAGGACGCTTTTTTATATTTTCAAAATTATTCTGAAATCATTAGAACTTTAACTGTTTTCTCATTAGAGAGCACATAATTCTGAACTAGTTTGTCACTGGAACCGATGTTCTATCTTTAATAATAACAAAAGTATAGTACAACAAAACCACTGTATAGTACAAAATAGAATTTATTTCAATGAATACAACATTAAGTGCAAAATAAGCTGAAAATAATCTCAACTCTTACTTCTGTTGGTGATAATGACGTCACAAATCTGGCTGCAATGGGTATGACTTGCATACATGGATATTCCGACATTCAACTTAAGGTAGAGTTTAAATCGGAAATGCAGTTATAATTTTTAATCGGCTATTATACATATATTATGCATGTTTAAGTTTATGCATTAAAAATTACGTTAGAGTGAAGTTTGTACCTTTGCTAATAATAAAAATATGTCTGGCTCAATTCCGTCAAGTGTAGGTGCCGAAATCTGCGAATATCGGTGTTTTTTAGTTGATCGCAAGAAGACTACGACATAGCCACCAATAATCTTAAAAGCCGTAACCTCCACTCGACAGAATCAGTAACGATTTAAAATCTCTACATATTTTCTTAAATACAAACGGATGTGATTATACCATAATATTGTACAATCAAGGGTGATGCTTTTGATAAATTTGTTCATGTGCCAAAAAAAAAGAATCAATTTCGGTTAAACGTTTAAAGTTATCAAACATTAAAGCTAAAATTGCAAAGTTTTCCTAGTAAAGCATTATCTTTTACAAACATTCAGATATTAAGACAAATAAAAAAAAAAAAATGTTGGGAGTTGATAATACGACTGTGATACCATCACCTTGTTTCTTCTGGTACAAAAGCTGTAGGAAACTGTTTTTTCTTCTTAAAATTGCAAGGGAAAAATCATTAAAATACTGTTTGCAATATTTAATGAATTGTTCAGCTGTTCTTTGTGGCCGAACGAATAGGAGCAAATTCTCGTAATTTTGATGAATAAGGAAAACCACACGTTGACGCTTCACTTTGGAAAGTTCTAATTCGTCTATAAGTATGCATCGAAGTCCGATTTTTTTATTTGTAGATGATCTAGCTATCATAATTAGCATATTGAAGTTGGTTATTGGAAATGGGAAATACATAAACTATATATGCGACGCGGCAAGCGACTCACAATAATCATTTTGCTAATCATCACTCACCACCGACCTGTGTGTTTTGTAGTTAAACTATATCTACTTTGTAAAAGACGTAATAATGTTTAGTTAATCGTTTACTATCTATTGAGACAACGGCCATCTCGCATGTCTTTTTCTACATTATTTAAACATGGACCCGGAGTCGGAGTCGGTACATTTTTTCCGACTCCTCTGAAATTTGTCTGTACTCCGACTTCACGACTCCGACTCCACAGCCCTGGTTCTATCCGTATAAAGGTATTAAATTGTTTTTTCAATAGGCAGTGCAGGACAATATTAAGAGGGGAGTCCAACAGCTGATCGACAGCGGCTTGGCTGTTTTTGATGTTTGGAAAAATCAGTTGAGGTTTGGTCTTTGAGTGGGGATGTCGACGTTTACGCTAAAGCTACTTTGGAACAAGATAGATCTTGAGAATTTGAGATATTTAACATATATTTATATAACTTCAACATTTGTCTACGGTTTATGAATTGATATCTGCAAAAACACACGTACTATGAATACACGCAGACATACTATGAATATGTGGAATATTTGAAAGTGTATTGAGGTTATGTGCCCATATACATTTATAGCTCCTAAAATACGTAGCATTGTGTGTGTGTGTGTGAAGAAATGTTTAAGCAAATTGGTCGCCATTTTCTTGAAGGCATAAAACCGAGCCAGCTTTTCTACATGTAGTTATGCTCTTCTAACTGTTCTTCCCGGAATATCATTGACCGCATTTGTTATTCGATCCCGCAGATCCTCGATATTTCTGCGAGTTTCGTGATGAATTTCGTCATTCACAGTTCCCCATAGAAAATAGTCCAGAGGACTTAAATCAGGGGATCTAGCAGGACATTCCACCACTCCACCATTACCAACCCAGCGATTTGGAAGTTGTTGATTCAAATAATTTCGTTTAACTGCAAAGTTTGACTTGTATGGGGTTTGTACGGTTTCAATTTCTTTGATCGTAGTGCTCTGCAAAAATGTGTTTGCGGCAATTCCAAATTAGAGGCTACTTCCCGCGTAGAAATCCGAGGATCGTCATTTATCTAAAAACCAGTAGTTGAAGCATTGCAAATTATGGTAAGCTAACGTTTACCATTTCCAAAATATCTCTTTGATCGTTTTCAACATTTCCATGAGGATTGAGAATTGCGGAGTTTACTAAACGATCCATGGTCCGCTAAATGTCTGTCCAATGTTAGGAATTTTGTACGATTAGGCATTTCTATGAGAACAATAATAAACCCTTATATCACGCTTTTCGTTATTGGTAAACGGCATTTTACATCCGCAATCAACCACAATTAAGGTTTATTTGGTTAAATGGCAAACCCAACGCTGAGCGCGCCGCTTGATCCAAGTGCATTTTGTTGAGGTTGCTTGGCAACGAGTCCAGCGGTCTGTAACCAAGCTCCAGTTAGGTAGCTGAAGGTTTTTTGATTATTACACCATTATTTAAAAAAATAATGTTAACATGTTATACATTGCGGAAAAAAACACGACTATCGGAAAATGCCAAAATTCAACATGGCGCCCATAAGAAAAACAAAAGTTGGCCATGGTTACGCCGCCATCTTTGAAGTTATTTCAAATTAAAAAAATCACACTGCTTTCCTTGGTAAAAAGTAGCTGTAGAATGTTTTTGTTTCAAATGTCTAGCTACATTTGGTTTTGAATAAAAAATTAATTATGAGGTATTCACACTCAGAAAATATTTATTTGAATCAAAATATGATCTATTGTAGAAAAATAGCTTCTTATATCTTTGCAATTGTTTATTAATTTACTATGTGGACATGTTTCGGCAGTTTTAAACTGTCATCTTCAGCACATAAGTCAAATCCGAAGCACAAACGGAACAAATTTCAAAATCCAAATTTCAAATTCGGATAATGTCGAATGAGTATACATCATTTATGTAGGCGGTTCGAACGAGACACGTCTCGTGCGAACTAAAGTTTTTGTTCGAATTAAAGTCCGTTTGAAGATTGGTTTGACAATTTCTATTGTAATATTTAAAAATCGATTCAAGTAGGTAAAAATGCATTTCATGGTATAGGACATTGTACACAAAGTTGATCTAAAATATTCCATAGAATTGAGAAATGTATATATCTTAGGGTTGCCATTTGAAATAATGAAATAATAATAATATTAATCTTATAATCTGAACACCCTGTCCCCCTGAAAAACATTGAATATCTAAAAAATGACACATGTTAGGTATATGATATGTAACATATAATTGACGCAACATTTAACCAATATTTAAAAGAAATGCTATAAGGCTGTTCCATTTGAAATATGAAAGTTGATGCTATTTCCGGTGTAACCGGAAGTAACAAGAAACTGGAAATATTTTAGTTAAAAAGACGTATCCAACAACATAAGCACACAAATTTTCAATTTGAAATTCTTAATATGGTATATAATTTGTAGTTAACTTATATTTTACTGTATCTAATCATGAATTACAGCAATGTTTGAACAAGATTCTAATCACAACAAGTATTGCGTCATACGTCAGTAAATAAATAAATAATATACGTACCAATTGCCTAGGTTACTATGCACTATATATCAACAGCCTAGCTAACTATACATGTTCACTGTAGCAAGTTTGACCTCTCACTTAATAAATTCGCAAACGGTTGATGTTTAGATCGATGTGAGTAGAGTTCTTCAAAACAATGGCTTGCGTCTGCGAAAGATAGAGCAGGTAGTCGTTTAAGGTCCCAAATATGTTGTACACAAAAATTTGAATGGTTGCATATTATATAATAATATATAATAAATATAATAAATACAATAAAATTAAATTACCTAAAAAGTGATGAGTTGTATTATGTATTTAGTGATAAGTTTCATTGCTTAAGTGACTTAGCTGAATGGTTCCTTAGTATATTTTTTATTTGTGTTTAAAGTGGAGGCAATTTGAGAATTGTCCTTGAATCCTTATCTTCCCAAAATAGCATTTATAAATCAAAGAAAGATTACGGAATTGCTTAACGGACCGGTCAGTGTTTTAGTTTTAACTGTTTATATCTTTTTGACCTACTATTTTCGGAGACAATTTTGACCAAATTTTGAATATTGTAATATTAGTAATATTACATTATTGTAATGTTAGTTGTCGTTAGATTTGACTTGGATAAAGTGTTCGTAATCAAATTAAGATGTGTAACCATAATAACCTAATATTTTGAAAACCGGCGTCAGTAGGTGATAATAATTATAATTCTTTTTCTGTAATATTGCAGACAGTGCAACATAACACATATTAACTATATTTGTTTAACTAAAGAAAGTAAAAATATATAATAAACACATAAATACTCTGTATTAAAGTTATATAACAAATAATGTAAAATAAATCTTATATTTGTTTAACTAAATGTAAAATAATTCTGATAAGTGTAACATAAATACGAATATGAACAAAGTAAGTATTATGCATTCTGTAACCTACTGGCCATTAAACAAAACCATTTTATTATTTTGATGTCGAATACTGGCGGATTTATTTATTTTTGTTTTTCTGATGTAACAAATTCGAATATGCTTTTGTTATTAATTAACAGCACCTCATAGGTACTTGTGTATAACACCTAGTCTGATGACTATCAAGCTATATCAATCTAACCTAAATTACTACGTATAAAAAGTGTTCGATATTGTGTTCCCCATTGGTGTAACTTAAATTTAATTTGGATGCTGACGCTTTAAATTTCACACACTGCACGTTGCTCTGCTTTGTTCACCTATCACTCACATAACACTGTGCTCTGATTTGTTAACATCACTTCACCAACTCAAAATGTTTAGTTCTTTTGAGTCTTCGCACACTGTCACAATTGTCAAGAAGCTGGATTGCCTCAACATTCTGGAGAAGTCTGTTCTGATGATTCTCTGCAAACTTTCCAATTTCGTTGGTTACTAATTCCATCTCAATATCCCTGTGGAGATTTCTGTTTCTTATATACCAAGGTGCACCGACGATGTTTCTTAGCACCTTATTTTGGAAGCGTTGAATGATGGCGATATTGCTTGGCTTAGTGCAGCCCCACAATTGGATACCATAGGTCTTCACTGGTTTAAGTATCTGCTTGTAAAGTGGGAGTTTATTATATGTCGACAAAGCCGACTTTCTACCAATAAGCCAGTAGATTTTCTTGTATCTTATGCCCAATTCTTCACGTTTCTTTTTAACGTGTGCTTTCCAGCGAAGCTTGCTGTCCAGCGTCATACCGAGGTATTTTGCGGTGTTCGAGTAGGGTACGGTGGTGTTATTTATTTTTACTGGAACGTGTTGTATTCGCCTATTGGTAAAATTTATGTGAACGGATTTGGTTTCGTTCAATGCAATTAGCCATCGTTGCATCCAATCACTAATATTGTTGACAGCATTCTGCAGTTTTAGCGTTGCTCCTTCAACATTTGTATCTACTGCCATGATAGCAGTGTCATCAGCAAAGGTGGCAACGGTAACACCATCTGGTTGCGGAACACATTCGAATGTGTGTGTACCTATTTATAATACTTTTAATTAATAATATTCTGTGACTATCCAGCACATCTTGATCGAAACTATGTTTTACTAAACTAGAAAATATATTTGATGCGATTTGGTGATGTTTTGTCTATACGTATATCCGCAAAATGCTTCGAACAAACACTGGACTTTGTCCCACTTACATCGATCTACAAACTGTATTCATAATTCCTGCTGGGCAGGAATCTTTGGAAACCTACATTTAATTATTAAATAAACCAAAAATTAAGTCAAATTTTATTGGATACGGGCCTGTTCATTGTCATTTGATCGACATCTAACGTCACTTAGCGATGAAACGTAATTCCCGCTGATTTATTGCAGCCAGGACCCTTTCTGCTGCGACAGCTTCTTACATCACATACTGTCATGCTAATTAGTTATAAAAAAATACTTATAGCGCACTAGAAACCACTTAAACCTATATAATGTATCGGCTTGTCAATTTGAGGTTATGGGACTAACGGACGGTATGATTTAACATAAAGTGGTCCCAATTTTAAGCTCATTCGACTCAAGGGGTTTTCTACTTGTTTATGGTTAACATGGTCTTTTAATTGATGAGAAATGTGCTTATCGAATTATGTGACACAAAAGCCATTTGGCAAAGATTGGTGTTAGACTATTTTCGTCATATAGGCTGACCATTTATTAAATAAAGAAAATATGAGACTCATATGGAATATATGCGATCTGGCAACCTTAATTCTAATAAATTATGTGGAACAATAATATTGACGGCATCACAGATACTCAATCGAATCAAATGAGCTTCGTTCATTCGCACTGACATTTCATATAGTGACTTGACTTGGACATGGAAAATGTCATAGTGTGCAGCAGTAATTGATGTCTCCAAAACTAGTAAATTTCAGTTCGGTTGTTGTTTCAGCGGGTTAGTTGTAGTAAAAAAGTCCTGCCCATACTGTGAACATTTTTCTACCTCAGAAATGAACGTAGCAAAGTTTTTCAGGAAATACAAGTACGCCTTTGAAGTAAGTACTCGAAACCGTAATATAGCTTTTCAATTAAAACGTTGAGATTTAGTCAAATGACACGGATATTCTGCATAAAATGGGATATCGTATCGAGAAGCCGATAGGTGAAGGAACATACAGTAAAGTTTGTACTGCTTTAGTCAAAACTGACAGAGGGGAGCAGAAGATAGCGTGCAAGATTATTAGCAAGAAATGTGCCGGCGTTGACTTCATAAAACGATTCTTACCAAGGGAACTAAGGTATATAGTCAAGTCATTCTAGATTTTTGATATACGTTGTATTAAGAAGATTTAAATGTAGTCGATGGAACTGATACCGATCGATAGCTTATGTTTCCAGTACTATCATATTAAAATGTTTACCTACGACCGTATGTGTAAATGTCCCTTACGTCACGGACTACATAGCTCGTATATCGCTTATAACATACGTGTGCCTTTGGGTGTGCGTTTGTGTTTTTAACGCACGACCTAATGTCATAATGACAGATGTCGCGCGAATATTTTGATTATTTATTTGTCATTTCTGATACAATTTATATTTATTGAAATTTTCGGTCGTAAGTAAGTGCAATACTCGAGCTGTAACATATTATTACTAGCACGTGATAATTTATGTTGAATTTGTACTGGAATTTTTGATCGACACTCAGACAAAGTTCTCCGTAGTTGCAATAGATGTCGCGCGAATACATTGATTGGTTAACCGTCAAATATTCTTACCTGTATTTGTTTGTCATTTTTGATACAATTTATTGAAATTGTCCGTCGTAGGTAAAATTATGTACAATACTCGAGCTGTCACGCATATTACATACTCGTGGAAAATAACAAAACTCGCCGCTTCGCGGCTCGTATGTTAAATTTCCACTCGTACGTAATATGCTAGTTACAGCTCTTGTAATGTAATATACTATTACCTACGACCGTATGTGTAAATGTCCCTTACGTCACGGACTACTTAGCTCGTATATCGCTTATAACATACGTGTGCCTTTGGCTGTGCGTTTGTGTTTTTAACGCACGACCTAATGTCATAATGACAGATGTCGCGCGAATATTTTCATTATTTATTTGTCATTTTTGATACAATTTATATTTATTGAAATTTTCGGTCGTAAGTACTCGAGCTGTAACGTATTCTTACTAGGACGTGATAATTTAGGTTGAATTTGTACTGGAATTTTCGATCGACACTTCAGACAAAGTTCTCCGTAGTTGCAATAGATGTCGCGCGAATACATTGATTGGTCAACCGTCAAATATTCTTACCTGTATTTGTTTGTCATTTTTGATACAATTTATTGAAACTGTCGGTCGTAGGTAAAATTATGTACAATACTCGAGCTTTAACGCATATTACATACTCGTGGAAAATAACAAAACTCGCCGCTTCGCGGCTCGTATGTTAAATTTCCACTCGTACGTAATATGCTAGTTACAGCTCTTGTAATGTAATATACTATTACCTACGACCGTATGTGTAAATGTCCCTTACGTCACGGACTGCTTAGTTCGTATATCGCTTATAACATACGTGTGCCTTTGGCTGTGCGTTTGTGTTTTTTACGCACGACATAATGTCATAATGACAGATGTCGCGCGAATATTTTGATTATTTATTTGTTATTTTTAATACAATTTATATTTATTGAAATTTTCGGTCGTAAGTAAGTGCAATACTCGAGCTGTAACATATTATTACTTGCACGTGATAATTTATGTTGAATTTGTACTGGAATTTTCGATGGACACTTCAGACAAAGTTCTCCGTAGTTGCAGTAGATGTCGCGCGAATACATTGATTGGTTAACCGTCAAATATTCTTACCTGTATTTGTTTGACATTTTTGATACTATTTATTGAATTTGTCGGTCGTAGGTAAAGTTATGTACAATACTCGAGCTGTAACGCATATTACATACTCGTGGAAAATAACAAAACTCGCCGCTTCGCGGCTCGTATGTTAAATTTCCACTCGTACGTAATACGCTATTTACAGCTCTTGTAATGTAATATACTAATTAGAATCATAGTTAATAGGAATTAATGTCTGACAGGCACAATTTTTCAATGGTTTTTCGTTAATTAAACATTTTCCTATTAACTATGATTCTAAACAATTTAATATATTACTACTTGAACCATAACCTATCGATTGTTACCAGTTTCATCGACTGCATTTGAATTTTCGACTCAAAATCTAGAATGACTGGACTAATTGAATCGGTCGGTTCGAAAACAGTACAAGTCCAAAAAGTGAGTTCTGAGAAAATTAACAAAATAAGTTTGTAGGTGCAATATTGGTTTTAAACAAGCTATCGTCTAAATATATTTTGAATATATGTACATATTTATTCATTTTATTCTCGAAATTTGGTGACCTTTTCTTTTTCAATTAGAACAGCCTGTATATATTTAAATTTTTTAATTCTAAGATTAATTCTTAGAATTTTTTTATAAACTGCATCAGTTTTTGTTATTAGCATTTAATCAAAATTAGCCCAAATTACCGGAACACCAAAATAATTCTTCAACGGTACAAAATTTCAAAAACAAAAGCTATTGGCTAAGTATATTTTTAATATACTTAGACGGTGTTCACTTTATTATAGAAACTTGATAAACGTTTCTTTTTCTAATAGAACACCCTGTATATTTTACATTTTTTAGTGCTAAGATTATTTCTAAGAGCTTTTTGTAGGAATCACTTTTTATAAAATGCGTCATCTTTAAGTTATAGTAATTAATCGATAAGTAACGGATAAAAAATCAAGAAAAAATAAGAACTAATATATGTATGTACTATGTACCTATATATGTGGGAAAATATTCTTAATTTTTGCATTTCAGGAGTTTTGATTATTTGCTTATAAATAAAAAATGAAAGTATTGTATTAGACAAATTATTTCTACAACAAATTCTAAGAATTAATCCTAGAATTAAAAAATGTAAAAATCTACAGGATGTGCTATCAGAAAAAAGAAAGGTTACCAAATTTCCAGAATAAACGATAGTTTGTTTAAACCCAGAAAAATTTATTGTTTGATAATGTTTTTAATTTTTTTACAGTTGGTTTTGTCTATTATTCATTAATTGCTCATAACTCAAAAATGATGCATTGTATAGAAAACTTATTCCTACAAAGGATTCTTAGAATTAATATTAGAATTAAAACAATTTAAAATAAACAGGGTGTTCTATTCGAAAAAGGAAAGGTTAGGTACCAAATTTCCAGAATAAAATGAACTAAAAACATATTTAAACGATAGATTGTTTAAAGCAAAACGATTTTTATTGAATTTATTTTGAAATTGTTTACGGTTGGAGAATTATTTAGGTGTCTTTGGCGAATCCTGTATATGCCGATATGATAGAGTATAGAGTGGATATGATATTATGATAGTATTAAATTCCCTCTTCTTCAGTGGTAGTCGGTCCGGAAGCCACGTGGCAGTAAATTCCAAATGTCCACCAGTTACATACTTGAGGTCCTTGAGGACTTTTAATATTTTACTTAGACTTTTAATATTATCTATCTTTTTGATATTGATATTCATATTGATTATTTCGGCGTACCTCAACAGTGATTTGAATGCAAATCACGAAGTTGGCCAATGTTTACGAGGATATATTATCAGACACCCAGTAGAAACACGTTGCATGAGGGGGCAAAAAAACACCATTCTGGGCTTGCATATTTCGCCCAAGCATCCTCTTTAGGTCTATTCGATAGAATAAACCATGGTAAACACTTTGCCTATTTCAGTTCAAAATGGCCAATTTTGGACTTGTACTGTTTTCGAATTTGCCGATTCAATTATAACAAGTACCAACATCTAATATGTCGTTTCTGATGACTATTTCAGAATTATTCGTTGCATAAAGCATCCAAATATCGTCCAAGTGCACGACATTATTGAAATTAATTCGACCATCTATATTTTTATGGATTATTGTCGTAACGGAGACTTGCTAGAGTACGTGAAAAGTCATGGACCTTTGACAGAGTCAAAAGCAAGAAATTATTTTAGGTAAGTGCCAGAATTGAACCTCCTACTGTTAAAAAATGTTATCCCCAAAAAATTGCTACATTACTCAAAAAAAATTATACTTTTTAAATAATAATTCTTGGCAAATCAAATATCGTATGCTTGAAGGGCATATATTTAACTAAAGAAAATTACAAAAACAATGTTACAACTCTTCTGGAAAAAAATGTCAAGTAGCTTTGAACTCGCGTATCAAAGTCTGAGGCATCTTAGTGAAGTGCAAGTTGCTCGTGCTGTCGCCCTTATTCAGCATGGCCACTCTATTCGATATGTTAGCAGGGACCTTCGAGTTTCCCCTTCTGTTATTCAGCGTTTATGGAATATGTTTCGCGAGACTGGCCAATATGTTAGAAGAGCTGGACAAGGTCGAAATCGAAAAACTACTTAAAATCAAGACCGATTTCTTGTCCTTTCCTCTCTACGTCAGCGTACTGCCACAGCACGAGACCTCCTAAACGACCTAAGACGAGCACATGGAATAGAAATTTCTGATCAAACTGTTAGAAACAGATTAAAAGAAGCGAATTTGAAACTAAGAAGACCTGTCCGCGCACCACGCCTTACGCAACATCACAAAGCAGCGCGAATGAGGTTTGCTCTGGATCACAGAGATTGGCAACTTCGGACGCCTGTACTGTTTACAGACGAGTCCAGATTTCGTTTAACTCGTTGCGACGGTCGAGTACGTGTATATAGATGTCCTGGTGAACGCTACGCAGCCGCTACTATACAGGAAGTGGATAGATTTGGTCGTGGATCTGTGATGGTTTGGGCTGGAATCAGTATAGACAACAGAACTGATCTTGTTGTGGTTCCTGGTAGACTAAATGCCATGATTACATCGAAAAATTTTGGAGGACCATGTTATACTGTTGAAGTATACAAAATTTGATTTTCCTAGATCTATTATTTAAAAAGTTGCAGGTTTCGAAAAAAGGGTTCCCCTAATTTTTTTGGGCAGTGTATATGAGACTCATATCAAATATATGTGATCTGGCAACCTTAATTCGTACGTGCTTCTTCAACACTGATTTACTAGTAACCCTACAAATACCACACAGAAAAGAATGTACAATGTCCACAAATTCTCCTCTATTTTTGGAATAGCACAGCGTAGCCAAAATTATTGAGGTCGTTGCTCTGATTCCAAGATCACATGGCTTATTTATTAGTCTATATTGATTATATTATTTTAAACTAAAAAGAAGTTACTAAAATATAAATGAGAGCATTTTCAAAACAATATTTGAAACCGTACTTACTGTGGTTATTCCTTTTCAATTTCTTCTTTTAAGTATTGTAGTATAGTAGAATATCCAACACATTCACTAGTCGTAATAATAAGTAGAAGGAGAAATAAAAATAGACATTTTGCTTCCGTGAACGAGGTTAAAGTTCGACTCTTCCAAAATATTCAGTTTGAAGGATTGCTTATTTTTAGGAATACATTCTTGTGATAGAAACTACAGAAAACTTAGACTCATTTATTGATATACTCTAATAAATCTAACGATTTTCCATGACTGGAAAAGTAGTACCCCAGGGTAGTGTCTTGGGACCAATTCTCTATCTACTATATACCGGCTGGTCTTTTTAACTTGAGACTCCTAAATATCTCGAGAAATATGCACGGTACGACAAAAGTGTCTGAAATAAACTTGTAGGACTCAAAGGGGGAAATGAGATGACGATATCAGTTTCATTGCAGATGGCGCTGCAATCGGTGAAAATGAGGATAACTTAATTTTTTTAAATGTGAATACCCAAATTTTTTATCAAATTATGATTTTACGCTAAATAAGCAGAATATTTTGTCTGAAACTTTTTTGCGTACGATGCATTTTTTTCGTGCTAAACAAACCCTATGCGCATGACGGGGCACCGCGAGGGATACCAAAACGTGTCCCCGTTATGCACATACCTTCCTACGTTGTACCATGAGTGTCTACTCAGTCGTCGCTTTGACTGCCAGACGGCGAGCGCATCCCATGCAGTGGCAGCGATCGTAACTACCGCAGACGCCACAAACTTCCATCGTCAATAACTTTTGATAGATGCATCGTACGAAAAAAATGTTCAGACAAAAGATTGATCTTATTTAGCGCAAAATCATAATTTGATAACAAATTTGGGTATTCCCATATAAAAGAATGAAATTAGCGTCATTTTCACCGATTGCAGCGCCATCAAGTTTATTTAAGACACTTTTGTCGTACCATGCATATTTCTCGAGATATTTAGGAGTCTCAAGTTAAAAGGACCACCCGGTATATAACTGTATATCATCTTGTATCTTATAGACAAATGGTGTCTGCTGTAAAATATCTCCATGATCTGGATATAGCACACAGAGACCTCAAATGTGAAAACGTGTTCATCACAATCAACAACAGTATAAAGATAGGTGATTTTGGTTTTGCTAGAAGATGTGTCGATGAATGTGGCTGTTACATTTTCAGCGATACGTTCTGTGGATCTGCTGCGTACGCGGCCCCAGAAATCCTTCAGGTTTGATGCCACCTGAAGAAAAAAAAAGACGAGCCATAATCGGGAATTTATATTTTTCTTCGCAGGGCATATCATATGATCCGAAGATGTACGACATGTGGTCACTTGGATGCATCTTGTACATCATGTTGACAGCGTCTATGCCATTTGACGATACCAATATTAAGAAGATGCTCAAATCGCAACTGAATCGATCCTTGTGCATCGCCACGTTTAGACATTGGAGAAAGAGTTGCCATTATTTGAAACATTTACTAGCGTGAGTGGTCATTTTTTTTTTCAATTATACCCCAGAGAAATTAGACGAAAAACTTGACAAACTTGAGCAAAAATGAAGGTCTTTAACTATATCTTGTTTTCTGTTGATCAGACGATAATAATAGTAGAATATTATACGTACTATAACTATAGCTTACTACGTGCATGCTGATATTCAATAACCTATTTATTGCGTATACAGTGTACAGTCTCCTGACGGATCTAACTATACCTATAATAGACGTAATTTTTAATTTCTCGAGAAAATGTCATTCTTGATAAAGAGTTTTGGATGTCCTAAAAAGTCGAAAGCCATTGTTAATATTTTGATTTAACATACAGGATGGTTAGAAAACACGAAAATGTTAAATTGGCCGAAGAGTAAACTATCGGTTTTTCGGAATTAGATAAAAAATGTTATAGGTAAAAGTTAGTTTGAATTAATTTTATGCTCTTACGGCATAGGTGGGGTATCGTACCGCCGTGCTTTTAACAGAAAATACCCTGAGGTATACGTTTCTGTTAATTGTGTTCGTGAATTGGTTAAAAAATTTCATGCAACAGGAGACGTGAAATATATCAAGAAAAAAAGCGAAATGGCGAAGATGATGCAGGAGCTATGTTAGCTATTGATTCCGTGAACACTTGCCCAAAAAAATCGTTGAGGCAAAGATCTCGAGACTTGAACATCAGTAAAAGCCACCTGCAAAGGATCTTTTCAAATCAATGATTTCATCCTTATAAACCAGTACTAATACACACTTTAGTAGAAGGAGATGATGCTCGTCGATTAGAATTTTGCCTATTAATGGGAGAACTAATTATGGTCGATAGATGTTTACCACAAATGAAGTTGTTAGTTCACAGAATTGTAGATATTGGTCTCAAGAAAATCCGAATTTCCGTATTACAACCAATTCTCAAAAATATAAAAAAATGAATCTTTGGTGTGGGATTAGTACAAGAAAATAATTGGACCATACTTTTTTGGCGGTACTGTAAACCAAAACACTTATTTTAATATGTTGGAAAATTTTTTGCTACCTACTTTGGACGAAATCAACTTACAGCTCAGGTGTTCACTACACTATCAACACGACGGTTGTCCTGCTCATGGCGCATATCAAGTCAGGGATTGGTTGAACAGACATTTTCCAAATAAGTGGATTGGACGATTCGGCCCTATAGGATGTCCACCACGTTCACCCGATTTAACGCCGCTTGATTTTTTTCTGCGGGGTTATTTAAAACAGAAGGTGTATGCGAATAATTTTCATGATTATGTAGACATTCTAAAATTAAAAATTAGGGAAGCAGTAGACGAAATAAATGAAGAAACAATTGATTTGGTATATCGGGAGTTTAGAAGAAGATTGGAAAAATGTGTAGCTGTAGGAGGGGAACATGTGGAGTAATGTTTTGTTAAATTACTTTGTTAAAAATAAATAAAATAATAAACTTAGACATTTTTTTAGAGAATTAAAATATTTAAATATTTCCTAATAGCACTCATTGTTGTTTGATCAATAAAAGCAAGATATTGTTAAAAAAAATCTAAATTAGATCCTATTATTTCGTCTAATTTGGCTGGGATATTTTGGAGACATTTTGGTTCAAAATTTCGGTTATTTTTCAGGTACCTTTTGGAACCCAACCCCATTCAAAGAGCGACTATTCATCAAGTATTAGAATCACTCTGGTTGCGCGAAGGGGATACGTCTCAAAAAATCATCACCACATCTGTATCATCGCCTAAGTTGTGTTAGTATTTAATTACGAATAAATAATATGATAGACAAAAAAACATCTATGATTATAATGAAATTTTATAAGAAGAATAACAAGACCCTGCACATATTCAAGCCTATCCGTCTCTCTACAAATTTTCTTCTTTACTTTGTTATTCGTATATTCGCAAAACAAAATAGAAATGCCTGTCATAGTATCGATGACAGTCGGGTTTTCTGTGGTTTGGTGAGGTTTAATACAGTGTATGCCCTCCACGAGCACGAATCACTTCCTCACAGTATGCTTTCCCATTCCTCAATCAGGGCTTGTGTCTTTTCCTCTATGGTTAGTGGCGGATTAGGGCGCTTGCGAACACGTCTGTCAAGCTGATCCCACACGTGTTCAATAGGATTCCGGTCAGGACTTAACGCCGGCCATTCCATGACCTGAATTCCACGTTCTTGTAAAAAGTTTCTGGTGATGCCGGCGGTATGTGGCTTTGCATTGTCTTGCATTAGGATGAAATTTTGACCGACGCCATATGCAGCAGGCACCACATGGTCCTCCAAGATGTTTTCGATGTAATTCATGGCATTTAGTCTACCAGGAACCACAACAAGATCAGTTCTGTTGTCTATACTGATTCCAGACCAAACTATTGCAGATCCACGACCAAATCTATCCACTTCCTGTATAGTAGCGGCTGCGTAGCGTTCACCAGGACGTCTACATACATGTACTTGGCCGTCGCAACGAGACAAAATCTGGACTCGTCTGTAAACAGTACAGGCGTCCAGTGACAATTTTATTTATTTTAAAGTTGCTAGGAGAGGACCTAATTTTCAAACAATTAATATATTTGAATATATTTTTATTTGTAATATATTTTAAATGTGGAATTTACTCCATGTTAAAAAATTACAATAGCTTCAACACATATAACAATTATTACAATATTTTAATATGATCTACTGGTTTAAATCTTAACACAAATAATTAAGGAATTTCCGTTAAAACAGTTTTGCTATTGAGAATTTCACCGTTACCTCGTTAGTTTTTAATTTTGATTAAAATCCATGATTGTTATTGCTGTATTATTACCAATAATAGGGTATTTGACAATTATTGGAAAACCATCTTGGTGTGTTTATTCCTTCACTCTACATTGTAAATGCATTATTTTTCGTAATTATTTCCTCAATATTTAAAAAAAATCAGCGTTAAAAATTGAATCACAAAAAGTCCCGCCAAAACGATACTTTCTCTTGTGTGACGTCACCCGATAGTACATGTCAAATCGGCCCATATGGTCTGTCAGCATCGGCATCGTCGCCGTTTGGTAATTGTGTTGTATGATGTGTTGTTTTCACAATTTCTACATAAAAATGGGTTATAAATGGTGTATAAATCCACAATGCAGAAATACGTCAAGAAAAACTCCGGATAAACTATTTGTAGCTGTTCCGCAAGATTTGAAGCTGCGGAGAAAGTGGTTGGCTCGTAGAAATCCACATGAAATAAATAGCGGGCAATACAATCGCGTTCGGATAACCCGGTATTGTACGGTGAGAGTGACGCGCCGCATAATAGGCGGACTAACGTCATACGGCGTTTATCTGCATATAAGAGAGAGACAGCCGACCCAGGTTATCTGAGCATTGCTCTCCCCATACCCTACCCTGACAAACCGAACGCGCTCTAAGCGTACTAGCGAATGACGTCACTGGAGACTGAGCAAATTACAGAGCGTTTTCAATCACGTGATAGGACGTGAATAACATTCAATTTTAATTTTGGTTTTTAATAGAAATAAAGCATATTTTCTTTGAAAAGTAATAACAAATACCCTATTAGAACTTTATTTATCATAATATTATAATTCCTTAATTATTTGTGTGGTATGGCTGGATTTTATACATAGAGAAAACTTGGCTATATACAAACGTACATACAATACATCCACACAATAAAACAATACATACAGTGCGTTCCAAAAAAGACTAGAATACGAAATTTTCGACGTCGATTTTGAAACACTCTGTATATACATATAATATATCCTTTGGTCTGATCCTATAAATTTCTTTTGTTACTATATTTTATGTGAAATGTGTTCTGTTGCACTGGTTTTGTACTGCAAAGTCAATAGAGTTTTATTTATTATTATTATTATTATTACATATTTTTCATTTAATTTGCGCTATTTTCGTTTTGAGCTATGTAGGTATGACAATACCGTAAAATAAACAATAAAATTACATCTATACACTACACGTTATTATGATTTAAGTACACTTTAGCAGCATCCGGTGTCCAACAAACTTA
Source organism: Aphodius sticticus (assembly GCA_963966075.1). Taxonomy (NCBI): domain Eukaryota; kingdom Metazoa; phylum Arthropoda; class Insecta; order Coleoptera; family Scarabaeidae; genus Aphodius; species Aphodius sticticus. Next base: position 77,263,923 of record OZ014509.1, read on the forward strand.
AGTTTAAGACAAATCACATTCTAATACATTCACAATCATATTCTTTTAATCACAATAATTAACAATCAACGATCATCATACGATTTTTCTATGCCCACAATGAATAAGAATTACAGAATAAATAAATTATCATGATATAGATAGATACAAAAGTGGCGATTTACGTTTAATATTAAAGATGCTATAGGCCAGGAGTTTAGACGCCAAATCAATAGAATTATTGAGTATATTATAGGCTTTTTTGTGGACATGGGAATAAGCACAACATGCACATTTGAACTTATTTATAAATTATTATCACTGTAAAGCAGGCTGTTTAAGCACTTGTGCGCAAAATGTTTGTTTGTATGGGCAGTATAATTTTTAACATAACCAATAAAAGTGTAGACGTTTGTACGAAGCAGAAACTCAATGCGAATATTGCTTATTTCATTTGCTTATTGGTTATTTCGGAAACTAACCGTTACAGTAAAAATGGGTAAGTTGCACGGACTTGCAAAACTTCGAACCATCTATACCAGGGGTTCTCAACCTTTTAGGTTCCGTGTACCACCTAAAGAATATCCAAATTTCTTCGTACCACCAACCTTTATACAAAAATGCAACTTAATACAGGCAAAGAAATAATCCTACTTATTTATTTTGTAATAAAATAACGTTTATGATCTGTGTCATTTAGTTTCAAGCTCAAATTTGGCTCAATCATTAATTTTGGCTTAGGTTTGTTGTTTAAATATAATATTGATGAAAACCCATACCTACATAAATTTCACATAAATCGCGGCGCAAAAAATCATTAAAAGTCTAATATCTTAATCTCCAGTTTCTTTAAAATAATTCTTCCTCTGGATCCAAAAAACGACGATTGTAATAATTTTAAATTCTTCTATCAGCGCTGTGTGTGAGGAAATGTCTATCAAATGTTCTTAAATGTTCTTTTTCTATTAGGTTGTGAAGTTTGGTATTTACATACCTTTTAGATTTCTGATCCAACTTTCATTGTCATAGATTTGGGAAAATAACTATTGTTTTTTAAAGAGGTGCAATCAATATTTTTTTTATATCCGACTAATTCATCATTGATGTTTCCCATCTTTCTTCAAGGGAGCCTTCGAATGCTGGCAATAAACTACATTTATTTTTATTAACTTCTTTTATAATTAACCCGATTTATTTATTGGTAATTTTATCTTCAACGATAATTAAATGAACCTTTGATCCATGCAAAACTAAATTTAATTCATACAGCTTTCCAAAAATATCAGCTAAATATGCTAACCCGACCATCCACAATTCGTCAAAGAAAGAGTTTTTGAATTCGAAATTAGCGTTTTCAAGAAAAGCTTGAACTTCTGATTTAAGTTCGAAGAGACGATTCAAAACTTTACCTCTCAAGAGCCATCTATCATCGGAATGTAACAAGAGTGACTTCTGTTGCTACCCATCTCTTGACATAATATTAAAAACATTCGTGAACTGAATGCTCGACTTTTAATAATATTGACTGCAATTATTTTTTTGTTAAAGCCCGAGCTCCATCAGTGCAGACACCAGTGCATTTCGCTCATGGAATGGAATTGTTAAACATAAAATTATTAAGAAATTTGAAAAGTTCACCAGTTCTTTCGAACAGAGGTTTACAAAATAATTATTCCTCTGCAATTTTCTCTTCCACATCGAATCGGATAAAGACTAATAATTGATAAAAATTAAATATGTCAGTATTTCATCTAACTGTAACGCAAAATATTAACTTTGATTTATCTTTTTACCTACGACCGTATGTGTAAATGTCCCTTACGTCACGGACTACTTAGCTCGTATATCGCTTATAACATACGTGTGCCTTTGGCTGTGCGTTTGTGTTTTTAACGCACGACCTAATGTCATAATGACAGATGTCGCGCGAATATTTTGATTATTTATTTGTAATTTTTGATACAATTTATATTTATTGAAATTTTCGGTCGTAAGTAAGTGCAATACTCGAGCTGTAACATATTATTACTTGCACGTGATAATTTATGTTGAATTTGTACTGAAATTTTCGATCGACACTTCAGACAAAGTTCTCCGTAGTTGCAATAGATGTCGCGCGAATACATTGATTGGTTAACCGTCAAATATTCTTACCTGTATGTGTTTGTCATTTTTGATACAATTTATTGAAATTGTCGGTCGTAGGTAAAATTATGTACAATACTCGAGCTGTAACGCATATTACATACTCGTGGAAAATAACAAAACTCGCCGCTTCGCGGCTCGTATGTTAAATTTCCACTCGTACGTAATATGCTAGTTACTGCTCTTGTAATGTAATATACTATTACCTACGACCGTATGTGTAAATGTCCCTTACGTCACGGACTACTTAGCTCGTATATCGCTTATAACATACGTGTGCCTTTGGCTGTGCGTTTGTGTTTTTAACGCACGACCTAATGTCATAATGACAGATGTCGCGCGAATATTTTGATTATTTATTTGTAATTTTTGATACAATTTATATTTATTGAAATTTTCGGTCGTAAGTAAGTGCAATACTCGAGCTGTAACATATTATTACTTGCACGTGATAATTTATGTTGAATTTGTACTGAAATTTTCGATCGACACTTCAGACAAAGTTCTCCGTAGTTGCAATAGATGTCGCGCGAATACATTGATTGGTTAACCGTCAAATATTCTTACCTGTATGTGTTTGTCATTTTTGATACAATTTATTGAAATTGTCGGTCGTAGGTAAAATTATGTACAATACTCGAGCTGTAACGCATATTACATACTCGTGGAAAATAACAAAACTCGCCGCTTCGCGGCTCGTATGTTAAATTTCCACTCGTACGTAATATGCTAGTTACTGCTCTTGTAATGTAATATACTATTAACTACTCTTTCTTTTACACAATGTGCCGTTTGAAATACGTCTGCGTACGGTAATGGGTATTATCTGATTTGACCGCTATAATTTTGGGTCAAACAATTTAACAATATCATCCGAATAAATATGATTTTAAGTTTGATACCTTTTGCGTACCACCTAGAAGTCCTTCGGGTACCACCAGTGGTACGCGTACCACCGGTTGAGAACCCCTGATCTATACCACCAAATTGCCTGTTTTTAAAGAAGAACAAGTCTATGAATTGAAATGTAAACATCAGACATAACCTAAGTAATTATAGTACGATTTCCTACACGGGCTGCTATTTCATCTATTTTTGTTAGCTTTTTCTTGTTTATTGCTTTAGTTTATACTTTGAATATGTATTATTTGTATCCATAATCACCTCTACTCTGAAGTACGCATCATTCATCTAGAAACCATACTAGAAACAAACAACACCGCTCTTACAGATGGAGGATGCAGGTAGATTAAATTCAGCTCTCTGATTATAACCAAAATTATTAGCTAAGAAAATAGGATGACGACTTTTACGCCAACTTGTATAAACAAAGTCGAGGACATCTAGGTTGGATCGTTTGTACGTTCATGTGGAGTAAGGCAACAAATAAATGCACGTCAAGTGTGTTAATGGAGTTACATTAGACCACTACGCCGACTTGATCTTCGTATAAGCTATAAGATACAGAAAATAATTAATATATAACTCCACGCATGTAATCCTCATATACACCAAATAACTTTAACGACGAATTGAATAGCAAACCGTGCAGGAAATCGTACTATAATTAGGTTATGAATCTGTGGGTTATGTTTACCACGATATTTACATTTCATCTCATTTCTTTGATGAAGTATTTGCTGATTGCGTAGTGTTACTCCACACCAGAAAGTAGTACCTGGGCGTAGGAATACTAGAGCATACAGAACTGGTAAACGCGTCTCCTCAAACCACCATAGACTTTATAGAATGGCTAGCCATCAAAGGATCCGAAATTCATAAGACAGGATGTCAAGCTATATACCCACACAGCAACATAACATAATTTAAACTGACTATTTAAGCTTTAGATGGTTCGACTGTAAGTTTTGCAAACCGTACAGTGTCAACTGTCTACATTTCTGCATGGCAAACGTATAACCTCATACAAAAATAATCTACCTACAATGTTCATCATGCCTTCAAGTTGAATCTGGACAGTATCTCCACATAATCTCCATTCAACTCTCCTCACTTATTGTTGTAGCCATAGGAATGTATCATCGTATCAAAATATCGGATTAATCATCTATCTATAATCATAAGCGTTCGTCTTTAAGCGGCTGCTGTTCGTCCTCTGACTCTTCCTGATTGTCCAACAGAGGGCTTCCGTCACTGTTGATCTTTACCTTACTTCCTTTCTGGCTTCCACTGATCTTCCTCGAAACCGTGAACGTCGGCACAAAATTCCCCGACGGCGTGTTAGGCGCTGACCTTGATAACCAGCCTTTCGAAGTTTTGTTAAAAATACCACTAGAAGAAGCTTTCGGAGATATCTTTGACTGGTTATACCCATTCTGCAGTGGCATATACAGCGTTTTCGCCTTCTTGTTAAAATACGTCTTCATCTTACCAGGGTGATGATGTGGCGTCTCTGGAACTGGACTTCTCTGCTGGGGCAGCTGTTGGATCTTGTCCAAGAGCTCCCGCATCTCAAGAGTAGGACTGGTCGCTCTTGGTGGTGAATCAGGAGTCCCTAAATTGGCCAAACTACTTATATCAGAGCTTGTCATGCTATTCGTGACGCTGTAGCTCTGTTGAAAATCGTGAATGGCGTTCGACTGCATGCCATTGGCCAGATGGACCACGTTGCTTGGTACGCAGACTGATAAATTGAGTAGGTCCGAGAAGTTATGGTCGTCGTCCTGACTCTCCGAGTCTACACTTCGTTCCTTACCCAGAACATTCAAATTTAACTTTTTATTGACTATATGCACGTTATTCGCTAAGTATGGATCACAAAGCTTTACAGGTAGAGCGGGGCATTGTACAATCGTACTGTGGAGGTTAGATTTGATGGGGTCGTAATTGTGAGAGCTCTGTTCTTGTTTATTACTCGACGCTACAGAGGAACAGTGTGAGGTTGGATAATTCGTGATGCTGGCGTAGGAATGTACGCTGGGACTACTTTTCGGTCGATGGAAGTCGTTCATGGTAGTTGACGCTGCCATCTGATTCGATGTGTTGATGATCGAATTCACTTCTTCTAAACTCCCCATACACGAATAAGGAGGTGGAATAACGTTATTAGCCTAAGAAGAATAGTATATTATATACAGTACATCTCACGAGTTTTGTTTTGTTTAAACTTACTTCATTTGTTGCGTTGCATATGAAGCTGGAACTTAGGGAATCTATGGTACTTGTAGCTGATAACGAACCTGAAAGGAAGACGAAGTTTAAGTTTGATGCCAGAAGACAAATTACTGGATTCTTACCCACTGGTCTTACTATGAAATTTCTAAAATACTGAACCATCAGATAACCGGTCGATTGGCCGTTTGTTTTGATGACCGCGTCGCCATTGTAGCTGATGACCAATGGGTACATGTCCGGTTTTGAAGCTACCTGAAAACGAAATAGGGAAATAGCAGATGTACACTGCCGCTCATGGAAGTTCGGACACATAGTAAACATATAGGAAATAATCAGCACATCGAAGTTGGACAAATGAAGACTGGAAACAGTAGTGTCTGCAGATTTTCCGCTTGGAGACGTCGTTTCCCTGTGCTTACGAAAATTGGTCTTTCACGATCGCGATTAACTTCAGAGGTGATTTTAGGTGCGGCCAATTTTCTGTTTTGCTTAAAAATTAATTTTAATCGTTCTTCATCCGCTTGGAAAATTATTCGTGATAGTCCCGGCTGAACACGTCATCCAAATTCCATGTTTCTTCATGTTGGTGAAGACTTATCGTTGACTCACTTATCGTTGACTTATTTCTTGCATTTTCACGAACTGACAATCTGATAAAAAGCGATAATTACAGAACGCCGTTCCTTGCTTGTTGGCTTTCCGCGTCGCATGATGTCTTCCGTGTGACAGAGTTATCTTGTGCAAACTACAGATTGCAGGCACAGACTCGTTTGAATACGAATTCGAGCATTTGATGCAAAAATCTGGTAAAAATGGGGTCGCATCATGTGTCTGAGATGCAGTATTTATGACTCTATTTGTTATTTCGTATTTAATCCTTTTTAATGGAAACTAGAAAATTCCCAACAACCAGTTACAAAACAGCATAAATCTTGCATAATAATTAAATATAAAAATTATTTTAAATTAGCACATTTAATTATGTCGTATGTTACTGGAAATCAACGTTAAGAATGTGTTCGCTATTTGGTAGAAATAGAGGTGCCTATTGCTACGTTATCAGTGCTTTTATCATTATTTCCGATATGTTTACTATGTGTCCGAACTTCCATGAGCGGCAGTGTAAGTCATAAGTAATAAGGTGCTAGACACAATAACAATAAGAACCAGGAAAACACACGCGACATTGCTGTTCTCATTGTAGTCTGAACTCAAAAAGAATACCAACATTTTCAACAATGTAATTACCCAGTGGGTACCAACCTCTGAATATGGTGGTGGGGCTTGGTGAAAACTGCTACATCTACTGTACTGGGGCGGAGCATAGCAGGAGCCATTCGAATCTGGTTCTGAAGCTCGTTCATCCCTTCCAGAACGTTTACAGCAAAAGAGACTTGAAGAGTTGTGCCTTTTCCATATGGAGCATGCGCACACTATACCAGCAAGTGTTGCTGTAATCGCAGCCCAGAAGTACCTAGGAAAAACAACCAGATGAAGAGTGTTACCAAAACTAACATTATGATGCATTTACATCGTACAACTGGTACATACAATAATAATTTTACTATAATTTTATTCTAATATAGGTAGCTTCTTGACCAGTTTCATGGCAAGCTTCTTGGCATATACCAGTAAAGTGACAAATCCGCCTATAAATTTCTATTTCCACTGTAGCTCAATTGATGAAGCTTCCGACCAGCAACTATAGGGTTCCTGGTTCAAATCCAGGCGAAGGTATTTTTTTTGCAAAAATTATTTTTATCCTAGATTAATTAGCATTCACTTCTTTACCGATAATTCTAGCATTTGCAAGAATAATCAGTAAGTTAAGCTTACCAATGTCCGAGAAATAGGGGGTTGAACATGTGACCAGTTGGGATAGTTGGGGGCCTATAAACGTTGTAGTCTTGCGGGTAACAACAACCTTGCTTGCAGCACTCTTTCGGTGGGTGGCAAATGTGACCTCCATCGCAATTCTTTACTAAAATCTGCAAGATAACAAAGATGAATAAGTGTTTTTTTCTGTAACACCGAATGTAGACCATATAACTAATGGTATAGAGCTAAAAGCGAGCTACGAAGACATCTTCGTAGCTCTTTCAAACTTACAAACTGTTTCACTAATGCCCTAAATTAATTTATTATTATTTTTTTAGAAAAGTTAAAAGAGTTACAATACGTACTACTAAACAAACTTCGTTTGATGTTGGATACATTATCTATATAACATTCATAGAAATAACTTACTGTTGTCATAAGTATAGCAGTAGGAGTAATATTGGTGACCGCGGAAAACAATCCGGAATATTGGAGATTTTGTCCATTCACGTACAGCTCGTAGGTATCTAAAAGCAAGTTACAACACGTTATCCTAACTCTACAGGGTGTCTCAACAGTGCGATCTCGGAAGATTGTGCCTCTGTTAATGAAGATATTTTAAAACTGATTTCGCTCATATATACAGAACGCCGAGGAGCACATTTTAAAATTATTAGCGTGTATACAGGGTGCTCCATAAGGTAGTACCAACGCAACCTTATGTTTTTTTTAATGGAACAACCTATATTTCGGCACAATTTTGAATTCCTCGCAAAACTTTACGACAGAGAAAAATAACATTACATACCTTAAACTTTAAACTTTCTGATTTCTTGGTATTTTTATGGAAAAGCAACAATCTAAGAATAATTGCATATCTCATTACATGTTTTTAATTATATTACGCACGCTTAGATTATGATTAAGTAAGAAGCGTTCTATTAGCGTGATTCCCTACCATATCCAAATTGTGTACATGATGGTCATAATCTGCAACTAAATATAGCAAATAGTTCTTCCTAAGAAAGTTATTTTTTTTAAATGGAACACCATGTATCTAATTAATTTTTTTAATTCTACGCATCGTTCTGCACAAAAAAGTACCAGCACACACCAGTGCTAAAATAAATAATTGCAGAGATAGTCTTCTTCATAAAAAATCGATTTTTCTATCAATAAGTGCTTCTACACCTACATTAACCATTACACCAACGAAATATTTACCTAAATTACTGTTTTATCGCATGATTTCATCTTTTTTGTTATAAATCAAAACATTTGACATCTGCAACATTTGACATCTGCATGTGTCTTCTGACGGTAGACTGTATGTCCAAGTCTACCCGTTGACGTTCTGTATACCACCACATCCAAGAAAGGCAGCTGATAATCCTCTTCTATTTCCATCGTGAATTTGATGGAAGGACTAACATTGTTCAGGTGGTTAAGGAACTCAGTAAGTCTATCTCTACCGTGTGGCCAAATCACAGAGGTATCGTCGACATATCTGACCCAGATCCTAACGCGGTCAGGTGCAAAACCACATGGAGCGGTAGCTCCAGATGTGCGCAGTGAGGTGTAAATTCAGGTATATAAGGGAGCCTTTGTTGGGAGGTCTTCAGTATTCAATTAGCTTTGAAGAAGCGAGCAACATGGTTCGCGAAACGTCAGCATTAACAAATCTTGACACACGGCATAACCCGGAAGCAGTTTATTTTCGAAAAAGTATAAAGTTTAGGGTAGGTAATGTTATTTTTCATTGTCGTAAAATTTTTTAAGGAATTCAAAATTGTGCCGAAATATAGGTTGTTCCATTAAAGAAAAAACATAAGTTTGGGTCGGTACTACCTTATGGAACACCTGTATACAGTGTGTGCCCATATGAACCTAACAATCCCCATAATTGACAAACAAATTTCTCGAAAAAAACTCATCCTTTATAAAGAACTACCAAAAAAACCAGTAAACAAAAACAACAGCATAGTTTTGATTCTCTCTGGAAAAGTTAAAATGTAGGTCGGAGGTCCTGTATACGTATAGTTAAAAGTTATTCTATTCCCTTTAAAAACTTCTAGCTATCGAACACCCTGTAAATTAAATCAATCAATCAATACCTTTTCTCTCCAAAAGAAAGACTTCGTAGGATATTATTGTCAACGTTAAGGTCCTCAGCTGGTCAATGGCGGCGGGGTGGGGGGCGTTGGTGCGTCTGGCAAACTTCGTCTCAAATTTAGGTCGTGTGTACGGACATTTGGCGCCAGCCCTCCTGGGATTCGTCTTGCGTCTTGCAGCTGGAAAAACGACACCGCGGGGGTGGGTTTCATGAAGGCCGCCGTTAAAACTAACTACGTAAACAACAACTATCTCCGGTCGCTTTATAGAGCGGTTAGGTGGTAAAATTTTTGCGATTTCGTTTAATGTAAAGTCGACTTTATTTCAAATGTTTTTTTGTCTAGTAATTCTAGATTTTTGATATACGTTGTATTCGGAAGATTACTTGCAGTCGAATATCTGTTTTTATTTTCTATTTCGAATTTGTTCTTCTGTTTTATACTTAGAGTTGAATTATTTTTTTATTTTATAGTTGTACTTAGTTTGAAAATCCTGCAATGAATCGTTTGCTAGCTGAGTTTGGCAATACTTTCACGTTCGTTAAGAAAGGGGAAGTGGGTTGCGATTTCTGCTCACGAAATTTAATTATTCGTAGTAAACAATGTCTTCGGGCTCATGTAAAAACAAAAAACACATGGAAAATGTATCAGGAACGTCAACTAAAAACTTTTTTGATGATTTATTTGAAACATTTATTTCTGCTACTATACCTTTCACAAAAATTAATAAAAGTATACTGGACGAGACTTACCCGATGAATCCACAATTAGAAAATATAACGTACAAGGGCAATATGACAAAACAATTTCTAAAATAAAGTCAAAACTATCCGATAAATATATTTGGGTTTCTGCAGATGAAACTACGGATATGAAGGGTAGATGTGTGGTCAACGTCGTTGTCGGATGGTTGGACCCGCAAGACTTATATAAACCCTATTTAATATCTACTCAGTTTCGCTGTACCGTTAAAGCTGAAGAGATATGTACAATAGTAAATGACGCCATAAAGGAATCACAGACGCTACCAAAGTATTACTGTTTGTTTCTGACGCTGCTGCGATTATGTTAAAAGTTGGAAAATTACTTAAACAACATTTTTCATATATTCTTCATTTGACATGTTTTGCACACGCTATTCATAGAATTTGTGAATTTATTCGGGAAGAATTTCCAGACGTGAATACGCTAATAAGCACATGCAAAAAAAAAATTATTGAAAGCTCCTTTCAGATTGTCTCTTTACAAGGAAAAGTGCCCTAATCTACCTTTGCCACCACAACCAGTTATTACGAGATGGGGTACATGGTTAGAAGCGGCAATTTTGTATGCAAGAAACTTTGATATCATCAAACCCTTCGTCTTAAATTTGCCTGATGAAGCAGTTAGTATTAAAGACTGCAAGAAAGTACGAAGTTACGAAGCATTGAAGCACCAATCAGTAAAACATTACAAAAAAAATTGATGCGGTAGTACATAGAAATCCGGATTTTAATATTTTAAAACAAATCTCTACGAATTCATTTACGGACGAAGGAATTTCTCAAAAATATTCCAATTTGGTATTGGTTTATTCTTTTGCGCCTGTGACTAGCTGCGATGTAGAAAGATGATTTTCAAGGTTTAAAGACATTTTAACATCTAAGCGAAATAATTTTACTGAAGATAATTTAGAAAAATATGCAGTAATACAATCGTTCAATGCATATCCAAGAAATGAGTAAAATATTTCAGTGGGCACGTGTTGCATATAGTTACGACAAACATTAAATATTAAATTCACTCGGTTTACTACCGACCGCCAGGCGCTTCGCGCCTATGGATATCAATCCAATCGACCGCATAAGTCGTCATTGACTCATGCGTGCCCGCTACGCACACTCATAGCTGGGCGACTTCTAGGCACTGCGAGACATACATTTTTGTCCGGCCACTGCTAATAACTAAATTTTATATAGCAATAATCACTAACGGCAAAGCGTACTTCCGATGCATTAGCAAATTAACTCTGTGTCTGTTTTAATGTTCCACAATCCTTCAGAATATTACGGTAGGTACGCCACTGTTGGGTATTAATTAAACTCAAAACTAGCCTTTATTAAACTGAAGACTCCGAAGTGGAAATAATTAATAGAAATTACAGGCTAACTGCGACTTAGTTTGGTCCAGTTTTTTACTCATGGAAAAAAATTCCATACTTATAAATGTGTTAAATACTGTTAATAAATCAAAACAGTGATGGGACATCGTCCAAAAAATGTTTGCAACTTTCCGAATGGTCTATAAACCTTGATTTTGAACCGAAAATGACCCGGTAACCTCTCGGAAAAAAAAATCTGTCCACCGACTGTATAGTTCGCCCATTTGGGCAGTGTTAACCCACTTGGCCTGAGGCCAAAGTTGAAAACTCTTTGACTTACGATGCGAAGTTAACACCGAAACTTTTCCATAATGTAATATAACCTCCCTCTCTCACTTCGTTGAAGTCTGCGTCAATTATAATTTAGTAGCGTAGTAATTATAGTGGCTAATGAAGTACGTTGTCAATTCATTTGTGACCTGAGCTTGATTATAATTTATATCCCAGCTAATTGATCATTTTTTACACCGCATTGCAAACAAATTCATTTCAATATCCAGATTTCGAAACATCAGAACCAACGGTATTCTATTCTTTCTCAATAAATTAGAGTTTTTATTTGAAAAAAATCCTCGGACAAGTCGATTTTTAATTATCAACATATGTATATTTACATTAAATTTTACTACACGCACTCACTGTATGTTTTTTTCAAAGGAACGAATGTCACAATTTTGTGAATGGTTTTAAATAGGGTATTCCGGTGTTTTTGAAATTGTCATTTTTTACAAAGTATGGGTGCTACTGTTTGCTACTTCACAAGTAAAATATCAAACATTGTTTTAAATTAAGAGAAATCGTTGTTTGAAGTTTGAATTAGGATTGGTCTTTCTGACGTCACAAATACCGCTCAAAGTGAGCGACTTGACAACGTTGCTATATCTAGGGTGCACATAGTAAATTTTTGTCTTCTGTTGTGTCAACGTTTAGAATCGCTCGTTTGTTGACACCTGCTTTGGTTATTGAGGTTATATCAAACACTTGTTCAAAATGTATAAATTCCAACGCCGACATTGTTCTGTGCCGGGCTGTAACAGCAGTAGAACAGCAACTCCTGATAAGATTTTCTTTACATTGCCGACTAGCGAGATGAGAGATGTTTGGCTTCAAGTTTCAATGACCAAATCATCTCTAAAAAAGTTACCTTTATTCGTTGTCAAACAACAGGGTCGCCAACCGTCAACTTGGCTGATCAGCTGTTCGAGAGCTGTCCGCTGTTGCCACCGCTACTAGGGATCGGTAATCATCGTGTATTTCCGAGGGTGGTCGGTGAATTCAAACGAAATGCACTTTTAATTGCAATTATCTCATAGAAAAACTAAATCAAAAAGCTCATAGCTTAACTTTATGAATCCTCATAAATTGTACAATAAGTTAAACCGAATATCTGCTTAAATTTTGACATGACCGGAATACCCTATTATAAACTATGACACTAAACATTTTAATATGTTACTATTGCAACCACGATCGTCTCAAATGGTGTCAACTTTTATATTTTAAATGGAACATCCTGTATTTTATAGCATTTTTGAAATCTTCATTAAATTTTAGATCAATTTTATGTGACATTCCCTATACCTAACATGCGTCATTTTTAATATATTCAATTTTTTCATGACAGCTGCACGGTTGTTTTCAATTATTTATAAATTATCCCCTGTGACCGTTGGAAAAAAGTTGTCCGGCAAAATTGTTGTGAAGGTAACACATTATCGACACATCGGTAGAGTTCTTCTAAAAGTTATACAGGGTGTTCAAATTATAAGATCAAAGTTGAATTCGAGAAAAGTACTATAAGTCGATTTTTTCAAATGGCAACCCTAACATATGAATACATTTCTCAATTCTATGGAATATTTTAGATAAACTTTGTGTAAAATGCCCTATACCTGAAATGCATGTTTACCTACTTAAATCGATTTTTAAACATCACAGTAGAAATTGCAAAATCTTGCCAAATCTAGATTGCGTTTGAAAACAACTGAACAATTTGGAATAAACAGAACTTTATTGAACAAGTTTTTTAGGTCATTTTTCATTATAATTAATTTAGTATTTGTACAATTATAAGCCTACAATAAAACACAATATTCAAAATAAAACAAAATCAAAATTAATTAATTAAATTTAAAAAAAAAACTGATTAATTCTATTTCATTGTTAAAAAACTTTGCCGTTTTCGCCTAAACATGAAGGATAGAGTTCAAGCTGTTTTCAATGGGTTATATGCTAACTCCATCAGGGACGTCACCAACAATAATATGTTAAAAATAATTGAGGCATGTTTAGCGGAAAACGGCAACATTTTTCAACAGTTACTGAAATAGTTTTTCTAAATTTACTTTAAGATTTTGTTTTATTTTTAATATTATGTTTTATTGTAGGCTTATAATTTTATAAATGCCAAATTAATTATAATTACAAATGACCTAAAAATCTTGTTTAATATAGTTCTATTTATTCCAAATTGTTCCGTTATTTTCAAACGAAATCTAGATTTGGCAATGATCTATAAAGTTCTATAAATATTTTAGCAGTGTGTCGATGATACATCCAAGTACAAGTTTTTTGTTATTCTGGTCGACCGCTCGGCCGCTAAGTGCAAAAAATTGTCCGTTTACGCTTCAACTCGTATATCGGAAATTTATTATTTGCGAAACCTTGTTCGAATGCTTTGAATTGGTTTATAATGATTTATATGTTTCTATTTATTAGCTGAATGTGTAATTAATTAATAATGTAATTCCTACATTGCAATGTAATTGTGTTTTTATTAAATATAACGTTAATTTTATATTAATAAACATAAAAATTTACGACTACAGGAAAAGAAAATCGCATTTCAAGATATTGCATAAAACACAACAAATTATACAACCTTATTGCATCTAATAGCTTTCTTTGTGTTAATAAATACAAAAATCAATTTCTTGTTGTCAATATTTTTACTTTTCAGGTTATTTCAGAACTGACATCTATTAACATTTATTCACAAAATAGAAATAAATTAAAATTAAATTGCTTTAAATTTGTATTTATGGTAATTTGTTAATTGTGATTTACTGGTGTTTTCGAGATATTTAGCTTCAACGATATTTTGCAGTGTTTAACTTAATAAACAGAAAGGAGTATGTATTTTGTATAGCATGAATGTATCATTACTATTTTTTACTTTATCATACGCAGTATGTAAAGTATTGTAATCATGTCAAAAAAATTTTTTGAGATTTTAGCGGAAATATGTCTTTTTGGGCCCCCTGAACATTTTTGACCAAGGTACAAAAAAATGTCTGTGTGTGTGTGTGTGTGTATGTGTGTGTGTGTGTACCCGTTTTTGTGGAGACGATTCCGGAGAAACTACTAAAGGTATCGGGACAAAACTTCATATTTAGAAGTTTCATAACCAGACTTAGAGCTGAAAAGCTTTCTGTTAAAAAGGGTCCAAAGGAACTGGTGGTTTACTCTTAGCATTTTTCGAAGATTTTGTAAATGAGCCGCTATTTGTGTAATGTCGTCAAAATAGTTAAACAATAAATTAAAGATGAGGAAATTCTGAATCATTTATCACTATGACATTTTTTGGTACAATCAATAGTTTAGCTGCATGAGCAAATTATATTTCTACGAGATCGGTCGTACTACATGAAAACTAGTAGCCAGGATTTGTGAGATTTTTTGATTCTAATGACAGTAGGTAGTCTTGGTGTCAAACGCTAATGTTTTGGCAATAGCTCCTGTCAATATAAGCTGCGTTCGCATATTGCATTACAGTTTTTACACCCAATAACACGTAAGTGTCATTTGGACAGTGTACCCGGTGTCAACGGAGTACGATATCCGAACGCAGCTTTAATCGACATATCTGCCTAGTGCTAGTAGTTTTATTTTAATGCAGACAAGGCCGATCATGATCAAATAGAGTCTCATGTAGCTAAACTATTAATTTTATATGTAGTATGATAAAGTCATGTGCCTGGCCACATCAGATTTTTTATATTATTATTTTGTATTTACTTTACAGCAATATGTTTCAAATATCTGACAACTGAAAATAATGACAATTATGTATATCACTAATTTACAAAAATTTTTGGAAGCAAGCTCTAAATTTTCAGCGCATTTTGATGGAATGTAAATATGTTATAATTATTATTTAAAAAAAAATAAACCAAAATATACGACCATCTAAAAGAACATTTATACAACATAAAAATTAGTTCATCAAATTTGACCAGGGATGAATATAAATTGTGTTGGTAACGGGTAGGTATATAATTTCCCAAAAGGAGACGCTTCAGAAAGAAAAGTTGTTGGTTTCTCTTACGTATATCTTTTATTGCATATTGATTACTCACAATAATATGCAATAAAAGCTATACGTAAGAGAAACCAACAACTTGACGATTTGAACAAGGGACCTTTGCGTCGCTAGCACAATGCTCTCCCATCTGAGCTATTGCGTGTGTACAACCACATCGGGCGCTGGCCAGCGCTAGCTAAGCGGTGCTAGCGCTTGGTAAGCGCTGACACTAAGCGGTCGCCATCTTGCGAGCGGAGATAACATACTTCTCGTGTAACCGTTCAGCCGGTCCGACGGCGCCGCTAGCGCTAGCGATTTCTGCTAGAACTGGTTGTACACGCCCATTGACATTGTGCTAGCGACGCAAAGGGCCTTGGTTCAAATTCAGGTTGTTCCAAATATGAAAAAAATTGGCTCAGAAGCGCCCTCGTCATATCAAAAATTCATTATGAAAACGGTACTTTAGTGAAGACCAAAATAATAAGAAGTCAAATCAATATCAGTTGATCATAAACCGAGTGAAAATATACAAAATCGGCATTAAAACCCTAGCACAAGAGCTCTTAAAAATAAGTGAGAAATGTATTTATATTAAAAATCAATGATGATGATTAAACAATAATGATATACCCACATTTAGACTTGTACTGACTTTGCCTGTTTTAATTGCTTGCAGTTAAACACTTGCCCCACGTGTATACGTATCCCAACCCTGTATACAAAGGTGTGGTCGATCATTGCCTTGAAAATTTCAGCTTTTCTACAAATGGTGATATTGCACAGTAAGGGACAAAGTTTAAAATTAGCCAATATCCCCGACGTACTAAACATCGCGGTCAGTTTCCCAATTTTGTGCACTTTGTACTGCTCTAAGTTTCGAAAAAAATGCGCGCATTGTAAAAGACAAGAATTTATTGCATTGGCAATAATTAAAGACGGCAAGACTTACTTGCTTAGCGGCGTGTTCAGTGGCGGCTGCTGCAGGGAGGGCACTGGGGCACTGCCCCCCCTGATGAATTTCTTCTAATAGATACATTCATTATAATATCTAATTTGTATGGTTTTCTGATAAGTTTGATAACAAATAGTAAGTTTTGTATGTTTTTGAGTAAGCAAACGTATGTTTTTAGAAGTAACAATAGCAAATACCACGTCAGAGCCAGCGTCAACTTCGAAAGTTGCGAGCCGGGTCAGCCGGGGCATCTCGCACATTGCCCCGCAAGTCGCAACGCCTATTGGCACCGTGCGCAGTACGGAGTGGGGGATTGAGGAACGCTTTATGCGCCCATGGCGGAATATGTATCCGCCAGAAGTTTTCTCGGTCACCGCTGCACGCAAAAGCGCTGTAGTCGACTTTATTTATTATTTCTGTCAGCTGATAGCGTTGTGCACAGACTAGCATTGTGTATACAAATATACAAATATGGTTAACTCGTGCTGTGTGGTGAATTGTCAAAATACTGGCAGTAACAGCAATTGCAGATTTTACAGATTTTCAACAGTGAGTTGGAAATTGAATCAGCGGAAGAAATGTACAACGAAAGAAAACGCCGCTTTATTCACTACAAACCACTACAAATAAATTACTTGCTACTACCAATTAACCTCATTTACGTACGGCAACAGCTTTCTTGTTTATGTTTACTTAGTAGACGCGCTACAGGTAACTACCACGTGGGTGATTACTAGGAAGGAAACTGCATAGAACAGCGCCACCTCGTGGCGATCTTAGTCCCGTCCGGCGGCAATAGAGATGGGCATATCGTACGCGCACGGCGCCAATAGCGGAGTCGACTCGGACGACGGCTGGGTGGTGGGGATAGATATCGATTTTAGCCTGCCAGCTGATATCGATTTTAGCCTGCCAGCTGGACATTCTCTAGTTTGCCCCGCTTACCGCTTAGCAGTGTGAAGTGACTTGCGTGTGTTTATTTCCCGTTGTTTTTTTACTTTCCAAGGGTTTCAACAATAAATTCAGTAAATAACATTATCGACCTGATCAAAAATAATGCTCTTTTGCATGACGTTAAAACAGAGTTAAAAAGTACAAAGAAAAAATAAATCAGCGATTATGTCAACTGAAAAAACGTATATTACAACACTACAAACATAATTTGAAACTATGTCCTTCATACAAAATGCATGCTCGTCCTAAATGTAAATTTAAATTAAATTTATAGAATTTATTTACATTTAGTGAATATATTTTAATATTACAATTCTGAAATATCTATATTTAGTGATAATCCTTGGCATCAAGTTGATTTGCGCATTTACTTACTTACTTACTTAGCCCGTGATCCTACTGCTGGGCAAAGGCATTTACTTGCGTAATTAATATGCGTATTAGTTAATATAAATTTATATGTATAATGTGTCGTGACATTACGCAATATCTTAAAATGAGATTTTCGTATCATATTATCAAATTTCATGTTTATTAATATTATTATAAAAGTAATTATATATTTAATTAAATGCATGACCTACTCGTAAACTTAACTGTAGTGGTCATATTTCATTTATTACATTGCAATGAAGATATCACGTTAAGGAAAAGAGCGGACACGCTAAAAATAAACCCGTTACATTAGAAAAGCCACCTCGTGACGGACAACTTATTGCGATGCGGCCGGGTCGAGGTAGAACAGTACACGAATATATAACCGACATACTATTTTCAAATCCTGCGATAGCGATACGAACTTACTTATTTCCATGACTGTACACAAAGTTGATCTAAAATTTTCCATAGAATTGAGAAATGTATTCATGTTAGAGTTGTCATTTGAAAAAATCGACTTTTAGTACTTTTCTCGACTTTTCCAACGGTCACAGAAGATTATTTATAAATAATTGAAGGTAACCGTGCAGCTATCATTTTGTAATGAAAAAAATTAATATCTCAATAATGACAGATGTTATAGGGTATAGTATAGGGAATGTAACATAAAATTGATCTAAAATTTAATGAAGATTTTAAAAATGCGATAAAATACAGGGTGTTCCATTTGAAATAAAAAAGTTGACATCATTTCCGGTATAACCGGAAGTAACCGAAAACTCAAAATATTTTAGTTGAGACGGTCGTGTCCGACAATATAAGTCCACAAATTTTCAATCTCTCATTACATTTGTTTCTCCATATACCTACTTCTAATGGTAGCTCGTTGTGGGAGACCCTGTATACTTTCGAAGTACAACAATTTATTAATTCTATTGTATACAGGGATGTACCAAAACTGAATACAGATGAAAACAATAATTTTATTTGAATCAAATTTTTATTTCTTTGAAAAAAATAGAAGTATTTTTAAAAACAAAGCCGAAAATATTATTTTAAAGATAAGTAACTTTTTATTAGGTCCAAATAAGTGTTGTTTTGTTTACGATGTTTCCATATTTCGATTATCTACATAAGTTGGTTTAAGCTTCGAAATTGATGAAGTAAATATTATTGCAGCTAGTTATACCCCAAAAAAAATTAAACCATTAAACAGCCTGACACATAACCTTTAACTCAACATTTTCCATAATGTTCTATTTGATAAAAAGAAACCCAAATCGCTGAATCTGACGCAACAAAAAAAATATTGATTAATTTTCAACAGCGTATGCATTTTTTAGTAAAAAAAAATTGGCATATCAAACCATATCATATTATTTTATGAACTGAGTTTCCTAAATCAAGTTTAATAGTGCAAATACATAATTTAAAATGACAATTTGCTCTACTTACGGGTTTCGGTCGTATTAAATATGAATCTGCAGATTCCTTCGGGATTTTTGAACGAGATATACGATTTTTATGAGAACTGACAGGCGACACTACGTTTTCGTTGGGTCGTCGATAGTCTACTGGCGTCGCCATTTGTAGTGGGGTGGAGAAATGAAAGCGACGCCGACCGCCGCGGCGCATTGCAGTGGCGTCTCCCTGCAATGTTTATGTAACCCCCAAACAAATACATTATAAAATCTCCTCTCAAAATTTAAGAAAACAGTACCCTTGTTTGTACTGCACAATGTATACAATAATACTGGAGGATGTATAGTTTTCTTTTAAACTTCTCTATTTCGTCGCGTTGTTTGTTTCAACAAAGTATAAGAGGAAGGAAATATTGGAAGCGGATTGTATCTGATACAACCAAATACAGTGTGTCCCCCGATGGACCTAACTATACCTAATGGACGTAATTTTTAATTTCTCGAGAAAAAGTAATTCTTTATGAAGAGGTTTGGATGTCCTAAAAAGTCGAAAGCCATTGTTAATATTTTGATTTAACATACAGGATGGTTAGAAAACACGAAAATGTTAAATTGGCCGAAGAGTAAACTATCGGTTTTTCGAAATTAGATCAAAAATGTTATAGGTAAAAGTTAGTTTGAATTAATTTTATGCTCAAATATCAAACTTGAATGCTCTATTTCAAATTTTACATCTCCGACCAGTGAAGAGACATGACATAAAGGTGAACAAAAAAATTAGAGACCACAAGGGGGTATTCCGGTGTTTTTGAAATTGTCTATTTTTACAAAGTATGGGTGCTACTGTTTGCTACTTCACAAGTAAAATATCAAACATTGTTTTAAATTAAGAGAAATCGTTGTTTGAAGTTTGAATTAGGATTGGTCTTTGTGACGTCACAAAGACCGCTCAAAGTGAGCGACTTGACAACGTTGCTATATCTAGGGTGCACGTAGTAAATTTTTGTCTTCTGTTGTGTAAACGTTTAGAATCGCTCGTCTGTTGACACCTGCTTTGGTTATTGAGGTTATATCAAACACTTGTTCAAAATGTATAAACTCCAACGCCGACATTGTTCTGTGCCGGGCTATAACAGCAGTAGAACAGTAACTTCTGATAAGATTTTCTTTACATTGCCGACTAGCGAGATGAGAGATGTTTGGCTTCAAGTTTCAATGATCAAATCATCTCTCAAAAAAGGTACCTTTATTCGTTGTCAAACAACAGGGTCGCCAACCGTCAACTTGGCCGATCAGCTGTTCGAGAGCTGTCCGCTCAAGGTCTATAAAGTAGTAAGGTTATCCAAGTATGAGATTTCTCAGTTTGAGGGGTAAAGGGAGATCGTGACGTCACTAGAGTCGTGCGCTGCCACCAATTTGAATGCTCATTTCGTTGTATGATTTAGGTTAAGTAGGTGCATAATTACATTGAAAAAATAAATGCATCTTTATTGTGATCATTTTTAAATGATTAGGATGAAAAAAAATTGATGAATGTGATTATCACAACATGCTATTTCAATAATTTGTTAATAATGCTGAATAAGTACATTAGTATGTAATGTATGTCCGATTAAAGAAATGTGTTGTGCTAAACCAGGTGTCTGCAGTTGGAATCAAAATTTAGCAGAAATTCAGTGAGTGGAGTCAACCTACAAACAAAATCAAGAGCCGGAGTCGAAGGTGGTATAACGGCTACCACATATTTTTGCAACCATGCAAATTGGGGGTTGAAACACTAAAATTATCAGGAATTGAAGTCGAATGTTTGGTTTACCGACTCTACAGATAAATAAATAGAAAAACTATAACTAAATCAGTATTGGTAGAACTTGCTTATTAAACCACTCATTGGCTTGTCCTGATTACTATTTGGTTAGAACATACGTACAAAGAAAAAATAAAAAATCAGTAAGAAGCTTTATTGTACAAATTTTCTCATCTTTGTTGTAATTTTATTTTTAATATCAGCTACTCTTCGTTAAATATTTAGATCTTTTTGCTGTTGAAAAGTAAAATTTAAAAAATTTATCCTTACATATATTCTTTGCTCGACAAAAGCTTTCAAAACTATGGTATCAATTGTTTTAAAAGTTCTCTTCTTAATTTACTGCTAGTCCTTTTCGAATTATTAATCCCATCCCCCGTAAGTCTTTCGAACTTGCTAATTCATTTTATTAAACAAGCGTTTAAATTCTTCCGACGGTTTTATTAGGCCGCCAAAAGATAAATGACGTATCCAGGATGGAAGGGAGTATGGGTGCTCTTGCTGGTCTTCGTATGAGTAATGTCCCAATTGTGGATGAGTTCTGCTTCAAACTTTGATCACGTGGAAAAGTAAAATATGATATTGTTAATCCAATCACTGTTGAAATGTTATACCTCATACCGCAACCCGGTACGGAGCAAACCATAGGCATCTAAAATTGATACATGATTTAGAATAATGTAATTTCCAATATAAATTAATATCTTACCTTTACTAACTTAATAATTACTTCATAAAATACTACACTAATAAAACAACCAATAACGTAGAACTATCAACTATTGAATATAACAATATAAACGCAGAATAACGATTAAACACGAACAAAAGCAACCTTTCCAATTCACTAAAAAACCTATAACGAGCTGAGCTGGCAATAATTAAACGTATCTTTGACCAAACTAAACGAGCGATGTATGCGACGTGATGCGAAGTGTGCCGGGACTCTAGTGACGTCACGAAAGTAGAGCATATAGGGATCTGAGGGGGGTATATAAATTGCACTATAGGAAAGATAGCAAACTGGATAACCTCTCTCTTTATAGACCTTGCTGTCCGCTGTTGCCACCGCTACTAGGGATTGGTAATCATTGTGTATTTCCGAGGGTGGTCGGTGAATTCAAACGAAATGCACTTTTAATTGCAATTATCTTATAGAAAAACTAAGTCAAAAAGCTCATAGCTTAACTATATGAATCCTCATAAATTGTACAATAGGTTAAACCGAATATCTGCTTAAATTTTGACATGACCGGAATACCCTATTGTCGAGATCATTAATCGCCGTTTAATATTCCAGTTGGTTACAAAAATTTTTCGTCGATCGTATTCTTCTAGCGTCGTCTACATAGATTTTTCTTCGCCAATGCCTTTTAAGGTTATATGACAATTTATGTAATTTGACACTTGACAGTTCTAGAGGCGGTATGTTTTGATTGGAAGGTTTCATTTCACATATGTTCGATTGGCCAATCAAACGACGTCTTTACGTCGTCTGATCGGCTATAACAAATCATGCATTAATAGAGTTGTTTAATAAACGATTTCCTATTCAGTAAACTGATTCATAAATAAACGATCGACGGAAAAATATTTTATTGAAAGTATACAGCACGTATTTTCTTAAAACAATACAGATATAATTAAACAAGTTACCGTATAAAAAAACAAATAAAACGCGTACTAACAGTCTGTACAAAAAGTATGACAGTTTGTCAGATCCGACAGCGTTGATCTTTGTCTGTGTCTTTCTTTTTTACTGTTTTTCTTGTGCCACAGCCACTTGAGATAGTGGATATACACATCTAAAACTTTAAATTCGACATTTTTTCTAAGCGCGTAAAACATATCTGCTAGCGAGACTTTTAAAATATGATATTCCTCCGTGTCCGTTATATGATTCTCCCCGACATTTAACATCTCCATAATTAAACCTTTAAATGTGGTTCCTGTAGATTCCATATACTTTACTACGGCTAAACACTCATCCAGCGTGTAACTAGATGTCGTTTCCTTCAAATATTTAACGACTAAACTTCTAGATTTTTCGGAATAAGTGTTCGTTGCCATCTCAGTTATAGCTTGAAGCGTTAAAACATCTTCTTCGCTTGTTACGTCACTTTCGATGGTCACATCACTGGTCGTTGCACTGCTTTCGCACTCGGAAACGTCTTGTTTTTCGTCTACGGTATTTTTCTTGATCTTGTTCCTTCTTTTCTTTCGTTTGCGTAACGTTGGTTTGGTGGTTGGACCTGCGTAATCCAATAGGTTATCGAGGGAAAATTCTACAGTTGCTTCTTGTGCATGGATAGTCTCGAAAAATGATTCCCAGTTTTTCTCACGCTTCTTATAATCTGGAAAACGATTAGATATAGATAGGTTAGTTTATAATGCTAATAATTACCTATTTTTGCGAGTGATTCCATTAAATTATCTATGTAATCCATGATGATAATATGTTGTTGTGTATAACCTATAACAGGCGTTATGTTTGATTTTAAATCTCTTAAAATAAATAACCTAAAAGGCGGGAAGTCCGCCTCATGAAAAGGAGAAATCTACTTTACCATGGCAGCAGTTTAGAAACGAAGTTGCGCCACTAGATGGGGACACGTGTTACTTGGTGTTACAAACTCAATCAAATACATTTTTGGAATAGGTAAAAAAATACAAAAAATATGCACTATAATAAAATTTATTAAAACTCATTTCAAATGAATAAACATTCACTATGAATAAATATTTTCAGAGATCAACATAACTTGTATCTATTATAATATTAATAAATAACAAATATTCGATTAGTTGCAAAAATTCGATGAATTTTAAAATACTATGAACCTTATAGGACTCAATACAAAAGATTTACAACAGAATTAGAATAATAGTCTAGTTATTTTAGATTTGGGTAGACAAATATGTCCTGAACATCATAACAAAGTTCCCTAAAAATTTGATGATATTATTTACTATTATTATTATTAAAATACCCAAAAAAAGTAAACAGAAACTGTTCTTCTGTAACTATTTCTGATGCTTAGAGAAAATATTTGTTAATAAAAGAGAAGGAAGCACAAAATATAATCATTCTAGAAAAATAAGAAAGATAACACAAAAACTCCGAGATGCAAAAAAAATTAAAATACAGATGAGGTAGAGAGGGTAGACTTTGTTTCGTAAAAGATGGTAAAACATAAATGTTTAACATTTCTTAATAACAAATCTTATATATCGTATATTTAAAACACTTAATATTTACATGAATATATTCATTTGTCAGAATAATGTACCAAGTTTGACTGTAATTTTGTTAATAATTTGTTTTGCTAAGCTTAATACTTTCGGAGATGTGAAGTTCAGGACATTTTTCAGAATCTATTAGCATTATATTCATAGATGGGCTAAAATGACTATACCTTTTCTAGTTCAAATTGGCACTAATCAAAATCAAATTGGCACTAATCAATATCAAAATGACAATTAACAAATTCAAGTTGTCATTAAATAATTTTAAATTAGCAGTATCATACGATTAAATAGAACTAAGTAAATAATTTTATTTGTGCTATAGTTTAAAACAATCACATGGATATATTAAATAAACATTTGCTAAATTAATTAATTAGAAAATAATATGCTCCATATTTAATGCCACGGGAATATATCTTTGAATATGGGCTATGAATCTTGCATAGTTGGCCACATTGATTGTATTAATATTATTCTGAACAAAATTTTCTAACCGGCGCATTCTGTATACAGTTTGGGAGTATTATGCCGATCTTCTCCTGCTAAAACATCTCTTAGGTTATCTGCCAAATATAATTTTACACTAGCCTTTAATACAGACCAAGCTTGCTCAATCGGATTTAACATGGGACTGTATGGACTGAGTCTTATTAATCTATGGTGAAAAAATTCCTGGTGATTATTTTTTGACGTTTCTTAAAACCAATGAAATGCTTCTTTATTTGTCACAAGGGTAAGTTTCAACCAATTATGTCATTATTATAGTGGGAATAAATCTCTTGTGATTATTCTTGGGAATGTAGCTTTTATTTGCCTAGCAACTGTCAGATACTTGTCAAAATAATTACTTAATTGTGTCAACGCGAAATGGGTGAAAGTCATCGGTTTAGTACCTTTTCTAATGCAGAAATTACAAAAAAGATTTTAGAAACTACTTCGAAAAATACTCTAATAAGTAATCAGTCTATATGGAGACAATTTAAGACCTTCACCAAAGAAAGAAATTATATTCTGGATCAATCTACTACAACAGCTACTCTGGCATTGATTTTAAAAGATTGGGCTTATAACATGAAAAGAAAAGACGGAAATGATTATAAAGAAGCAGTAATAAAGACAATGTGGAATAAAACGGCAAAATTAGTTCAAGAACTTTACTTTAATAAGTATAACAGGTCCTTTGATCCTTTCAATGATATAGAATTCAGAAATGCTCGGAATGCAAGAGATGCAAAAAGAAAAATTTTACAAAAACATCCTGAAAAGCACAAACAAAGTTCTGTGGCACTTTCTAATACAGAATTGTTGCAAATTTTTAACTATTGGGACGAAGATACACCTTGTGGATTGCAAAGAAAGTTTTTTCACGTTGCATCGTATGAACTAGCTTGGAGGGGAGGAGAAGCTACGAAATGTTTAGTTCATTATTTTAAAAAAGAAACCGACAAAAAGATTAAATACTGGCCGCACTGAATACAATCCCATCTTTACAAACACTGCACAGGGTGGAGCACAAAGGTGCGCTAATAGTAAATGGTTGACTCCAAACATAAATAACCCAGATATTTGCCCTGTTCGTCTTTTTGAAAAACTAATGAGTAAACGTGAAGAAAATATTAAAACCGAACGCTTGTTTCTTACTCCAAATCCGGCTTGGCAAACTCATGGTTTTTGGTATAAAAACGTTCCTGTGGGAATAAATTCCATTTGAAAATGGATGAAAGAATCCGCAGAAAAAGTAGGTCTAGACACAGTTACTAAAAAAATAACTAACCATTCTGCCAGATCAAGTGCAGTAAGTAACCTTTCAAAAGCTGGTGTAGGAGAACAAGAACTAATCAAGGTCACTGGTCATAATTCTGCAAGTTCGATTAAACCATACTTACAATTGAACCAAGAACATCATTCAAATATAATAAATAATCTTAGAGAAAATACGCAGGAGGAAACACTTAATATAACAAGCAATTCCAAATCCTCAATAAATAATGAGTCTCGAAATATTTTTAATAATTGCGTTTTTCATTGTACTAATTTAAATTGTTAATTCTTTTAATATATTTACAATGTGTCAACGATATTTTCATATATTGTAAGTAATAATTAATTAAATTAAATTTTACAATAATTTTATGATAGTTTTATTGATCTTTTTTATTGTAAAAATTTGTGAATCAAAAAATAATCTAGTCAAATATAACTCGAGAGTTCCATAAATTAGAAAATAATTTGACAGATTTTGTTCAAACTTGTTGCCATTTGGCAATAGCCAAATGGCAACAAGTTTTCAAACAATCTGTCAAATTATTTTCAATTTATTCTCACTCTCTTGTTATATTATTACTGAAAATTAAATTCAAAAACATACCAAATTATAAATAAAAATATGTGAAGCACTTTTAAATTTGCTTCATTGCCAAAATTAGTACTTACTTCAATTTAATTTAATTATTTTTTGTTTAATTAAATGCAGTCACGAAATTTGAAATTACACGTTAGTTTCTTGTTCGCATAAATTTTCGTCTATAATTGCAACTCACTCTGTATATTTATTGATTTTCTATGAATGGGACCGACATAATTTTTGTCATATAGGCTCAGAACTTGTCTGGTGATAGGTTAGTTATCTTATCTGGAATGTAAGATCATATTGAAATCCACCACCTACAACTCTGTTCTTCTCCTAAAGTACCTACCATTATGAGCAGCAGATTCAAATTATAGATTTATTTTGTCACACATTTGGAAAGGCAAAAATATTGAAAACAAATAATGTTAGAGTTTGACCAATAACTCTGCCAGATTGTTGTTTCCTAGAGGTTATTTTGTTTTTATGTAACAGATAATTATAAGTAATATTGTCAATTGAAGTTAATGAATAATCTAGAATGTGGCCGTTGGATGCAATATCAAAGTAGTGGTTTATTGGGTTAGAAGGGCCCCAAATCAAAATTATTCATGGATTAACCTTGTTTATTAATCCAATATTTAAAATAATAATGCCAATTTGATTTTGATTAGTGCGAATGTGAACTTAAAAAGGTATAGACTATAAATTAAAATAATTCAACCTCTTACGTGTTTTCTTTACATTAGATTCGTTAGTACGTAAATATTACAAAAAACGTATCACACTGGCTTTAAATCATCTGTAGCAAAAGTTTCATCAGTTGCGCTAGAGCTTACAGGTGACGCTAAGTTTTGTCTTTTAAATCCAACACTTAGTTTATTAGCAATGTCTATCGGATCACAGTCCTTCGTTTCAGGTAGATATATCCTAAAAAAAGTATATCACATTATACAGGATTATAATTATAAAATTTTTTTTCTTATTTCGACATACCTTACGAATATAAACAGCATAAAAGTGATAAATCCAAAAATGTAGAAGGACGAAGGCCCTATGGTGGACTGCATTAACGGAAACGTCATGCCGATAAAGAAGTTCCCACCCCAGTTGGCCATGCTTCCCAAAGCCATCGCGATTGGTCGCGGACTCACTTCAAAAAGCTCCGATCCTATGAAATAAGGAATTGGCCCCAAACCAATCCCGTAGGCAAAAACGTAGCTTAATACTGCTATTATACTAACATACGGCATCCAAGAAACACTCTCCTAAAATAAAAAAATTAAGTTTTAAAAAATTTTACAGACATAAATTTGCTTGTAGATTCCTATGGAAGCAATGTAGCATATAGATAAATTAGGCTTAATAGTCTTAAAATTTATAGCTTAATCGTATTTAGCGAAAAAAACTTAAAAAAATTGTTTTTTTTTCGGAGATTTTAATGAGAGATTAGACGACAAACCCGCGAAAATAAAAAAAAAAGATCAGAATTAGTTTTATAATGTAGATAATTTTTAATTGTTTTGGTGACTTACCATGAATGTGATTGCAACTCCTAGTAGGACTAAAAATACTGTTGAAAGGGCAGTGCTAAGTAGAAATACTGCACGTCTTTTGTACTGCGACATGATGTATATGGAAAGAATAGCCATCGAGAGGTTCACACATCCCGCTGCGACTGTCGCGTATTCGCTGTTTTGTTCCGATAACCCAGCAGTTTGGAAGATTGATTTCGAATAGTAGAATACCTTGAAAATACAAAAAAAAAGTAAGAAAAAATAACATTATAACATTGTTTTTGAAATTTTTTTAGTTTTTTAGTTGAAGTACCTATACCAAATTTGATTTCCCTAGAACTTTTATTTAAAAAGTTACAGGTGAGGTTAAAAACTACCCATAACTCATAAACAAAACAATTTTGTATATACATAAGTTAGCTTTAATCGTCTTAAAATCTTCAGATCTATCCGGTCTCATCAAAAAATCACAAAAAACAATGGATTTTCCCGAAGACTTCAACGGGGCATTAGACAACGAACCCGAAAAATCAAACTTACCGCGTTTATTCCGCTGAACTGTTGACCACCTTGCATACAACAGACCAGCAATAACGGCAACGTCAACGTACGGTCGCTCAGCACGCCGTAGAATCCAACTGAAGTACCTTTCTTTTTACCATCTTGCAGTTCGATCTCCAATTCTGCGATTTCCTCTTGAAGTTGATCCAGATTCCTATTCCTAATCTTTTCCAGAACTACAAAAGAATAATTTCTTAGAAAACGTATCGTTATAAATGACATAATTTTTACCATTTGCAGCCAATCTACGTTGTTGTTTGACGACGAAAAGATATTTCGGACTTTCAGGTAAAAATGGTATTGCTGATGATGATAGGAGGACCATTATGAGGAAAAAAGCGAGTAATATGGGCCACATGTCTTCTGTGCCCATCACTTGCTGTAAGGACATTACTTGTGCTAAGAGGACGCCAAATGTCACCCCTAGAGGGCATAGGACCCCCATGGCTCCTCTTAAGTCAATTGGTGCTAGTTCTGTTAAGTACATAGGCATTATACAAGTGATGGAACCTAAAATAAAGAATCCATGAGCATCTTAAACTATAGATAACAGTGTGTGACAGTGAAAATGTACTTTTCACGAGTCATACTCCTCCATTTTGTATTCGATCTCGAAAATTAAAATCAAACTTGGTAACCTAATAAAATTAAAAGCGCCATAAGTACCGCAAAATTCCCTGTTTTTAAAGAAGAAGAAGTCTATGTCACTCTTCTTGGAAATATTTACCGACTGGATTGCTGGTACGTTTATGTGGAGTAAGGTAACAAATAAATGCACGTCCAGTGTGTTAATGGAGTTACATTAGACCACTATGCTGACTTGATATGCGTATAAGCTATAAGATACAGAAAATAATTAATATATAACTTCATGCATGTAATCCTCATATACACCAATAGTTAATGAACCATTTGCTGATTCGTATAATAACTTTAACGATGAATTGAATAGCAAACCGTGCAGGAAATCGTACTATAATTAATTCGGTTATGAATCTGTAGGTTATGTTTACCACGATATTTATATTTTATGTCATCGTCTTCTTCTTCTTTAAAAACAGGGAATTTGGTGGTGCTTGTGGCGCTTTTAATTTTATTAGAAAAAAAATTCATATGTCCGCAAACGCTTCGTTGCCGACCTACAGGGTGTAGAAATTTCAAGATTTTTTTTAGTTTTTTCTTTATAGCTCTTGTAGTTTTTGAGATATTTAGCTCTTATTTGGAATATGGGTTATGCTGTAGGACTTACATCATTGGGCATACCAAATGCTTTTAAGAATCTACAGGGAGATATTTTTTCAGGAGTCATGCCCCCTTTTCTCCCCATGAACTCTTTTTCGGTGCGCCGCTGGTGGATTCTAAAATACAAAATGCTTTTTTGTTTTGTTCTAAAGCATTTTAATCTTTTGTAGTTTTTTCGTATTTGCCACCGTTATCGAGAAAAAAAATAAAAGCTTTTCTGTGTTTCGCTAGATGAAATTAAATTTTTTTAAATAATTGGTCTAGTATGCCTTGGCTTGATTTAGATAACCTTTTGTTTGTATTTATTTTGACATTTTATTCGCCACCAACTGTTAGAAATTAAAACTAGGATACAAGAACTATAAAGAAAAAACTAAAAAACTCTTGAAATTTCAACACCCTGTAGATCCGCAACAAAGCGTTTGCGGACCTATGTTTATATGAATTTTTAGTCATTAAATAAGCCAAAGAATTACCCCTTTTCGTATTTACATGATATTTAGGAACACCCTGTATATATTTATATATGCAATATACCGAGTGTCCAAAATTATCGGTTCACCATTGGTAACTTTGTTATTAAAGCAGATACAACGTTGGTTAAATAAGCAAACTAGTAGTATTTTATTCGGTTATTAAGAATATGAAAACAAAATAATAATTCAAAATTTGGTTTTCAAAATATTCTTGTGAATATTTTTTTTTAATGTGACTGCATCTTTTTACATAGTTGGAAGAAATTTTAATGAGTAATAACATTAATCGCACTATGTTTAACACTACATAAAAATAAGTAGAAACAAATAGATACATAAATACTTAACAACAACAGCAACGTATAAAATTGTAAATTAATTGAATACATGTTTTCAATGTAATAAATGTTCAAAAGTACCACCTTCTTGATCTACGCACTTTTGAGCTCTTTTTTTACACTTCGAGTGGCTTTTAAGATTGTTCTGCCGTCGATGTTGTTTAATGCGTTTCTTACCGCTATTTCTAACTCTTCCACATTCTGATGTCTTTCCTGGTAAACTACGTCTTTCACAGAGCCCCAAAGATAAAAATCAAGCGGCGTTAAATCAGGTGACGAGGAGGCCAACGAACTGGCGCGTTTGTTCCTATCCATCGCTGGTCAAAAATTGTATTTAAGTAATTAACAGATTGTATGCTATTATGAGCAGGTGCGCCATCCTGTTGAAAGTAAATGCGGCCGTTTTGAATAATAGGAACATGGTCCAGGAAATCTTCAATAACTGGCGTTAATAATTCAACATAACGTTGTCCGGTTAACGTGCCGTGATAAAAAATAGGGCCAACAAGTTTAGATCCTATTATGCCGCACCAAACATTTAAACTAAATCGGTTTTGTGGATTACGTGGATCCACTACTAAAGGATTTTCTTTACTCCAATAATGCTCATTGTGTTTATTGCGCATACCTGTGTTTGAAAAGTTAGCTTCATCTGACCACAAAATAAACTTAAAATTATCTCGTCGTTCATTGCAAAAATGTATAAACCAATTAGAGAACACTAATCTTCTTTCTTCATCACCAGCTAATAATGTTTGCACTTTATTCATTTTGTAGGGATGGAATTTATTCTTTTTCAAAATTGCGTGAACAGTGGCCCTTTTTACTTCTAATTCTCTTGCACAGTTTCTGATCGATATTTTAGGGTAAGCTACAAAATGCGCTAGCACATTTGTCTCCGTTTCTTCATCAATAATAAAGAGCTTCTTTCTTCTTACCTTAGTAAAAGAATTTTCGTTGTTTCGCAATCTTCGATACAGTCGCAGAAAGTATTGTTGACTTGGTGCTTGACGATCCGGGAATGTGTGCTGGTATTGTAATAAAGCTTGTGCAGAATTTTTTCTGCAAACCAGATACGCCTCCAGCATATCACACTTTTCCAAATGTGTAAAAGGCATTTTATTTTTCAACAATGAAAATTATTAATCTATCTTTCTAACAGTTTAATTTGACAGATTTAGGTTTATTTACTTTGTTTCCAAGGAAATTTGTGTATTTCATTATTTGGCACTACATTCAGTCCGGCCTACTTACTTACCTTATTCCGACAAATATCACAAAATTAAACTGCGCATTACGTGTTTAGTTTTATGTTTAGGGTAATCATGCATTATCAACTTTCTGTTCAAAATTAAATTTTCTTTAAAAATATTTGACAAAATACAGAGTGTTACAATGAAAAAAACATTTTTTCGTAAATATTTCGAAAACCATATTTTCAATTATTTAGTTATTACCATAATCTTACTCGCCGAAAAAAATACTACTAGTTTGCTAATTTAACCTACTGTGTAGTTATAATATTAACAAAGTTACCAATGGTGAACCGATAAGTTTAGACACCCGGTATATACAGTGTGTCCCCCGATGGACCCAGCTATACCTATAATGGACGTAATTTTTAATTTCTCGAGAAAAGGTCATTCTTTATAAAGAGTTTTGGATGTCCTAAAAAGTCGAAAGCCATTGTTAATATTTTGATTTAACATTCAGGATGGTTAGAAAACACGAAAATGTTAAATTGGCCGAAGAGTAAACTATCGGTTTTTCGGAACTAGAATAAAATTGTTATAGGTAAAAGTTATTTTGAGTTAATTTTATGCTCAAATATTAAACTTGAATGTTCTATTTCAAATTTTACATCTCGGACCAGTGAAAAGACATTACATAAAGATGAACAAAAAATTTAGAAACCACAATGATGATTGATCAGTTCACAGTAGTAACAGCGTATCAAAGCAATTTGTTGATAGAAGCTGATTGAAAGTATGTTGACTTTAGAGCAAGGGGTTTATTTAGTTCTGTGTTACGGCATAAGTGAGGTATCGTACTGCCGTGCTTTGAAGTTTATAACAGAAAATACCCTAAGGTATACGTTTCTGTCAATTGTGTTCGTGAATTGGTTAAAAAATTACATGCAACAAGAGACGTGAAAAATATTAAGAAAAAAAACCGTAATGGCGAAGATGATGCAGGAGCTATGCTATTGATTCCGTGACCACTTGCCCAAAAAAGTCGTTGAGGCAAGGATCTCGAGACTTGAACATCAGTAAAAGCCACCTGCAAAGGATCTTTTCAAATCAAAGATTTCATCCTTATAAACCAGTACTGATACACACTTTAGTAGAAGGAGATGATGCTCGTCGATTAGAATTTTGCCTATTAATGGGAGAACGAATTATGGTCGATAGATTTTTCTACAGAAAAATTATTTTCTCTGACGAAGCGACGTTTACCACAAATGGAGTTGTTAGTTCACAGAATTGCAGATATTGGTCTCAGGAAAATCCAAATTTTCGTATTACAACCAATTCTCAAAAATAGTGAATGTTTGGTGTGGGATTTATTACAAGAAAATAATTAAAACAATTATTAACAATTAAAAATAAATATAATATAAAACTTAGAATACAACATTGAAATTTGATATCTGGGCAACAACTTTTACCTATAACATTTTTGTTCTAATTCCGAAAAACCGATAGTTTACTATTCGGCCAATTTAACATTTTCGTGTTTTCTAACCATCCTGTATGTTAAATCAAAATATTAACAATAGCTTTCGACTCCTTATAAAGAATGACTTTTTTTCGAGAAATTAAAAATTTCGTCCATTATAGGTATAGTTAGGTCCATCGATACACTGTATATATTTGTTATTTTAAATCTTCTGAATATTTTTCTCGTAAAAAGTATATTTCGTTCATTTTTTTTTGTATAACACAATGTAACCAGTAATATAATACCTGCTGCTAGTCCAACCAATAATCTTCCAGCAATCAGCATCTCAAAGGAATTCACCATTTTGCTTACAAAGAACAAAATTCCAGCTAAAGTAGATATTATGCTGCTGACAATTATTCCTCCTTTTCTTCCTGTCTTGTCGGCTAGCCAGGACCCTGTTAGTGATCCAATAGTGCCTCCAACGAGAAAGATGGAGACAATAGCGGACCACAGAAATTCCAATTGGCCATCGTTCATTATAACGCCATAACGCGTATACATACTTTCGTTGCAGAACGTTTTTATGATCTGGAACATGGCAGAAGAAGCTTAACGAAAAACGCTATCGGTGTAGCAAAATCTGACATTAGTAAATCTGTATTGAAAGTGTGAGATGAAATTGCACGAACTGCATACCTTTTTTTTGTTTTAAGTCACATTAGCACTGACGTCATTCACTTAAAACATCACATTTCCATTGGTTATATTATGTATTCGTTATATTATTATGTCAGTAATCAAAACTCACTTTGCTTGTTGTTTATTGGACTCATACGATATTTATTAGTAAAACAAGTTTAGATTGGTTTAATGATTGGGTTCTTCGAAATCTGTTGAAGTAATTGGGATATAGTTGAAGGGCTTTTTAAGTAATTTCATAATACGCTGCTCAAAAAATTGGGGGAACACTTTTTTCGAACCCTGCAACAATAGTTCTAGGCAAATCGAATTGAATTTCTGATCAAAATGTTAGAAACAGATTAAAAGAAGCGAATTTGAAACCAAGAAGACCTGTCCGCGCACCACGCCTTACACAGCATCACAAAGCAGGTTTGCTCTGGATCACAGAAATAGGCAACTTCGTCACTGGACGCCTGTACTGTTTACAAACGAGTCCAGATTTCGTTTAACTCGTTGCGACGGTCGAGTACGTGTATATAGACGTCCTGGTGAACGCTACGCAGCCGCTACTATACCGGAAGTGGATAGATTTGGTCGTGGATCTGTGATAGTTTGGGCTGGAATCAGTATAGACAACAGAAGTGATCTTGTTGTGGTTCCTGGTAGTCTAAATGCCATGAATTACATCGACAACATCTCGGATGACCATGTGGTGCCTGCTGCATATGGCATCGGTCAAAATTTCATCCTAACGCAGAACAATGCAAAGCCACATACCTAAGGTGACCAGATTTTTATTGTAGAAAAGCGGGGCAGTAGCGGGGCGGGGTGGGCGGTAGTAATTAAAACCAACCGTCTTTTCAAAAGATCGTACTTGAAAATAGAGAAATTCTAGGATTTTTATAAACACAAATTATTATTATGAGATTTTAGCGGAAATATGTCTTTTTGGGTTCCCTGAACATTTTTGACCAAGGTACAAAAAAATGTCTGTGTGTGTGTGTGTGTGTGTGTACCCGTTTTTGTGGAGACGATTCCGGAGAAACTACTAATGGTATCGGGACGAAACTTCATATTTAGAAGTTTTATAACCAAACTTAGAGCTGAAAAGCTTTCTGTTGAAAAGGGTCCAAAGGAACTGGTGGTTTACTCATAGCATTTTTCGAAGATTTTGCAAATGAGCCGCTATTTGTGTAATGTCGTCAAAATAGTTAAATAATAAATTAAAGGAGAGGAAATTTTCCATAATTTATGTAGATGACATTTTTTGGTAGAATTTATAGTTTAGCCGCATGAGCAAATTCTATTTCATCGAGATCGGGCGTACTGCTTTAAAACTAGTAGCCAGGATATGTCAGATTATTTTGATTCTAATGACAGTAGCTAGTGTCAAACGCTAATGTCTTGAAAATGCTACTGTCAATATAGGCTGCGTTCGGATATTGAACACCGTTACACTTTTTACACCCAATAACACGTAAGTGTCATTTTGACGGTGTACCCGGTGTCAACGGAGTACAATATCCGAATGCAGCTTCAATCGAGATATCTGTCTAGTTCTACTAGTTTTATTTTAATGCAGACATAGCCGATCTCGATCAAATAGAATCTCATGCAGCTAAACTATTAATTTTATACATAGTATGATAAAGTCATGTGCCTGGCCACATCAGATTTTTTTTTTATGTAATTTCGATACACGCTGTGAAATAACTGCGGAGCATGAGCAAATTTTAAAGTACTTTGTTAAAAAGACATCCATATTCTCAAGATTTTGTTTTTAGTTCATTCCAATATCTGAATTTTGTAGAAGATAAAAAATTTCAAATAAAACTTAGCAATTTGAAATAGCAATTTACAATTGCTGTTAAACCTTGCAGCAAATGGTTACTCGATTATGAGTGAAATACAAAATCTTGCTTCAAACTGTGTATATTCTACAAAAATTCAGATATTCCGATGAATTAGAAAACAAGATGTTAAGAATTGATATGGTTTTGTAAGAGACTAAGAGAGTACCTAGTTGCCAACCTGCGAGAGAAAAAGTTCCTTAATTATCCCACAGGATGTCTCAAGCTTAGAACAAAAACACTATTTTTGGTCTCCCAGAATAAATAATCAGCTGGAACATCTTATTTTCTCTAATTATCAACTGTATATTAATATGATAAATCTGATAAATTTCTTTACGTCTCGAAAAAAATAATGAAAATCGGTTTCAAAAAAAACAAAAAATTGTGAAACAACGGTTTTCGACCCTAAAATGTTGTTTCATAATTAAAAAAAGTTTACTGCATTTTAACGAACGATTTGAAAAAGGGAGTTTGAACGAAATAGCATATAGTTCATTTTTCGTAGTAATTCTCTAAAAATTCTGTAAAAAAATAATTTTTTTAAAAAAGCGGGACTTTTTAAAACTCCGCGGTACGAAGTCCTGACCTGAATCCTATTATTTAAAAAGTTACAGGTTTCGAAAAAAGTGTTCCTAGAAAACAGGATTACTATGTTCATCACGTGTTAATAATAAGCCCTTCAATTATGTTTTGAATTGTTGCAAAGAAATCACTGTTGAACTCGTTAACATATATGTATTATGGTATTTTTTAAACCAAACCAAAGGTTGTTTTATGACTGTAAGCTTGCTTAGTTACTATATCGATGATTTTTTCCCTGTATTTCTGGTCCAATATCCTTTGTCTTATTTATTATTATTATTTGTTATTATTAATTATGTGGTTCCTCAAACATTTCCTTTGTATATGCAAAAAGTATAATAAATTGGTTGGCATATATGTTTACCAAATATACGAAAGCAATGCTATCTATATCCACACAATTGTCAGTTATTAGTTTTTAATTGAAAGAAGATCTTATCCATATTTTTTATTGTTTAACACTCACTTACCACAGACACTACACACCACGTTTTATTAATTCTGTTTTCGTCAAAAAATCGGACTATGATTTTCGCAATTCTTTGCGAATGTGTCAATTTCTATTATCAAACAAACGTGCTTAAATATTTTATTTTTAAGAAACCGCGCGCACTTCACTCTTTTGTTCCTTCTTTTTGAGTTATTTTTGAAAGATGTTTTAGCAAAGCTCAGAGTGTAAAGTTTTGTATGAGAGAATGCAAGACGTTCAACAACTAATTAATTATATATAATAAACAAACGCAGAGCACTACTATGCTAAATGATTTTGGATTTTTTTTGGGACTTACTTCTGCCGGCGAATTTACAACCCCTATATTATAACCAACGGACAAAGCTGACCCTATCGTTGTGGACGCCCCGGCTAATATCAACAATTTCGTCCAACCGGTTCGACATTTTTCTTCCTGAAAACGAACGTACAAATTATCTCGTCAATAGAAATTATCGTGTGCTTTTACAGCACAACAAATCTAGTATATCTGTGGAACACAGTAATATGATGACCTAGAAAAAATATTATTATTATAATTTTATTATTATGTATTATAATCCCAGACCCCGCGACAAAATCATACCCGCATAAAACACTACTACGAATAATTATTACAGTGTGTCCAAGAAAGTCCGCATCATATGGAATTTTTTTTATTATCCATTTCTCAGAAAATTTTATTCTTTATAAAAGTTGGCGGCTTGTATGAAACCAAAACGGCACTAGTCAAATATGCAAATTTTGGTGCTATATACCGAGCGATTCAGAATATATGAATTTGTGATAAGAGTAAAGTACCTAGATGCTTCAATGCTTCGCAACCTTTCGTACAGAGATTCAGTCCTTTGAAAACTGCTTCTAAGTTCAACATTTTGTTATTCTGGAAACTTTATGGTTGGCAATACTTGCGCAAAATTTGTATCAATAAATTTTAATTGTTCATGCAAATCTTGTAATGATAGTACTTTTTTGCAGTCTTTAATACTAACTGCTTCATCAGGCAAATTTAAGACGAAGGGTTTGATGATATCAAAGTTTTTTGCATAAAAAATTTCCGCTTCTAACCATGTACCCCATCTCGTAATAACTGGTTGTGGTGGCAAAGGTAGATTAGGGCACTTTTCCTTGTAAAGAGACAATCTGGAAGGAGCTTTCAATAAAATTTTTTTGCATGTGCTTATTAGCGTATTCACGTCTGGAAATACTTCCCGAATAAATTCACAAATTCTATGAATAGCGTGTGCAAAACATGTCAAATGAAGAATATTTGGAAAATGTTGTTTAAGTAATTTTCCAACTTTTAAAATAATCGCAGCAGCGTCAGAAAAAAACAGTAATACTTTGGTAGCGTCTGTGATTCCTACTTTTTTATGGCGTCATTTACTATTGTACATTCTCTTCAGCTTTGACGGTACAGCGAAACTGAGTAGATATTAAATAGGGTTTATATAAGTCTTGCGGGTCCAACAATCCGACAACGACGTTGACCACACATCTACCCTTTATATCCGTAGTTTCATCTGCAGAAACCCAAATATGTTTATCGGATAGTTTTGACTTTATTTTAGAAATTGTTTTGTCATATTGCCCTTGTACGTAATATTTTCTAATTGTGGATTCATCGGGTAAGTCTCGTCCAGTATACTTCTTGATAAATTTTGTAAAAACGGGATTATTAATTTTTGTGAAAGGTATATTAGCAGAAATAAATGTTTCACATAAATCATCAAAAAACCAAATTGCCCATTCAACAATTTCTAGAAAAAAAAAACAAAAAAAGAAAAATTGTAAGATAGGTGGCTGTGACTTTACTCTTATCACAAATTCATATATTCTAAATCGCTCGGTATATGGCAGCAAAATTTACATATTTGACTGTTGCCGTTTTGGTTTCATACAAGCCGCCAACTTTTATAAAGAATACAATTTTCTGAGAAATGGATAATAAAAAAAATTTCCATATGATGCGGACTTTCCTGGACACTCTGTATGTATGTTGTTCTTCTATAATTGTGGCAAAATTGACACATGTTTTTGTATGGTAGCGCAGATACCATCGTCTTTTAATTAATTGGTCTGCAACCCACTTCCGGCCATTCCGGAAGGCACACCAACGTTTTTGTTAATAACAAAGTCTTCCTAAGTTCTAGTTATAAAAAATGGGCGTGATATTCGATGAGGGTATCGATACACTGACTGTCCTCCCCTTCAGGGAGGTGTGCCAAGTACTTCCGGCCAAATGGGGTTAGGCACACCAAGTTATCATGAAAGAATATGTATTTATCTATGTTACACAAGAATGAGAGAGATATTTTCCTTTTATTCAAATCATTTTACATTACATATAAATTATTCGTAGTGATGTTTTATGAGGGTACGTTTTGTCGCGGACTCTCGGTCTATTAAGATCAAAGTAAACATGCAGTAAAAATTTCATGGTATTCAAAAAAAAAACGCGTTTAAAGTTTCAGGTTAGAAATAGTTACAGAAGAACAGTTTCTTTAGTTTTTTGGGCGTTTCAGGCCAGAATAATGTTTTTTGTTTTTTTTTAATTCGTTTTTTAAAGTGAACAAAATATGTTTAAAATATTACCTTTATTTTGTAATCCATCACAGAACAAATAACAACTGACTTACAGTCGAGACAGTTCACCAGTGTAAACCATTCAATGCATATCAAGTATCTTTTGTATTGTACTTACAGTCACATGTACGTCAAAATGCTAATAAAAATTCTATTAACGAGGGCATCGACGCGTTTAGGTTTATTTATAGAACACGTGCAACACGTTTAACTAACCGATCGTTTAAATTTATACATAAACATAACCTCTATTTCGCTGCTAAATATAGTATCGTCATTTATTGATACAAGCGTGCGACGAATTTATATTAATAAATGCCATATCGTTATCCACTTAAAATTTTTCACTTATTTAAAGTTCTGCAAGTATTATCAAGATCTATGAATGCATGCATGCATAAAATAAAACTACAGTTATATTATTTATAATACCAAAACTTTATTTTTGCTTTTGCGTATGAAAAATACAAAAAATGGACGGATTTATTAACACAGTAGTTATGACTAGAAAAAAGGTATCGAGAATTCTTAATTAATACTGTTTATTAATTATAACTCGTATGGCTATGCAAAAATCGTTGAACGATGGCAGTACTGAGCAAATGGCGAAAATCCACCAAAACCAGCCACATTGCCAACCGTCAAGAACTAAATATGTCAAGTAGAAGCAGGCGCTGGAATGACATGTTATAGCTAAATCTTATTAAGGAATAAAATCATTACATAGTGTCAATGTTTATAGGTAAATCTAGGTGGAAAATATCCAGTGCGACAAGTTTTTGAAAACCCTTTCTGTATTAACTATAAAGAAGCTGAAAACCAAACTTCTTTTACTGCTTTTTTTGGTAGTTTAGTTTAGTAGTTTGTTCTTTTCAGTTCCTTCAAAAGTTACAGCCCTTTCAAGCAGGGCTGTGGAGTCGGAGTTCAGACAAATTTCAGAGGAGTCGGAAAAAATGTACCGACTCCGAGTCTGGGCCCATGTTTAAATAATGTAGAAAAAGACATGCGAGATGGCCGTTGCCACAATGGATAGTAAACGATTAACTAAACATTATTAGGTCTTTTACAAAGTAGATATAGTTTAACTACAAAACACACAGGTCGGTGGTGAGTGATGATTAGCAAAATGATTATTGTGAGTCGCTTGCCGCGTCGCATATATAGTTTATGTATTTCCCATTTCCAATAACCAACTTCAATATGCTAATCATGATAGCTAGATCATCTACAAATAAAAAATCGGACTTCGATGCATACTTATAGACGAATTAGAACTTTCCAAAGTGAAGCGTCAACGTGTGGTTTTCCTTATTCATCAAAATTACGAGAATTTGCTCCTATTCGTTCCAGCCACAAAGAACAGCTGAACAATTAATTAAATATTGCAAAAAGTATTTTAATGATATTCCCTTGCAATTTTAAAAAGAAAAAACAGTTTCCTACAGATTTTGTACCAGAAGAAACAACGTGATGGTATCACAGTCGTATTATCAACTCTCAACATTTTTTTTTTATTTTTATTTGTCCCAATATCTGAATGTTTGTAAAAGATAATGCTTTACTAGGAAAACTTTGCAATTTTAGCTTTAATGTTTGATAACTTTAAGCGTTTAACCGAAATTGATTCTTTTTTTTTTTGGCACATGAACAATTTTATCAATCATCCTTGATTATACAATATTATGGTATAATCACATTCCTTTGTATTTAACAAAATATGTAGAGATTTTAAATTGTTACTGATTCTGTCGAGTGGAGGTTACGGCTTTTAAGATTATTGGTGGCTATGTCGTAGTCTTGTTGCGATCAATTAAAAAACACCGATATTCGCAGATTTCGTCACCTACTACACTTGACAGAATTGAGCCAGATATATTTTTATTATTAGCAAAGGTACAAACTTCACTCTAACGTAATTTTTAATGCATAAACTTAAACATGCATAATATATGTATAATAGCCGATTAAAAATTATAACTGCATTTCCGATTTAAACTCTACCTTAAGTTGAATGTCGGAATATCCATGTATGCAAGTCATACTCGTTGTAGCCAGAATTGTGACGTCATTACCACTAACAGAAGTAA
Source organism: Aphodius sticticus (assembly GCA_963966075.1). Lineage (NCBI taxonomy): Eukaryota > Metazoa > Arthropoda > Insecta > Coleoptera > Scarabaeidae > Aphodius > Aphodius sticticus. The sequence continues at coordinate 77,305,739 of OZ014509.1, forward strand.
GAGTTGAGATTATTTTCAGCTTATTTTGCACTTAATGTTGTATTCATTGAAATAAATTTTATTTTGTACTATACAGTGGGTTTTTGTACTATACTTTTGTTATTATTAAAGATAGAACATCGGTTCAAGTGACAAACTAGTTCAGAATTATGTGCTCTCTAATGAGAAAACAGTTGAAGTTCTAATGATTGCAGAGATATTTTGAAAAAAAATATAAAAAAGCGTCCTTTTTAAATATGGCCATAATTTTGTGGTCCGATGAACAGGCCTTTTTGATTTTATTTACAATTAGATTATGTCAGATTTAATTTTTTTTGCCATTAAATTCGCTGGAAACAAATAAAATTTTGCCGGAGTCGGAATTGGAGTCGGACTACCAAAATTATCTGGAGTCGGAATCGACTTTTTTACCGACTCCACAGCCCTGCTCTTACATACACAATGTTGAAAGTTGCACTAATACAAGGTAAAATATAAATCGAGGTGAAAATTAGAAATAAAAACACCAAATTATAAACAAAAATATGAAGAACTTTTAAATTTAATGCGTTGTCAAAACTAGTACTTACTTCAATTTAATTTAATTATTGTTTTGTTTAATTAAATGCGGTCACGAAATTTTAAATTTCAGTTTACTTTCCTGTCCGCATAAATTTTCATCTATATAGAATTGTAAATCACTCTGTATATTTATTGATTTTCTATAAATGGGACCGACATAATTTTCGTCATAGAAGCTCAGAACTTGTCTGGTGATAGGTTAGTTATCTTATCTGGAATGTAAGATCATATTGAAATCCACCACCTACAACTCTGTTCTTCTCCTAAAGCACCTACCATTATGAGCAGCAGATTCAAATTATATAGGTTTGTTTTGTCACACATTTGGAAAGGCAAAAATATGGGAAACAAATAATATTAGATTTTGACCAATAACTCCGCCAGGTTGTTGTTTTCTAGAGGTGATTCTGTTTTTATGTAACAGATAATTGTAAGTTATATTGTTGTTTGAAGTTAATAAATAATTAATCCAGAATGTTCTTGGTCGTTGGATGTAATATCGAAATAACAGTGGTTTATTGGGTTAGAAGGGCTCCAAAACAAAATTGTTCATGGATTGACCTTGTTTATTAATCTAATATTTATAATAATGATCCAATACTAACCGCCGCCGCTATTTGTTACTATTTTTCCGCGGAACCCCTACCGACATCTTGCGGAATTTTTATTAATAATTTAGAATTCGAATGCCGACTTATCTGGATATTTTCCACCTTAGCTATTTTTTAACTATCTATTTTGCCTGGCTAACTATCTCAGAACAAATTGTATTAGACATTCAATCTACTGTTTATAACAAAACTAGTAAGGATACATATGAAAGCGGATGTGGAGTCAAACATGGTAACTCCTGTCAGAAATGCCAACAGCTCAAAAACTATCATCCCTATAGATGTACTCAAGCCAATCTTCAACCTGCAACCGAAGCTATCTGTCACATATCGCACACACAAAAACTACGACAACAAAAAAAACACGCTACTTTCAACCTACCATATTAGCGACAAATTTACTTTTTGAAAGAAAAAAAAACCAACTCCACAAAACAAGTACACTATTACATATTACATATGTATAATAAACAATGAATAAGCAATTCTTCGAGAATAATTTTCTCAATTCCTAAATTACGTTCCACGCGTTTCAAGTGTTTCATTGGCGTCTAAAAATAACTAACATAGAATCAAATTGCATCTAAGAGTCACGTGTATAGCGTATACAGTAAATTGGCCGTTTTATAAATTGCTTTAATAAGTGTCAATTAAATCCGTTGCTAGCAAGTGAGCTGTGATTAAAATCAGCGCCGATTATTAAATTGAATTATCTTCTAAAAACGTGTTAGTGTCAAACACACTCAGTTCCAAAAAATGACGCACTTGATTTTTGACGTAACTTTAACGTCTTATATTTTTTAAACCAGTAAGACGTTTTTTATTTTTTTTTTACTTGATGATAGACAATTCCTTTGTCTTTAAAAAGCAATTAAAAACGCTTTTTTTTCAAACCTTGCATATAATCAACTTTTTGAATTGATCGATAAACAGCTTTCTAGTGAAATAAACTCATACACAGTTTTGAAAATGTTTTTATTAAACAGAAAATTATAAACTGGGGAAACTGCTTAATACCCTGTATTGCCTAAATTGAATATCGCGGCGAGAATTGAAAATAAAACAATCGGCCGAGTACAGACTTCTGGGTGACAGCTATGTATATTCATAAAGTACAATCAAGTTGACAATTAAATTTCAATTTTGAACGTACCATGTGTACATGATATAAAAGGTACTATGCGTATATCATGTACCATGCGTACATGATATAAAAGAGTCGTTTATATCATGTAATTCCTACATTTTATGATCTTTGTGAAAAATAAATTTACGACCGTTGATTTTACACTTACTGACATTTTTTTTAATGATTTTGGTAGATCTATTAATTGTATTAATAGTATCGTAACCAATTTATGACATCACATCAGTAAATCATTGTGTCCTTTGATCCATAATCTGAATTTGGTTAGAGATACAACGTTATAAGTACAAGTAAAATTTTGCAATTGAAGAGTTGAAGTAAATAATGAACTAAGTGCTAAAAATTGTAAAATTGGTTTTATTACCTTAAAGTGGTATGGATATCACTGGCTTTAATGTAAATAACGGGCTACGTAAAAATGTGTCGGTAAATGCCTAACAAACTTGACCGCTCGATCTCGCATGAGTCAACTTTCTTCAAGTTTTTTGGGTATAAACAAGAGCTTGTTTATACCCAAAAAACTTTTATGTGAAGCATTTTTTGAAACTATTCACGGTTGGGGAATTAGTTAGGTGTTCCGGTAATTTTGACAAATTTTGATATACCGGGTGGTCGTTTTAACTTGCGACTCCTAAATATCTCGTGAAATATGCATGGTACGACAAAAGTGTCTTAAATAAACTTGTAGGACTCAAAGGGGGAAATGAGATGACGATATCAGTTTCATTGCAGATGGCGCTGCAATCGGCTAACTCAATTTTTTTAAATGGGAATACCCAAATTTTTTATTAAGTTTGAAAAAAAAGTCCAGGTCAAAGATTGTTCTTATTTAGCGTAAAATCATAATTTTATAAAAAAAAAGTTGAGTATTCCCATTTAAAAAAAAGAAGTTAACCTCATTTTCACCGATTGCAGCGCCATCTGCAATAAAACTGATATCGCCATCTCATTTCCCCCTTTGCGTCCTACAAGTTTATTTAAGACACTTTTGTCGTACCATGTATATTTCTCGAGATATTAAGGAGTCTCAAGTTAAAAAGACCACCCGGTATAGATTATGTACACTTTTAACTAAAAAATTATGGATTTTATTTTAAAAAAATGATTCCTATAAACTATTCTTAGAATTAATCTTAGAATAGGGTATTCCGGTGTTTTTGAAATTGTCATTTTTTACAAACTATGGGTGCTACCGTTTGCTACTTCACAAGTAAGATATCAAACATTGTTTTAGATTAAGAGAAATCGTCGTTTGAAGTTAGGATTGGTCTTTGTGACGTCGCAAAGACCGCTCAAAGTGAGCGACTTGACAACGTTGCTATATCTAGGGTGCACGTAGTAAATTTTGGCCTTCTGTTGTGTCAACGTTTAGAATCGCTCGTTTGTTGACACCTGCTTTGGTTATTGAGGTTATATCAAACACTTGTTCAAAATGTATAAACTCCAACGCCGACATTGTTCTGTGCCGGGCTGTAACAGCTGTAGAACAGTAACTCCTGATAAGATTTTCTTTACATTGCCGACTAGCGAGATGAGAGATGTTTGGCTTCAAGTTTCACTGATCAAATCATCTCACAAAAAAGTTACCTTTATTCGTTGTCAAACAACAGGGTCGCCAACCGTTAACTTGGCCGATCAGCTGTTCGAGAGCTGTCCGCTGTCAAGGTCTATAAAGAGAGAGGTTATCCAGCTTGCTATGTTTCCTATAGTCCACTTTATATACCCCCTCAGATCCCTATATGCTCTATATTCGTGACGTCACTAGAGTCCCGGCACACTTCGCATCACGTCGCATACATCGCTCGTTTAGTTTGTTCAAAGATACGTTTAATTATTGCCAGCTCAGCTCGTTATAGGTTTTTTAGTGAATTAGAAAGGTTGCTTTTGTTCGTGTTTAATCGTTATTCTGCGTTTATATTGTTATATTCAATAGTTGATAGTTTTACGTTATTGGTTGTTTTATTAGTGTAGTATTTTATGTAATTAAGTTAGTAAAGGTAAGATATTAATTTATATTGGAAATTACATTATTCTAAAGCATGTATCAATTTTAGATGCCTATGGTTTGCTCCGTACCGGGTTGCGGTATGAGGTATAATATTTCAACATTGGATTAACAATATCATATTTTACTTTTCCATGTGATCAAAGTTTAAAGCAGAACTCATCCACAATTGGGACATTACTCATACGAAGACCAGCAAGAGCACCCATACTCCCTTCCATCCTGGATACGTCATTTATCTTTTGACGGCCTAAGAAATCCGTCGGAAGAATTTAAACGCTTGTTTAATAAAATGAATTAGCAAGTTCGAAAGACTTACGGGGGATGGGATTAATAATTCGAAAAGAATTAGCAGTAAATTAAGAAGAGAACTTTTAAAACAAGATCCAATTATTGATACCATAGTTTTGAAAGCTTTTGTCGAGCAAAGAATATATGTACGGATAAATTTTTTTAAATTTTACTTTTCAACAGCAAAAAAATCTAAATATTTAACGAAGAGTAGCTGATATTAAAAATAAAATTACAACAAAGATGAGAAAATTTGTACAATAAAGCTTCTTACTGATTTTTTATTTTTTCTTTGTACGTATGTTCTAACCAAATATTGTAATCAGGACAAGCCAATGAGTGGTTTAATAAGCAAGTTGTACCAATACTACCAATACTGATTTAGTTATAGTTTTTCTATTTATTTATCTGTAGAGTCGGTAAACCAAACATTCGACTTCAATTCCTGATAATTTTAGTGTTTCAACCCCCAATTTGCATGGTTGCAAAAATATGTGGTTGCCGTTATACCACCTTCGACTCCGGCTCTTGACTTTGTTTGTAGGTTGACTCCACTCACTGAATTTCTGCTAAATTTTGATTCCAACTGCAGAGACCTGGTTTAGCACAACACATTTCTTTAATCGGACATACATTACATACTAATGTACTTATTCAGCATTATTAACAAATTATTGAAATAGCATGTTGTGATAATCACATTCATCATTTTTTTTCCATCCTAATCATTTAAAAATGATCACAATAAAGATGCATTTATTTTCTCAATATAATTATGCACCTACTTAACCTAAATCATACAACGAAATAAGCATTCAAATTGGTGGCAGCGCACGACTCTAGTGACGTCACGATCTCCCTTTACCCCTCAAACTGAGAAATCTCGTTTCTGGATAACCTTACTACTTTATAGACCTTGGTCCGCTGTTGCCACCGCTACTAGGGATCGGTAATCATCGTGTATTTCCGAGGGTGGTCGGTGAATTCAAACGAAATGCACTTTTAATTGCAATTATCTCATAGAAAAACTAAATCAAAAAGCTCATAGCTTAACTTTATGAATCCTCATAAATTGTACAATAGGTTAAACCGAATATCTGCTTAAATTTTGACATGACCGGAATACCCTATTAAAAAATTTAAAAATATGCAGGGTCTATTTGAAACAAGGAAAAGTTACCAAATATCCATAATACAATATATTTAAACGATAGGTTGTTTAAAGCCAAAAAAAGTTTTTTAATAAAAAGAAATTGTACGATATTGTTAGTATCAATACTGTGTGATACCTTCAGTAGTTTGTGAAAAAAAAAAATATTAGAGCTTGTTTTTGTTTTTTCTAAAATAATAATTCAAAATAAAAGGAAAACGTTGAGTGGATTTTGATTTCTGGTCCTTACTTTTTCTGAAGGAGGTTACTAAATAAGTCATTTTTAATGTAAACTTTATATAAACATCTTTATACGAGAAAGATTGCACAAAAAACAACAGTTTTTCAGTACATTTGCAAAATAACAAATAAATGCATTTTTAAAGAAAATTAATGACTATAAAATTGAGCAGAATTATCAAATATTGCATGGCTTTCAGTAAACGAGGTCCCATGTATTTTTTTTTGACAACGGACACTCTGTATGAAGTATACTTGGTCAAGCAACTTATTTTTATTAAGTTTTACTTTCTAGTATAAAAAAATATCAACTTAGCTTAAAATATGTATAAATAAATAATATGGCACTTAGCACCTTCTACGAACTTTTGAATTTGCTTTAGATTTGTTGCGATACAAGACCTCGGCAAAAAACAACACCAACATGTGATGTATAATCTGTTTAAATATGCACAAAACATTAGGGATGGCTTTCTATAAAACAATTATCTTGCTGCACACTATTTTCTAAATATCTCGGAATAATGTTTTTGGCGCTTAGTTCTTTATTTACTTCAACTCTTCAATTGTAAAATCTTGTTGATATAACAGGACACAGTCGTCCTGGCATCTGGATGAATCAAAAAACAAAATGATGAGAATAGATGAATATTTGTAATAGAGTACTTCAGACCCTGATCAAGGTCCTTATTTACTTGTTAGGATGTCTCAAACTTACACAACAAACCACAATTTTTATTCTGCCAGTATAGTACCTAATCTTAATTATAATAATTGGATTTTTATTGATGCTGGAAAATATGTACTCTATACAATATCAAAAATGTTTTTATTAGTTACTAAAACATAAAATCAGCAAATATTCAAGTTATTAGTTCTTTTTGTTATAAGAATAGCTGTCGGGTTCATTTCTAATCAGCAAAAACTGCACTGCCAGTATTTTATCATAAAATAATGCCTGTGGATGACCAATGCATTATTAAAAATAAATCCTTTGTTCTTTTTTAATAAAAAAAAATTAATCAATTATTACTCACCAGGAGCGCAATATTAGATTTTGAATACATATTTAATCAACTTTTAATATAATAATTTGTGCATAAATGCAGCAAAAAATGTATACCTATCCTACACTGCGTGATAAATAAATTATCTACGATGATATGTTACTTGCAAATTTTTGCACGTTATTTTAAATTCTTATTATAACATCTGTTATATTAATAACAATTTTTAATAGTATGTTTCAAGTCGACGTACAAATAACACATTTAACGGATAAAACAGTCGACAAATTTAACATACTTACCTAACGATCCATAATAAAAATACACTCTACGTTCACTATACCAAACCTAACGAATAAATTTAAGAATATTTACGTAGCGTACTAAAAACTCACTGCTTTTGTAGGGTTTCGTGCACCGTTGGCACATAATTCTCCCGCAAACAAAGCTTCACACTCCCTTCGATGCTCCATAGCAGCGTAATACAAATTGCTAGATGGGCAGTTAACGTAAGAAACTTTCCTGGTATTAATCCAACGACACTGTACATAACCACCTAAAAATGACTTAAAGTTATTCAAAAATAACTATTTTACTGGTTTTAAGTTTCAGGGAATTAGTTTCCAAGAAATATCTTACCAGAAAACGATTTTTAATGTATAAAAATCCTGCGGAATTATGCTTTTTCTCGCAGAGGTGCACAACTATTTGACGCAAGGAAATTATAGGTTAAGTTTGTCGCGTCGCCAGACTGATCGATGAAGCGTACTGCATACAGGTGGCGCTAAGTGTTCTATTTCGTTCTATATACTTATGTTTGTGTTGTATTGCCAAATATCGATCGAAGTACATTAAACATAAACGTTATCTAACATTGCGAAACTTTCGTTTTAAAATGTGTACTCGACAAATAAATAATACTAAAATCCATCTCGCGATTATTGAATATTATATTTACAGTATACCGTTTTTTACTCGCTACTAGTTTTATTCAAAGTAACGAATTTCATATTTAGCGGGTTCATTAAAATAGCGGAGATCCGACCTTGTAACGAGGTTTCTAAAACTCTTACCAAGAGAAGTTAGCTGCGAAACTTAGTAACCTAATAAAATTAAAAGCACCATAAGTACCACCAAAGTCCCTGTTTTTAAAGAAGAAGTCTATGAATTGACTAGTTGTTTATTTCTTTAGTTTATACTTTGAATATGTATTATATGTATACATAATCAATGGTTTATATTTATGTTCTTTGTTTGTGATGACTGAAAAATAACTGAAATATTTACCGATTGGATTGTTTGTAAATTTATGTGGAGTAAGGTCAAGGTCTATAAAGTAGTAAGGTTATCAAAGTACGAGATTTCTCAGTTTGAGGGGTAAAGGGAGATCGTGACGTCACTAGAGTCGTGCGCTGCCACCAATTTGACTGATTTAGGTTAAGTAGGTGCATAATTATATTGAAAAAATAAATGCATCTTTATTGTGATCATTTTTAAATGATTAGGATGAAAAAAAAATGATGAATGTGATTATCACAACATGCTATTTCAATAATTTGTTAATAATGCTGAATAAGTACATTAGTATGTAATGTATGTCCGATTAAAGAAATGTGTTGTGCTAAACCAGGTCTCTGCAGTTGGAATCAAAATTTAGCAGAAATTCAGTGAGTGGAGTCAACCTACAAACAAAATCAAGAGCCGGAGTCGAAGGTGGTATAACGGCAACCACATATTTTTGCAACCATGCAAATTGGGGGTTGAAACACTAAAATTATCAGGAATTGAAGTCGAATGTTTGGTTTACCGACTCTACAGATAAATAAATAGAAAAACTATAACTAAATCAGTATTGGTAGTATTGGTACAACTTGCTTATTAAACCACTCATTGGCTTGTCCTGATTACAATATTTGGTTAGAACATACGTACAAAGAAAAAATAAAAAATCAGTAAGAAGCTTTATTGTACAAATTTTCTCATCTTTGTTGTAATTTTATTTTTAATATCAGCTACTCTTTGTTAAATATTTAGATTTTTTTGCTGTTGAAAAGTAAAATTTAAAGAAATTTATCCGTACATATATTCTTTGCTCGACAAAACTTTCAAAACTATGGTATCAATAATTGGATCTTGTTTTAAAAGTTCTCTTCTTAATTTACTGCTAATTCTTTTCGAATTATTAATACCATCCCCCGTAAGTCTTTCGAACTTGCTAATTCATTTTATTAAACAAGCGTTTAAATTCTTCCGACGGATTTCTTAGGCCGTCAAAAGATAAATGACGTATCCAGGATGGAAGGTAGTATGGGTGCTCTTGCTGGTCTTCGTATGAGTAATGTCCCAATTGTGGATGAGTTCTGCTTTAAACTTTGATCACGTGGAAAAGTAAAATATGATATTGTTAATCCAATCACTGTTGAAATGTTATACCTCATACCGCAACCCGGTACGGAGCAAACCATAGGCATCTAAAATTGATACATGATTTAGAATAATGTAATTTCCAATATAAATTAATAGATTACCTTTACTAACTTAATTACTTCATAAAATACTACACTAATAAAACAACCAATAACGTAAAACTATCAACTATTGAATATAACAATATAAACGCAGAATAACGATTAAACACGAACAAAAGCAGCTTTTCTAATTCACTAAAAAACCTATAACGAGCTGAGCTGGCAATAATTAAACGTACCTTTGACCAAACTAAACGAGCGATGTATGCGACGTGATGCGAAGTGTGCCGGGACTCTAGTGATGTCACGAAAGTAGAGCATATAGGGATCTGAGGGGGGTATATAAAGTGTACTATAGGAAAGATAGCAAACTGGATAACCTCTCTCTTTATAGACCTTGGAGTAAGGTAACATAAGTGCACGTCAAGTGTGTTAATGGAGTTACATTAGACCACTATGCCCACTTGATATGCGTATAAGCTATAAGATACAGAAAATAATTAATATATAACTCCATTTATGTAATCCTCATTTACACCAATAGTTAATGAACTATTTGCTAATTCGTATAATAACTTTAACGATGAATTGAATAGCAAACCGTGCAGGAAATCGTACTATAATTAATTAGGTTATGAATCTGTGGGTTATGTTTACCACGATATTTACATTTTATGTCATTGACTTCTTCTTCTTTCAAAACAGGGAATTTGGTGGTGCTTATGGCGCTTTTAATTTTATTAGGTTACCAACTTTCGCCGCTAACTTTTCTTGGTAAGAGTTTTAGAAACCCCGTTTTAAGGTCGGAACTCCGCTATTAAAACGAAGTATTTCCGAACTATACCGAGGGTGCACGACAGGTCATTGTCGGCCATGCGTTGTCAAGCGTGGTTGCTATATTCATTAGTCATTCTATAATAAGTAGATACTCGAATACTGACTTATTCGGGATTGTTTACAGTTAGGTATAACCGATAAAATATTATCGAATTTGAATCAAATCTATCGGTGTTGTGTTTTGTGGTGATTATTAGTGTACACAAAAGACATTCCAGCTAAAGTGTTTGGTAGTTTATTGTGCTATGAAATAACCGTAATAACCGAACGGGCGGTAGTTACTACTTAACTATACAGGTAATAGGTAGATAATAAAATAACTCATTCCAGTGATAGATTTGACCCCACGCAAAAATGCCCGTGTCTAGTGAAAATAATGTGTTTTTGATTCTTAAATATTGGTTTTTATACTAAGTGGTTCTCTTGATTTTCTTTACACCAAAGAAATTTAAGTTTGATTCAAACAAATTTCAAACAAATTTGTATACAAGAAGAGCTTTATTTCCATCAAAGAAATGTTTTTGTTTTGGCTTAAAGATAGGTTTACTTCCGCCAAAGAAATCATATTTTGATTCAAATAAACATATTTTTAGTGTGAATACCCCATTCAACTGTATTGTTAGATGGCGCTGTAAACACTCTCCTCGCAGTTCCAAACACCTCCAAAATATCGATTTTTTTTAAAAAAATCCGTTTTTTAGGTACTTGCACGTGTATAAAAATTCATAACTCCGCCATTTTCTATTCGATTTAAAAAATAATAAATGTAAATGAAAGAGGAAGAATAGACCATTATAAAGATATACTACTGTTCGGCCAGATCCAATGACAAATCGAAAAGTTATGGACGTTCAAGTTCAGAAGTATCCAATTATTTTCAGATTTTTTAAACTTTAACAACAATTTGATGACCTGTTTGAATCCGTAATATTTTTTTGCTATTTTTTTGTTGAAAGCCCATTTAAATCTGCGTCTAATACGCGTTTGTTTATTAGAATCGGTTGAAATTTAACAGAATTATCAAATTTTATTGACCGGCTAGACACATCACACTACGGAGAAGAAATATACAGGCAGACTGTAATAAATCCGTACTCTTTATACACCTTAATTAGACATTACTAGCACTTAGATTTACAATGTTATTCTAAAATTATGACACAGTTTTTTTTTCTTTTCCTTTTTGTTGTTACCTGCCAGACTATCACAATATGTTACTAAGTACATTAGAGTTTACGTTCATTACATTTCCAGGTATATATGGGTTCAAAATAAAATGCACCAACAGTAATATTTACACTCGTTTATTGGAACAGTACTGAGTTATTATCGTGATTTATGAAAAATAGAAAAAGGACAAGAAATACAACAAAATTAAAAATGTTTACTCGGTCTCCGTCGTTTATACAAAGCATCATCTGTTTCGCGTTTAAGTGACCAGCAGTAGTCTGCGATCATGTTGATGGTGTTTTTTCCATGAAAACGTTTTTTAATAGCTTCCATTTCCTGATGAAATCGTTCACCTTGTTCGTCACTGAGTTGGCCAAGGCTGTCCGGAAAGAAATTCAAACGAGAATGCAAAAAGTGAATTTTGATAGACATGTTGCAGCCCATTTCACCGTAGACACTCAAAAACTCTTGTACAACATTTGCGTAGTCGGCACTTTTATCATTTTCCAAGAAAGTACCACAATGAAATAAAACTATTCCAGGCTCGTCTTTCCACATCATGCAGTTTAATTTTCCGAATTTGTGGCCCAAATATTGCTGAAAATAGATCAGTTGAAATACCTAAATTCTTACTATCAACGATTTGAAATGTAAGGTAACCTACCTTCTTTAATTTTAGCTTCACTCAATCTAGGAAATGTTACTTTAAGATGATGGAATGCTTTGCTGTCGACGTCCAATTGTTTCACAAACTGCTTCACGTATCCAAGCTTTGAATGGTTAGATAATATTTTTTTTCCAATTTGAAACGATGTTTTTGTAGACTAAAATACTATAAAACAGGGTAATAAGCAAACAAAATAATGTCTAGTTAATGTGAATCACGAGTACGGTTATTACGGTCGGGCCGTAGGTATATTCCTGCCTAGTGTGAATGTCAAGACGGTGATTAAACATCGATAACTCAGTCAAATTTCAACCGATTCTAATAAACAAGGTCGTGTTAAACGCACATTTAAATGAGCTTTCAATAAAAAGATAGAAGTAAAATATTATGGATTGAAACAGGTCATCAAACTGCAGTTTTATCAGCAAAGAAATATTTCCTTGCCTTTATTGAAACACCAGATTTCTTTGAGTCGAGGCATATTTATTTGAATCAAACAAAATTTCAAAAAGACCATTAAAAACCAGCAAATGTGACTATGCTTGTGCACAAAGTACCAACCTTAGACGACGCGCACAGGAGTCGTTCCCAAACAACCTTTTACTTCTAAGATCGCGATGATCTATGTGCAGACTTCAACAAAAAAATTTCATTCCAGATTACCTACAACATGTCTTCACCTGTACAACCCAACTTCATCGAAGTACCAGATTACAATTGCGACGTCAAAGAGGAATTCGTATCCGATGATATCGGCAACATTACAACGCAACAATTGGACGATGTATATTACGAAGAACAGGAGAACCTAACTGATACTTCTACAACAGATAATCTTCCGAATTATGACGCTACAATACTCGATGGAAAGTACTTCAAGGTGGTACTGGTTCGTGAAAACAAGCACGTCGATGCCCAGTGTCAGATGTGTCTTCCGAACAATAAAATTATCAAGGGCAGGCTGCAGTCGTCTTCAAACTTTTTGAAGCATATGAAGAGCAGTCATCCTGACAGGATAACCGAATACACTACTTATAAGACAGCTAAACGTAACGGCCTGTTGAAGGAGTGGTCGAACGAAATGGAAGAACAATGGATAGATAATGATTTGTTAGAACCTGTGGGTGAGGAAGAAACAAATAGCGAAGATGTTGATCTGCTTCAAGATAACAATGTGAATTCATCGCAGATTAAGCAAGAATTCAACAGTGAATATGTTGAGAATACCCAAGATCCATCTTTGATAGAATCGGAGAATACTGAATGCAATAGTAAAGATTACCCATACTATCTCGATGGTGGGGCTGTGCTCGATGGGAAATACTTCAAGATCATCAACATAACCAATAACAAACTCGTAGAAGCTGAATGCCAGATGTGTTTGCCCAGGTTTAAAATCATTCGCGGTTGCGTCCAATCATCATCAAACTTTCTCAAGCACATGAAGAATACCCACGCGGATAAATTATCCGAATACCGCGAGTACAAAATGTTAAGGAGAAACTCGATTACCAGACCAAAGGCGGATGACTGGAATAAACCAGAATCAGCTGAAGTGATCACCAGTGACGACAGCAATCAATCAGTTCTGGTACCTGGCCAGAGTGATCCACCAAACACAAACGATATCCAAACAATTCTGGACGGAAGATACTTTAAAATCGTCAAAATCCACAATAATAACTGCGTCGAAGCTGAGTGTCAACTATGTCTTCCCATGCGTCGTATCCTCAAAGGAAACCTCTTGTCGTCATCAAACTACATAAAACACATGAAGATTTACCATTTGGACAAAATTCCTGAGTACAACGAGTACAAAGCTGTCAGAAGAACCATACGCAGGAAGAGGAAAGCTGTTGCTACTCAAGAGAGTTCTGATTCAAAGACACCAGTGGGGCATTCAGATCTACAATCAGCTCTAAAGTACCCTAGATTATCTGAGGAGCTCCCTAAACAACAGAACTGCGATAATAGTGACGTAATTACTGAGGTAGACGCGGAGATAAAACAACAGAGTTTAGACCAGACGAATCTTGTTTTATCAGCATCAGTCACTGAAGAAAACATGGAAGAGGAATGTGTTAGTGATGACAGTAATCAAAAGAAGGTTATTTTTGATAATATACAGTCCACAGATGTCCACATAATCCTAGATGGAAAATTCTTTAAGGTGCTCATCAAGGGCCAGAATAACTACGTCGAAGCTGTGTGCCAAATGTGCCTTCCAAGAGAAAAAGTTATCAAAGGTAATCTTTACTCATCGTCAAATTTTATGCAACACATGAAGAATGTGCACCCTGATAAGGTACATGAGTTTCAAACTTATAAGATGCATAAACTATGTGTTAACAAGCAAGGGTTAAGTACAACAATAACCACAACAACATCTAACAACACCAAATTAGAGACAAACATCGCCCAAACACAATTCGAGAAGAAGGTTGCCTCATTTATCATAAACACCCTGACACCTTTGTCAATTCTCGAAAACAAGAGTTTTGTTAATTTATTCGAAAATTACAAGCTCCCAAATCAGCAAGAATTGATGATAAAGCTCACCCAGATGCATGAGGAGCAAATAGCAGAACTAAAATTAAAGCTGAACAGCTCAAACTACCTCTGCAACACTGCTGATCTCTGGTCGAATGGCAAAATAACCTTCCTAGGTGTTACAATACATCTAATAGACGAGTCTCTCAAAAGATACTCAGCTGTCATAGCTTGTAAGCGACTAAAAGAAAAAAGCGACTACAAACGCATAGGTGAACTATTGGAGAACATCAATTTGAAATTTGGTATCGCTCAAGAGAATGTTGTATCATCCATAGTGTGTATGGGTGTGAAAGATACCGAAATACAACATGACGATGATTTTAAATTGGTCAACATTGATAGTGCAGAAGAACCCAAGCAACTAAGATGTGGAACTGATGTTTTAAACTTGATAGGGACCCTTGATTATAAAACTACGGTTAAAAGTAACGACCTTCTTGCAAATAGACATACGGCTTCGTTTGGGAAGTGCTCGAGTTTATTGTTAGAGGTTAAGAAGCCAAAATCAGCGGAAATTTTGTATGATCTACTTGGTTTTAGCCTGACTATACCCATCCCAACAAAATTGGCTTCAATCCACGAGTCTGTTTCTCAAATTGTCAAAGAAAGATCGAAATTACCAACGCTGTTCGAACGATTGGGTTTAAACTATTTTAGAGAAACTGAACTGCTGTATCTGGAAGAATACATAACTGTTATGAAGCCATTGGCGGACACGATAAACTTATTACAAAATGAGAATAACAGTTACTATGGTTATTTATTACCCAGTTTGTTATCACTGAGAATCAAATACGAGAAAATGAGAACGCAGCTTCAGTTTAAGTGTGGTGGGGATATCTTGTTGGAGACCTGCCTCAACGCCCTCCAAACCAGGTTTTCCGATTTCTATAACCTCTCCAACGATGATGCTATTATATCAGCTGTTCTTCTACCAAATTTCAAGCTGCGATGGTACAATGCTGTGAAAAATCCTACAAAATCTATTGACGATATCAAGAAGACAATCATCTCAAAAGCTGAAGATATCCTGAATATGCAACAGGCTTCACAACCCAGTAATACAGATGAAGGAAGAAAGACCGATGAATATGATGACTCCTTCTTTGATTTTGATGACGATTTTGATAGTAAAGCTAGTAGGAATGTTGGTAACAACAAGTCAAAGATTGAGTTGGAGTTGCATAGGTACTTGGACGATCAAAGAAGTGCGTTGAGTATGCTGGAGGATTTTGAGATTTTAAAGAAGGTTTTTCGGAAGTACAACGCGTGTCTACCAGGATCAAGTCCTGTGGAGCGGCTGTTTTCGTTTGGGTCTGTTGTAAATACGCCAAGTAGGAATGCTATGAGTGACGAGGTGTTTGAAAAGTTGGTTATGCTACAAGCTAATGGAGGAGATGTGATGTAGTGTTTAGGACTTTAAGTTTTAAGTATAATTTATGTCATTCCTGGGATGCTTTTTGTATTTCCGGTTTACACTGTTAGTTGTTAATTGTTTAAATAAACATCCGTTGTGTTTCCAACCTTACATTTTGTGTTGTAATTCTACGAGCTAATATTAAAGAGTATTTACACTTTGATGTTTGATAACTTTTGAACTTATTCACGAAAACGATACTTTCTGTTGTGTGACGTCACGTCAGATCGGCCCATATGGTCTGTCAGCATCGGCATCGTCGCCGTTTGGTAATTGTGTTGTATGATGTGTTGTTTTCAGTAATAATATAACAAGAGAGTGAGAATAAATTGAAAATAATTTGACAGATTGTTTGAAAACTTGTTGCCACTCGAGCCCTGCGGGCTCTCGTGACTATTGCCAAATGGCAACAAGTTTGAACAAAATCTGTCAAATTATTTTCTAATTTATGGAACTCTCGATTTATATTTGACTAGATTATTTTTTGATTCACAAATTTTTACAATAAAAAAGATCAATAAAACTATCATAAAATTATTGAAAAATTTAATTAAATTAATTATTACTTACAATATAATATGAAAATATCGTTGACACATTGTGAATATATTAAAAGAATTAACAATTTAAATTAGTACAATGAAAAACGCAATTATTAAAAATATTTCGAGACTCATTATTTATTGAGGATTTGGAATTGCTTGTTATATTAAGTGTTTCCTCCTGTGTATTTTCTCTAAGATTATTTATTATATTTGAATGATGTTCTTGGTTCAATTGTAAGTATGGTTTAATCGAACTTGCAGAATTATGACCAGTGACCTTGATTAGTTCTTGTTCTCCTACACCAGCTTTTGAAAGGTTACTTACTGCACTTGATCTGGCAGAAGGGTTAGTTATTTTTTTAGTAACTGTGTCTAGACCTACTTTTTCTGCGGATTCTTTCATCCATTTTGAAATGGAATTTATTCCCACAGTAACGTTTTTATACCAAAAACCATGAGTTTGCCAAGCCGGATTTGGAGTAAGAAACAAGCGTTCGGTTTTAATATTTTCTTCACGTTTACTCATTAGTTTTTCAAAAAGACGAACAGGGCAAATATCTGGGTTATTTATGTTTGAAGTCAACCATTTACTATTAGCGCACCTTTGTGCTCCACCCTGTGCAGTTTTTGTAAAGATGGGATTGTATTCAATGCGGCCAGTATTTAATCTTTTTATGTCGGTTTCTTTTTTAAAATAATGAACTAAACATTTCGTAGCTTCTCCTCCCCTCCAAGCTAGTTCATACGATGCAACGTGAAAAAACTTTCTTTGCAATCCACAAGGTGTATCTTCGTCCCAATAGTTAAAAATTTGCAACAATTCTGTATTAGAAAGTGCCACAGAACTTTGTTTGTGCTTTTCAGGATGTTTTTGTAAAATTTTTCTTTTTGCATCTCTTGCATTCCGAGTATTTCTGAATTCTATATCATGGAAAGGATCAAAGGACCTGTTATACTTATTAAAGTAAAGTTCTTGAACTAATTTTGCCGTTTTATTCCACTTTGTCTTTATTACTGCTTCTTCATAATCATTTCCGTCTTTTCTTTTCATGTTATAAGCCTAATCTTTTAAAATCAATGCCAGAGTAGCTGTTGTAGTGGATTGATCCAGAATATAATTTCTTTCTTTGGTGAAGGTCTTAAATTGTCTCCATATAGACTGATTACTTATTAGAGTATTTTTCGAAGTAGTTTCTAAAATCTTTTTTGTAATTTCTGCATTAGAAAAGGTACTAAACCGATGACTTTCACCCATTTCGCGTTGACACAATTAAGTAATTATTTTGACAAGTATCTGACAGTTGCTAGGCAAATAAAAGCTACAGTGATTATTCCCGAGAATAATCACAAGAGATTTATTCCCACTATAATAATGACATAATTGGTTGAAACTTACCCTTGTGACAAATAAAGAAGCATTTCATTGGTTTTAAGAAACGTCAAAAAATAATCACAATTTCTACATGAAAATAGGTTATAAATGGTGTAAGGTGTATAAATCCACAATGCAGAAATACGTCAATAAAAACTCCGGATAAACTATTCGTAGCTGTTCCGCAAGATTTGAAACTGCGAAGAAAGTGGTTGGCTCCTAGAAATCCAAGTGAAATAAATATCGGCCAATACAAGTGTTTTTTGTTGTGAAGATTACTTCGACATAAGTAAAACTGACTAGAATAAGTTATCTATCGTATTTTCGAACCAGGTATTATCTGATCTGACAGCTTAAGGTTAGGGCTAACCTAACCTACAAAGTTATGCTTACATGGCACTTTAGTGCTATTAAATTCAAACGGGAGAACCATAAGAGCGCGTTCGGATAATCGGGTAGGGTACGGTGAGAGTGACGCGCTGCATAATAGGCGGACTAACGTCATACGGCGTTTATCTGCATATAAGAGAGAGACAGCCGACCCAGGTTATCTGAGCATTGCTCTCCCCATACCCTACCATGACAAAGCAAACGCGCTCTAAGCGTACTAACGAATGACGCACTGGAGACTGAGCCAATCACAGAGCGTTTTCAATCACGTGATAGGACGTGAATAAAATTCAATTTTAATTTTGGTTTTTAATAGAAATAAAGCATATTTTTTTTTAAAGTAATAACAAATAGTTTTCTTGTGCTGTAATCTATTGGGATGACTATAATGCAAGCCATTTTTTTAATACAGTCAAATACCCTATTACATGATCCTATGAACAAACACAAACCAAGAACAAACTAAACTGTTAATTTATTCATATTAGACATTCCAACGTCAATCAAATTCGAGTGAATTTGAGAGGAAGGGGCAAAGTTTTGCCCACACCATTTTAAGTCCTTACATCTTTTACCATGGATTAGCGGGGAAACGTATATATGTATACGCGCGCGCAGCGCGCTTGTATTACTATAGATACGCGATTCCCCGCGTCAACCGCGTACCCCCACTACTCGACCGGTTTGGAGCGCGCGGCAGTTTTCGGTCATGTTTGCAAGCATTTTTCACCTATTTCGCAACATTTTAACGCAAAATCAGAATAGACGTTTTGTAGCACAATACTTCTACTTTCGAAATACGTAAAAAAAGTTAAAATCGGACCAGCTCCGACGCATCCAGGCTAGCCGAATCATATTGCATACAACTACTCAAATCGCAATTGTACAAAAAGTAATCATCGGACAACGCCTGGCTTGTCCACACTCAAAGTACCCATCAATCGCTACTTTCACGCGAAAAGCCTCCGCTACAACTTTGAAAATGGCGTAGTTATAAATTTTTGTAAAAAAAGCAGATTTTTCCTGTTTTTCCGAATTTCCTCCGTTAATATTAATTCAATCGAGTCCGTGCAGGGTTCATTTTTTTCGTCTTTTCATTCTCTACAATTCGTCTGTTGAAAGCATTAAGATTGCTCTATCGGTTCAGTTTATACAAGCGAAAAACGAAAGAAATCACGACTTTTTCAGGTTTTTTGACCTGGGACCGTCGGCTTCCTGCTAGTATTTTTGTCACGTAAAAATCTCTATTGCCTGGTCTATTTGATAGACGAAATCTCCTCCCAATGGAACAGCCTTAGCGACAAGATAACTTCGTTGCTACGAGAGAAATTTTAAAGATGACAGACGGTTTCACAATATGTTTGACAACAACATCAATCCATTTGATAACTGATCTATTAACATAAGGTTTAGCGTGCGTGTTGCCTGTGCAACATGCACTCGATGCATGCTTCTCGTGCTCATTATTATGGACACGAAAGTGAGGAATATAAGCCCATCATTCAACGCAAGAATAAGATATTATGGAAGAGGCCATTCAGTCTACCATCAGAACCAGTATGGTATATCAGCAATTTGTTCTTCATTTATATTACTGTTGGCTACACACTAGCGTCAGCGATTGGGGAAAAATGCGAACATTCTCAGGAGGGCAAAGTTGCAGGTCAGTCGTTAAATGTCAAAGTATACAGTCCATACCAAAAGTCTTCGTACACCACACGAAAATGAGAAATATGTCTCTAAAATTCTCCCAATTACGGTTTTTTTTTAAACCCTTGCATAATACCAACTTTCTGAAGTTATCGAGATACAGTTTTCTTGAAAAAAAGCTTACTAAAAACGTACTTCTTTCATGAGTAGATCTCACGAAGACTTCTGGGATTGACTGTGAGTCATGACAGTATAGAAATTGATTGTTTTTTTCAGAGATGTTCAGTACAATTGAAGTTGTGTATGCCGTAGACGTTGGCATAAGCATTGCAAGCAGATACATTCCGAACTTATCCTTGCCCGAATGGAATTCAACATACAGACCCATGTATATTCTAGTTGTCGAAGTGCTAACACTCCTACCGATGCATTACTTCTTGCCATACTTAAAAAAGGAAAGCGTCCAGATAGTCTGCATGCTCGATTTGATCAAGTGTTTGAGATTCCTTCGTGTATTCTATTTCTCTTATCGTTACGCGGGTCGAATGTCATTTACTTACTCCTTCCACCTGGGCATGAGTCTCAGCCACATTATCATGCTTTCGCTTTTAACCTATTGCATCTACTGCAACGTGACATGCTGGAACTTGACAGGGGCAGAATGTGATATAAGATGCCCTTTCCTCGAGTCGATAGTAACCATTTCGAAGAAGGTTTGGAACCTTGGCATGAGAACTGGTGATGACATCCTTCATGACGTTAACTGGTTACTACTCGTCGGTTTAGCACAATATGCGAGCTTTGTCTTCGTCCTAACACCAGGCCTAGGACATCTGGTTATGGGCATTAACGATGCCAACTTCTTCGCCGTTGGTTATAACTTTATGTACAAGACTCTGCGCCGGACATGCGTCAACTATAAAGTTCCACATTTGTTAATCGACAGGATCTACAACTTCTTCAAACAGGGATGGCGGTCGCGCGGTGGCTTGGATAAGAGTGTTGAGTTTACTGGTATGATGAGTCCAGCCACATTCACTGAAATGATGGTAAGCACGACAACTCCTAAATGGCGATAATGTCCATTCGGATAGTTTAAATCAGTTGCTGCAGAAAAATGATTATAACTTTTGCAAAAATTGTTGCATAAATATTTATTATACCTATAATCATTTAGCGGTTTGACAGTTTATTGTAAGCGGATTATAACATTCTAATATTTGTATTTTAGGTCCAAGACAATAATAAACTTTTATCAAAAATAAACATTTATGAAAAATTGTTAATACAAAATTTGTCCTTATGTGTCCAACTTTCTACCGGACAGAGCACTGTTTTTTAAATCCGCGTAAACAAAAAAACGAAATAATAAATGACCAAGTACGGCCACGTACAGTCAAATAGATCCAAACGGACAAACCCGTTCGACAAAACTAAAAAATAAATTAAAACAGATGGGGCACATTCGGGCAGCTAATTCATACTGTGCTTGATAAAATATACTATTAGCTACAAAATTATAGTAAACAGTTGTGTAAACAGTGATAACTTTTTAAAACATTAGGTAATGCTGTATAATCTACGAGACTGATTGGCCATAAAATAACTATTCATAATTCATAAACGCGATTAGTTATAGACAATTTTAAACATTCTCAATAAAGTACGTACCTTGCTGAATTTTATATAACCTTTTGATTTATATAACCTACAACCACTTTTGACAGAACGTGATAAAGCAGGCTTAACAAAGACAAATAATTGCATGTTCTGCCTAGCTTTGATAAAGCATTGACATGGTAGTTTTCTTCATGATATATAGATCGTAATAATTCTTTAATACCCTTCATTATTCGGATTGTTGTTTGAAAGGTATTAAGGCATTTATGAGCGTCTAGAGCAACGTTTCTCAACCGGGGTTCCGCGGAACCCTGGGGTTCCGTGTGATGCCGTCAGGGGTTCCGCGGAAAAATAGTAACAAATAACGGTGACGGCCGCCGGTTCATAGGCACATTATTCAGTGTTATTTTTATGTATTATTTTATCATGGGATTATTACTTGAAATATTGGATTAATAAACAATGTCAATGCATGAATAATTATGATTCGGGGCCCTTCTAACCCAATAAACCACTTTTATTTCGATATTACATCCAACATTCTAAACTATTCATTAACTTCAATTGACATTATTACTTACAATTATCTGTTACATAAAAACAAAATAACCTCTAGGAAACAACAATCTGGCAGAGTTATTGGTCAAACTCTAACATTATTTGTTTTCAATATTTTTGCCTTTCCAAATGTGTGACAAAATAAACCTATAATTTGAATCTGCTGCTCATAATGGTACTTTAGGAGAAGAACAGAGTTGTAGGTGGTGGATTTCAATATGATCTTACATTCCAGATAAAATAACTAACCTATCACCAGACAAGTTCTGAGCTTCTATGACGAAAATTATGTCGGTCCTCATCATAGAAAATCAATAAATATACAGAGTGAGTTGCAATTATAGACGAAAATTTATGCGGACAGGAAACTAAAGTGTAATTTCAAATTTTGTGACTGCATTTAATTAAACAAAAAATAATTATATTAAATTGAAGTAAGTACTAATTTTGACAATGAAACAAATTTAAAAGTGCTTCACATATTTTTATTTATAATTTGGTATGTTTTGCATTTAATTTCCACCTCGAGTTATAAATTACCTTGTATCAGTCTAATTTTCAGCATTGTGTATGTATGATATAATTATAATTAATATATACAGGGTGTCCAAAATTATCGGTTCACCATTGGTAACTTTGTTATTAAAGCAGATACAACGTTGGTTAAATAAGCAAACTAGTAGTATTTTATTCGGTTATTAAGAATATGAAAACAAAATAATAATTCAAAATTTTGTTTTCAAAATATTCTTGTGAATATTTTTTTTAATGTGACTGCATCTTTTTACATTGTTGGAAGAAATTTTAATGAGTAATAACATTAATCGCACTATGCTTAACACTACATAAAAATAAGTAGAAACAAATAGATACATAAATACTTAACAACAACAGCAACGTATAAAATTGTAAATTAATTGAATACATGTTTTTCAATGTAATAAATGTTCAAAAGTACCACCTTCTTGATCTACGCACTTTTGAGCTCTTTTTTTACACTTCGAGTGGCTTTTAAGATTGTTCTGCCGTCGATGTTGTTTAATGCGTTTCTTACCGCTATTTCTAACTCTTCCACATTCTGATGTCTTTCCTGGTAAACTACGTCTTTCACAGAGCCCCAAAGATAAGAATCAAGCGGCGTTAAATCAGGTGACCGAGGAGGCCAACGAACTGGCGCGTTTGTTCCTATCCATCGCTGGTCAAAAATTGTATTTAAGTAATTAACAGATTGTATGCTATTATGAGCAGGTGCGCCATCCTGTTGAAAGTAAATGCGGCCGTTTTGAATAATAGGAACATGGTCCAGGAAATCTTCAATAACTGGCGTTAATAATTCAACATAACGTTGTCCGGTTAACGTGTCGTGATAAAAAATAGGGCCAACAAGTTTAGATCCTATTATGCCGCACCAAACATTTAAACTAAATCGGTTTTGTGGATTACGTGGATCCACTACTAAAGGATTTTCTTTACTCCAATAATGCTCATTGTGTTTATCGCGCATACCTGTGTTTGAAAAGTTAGCTTCATCTGACCACAAAATAAACTTAAAATTATCTCGTCGTTCATTGCAAAAATTTATAAACCAATTAGAGAACACTAATCTTCTTTCTTCATCACCAGCTAATAATGTTTGCACTTTATTCATTTTGTAGGGATGGAATTTATTCTTTTTCAAAATTGCGTGAACAGTGGCCCTTTTTACTTCTAATTCTCTTGCACAGTTTCTGATCGATATTTTAGGGTAAGCTACAAAATGCGCTAGCACATTTGTCTCCGTTTCTTCATCAATAATAAAGAGCTTCTTTCTTCTTACTTTAGTAAAAGAATTTTCGTTGTTTCGCAATCTTCGATACAGTCGCAGAAAGTATTGTTGGCTTGGTGCTTGACGATCCGGGAATGTGTGCTGGTATTGTAATAAAGCTTGTGCAGAATTTTTTCTGCAAACCAGATACGCCTCCAGCATATCACACTTTTCCAAATGTGTAAAAGGCATTTTATTTTTCATCAATGAAAATTATTAATCTATCTTTCTAACAGTTTAATTTGACAGATTTAGGTTTATTTACTTTGTTTCCAAGGAAATTTGTGTATTTCATTATTTGGCACTACATTCAGTCCGGCCTACTTACTTACCTTATTCCGACAAATATCACAAAATTAAACTGCGCATTACGTGTTTAGTTTTATGTTTAGGGTAATCATGCATTATCAACTTTCTGTTCAAAATTAAATTTTCTTTAAAAATATTTGACAAAATACAGAGTGTTACAATGAAAAAAACATTTTTTCGTAAATATTCCGAAAACCAAATTTTCAATTATTTTGTTGTTACCATAATCTTAATCGCCGAAAAAAATACTACTAGTTTGCTAATTTAACCTACTGTGTAGTTATAATAATAACAAAGTTACCAATGGTGAACCGATAAGTTTAGACACCCGGTATAATACAATTAGTGTGTATAAATATCTTCTACTTGGGTGTTTATTCCCACACTTTCTTTCTCAGAACGTAATTGCTGTTCTGACTAAAATGTTTCATAAGGACTTATTTATCTGTTCAATACTTTAAAAAATACTAAAATTATAATAAAACAGTATGTTAAATGGTTCTAACTTCTTAAGGAATATTAACTTGTTATCATTAGGTCCATATGAAACTTTTTACTCAAAATAGAAGTTTCTTAATTTTTGTATTTTGACCAATGATTTTTTTTTAAATTTATACCGAATTTATTTATTTAATTATTTGTAAAAGGTACTTTTTGTATTTTTCGTTTTCGCATTGTTTGATTTGTATTTTCTTCTCCCTTCCTTTGGTAATACTTGAAGGAACTAAAAAGAACAAATAAGTTTGTACCTAGAGAGAAATATCTGCAATGTTACAGAAAATGAATGTAATAATCTACCAAAAAAACTGTAAAAGAAGAATTAACTGTAACATCGTTGGTTATTGGATACCAGGTAAATTTCTGTATCTATTGTTTTTACAGAATGCACATATTCCACAAAAATATTCCTGTGAAATTAGCACAGTATCACCTTAATTTGACAGGGCCTTTTTTAATTTTACAGGAAAAATACTTTAAGTTCACAGTAGTAAGTAATATTCAATTATTGAACTTCGTTTCTTTACAGATTTGTATCTGGTTACTTGAAATACGTTACACGTTTTTCTGTACGCAAAAAATACTCGAAATGCCTTGGAAAAGACATATATTTTTTTTGTTGGTGTTCGGCCAGGTTCCAACTTTATTTATTTATCCTCCACCTGGCTGCTTCCCCCAATAGCATATGATTACTTAGTTGAGTTACACTACAGCCGATAGAGTAAAAAGGTTGAGAAACGCTGGTCTAGAGTGAGTATATCAACCACTGTGCGGCGTAGGAATACGAAATAGAAATACCGCGTAGGAATATGGCGTAGGAATACAGCGTAGGAATACTCTATTGTATTCCTACGCCGTCCTAACGTTCCGTATTGTATTGCCAACTTAAAACAGAACTAATTCAACTATATCATGCGCATATTCTTCTGGTTTTTAGGTTGACGTATGTTGGCCAGCGTTCGGCCACTCTAGAATATTCCGAACCATGGATTTATGTTACCTGCGAGTTCTCGCGAAGCTGATGACGCAAGAGTTTGTGCTGCCCGGCGATTATATTTATCGGAAGGGTTCCTGGAAAGACAAAATGATGTACCTTGTAAATGGTACCATTGAGATACTCTCTGAAGAAGACGGGGAATCCCCAATCATTTCGTTGGGACCCGGAACGTGCATTGGGGAATCTTGTGTATTAGTTTCTTCGCCGTCTATAAATTGCGTACGAGCTAAGACGTTCTGCGAATTTCACGTGCTTAACAAGCGGTCATTTATACTGAGTTACAAAAGCTTTCCACACAAATTTAACGCAATTGCAGCTGTTATCGAGAAAAGGTCAGTATCATCCAAGAAAAACGCACGTAAAAAGCCTGAATTAAGTACTATCGTGGCCATATATTACCTCCGCCCTTTTAACGTTGATTTTCTCGCAAATCTAGGGGCGAAAAAGTTTGAAAAAATTCTGGTGCTGTCCTTGATTAATATGCTACAACTCATAAAAATTAGAAAGTTGTATATGTTGGCGTTTACCCGATTTTTCCAAACTGAGAATTGGCGCTGTTTCTGGCCCGTAAATTTCATTCGTTTAACTTTAGCAATTAATTACTCCGGAAATAATACATAGATTTCAACGAATTAAAAAGTAAAATAACCCGCGGAATGTTGGCTATCAATATGCATTTTTGTAAAATGATTGGGTTAGTGGTTGGCCCACAAAAAGCTATATTATGCAATGCCAGCAATTCCGTTATTAGAAGAGCTAGAATAATGAAATATAGACTATAGGCTACCCAATAATTCATAGGTTTGAAGTTTATTACATAATCATTGTTTATCTTGCATTTTCCATACAAAAGATTGTGCTGAAACGCCGCGTGAATTTCGACGCTCTACGGTCTTGGTGTGATGCGGGGAAGGGAGTCGTTAGCGGTGCTGTCAACAGTGGGAGAACGGCGGACAGCTGATTACCAATACACAAAAAGAACGATAACTTGTCAAGGTAGTAATATTAACTAACAGAATTAAATTCTTACTTTTTTTAATTCAGGATTTTGATTATAATATGTGGCCTGTTACGAGAGAAATGCCCTAACTGCCATCTCTCGTTTCGATAGTATTGACTCCTGTGTCTCATAACTCTAAAACTACTGAACAGAAAAAATTGAAATAAAGTGTGTCATACTCCTCAATCATTTCTACATATATGTTGTATGACTATCACAATGTTTTGCCTCTCGGTGTAAACATGAGTGCGAGAGAAGTGAAAAAATGTACCCGATTTTCGCATTTGTAAATTAATTGCCGTCATTCCGATTTTTTTTCTCCTAAACCGCTTAGCACAAAAATTTCAATGTTTGTTCAGGTTGCTTTCAGAGTCTCTTCTATCGATTGGCGTTTTTGTTTTCTTTAGTTTTTATACAATAAGGTTGTAAACAAGATTTTGATGGAAGCGGATAGGTCAGTAAGCAATGGGTGCGTTCTGCCAGTTTAAGCCGCTTAAGCGCTTGAACTCAGCAACCAATGGGCTTCGCGTTCATGTTGTTGCTGCCCAATTGCTGCCGTCCGCTGAGTCCAAGCGGTTAGCGCCTAAAGTGGCAGAACGCATGCAATGTTAACAGCACAACGCAGCCCATGCGATCCCCCACTACCGGCAGCGTCGCTGTCGATCCCTTCCTCCGCATCACCCCGAAGACCGAAGACCACCGCGTCAATTGCGGCGATCATGAGATGCTTCAACACGATCTTTTGTAGGGAAAATGCAAGATAAACAATGATTCTGTAATAAACTGTAAATATATGATTTATTATGTAGCCTATGATCGACACTTCATCATCCTAGCTCTTCTAATAACGAAATTGCTGGCATTGCATAATATAGCTTTTTGTGGGTTAACCACTACTCCGATCATTTTACAAAAATGCACATTGCAAGCTAGCATTTCGCAGGTGATTTTACTTTTTAATTCGTTGAAATCTGTGCATTATTTCCGGAGTAATTAATTGATAAAGTTAAACGAATGAAATTTATGGGTCAAAAACAGCGCCAATTCTTCTTAATTTGGAAAAATCAGGCAAACGCCAACATATACAGCTTTCTAATTTTTATGCGTTGTAGTATATTAATCAAGGACAGGACCAGAATTTTTTCAAATTTTTTCGCCCCTAGATTGGCGAGAAAATCGACATCAAAAGAAGGGACATAATATATGGCCACGATGGTACATGGTGTATGAATTGTAGGTACTACTTTTTTGTGTGCGCGTAGTATTATTGCGAAAGAACTGTTGGCAATATTATTGCAGATACGAGACGGCGCAGAAAATCTACCAAGTTTCCTTAACCATGAAGAAACGGGCGATGAACAAGCGCCGAGAAATAGACACGACGACGATTTTCTGGCTGAAGAATACGCTGCACCGTCTGATGTCCATCAATGTTGACAGATCGAACAGGCACGAGTTCCAGAATATCTACCTTGTCGACGAAGTGGATAAATCGAAATTTGACAAGCTAATCTTCACCGCTAGCTGCTTGGACATGCTGGCGATTAAAGAACGCGTCGAAACCGACAGCGATCCAGTTTTTGTGAGGATTCAGTTTCCTGTGATCTTACAACCGGATTCAGTCGTGACAGGCGTTTGGGAGGTACTCATAGTTATAGCCACAGCTATTATTTGCATCCTGGTGCCATACGCATCGTTCATGACTAAGGAAAAGATACCGTTCTTCATGATCACAGTCCACGGCATTCACTGGCTCTTCTTCCTCGATATCTTCGTCCAGTGCAGCATCGCTATTAAGTCTCGCAAAGAGCAGCACGTCACCATGACCACCATACTCATAGCTCGCCTACAGACCATTAATTTCTGGATTGATATCCTATCGAGTATGCCGTTTGAAATCTTCTCTCCTATCTTCATAACGACAATCGAACCTCACAAGTGCGCGATGATGTACTTCAATAGGACCATTAAAATTTGGAGGATCGGCAATCTCTTCTACCAATGGACGCACCAGTTCAACATCAACGTGATGCTCGTCTACTGCTGCCAGATGTTCGTACTGCAGTGCTATATATGTTACGTACTCTTCTGCGTCGTGTGTTACCTAACCGAAGATAAGAGTACCGACAATATCTTCGACGTTGTCCAGTTGGTAACCAATATCGGTAACTTTGACGCCAAACCCGACATCCTACAGTTCTACCTGGTCGTGCAAGTCCTTCTCGTGATGCTGCGATGGTTCCTCTTAGCGAGGATCATCGTTTTATTCTTGGCCCCGCGCGCTCATCGCCTCAAGATGCAATTCGTCTCATCTCGACTCGTACAGATGATGAAACGCAAGCAACTCCACTCGATTTACCTCAAACGCGTCGAGGACTGCCTCGAATGCGACTGGTCGGTGAACTACTGCTTCAACCCTTCGAAACAACCCGGTTTCATGTCGCACATGTGGCAGATGAACAACGTCGACGTTATGAAAGCCGCATTCACGGACATGATCAAGAAGACCGAATTCTTCAACGAATTACCGCGTGACAGCTATTCGGACTTGCTGAAGATCATCTCCTGTGACACTCGTCCACCGAACGAGACTATCACGTACAACGGCGACATCTACAACGAGATTTATATATTGTTCGAAGGGTCTTTAGATGCCCTCAACGCTGAGGGGATAGCTTTTAAGATTATCGACACGCCGCAGCCTTTGAACCTGGTTGAGGTTATGATGGACATGCCAGCGATGACAACTTATATGTCCAGGACGCACTGCAAGATCATTTCGATAAGAGGGAAGCAGCTGATGAGGTTCTTGCTGCAATACCCTGAGATGCATAACGACGTACAAAATGTCATTAGGGGCGTAGATGAGTACAAGAAGGTCGCCATCGAGGCTTTCCCTTTTAAAAGCATCAGAGGGACGTCGACTTCATTCTCTCACGTGGCGAGGAAGTCGTTCTGTCAATTCGGTTACAAACTAAAAGCTGATTCCTATGAAGAGTATGATTACTTCCTCCCGTTTGACCACCTATACCCCTTCGAATTCGTCAAGTATTTTCTGTTGAGGGTCACAATTTACCCCGACGGTAAATTCCTTTACGTTTGGGAGGGTGTTAAGTGTTGCGTGGCGCTCGTCGGAGCGACTATCTACTTCATAAATCCCTTGAGCAGTGATCCAGTGTATGACCCTCTGTTCTACTTCGTGAAAGCTTTCGGCTTCCTGGATATGTATGTCAGACTGCACGTTTGCTATTACAACGCCGATGGGATAATGGTTACGCATCCTCTGATGACCTCGTGGCATTACATCTCCCATAGCTTCTTCATCGATGCCCTCGCTTTGGCCCCAGTGAGGTACAATATAAACATCGCAGACGACCTAACATATTTCGTAGGCAACATCATACGCCTCCTGCCTTTGCATAGATACGTCCAGTTTACGTACCGTCTGAAGTACTCCGTGATCAAAGTCGAGAATAAGGCTTGTATATTCATGTACGTCCCTCTAGTGTTCGTCATGCTGAATTATATCGGCGGCTTCCTAATTAACATGCAATGCGACCATGTCGACGTGGCGCACTCGCCCGATTTTGACGATTTCGAATGCAAAAATACTTCTTTCTTAACGCATTCTAACTTCACGAAGCCGATCGACCAGTGGCGCGCCCATCTGTACGGGATGTACTTTGTTTCGTGTTTCTTCCACGTGGGATTCACCGGGTTTCAGGTTATAGGTAGGGCGCGATTTGCCGCTATCGTCTTTTCGTTCGCCGGACAGATCGTCTCGTTTATCATCGTGGCGGCTTTCTTCAGCATGCACCAGAGAGGTAAGATAACACTGGCCGCGCATCAGCTATCGATGAAACGGTTCGTTGCGTTTATGAAGTCGTCCATGGTCGCGAAAGGGTTGATTAAGCTCGTTAAGGATTGTTTTGATGTGAAGTGGAAGATTTGTAATGGCGAGACCGTGCAAGATGTCATGGGGGATTTCGCTACGCCTCTGAGGAGGGATCTGTATTTCGAGTTTTATGGGAGGCAGTTATACCAGAATTCGACGTTTGCGCATAAGACTGAGTTGTTCTATAGGAACATCGCGGAGTACTTGAAATATAGCACGATACCTAAGGGTGGGTACCTGTCTACGATCAACGACATAGAGGAGCACACTTATATCGTCTTGAGCGGTATTGCCGATATCCTGTCTCCAGATGGGTCGAAGTTAACCACCATCGGTGAAGGAGCGATGTTTGGGAATATCGAGAGTACCGGCAGGGTGCGTGTGAGGATCAGTATCATCGCAATGACCCACATTGAGTTGTTTTCGATTAATTCTTTAACGTTCCATGGGTATTTGGAGTACTACCCGAAAATAGCCGAGGATTACGTACAACTGAGGCAAAAATACTTCCACTACATTCCATCGGCGAAGAGTCAACAAGTTTTCGAGAGCGTCCTCACGGAAGATGAACTGAAGACAGGCGAGGGTATCGACATATGCAAAGCGTTTAATCCCTTCTCGTACAAGATGAAGGTCTGGAACATGATCCTTATGGTGTACACCTGTTACATATGCATCCTCATTGATATGTACCAATTCGCAACCGGCGACTTCTCTCCGATCATTGTGATTATCATGTATTCAGGTGATATTCTATACGTCATCAACATCCTTACCCTGGATAGGATCGCGTACGTGAACGATATGGGTTACATGGTCACTGATCTGATCAAGATCAAACGCCGTTTAAGACAAAACAAATGGAAGGTATGGCTGGCCATTGCCAGCGTCTGCCCGATAGACGTCATCATCTTAGCTATTGACGTGAGCCACAGTACCATAGCAGTCTGCTATGGCTTAGCGAGGTTAAATAGGCACTTGAGACTGATGCACATGTACGACTATTTCGCGGAGCGTTCGAACAAAACTTCAGCTAGGCTACAGCTTGTCAAGTACACGACTATCGTCATATGGAGCTCGCTCAGTCTGGTCTTCTTCGCGCTGATGCTTATACACCTGTCTTGCAAGCAGACGCTAAACATTTATCCTCATATCCCGGATTGCGCCACTATCAATATCGGGACGCCTTACGAGAAGTTCTTCTTGTGCTGCAAGATGGCGTATTTAGCCGTGCAGATTTTAACAGCGACCTCTACGTGTGCTTACTTTCCTAACGGCGCCATCCACATCTTTGTGTTCATTACGTGTTTTGTGTTAGCGCAATTCTTACGGCCGTTGATTTATGCGCAAATATTCGTAATGTTAAACGATACCTCGGTGCAGAAACGTATGTTTAAGAGGCATTTGGATAGATTGTTCTATTTTATGGACAGAGAGGAGGTGTCTGTTTCATTGATAACGAGAGTCAAGAATCACGTTAAATTATTGTGGGTGACCACCGCTGGTGAGATGTATCCCGAATTGTTGAAAGAGGCGCCCTTGTATTTGCGAGATGCCGTTATGAACGATGCATTCCAACATTTGCTTGTGGACCATCCTGTGTTTAAGAACTGTCATTCAGATTGTCTGAGGCAGATCATTCAGAAGTTCGAGATAATCTATTATTTCGCTGGGGATTTTATCCAGTTTAAGGATACTGTCGATACGTCGATGTATTTTATATTTTCCGGACTCGTCAGCGTCATTCCCGATGAGCACAACAAGCAGGACGAAATTCTCTTGTATTTGAAATCTGGAGATTACTTTGGGGTACTGCAGGGCTTGCATACGAAACTACCGTACAAATATACCTATAGATGCAATAAACGGGCAGTTATCTTAAGATTGCAGTTGCGCCACTGGCATTACTTGTTAAAATTTTTCCCAGCATCCCATCAACAAATGTATAGAGCATCTAAACGATACTACGGATTGTGATATTGTCTTATACCCTTAAATATACTGTATTGAAATAATTAGGTTTATTAAATATTATAATTAAATGAGCGCCTTATTTGTGTTTCTAATTATACTAAAAAAAATACATCAGCTACCACCAGTGGCGCGTTACCCAATGGGCAAAATGGCAGTGGCGTACCTAGAGCTTTTGCCGCCTGGGGCGGTCAGCAATTTTCCGCCCTTTCTGTCAATCAAAATTAAGTGATCCCTTCGATATCCCTTCGATACCTCTTCTATATCCCTTCGATATCCCTTCGATTTCCTTCTATTTTCGAATGGTGTTGGTTTTATTAAGATTGAACTATCAAATACTCGTATTTTCTATTATTTAGCTGCATTATTGACGCATTTTTTCAAACAAGTTATTTCAGCCGACTTTTGTTCCTTTTACTATGGAATTCTATTCTGTAAAGATGAATGCCCTATCTGCAAAATTCAGTAAAAAAACATTATTTAGTTTTATTTGTTAAGAATACCCTTTACTTTATGAAGCTAATGTATTTTACTTGGTACGAATTTTAATTTTTAAATTGTTATGCTTTTTATTTGGTCGTCCTGCCATCTGTCGGCGTAGTGTGGAACTACTGACTCCCTCCTCTCTATTCTTATATCTATGGATTATAGTAGTTTATATGGATTTTTATTATTTTATTAGCACAGTATAGTTTTAATTTAAAAAAAAATTATAATTCATTAGTATACCAACTTTATACAAACCTATATTAATCAAATAATGATTTTTTATATAAAAATAATCTTAGAATCGCTTGAAATTAGTTGCGAATTGTCAACTGTTCTGTCAACAAATAATCAGTTGAGTTTTTGCTTGGTTATAAGTCCGGGTTTTCACGATTATCCATTATAAATATCAAAATAATGAATAATTTCGATCAAACCTACTTGAACAAAGTAATTTTATCAGCAGACGTGTACGCTGTCTGCCTACAACATGCGTTATCCACCGAAAAAGAAGAAATAATGGGACTACTAATAGGAGAGGTTAGCTTCCACTTTTTTACCTTAATCAACTCAAATTTAACTTCCCACATACTTTTAGGTGGACGATAAGAATGTATCCCACATATCAGCTTGCGTAATATTACATCGTAGCGATAAACAACCAGACCGCGTGGAAATATCACCGGAACAATTATGTACAGCATCTACGTATGCCGAACAGTTAGCTAATAAACTAAAAAGACCGATGAGAGTTCTAGGCTGGTACCATTCACACCCCCATATCACTGTTTGGCCTAGCCATGTCGACGTTAGAACACAATTGATGTACCAAACTATGGACCCGCTATTTGTAGGGTTAATTTTTTCTGTTTACCAAAGTGATAAAGGTTCTGTCGGAAATCAAGTGCAGTTGACATGTTTCCAGGCAACGGCGGGAAACGAACGGAGGGAAGTCGATATTGAGGTTAAGAATTCCACGCTACAAGAGCATAATTTGAAAAGTATATTTTTTTTGTTATGTTTAACGGTGGTTTGGTTAATCTGTGTGGTTTTGTAGGTATTATTGAGTTACCGAAGATTTTGATGCAAGAGGAGATTGAGGCTCATAGTAATGAGAATAATGATAGTTTGGACCCATTGGCGGAGATTCATAATGAGTCTTTTAAGACGTTAACGCTGACGCATTTGATAACGAAGATTAGTCGCCCGCTTTGCGATGATTTGGAAGCACGGCTTAATACGACTAAGTTAAGAATGAAGGAGTTGAATTGTATTAAGGAACAATTATTGAAAGAACTTGCAGTTTAGAATGTGTTATGTTATACTTGCATTTGCTTTGTAATTAATTTATAATATCCATTATATTTCAAGATTTTTATTGTATATTCTTATATTTTTAGTTTTTTTTTTTTTTTAATATATTCTTTCTGGTACAACCCAGCCAAAAATATTGTTTATGGAATTTGGAGAGGATACAATTCTCTACAAATTTGTTGTCTGTAATTTGTACCTATGGTAGTCATTTTATAGTCATTTTCCAGAAAATATATCAAGACCCCTTTCAAAATTTAGGAACCTGTTTTATGCAGGGTGACTTATTATCGGAGAAATTTAGAAATTTGATACCATAAATTCGTTATAAAGAAAACACAAATAAAAAAAAGTTGAAATTTAGTGATGTTACATTATTATTCATTCGAATTATGAGTCACTCAAATTATAAAATATAATATATTTTATCAAAAAATTAAAATATATTCATAATAAATCTAGCGACAACAATTATTCAATTTCTATCATCCATGTTCATCAGATTCACTAATAATAACGATTTTCAACTGTTCTTCTTGATAATTTTCTGCTGCAAGGCAAAAACATTTGAGCATGCCTGAATTCAGAAAAAAAAATCTACAAAATATAAGCTAAAATAAAGATAGGTATCGTTCTATTAAAAAAAGCCAAATTTAGTTGGTATAGCAAGTGATGGAAGTTTTAAACAAAAGAGAAATGCTATAAGGTGCAGCAGTATTACCAAATAGTATATTATTATACATGTTTTATAAGACGTCAACCGACGAGCGTAGCGAGGAGTGCCCAAATGGAACGAGTGCGCCAATACGTCTTATAAAACGACTGTAATATACTATTTTTTCTACTTTGCGTCATAAATTTTATATAAATTTAGAAATTGTGGTTACTATATCGCGCTAAATTAGAATCTACGGTATTTTGCGGGTACGACGTGGCAGAACTGTAGTAACTGTCAACTTCGTTAAGGATGAGATCGATGAGATAAAATCATGACAAAATCTAATTGTGAATAATTTTACTCTACTTTACCCTACAAGTTTGAATAAATATTCAGCGAGGTCGCAACGATGATCATAATGGAGCTTGGGGCAACACTTTTAACCCTACTATGATAAATACATGAAACTTAACCTAAAAAGTTAACAACTTTAAAATAGTGGTTTCATAAGGATAATAATCAGAATAGAAGTGTTTGGCGGTGACTGATTAGTTACTTCGAAGAACAAGAACTTACTAGAGAATTGTTATAACGCTTAACAGCGGTGTCTACCTAATTCCGCTACGTTGCCGTTGCGGCTTATATATTTACAAGCACTTATAATTGAAACCCAATTCTAATTTCGGCAAAGTAGTTTATTAGAATAAATTATACTTAGTAAAATCACATGTGATGGAGGTAATACAAATACGTTGCACAGAACTAGGACGAAGTCGAAAGCGACGGACAAAAACGAATACGAATTGAACCGAGCATCCAAACGTCCAAAATATTACCGAAAACTTATACGTTACATAAACTAAGAAATCCTCTACACTTTAAATGTACTATAACTTCGTATGTGTATGCTGATAAACCATTTATTGCGCATATACAATCTCGCAGCAGTAATTAAAATCGTTCATATCTACGATGTACGTTTGATCTTCGCATAATACCTTATTAAAGTAAATGTGGTCCTTGAATTATATCTGAAAAGGGGATTTGATGTTTAGTTGAAAAGAATGATAACGATCACTTACCAGAGTCGTAAAACATCACTGAAAATGTCATGCTGGCATATTTTGATGAACAGCAAAACTAAGACAGCCCCAATCCTTTGGCCATACTATAGCAGGCTACACCCATGTTTGAATATGTATAGAATATTGATATTTCGCAGTTTATGCGATAGCAAGCGATTAAGAAGATGCAGTGTGTGCTTATGTTGGGTTATGTATAGTACGTTTGACATATGGCATTAGATGTCAATGTGTACCAATTTTACACAAAAATGTTACTGTTTTCGGTATTACAATGTGTTAATTATTGTAACACCGAAAACAGTGTTACAATGTATGCATTGTGAATGCAAAGTAGAAAAACTATATTTATTTTCCCAAACATTTTTGTTGGGAAAGCAACAGTAAAAGAAATCATAGCAGCTATTCCTTACTTTATTTACATGTTCAATTCCTTACCATTAATACAAAAAAGTATATATTTTTTTCTTATTTTTTAAAAGTTAAGTTGGTTGTCGTATCGAAGAATATGAGAAAATATTGTTGCTTATTAACATGCCAATTAACTAACTGTGTGCTAATCAGTAAGAACGGTAAAACAATAACATTATCAAACAATACCGTGCTGAAAACATTTACTTAAACAAGGTTCATGCAGGTTTAAAAAAAATATACACATTATTGTAAAGTATTTATTTTGCAACAGAAGAATTTCAAAGGTATATTAAGATAAATAACAACAAAAGGATAAAGGTGTACTTTCCAAAACAAAATAAAAACATTTATAATACGAACAATCCTTGGAGAGTAGTGGAAAAAGTTTATTTTTAGTGAAACCATAATTATATGTACAATACTCT
This sequence comes from Aphodius sticticus, assembly GCA_963966075.1. Lineage (NCBI taxonomy): Eukaryota > Metazoa > Arthropoda > Insecta > Coleoptera > Scarabaeidae > Aphodius > Aphodius sticticus. The sequence continues at coordinate 77,342,848 of OZ014509.1, forward strand.
TGGTTGAAACAAAATAAATAAAATCTAAAAATAAATTTGCCGTTAAGCCTACGAAATGCACTATATATGTATAGGTGATAATTGATATAAAACAAAGTACTACTTAAATTCAATTATTTATATAAGATTGTACAGTGAAAACAAAGTACTCAAATACCTCTCTCACACAAGAAACAATTTTCACCGATTTCAGCACAACACAAAGGTACTTATTTAATTTTCTTCTCGAGGTCTTTGTTTAATTATTTACGCTATATCACTTGGGCGGAATCACTTTTCCCGCGTCTTCGTGTCCCTGATATTTCGGTTTTCCATGCGTGAACGGCAGATACCGATATTTGATCATATGCTGCAAACAACAACAAAAATCTCCGTTAAAACCAACCTCAACTACAAACTTAACCTCAAACATAAATCTAACCTCAAACATAAATCTAACCTCAAACATAAACCTAACCTCACCTTAATCTGTCTCTTCATGGTCACGCAGAACAGCGTTAAGAAATACATAACCAGTATCGGCCAGAAGACCGGTATGTTGAAACAGTCGAAGAACGTGCACACGATGCTTATAACCGTACTTTTTGTCACCGAGTACCAGAATTTGAACTCGGGAAGTCTCCTAATGAACGGCCGGAACTCTTCGTTAGCCCTTGTAGGTAGTTCTGGCCCGTTCTCATCAGCTAATTATAATAAAGAAAATTATAAACGTACAGAGCAGTACACTTGAAAATTTTATTAGATTTGCCATAAAATATAAAATTTAAAAACTTCGAAATATAAAAATCGGCAGTTAGTTGAAAATTTGTTGATAAAAGAGGAGGAATCACAAAAGAAAATCATTCAAGAAAAATAAAAAAGGAAGTGAAAAAAAGCTGCGTCAAGAAAAAGAAAGATACAAAAGATACAAGAAAAATTAAAATGCAGATAAGGTAGAGAGGGCAGACTGAAAAAGACTAAGGTGTTATTTTATTCATTGTTTCTTTAAAAATGGTAAAACATAAATGCTTAACATTTCTTAAGAGGAATCAGTACTGCTGGTACGTCCTATAAAATAAGCATCCATAGTCAGCTTAATGTTGTATCAATTCTATCATGTTATACATCAAATTATAGATAAAGGTGTATTACTTGCTGTGGTAATGTATATGTTTTACTTATTGTTGTTGTATCCACGCTACCTGATAAAATATAACTTATTTATGTACCCGAAGAAGTAAAGTTTTGAGTGAAAAAAGCATGTAAGATATTGATATTTTTACGTGAAATTTTGTACACTTATAGAGGAAGGTGTAACTTAGACCTATTAAGTGGTACTTTTTTCAATTTTAACCTGAGTTCTTCGTAAAAAAATTGCAAAATCAGCCAATTTTATGTCATATTCAGAAATAGATTTGTCAAAAACGAACAGAACTATCAAAAATCTACCACTACACGCAAAATTATATATCTTTTATCTTTAATTTGGTGTATTTCTTTTACGATTATGTGAACTAATTGCTGAGAAAAAACCTCAGAACTTTTGCGTGTTTTGCAAGCAAAACGTAAGGGGTATGGATTCCCTTTAATAATAAATCTCATTAACAATATTTATATTTAATATTTAAAAAACTAAATATTTACTTGAATGTTTTTATTTGTTGGAATAATGTACCACTGAATTAAGTTCGCCGAGGTGTCTGATTTCGGATCAAAATATATGCTTAGTGTTTTGGTGCTATTGTTAAAGTTACAAAAAACAATATAAATTAAATAATTATCATCAATTTTCTTTAGAAATCAGTAGCCAGATATCTCTAGAAGGAAATATGAATTTTAAAAAAGTGGACGTAGTCTACAGTAAAAAACATAACAAAAATTCCTTAATCTATTTGAATTTGGCTGCGTTTACCTTAGACATTTTAACTTTTAATAAATAATTCATATTTACCATCAAAATCCATAGCGGGATCAATTTTTGGAGTAAGAAACGCTATAAATAAATTCAAGTGGTAAATTCCAAGTGCATACGTCACGATATACCAGCCCTAGAACACAGCAAATCACATGACGCTGTAACATAACATTCAACATTCATTTCTGCTTTTGAAAACCTCGTAAAAATTGCATTTACCTATACGAAAAACTATATTTTATGAATAAAATAAAACTAATCAAGTTGGCACTAATCAAAATCAAATTGACACTAATCAATATCAAAATAACAATCAACAAAATCAAAATGACAATTAACAAATTCAAGTTGTCATTGAATAATTTTAAATTAGCAGTATCATACGATTAAATAGAACTAAGTAAACAATGTTATTTATACTATATTTTAAAACAATAACATGGACATATTAAATAAACAACATTTGCTCAATTAATTAATTAGAAAATAATATTCTCCATATATAATGCTGCTGGAATATATCTTTGAATATGGGCCATGAATCTTGCACAGTTGGCCACATTGATTGTGTTAATATTATTCCAAACAATATTTTCTAACCGGCGCATTCTGTATCCAGTTTGGGAGCCGATATGCCGATCTTCTCCTGCTAAAACATCTCTTAGGTTATCTGCCAAATCTGATTTTACACTAGCCTTTAATACAGACCAAGCTTGCTCAATCGGATTTAATATGGGACTGTATGGACTGAGTCTTACTAATCTATGGTGAAAAAATTCCTCTTCTGCAAAAACTTCTTCAATAGAAGAATGACAAGGTGCATTATCTATAACCATAACTACCGGTTCTTGGTGTATATTTTGGGCGTTTCTCAAATTCGTTTGCTTCTGGTTTTTTTAATGAACTTTGCTCATAATATTAGACCAGAAATACCTATGCATCCAATAAGATGTATATTTGCGCCTCGGCTACCGGCTGCTACAAATGTACATCGACTTCCTTTCTTAGAACGTCCTTGCGTCCGCGAAATAAACATATTAAAATTAGTTTCGTCAAGATAAATTATTGGCAAATTCTCCGCTTGAAGATTAAGTAATGTTCTTACATATTCTAACCTTTTTGTTTTATTGTCTATACTGTTGGCTCTTTCTGGCTCTCGACGTACTTGTTTTAATGTATACATGAGACCGTCAATGTGCTGACGAATACATTCTTTAGTGACATTAATATCATATGGTTGTAAAATCTTTTCTTTTAATTGCTGGAGAGTTATCTTTGGATTTCTTTCAATTTCATTTAAAGAAAAACGACGATGTTTGTCTGTCATTTTAACTCTGCGTTTACCTAAATGCTGTTTCTCTGGAACGTCTTGATTTTTCACCCATCTACACGCCGTTCTTTTTGAAACTCCGAGATCATTTGCAAGATTGCGCCAATCCCCGTTAGAATTATAAACAGCACAAATTTGTATTTTTTAATTTATGGCGTCAACTTTTTTTATATAAGGCATTAAAGTGTTTAATGTCAACTTGAATTTGTTATTTGTCAACTTGATTTTGATTAGTGCCAATTTGAACTTGAAAAAAAAGGTAGTTCGGAAAAAAAAATTTCCGAAGATCAAGATTTTTACGAGGCTAATAAAAACATTTACGAATGACCGAATGACTTGTAAATGACGTAAGAATCAGTGGTGGAGAGGACGGCGTCCTCTTAACGAACTCAGAATGAATAAGAGAAAAAAAACGGAACGAAAAAATATAACGAAAATAAAAAATACCTGCAATAAAAATACCCGGGCCATGAAAAGCGCTAAAAGCACAAAAGCGCCGACCCATCTACACTTTTGCCACGGCACCGTCCTGTCCACCACTCCTTGATACCACTGAAACAATTGAAAAAAATCCGTTTCAATACCTGCTTTAGAAAAATTCTTAACCCGAAAAGAAACAGCAGGCCGATCGTTGAACCCCAACGCCATCTGGTGTACGGAGTCCATTTATCCAGGGTACTTTGGAAAATCTACGCATTCCGTACAAGAAAAGTATTTAAAAGGTCAAAAAATATATACAGGAGATGTCCCAAAACTATTATTTTTTTTTTTTTAGTCAGCTTGGAGTCGTAATATCTTTAAAAAAATTACCCACTCAGTGTAAGGACAAACTTGTAAAAAAACAAGGTGATCAATAGTTTACAGTAAACAAAAAATCCATTACGATTAAAATCACATATTTATTACATATATTTCGTTTAGATATGACGACTTAAAGTTAGCTAACAAGAAAAAAATAAATTATGACTCGGACAAAATAAAATTTTTCATCCAAATGTATAGCATTATTAGATTTATTTTCGACTGTGGTCAATAAGAGAGCTGTTTAGAGTTTCATACCAAAAATTAGCATCTTAAAAATGCAATTTTGTTGCTGTGACATTCGAAAAACTGATCTACGTTAACGATTTTGCCAAAATTTATAAAAACGTCAATATCTCAAAAACTAACAACGTTTTAGTAAGATCATATTTAAATATTTTGGCCAGTCATGAGTTGGTTTATCACCACCCCACGGCATGAGGTAGAGTTTTGGGACACCTGTATAAATTAATTCCTCCGTTGACAACGTTAAAACGTTAGAACTAACCTGCGATAATCTAGTCCATGCTTGCGATATAACGCTCTTTTTCTTTGGTTGTAAATCGTCATCCATCTTATATAGGGCTTATTACCTAGAAAAATGCGTAAAATGAATCACTAATACCTTTAAACCATTAATTACAATAAATTTGGCGAAATATTTGGCAGGAAAACGACATGAAAACCGTGACCCAGTTATGGGAGGCGACTTAAAAAAATCCTTAGTCACTCACCAATGATAATTACTAAATCGGCTTATTTAAAGTTAAGCAATACATCAACAAAATATCATTTTACTAAAACATCCACGTCAAATCATTCGGTGAGATTGGGATTTTGGTGTGACACTTTTATCAAGACTCTAGGGGAATTTACGCGTTAAAGTTGTCAGTTCGTAATTTAATTTTGATTATTCGCATTAGGATTGACGCAAATCAAATTAATCAAGACCTATCAAACGTTATTAATCATTTTTTAATTTAAACTAAACTATATTCAAAGTATAAAGACGAAATACTTTCTCATCTAGTTCTTTCAATTCGTTTACAGTTTCCCAACCTGGAAAATTCTAACTAACTTCACGCGGTACTGTCAAGTTGACCAGTTGACAGTTTTGTTGTCGTAAATACAATGTCTGTACAAGAAATGGACACGTACGAAAGCGTTTTGTTAGTCAAACACGAGGTGTTTGTATTTAATATACCACCGAGAGCGACGAACCGTGGATATAGGTAAATTTGCAATAATTACGGACGTAACTATTCAAGACAGCATCTCTTATCATGTAACTGTATCCTGGAACAGACTTGCTCTTGATAATAATGTTAAAACGCCCCCTTATTTTATCAGATGTTACTTCCTGTTGTTTGAAATCTTTGTGTTTTAGGGCTGCGGATTGGAATCTTGCTGAACCGACATGGACGGGACGTTTACGCTTGATAGCCAAGGGGGACGAATGTTATATCAAACTCGAAGATAGAAATAGTGGGGAATTATTCGCGAAATGTCCCATTGATACATATCCTGGGGTGGCCATTGAATCTGTCAGCGACTCTTCTAGATATTTTGTTTTACGTGTTCAAGACGATACTGGTACGTAACTAAAAAAGTAGCGCAAGTTTGAGACAGTTTTTTCAAGAAATCGTAAAAGATATTTATAGTTTTTCTTCTGCTATAAATGTTTTATAGTTAAGTGTACAATATAGATTTGTTTTGAGAAAAAGAAACAGAAAAACAGCTGTCATAATCATTAGAAATCGAAATTTCAAAAACGTTGCAAAACTAGATGAAATTTGTTAGAGGTTGCACCAATATTTGGTTAAAAAAGTTAAAAATTGATCAAACGGTTGCTGTTTGAATTTTTGACTCGATTGTTTTCATTTGCGAGTTGTTTTTGACATTTTTTTTCACTCATCAAATTGTGTATAACATATAATAGATAATTTTATTTATAACTAAAAATATGTGTCATTGAAAAATAATTATTGGTAAAAATAATTCATTTAAAAATACATACATGGCCTACATGTAAAAGAGATGAAGGTAGGATCATATTCTTCATTAAAATTAGCCGGAAAAACAACTGAGTATACAGGTTTCTGTTTTTAGTATGAATGTAATCATATCTCGTTTATTTCAAGAGATAGACAAACAATTGGAATATCTCAAACAAAATTTCATCCATCTTCTATAGTTTTGAAGATACTGATTATTTATTATTATTATTTTACTCTTAGAGAGAAATTTGTTTGAAATTTGAGTTACCGTAAGATAATAAAACCATGTTTTAATTATTACAACAGATAAAGGACACAAAAAATGCAAGTACAACAAAATTGAGTACTCAGAATTGTATTACAATGCTCAAGGTTAACTAGTATTGAGACAATTTTGAGTAAATTAATTTTTTTGAACTTTAAACTAGGAACTTTATATCAAGTCTCATACAGGCTTAGTCAAAATTACCAGATCCCCTAAATAATTTTTTAATGGTAAAACAAAATTAAAAACAGTTTTTTGGTTTTAAACATGCTATTGTGTAAATATATTTTCGATGGTGTTTATTTTATTCTGGAAATTTGGTAACTTTTCTTTTTCAAATAGTATACAAATAATATACACTGTATATTATGTATATTACACTGTATACACTAAGGCTTTTTTGTACAAATTTATTTTTTTATAAAATGCATCATCTTTGAGTTATAAGCAATTAATGAATAATTAACAGATAAAAAAATACAAAAAATATATAAGAAAAAATAACAAAACAATGAAATAGAATTAAATAAAATGTTCAAACTGTCAAATTAAAAGAAATGTGTATGTACGTATTCTTAATTTGAAGTTCAGGAGTTTTGATTAATTGCTTATAACTAAAAAATGACGCGTTTTATTAAAAAAATGATTTTTACAAAAAATCTAAGAATTAATCCTAGAATTGTAAACTTGGTGATCTTATCCTTTTTAAATAGAACGCATGTATATTTTTATATTTTTTAATTCTAAGATTATGTTTGAGTTATCAGCAATAAATCAAAATTAGTCAAAACACCTAAATAATCCTCCAAGCGTAAACAATTTAAAAAAAAATATTCAAACGAAAGTTTTTGGTTTAAAACAAGCCATTTAAATATATTTTTAATATTCATCAATGTTCATCTTATTATGGAATTTTTTTAACCTTTTCTTTCTTTAATAACACCCTGTATAGTTTTATTTTTTTTTTAAATTAAAGATTAATTCTAAGAGTCCGTTGTGGGAACCATTTGGTTATAAAATGGATCATTTTTAAGTTATATTATTAATCAAATCCCCTGACCTTCAAATTTACGAATATTTTCCTACACGATGATCATAATGGAGCTTGGAGCAACACTTTTAACCCTACTGTGATAAATACATGAAACTTAACCTAAAAAGTTAACAACTTTAAAATAGTGGTTTCATAAGTATAATAATCAGAATAGAAGTGTTTGGCGGTGACTGATTAGTTACTTCGAAGAACAAGAACTTACTAAACAATTGTTATAACGCTTAACGTTTAATAGCGGTGTCTACCTAATTCCGCTACGTAGCCGTTACGGCTTATATATTTACAAGCACATAATTGAAACCCAATTCTAATTTCGGCAAAGTAGTTTATTAGAATAAATTATACTTTGTCAAATTACATGTGATGGAGGTGATACAAATACGTTACACACAACCAGAACTAAGACGAAGTCGAAAGCGACGGACAAAAACGAATACGAATTGAACCGAGCATCCAAGCGTCCAAAATATTACCGAAAACTTATAGAAATAGAAATAGAAATAGAAATAATTTTATTAATTGCTTATGCAATAAGTCACAAAAAATTTGACAATATACGTTACATAAACTAAGAAATCCTCTACACTTTAAATGTACTATAGCTTCGTACGTGTATGCTGATAAACCATTTATTGCGCATATACAATCTCACAGCACTAATTAAAATCGTTCATATCTACGATGTAGGTTTGATCTTCGCATAATACCTTATTAAAGTAAATGTGGTCCTTGAATTATATCTGAAAAGGGGATTTGATGTTTAGTTGAAAAGAATGATAACGATCACTGACCAGAGTCAAAACATCACCGAAAACGTCATGCTGGCGTATTTTGATGAACACAGCAAAACTAAGAAAGCCCCAATCGTTTGGCCATACTATAGCAGGCTACACCCATGTTTAAATATGTATAGAATATTGATATTTTGCAGTTTACGCGATTGCAAGCGATTAAGAAGATGCAGTGTGTGGTTATGTTGGGTTATGTATTGTACATTTGACATATGGCATTTGACACAGACAAAAGCGCATTTTTGATATCAATGTGTACCAATCTTAGACAAAAATGTTACTGTTTTCGGTATTACAATGTGTTAATTGTAACACCGAAAACAGTGTTACAATGTGTGCATTGTGAATGCAAAGTAGAAAAATTCTATTGTAACATTTCTAAATTATATTGTAACATTGTCTGTTTTTTAGGTCGATCTGCTTTTATTGGAATTGGTTTTGGGGACAGATCAGATTCTTTCGATTTGAACGTCGCACTACAAGATCATTTCAAATGGAAGAAAAAAGAGCAACAGGCCACATCTGAACCAAATCAACCAGAATTAGACTTAAGGTTCAAAGAAGGAGAAACGATTAAGATCAATATGAAAATAACTGTGAGTTTCTATGTTTTTAGTACCGAAAATTATTATTTTAGACAGATCTTTATGTTCTTTTCAGGAATCCCGCATATAATATCTAACTAATATTGTTTTTTTTTTTGTGACTTGTTGCCTTTTTTATAATATAAATTGTTTGTTTTTTACATAGAAAAAGGACGGCTCTGACTCGTGTAATTCTAAATCTAAGATACGTGGTACGGGAGGTTTGGGTTTGTTGCCGCCCCCACCAGGGGGCAGCAGGTTACCGGCACCTCCGGGAAGTTCACCCGCGGGCTCTCCCGCGCACACGGCGAAGCCGGAAGGTGCTACGGACTCGTGGGGCGACTTTGCTTCAGCTCCGGCCAGGTAATTTATAACCTTAAACTTGACGATGTTTCGCTTGGCTTTAATATGTAAGGTCGTTATACTATTTTTATAAGTTTGTCTTCACATTTGGTTCTTGTTTGCAGCTTTTAAAATTAAAAGTATGTATTAGGGTTGAAATTATTGTTTATACAAAAACCGATATTAGAAAAAACTGGTTTTTATATTCACAATTTTGTGAAACGTTTTCGAATATTTGCAGACGAAATCAATAAAATATACCTGCTATAACCTAATATAATAAAAAAAAACATACTGTCTTCTGAATGATAACTTCATATTGTTCATATTCTAGATACTAAATTAATTATACAGGGTTAGTCAAAATTACTGGAACACCTAAATAATTCTCCAACCGTAAACAATTTCAGTAAGTTTTTCTAACAATAGTTGTTTGGTTTTTAACAAGCTATCGTTTAAATATATTTTTAATATACAGGGTGTTTTGTTTATTCTGTAAACTTGGTGACCTTTTCTTTTTTAAATAGAACACCCGTATATGTTTACATTTTTTAATTCTTAGATTAATTCCAAGAATTTTTTGCAGGAATCATTTCTTTTTATAAAATGGCTCATGTTTCTTCAGCAATAAATCAAAATTAGTCGAAAGTTTCGGAACACCTAAATAATAATCTTCCAAGCGTAAACAATTTAAAAAAAAATGTTCAAACAAAAGTTTTTGGTTTAAAACAGGAAGTCATTTAAATATATGTTTAATATTCATTAATTTTATTATGGAAATTTTTTAACCTTTTCTTTTTGTAATAACACCCTGTATATTTTTAATTTAAAGATTAATGCTAAGAATCTTTTGCAGGAGCCATTTGTTTATAAAATGGATTATTTTTTAATTAAAATATATTTAAATGATGGCTTATTTTAAACCAAAAACTTTCGTTTGAACATTTTTTTTTTAAATGTTTACGCTTGGAGGATTATTTAGGTGTTTTGACTATAATTTTGATTTATTGCTGATAACCAAACATAATCTTAGAATTCAAAAATATAAAAATATACAGGTGTTCTATTTAAAAAGGATAAGATCACCAAATTTACAATTCTAGGATTAATTCTTAGATTTTTTGTAGAAATCGTTTTTTAATAAAATGCATCATTTTTTTTGTTATAAGCAATTAATCAAAACCCCTGAACTTCAAATTTACGAATATTTTCCTACATGCATACAAATATATTCTAATTTGGACTGCAATTTAATGTGTTTGTTGTTTTTTCTTCACTTTTTTTTATTTTTTATCTGTTTACTTAAAATATAAGTTCATGCGCTTTGAATAATTACTTATAAAACTGAAGAATTTTATAAAAAAAAATGATTCTAATACAGAAATCTTAGAATTAATCTTTAAAAAATATAAAAATATACAGGATGTTATTAGAATAAGAAAAGGTTGCAAAATTTCCATAATACAATTGAACAACATGTGTAATATGAAATAAAATATGAATAAAATATTAAAAATATCTTTAAGCAAACTATATTAAACGAAAAATCCTTTTTGAAATATTTCACTGTGGTGTAACCCTAAAAAGTAAATAAGTTTTGAGAGAAACATTTGAAAAATATCTGTTTTATAACATGAATTTAACGAATATATATATATTGTGTTGTTTTCTATATCTACATGTCAACAGAGAGAAAAGTTATTATAAAATACGGCAGTGGTGCCAAAATAACCTCGTAGATTATATTCATATAGGGTGTCCCACCTTTTTTCCCCAAAAGAACTTTTTCCAGTCAGTAAATATACTGAGCAAAGTTTCATATAGTCTTATTTGTTTTTTTTAATTCCTTAGAAAGCTACAGCTATTTGAAATATTCACAAATTCAAAAAATTATAAGTTAATATAAAGCTTTTTACTTTAATTAATTTTTTTTAAAAAATCTTATGTAGCCAGGCACATGACTTTATCATACTATATATAAAATTAATAGTTTAGCTGCATGAGATTCTATTTGATCGAATGCCATGTCTGCATTAAAATAAAACTAGTATAACTAGACAGATATGTCTAATTTATTTTAATTTGGACATTTAAATTAATTCAATTTAATGTGTTGTTTTTTCTTCACTTTTGTTTATTTTTTATCCGTTTGCTTAAAATACAAGTTCATGTGCTTTGATTAATTGCTTTAATTAACTCAAAAATGAAGAGTTTTGTAAAGAAAAATGATTCAAACAAAAAATTCTTAGAATTAATCTTGAAATTAAAAAATATACAGAGCATTATTAGAATAAGAAAACGTTGCAAAATTTCTGTAATAACATGAACAAAATGTGAAATATGAAATAAAATATGAATAAAATATTAAAAACATTTAAACAAAATATATTAAACCAAAAATCATATTTAGTTCTAAAGGACATTGCTGCTTTCACTAAACCGAAGTCTTGTATCAAAAAAAACCTTTGGACCAAATTGTAAAAAATTTAAACGACCGTCATCATCGAAATATTTTTCTTTTATTTGTATGTATTTTCTGTTACAGCGCTGCTCAAAATCAGCCGTCACCGTCATCGAACGCCAACTGGGTACAATTTTAACTTTTAACGGGAACGAAAGTTAACAAAAAAAAATATATCATTGTTCGGAACATATTGTGTAAGTGTAATGCTAGCCTCATATTAATATATATATGTATACCATTGTTATGTTTTAAAAGATGAAGTTTATTGTGATCACGTTGCAATAAAGAAAAAAATGGATTCCTCAAACAAGAGATTAGATTATCTAAAATAAAAGCGTAGAGTATAAACGTCAAAATTGGAATATTTGTAGATGTGTAGTGTATATTAACGACATATAACCGTAATAAGATTCAAGTTTCTCTTCATTCTGCTATACTTGTTCTCGATTTGTACAATAATTGAAATGTTTGTTGGTGGTGCATGTTTTTATTGGTGTTATCTTCGTGAATCTGCAGACCAGGATATTAAAAAGAAGTGTTTAATTATGCTTGTTATCTTACCTTATTTTTAAAAAAATAATAAACATTCCAGACGATCTAACAATACTTTTTTTTATTATAAAGAAAAACATCTAATATAAGTTACCCTTAGTTTATTGTTGACAAAAAAAAATCGTAAAAGACAGAGTTTATAGGCGAATATTAAACACGTAAGTAATTTATTTCCACAACTTCTTAATCGACATATTCTTCTCGGAATCTTTCTGCATAACTTTAGCTACGGCCATCTCGAAATCTTCTTGTGTTACATGGACACGTCTCTCCCTTAACGCGTACATACCAGCTTCAGTACAAACACCCTAAAAATTAATAATAAAATTGTCTTATGTAAAACTACACAGAAAAACTTTAATCCGTTAATTTTTCCGTTAATATTTTTTGTTAATGGCTTAACGAAGTTCTTGTTAACATATTAACGGAGTTGGCTTTTTTGTTAACGGATTAACGAAGTTTGGTTACCTTGACTTCGGCACCGCTGGCTCCAGGCATAAGTTCGGCAATCTTCCTTAGGTTAATTCCGCGCGTTAAATTCATTTTTCTCGAGTGAATCTTCAAGATGTCCAGACGGGCTTCCTCGTTTGGTGGGGGGAACTCGATCTTACGGTCGATTCTTCCGGGCCGGAGTAACGCTGGATCCAGGATGTCGATACGGTTTGTTGCCATGATAACCTAAAATCAGTGGCACGTTATACCATGGGAAAAATGGGCAAAATTATATTATTTATATATATATATATACAGGGTGTTCCTAAATATCAGGTAAATACGAAAAGGGGTAATTCTTTGGCTTATTTAATGACTAAAAATTCATATAAACATAGGTCCGCAAACGCTTCGTTGCCGATCTACAGGGTGTTGAAATTTTTAGATTTTTTTAGTTTTTTCTTTATAGCTCTTGTAGTTTTTGAGATATTTAGCTCTAATTTGGAATATGGGTTACGCTGTAGGACTTACATCATTGGGCATACCAAATGGTTTTAAGAATCTACAGGGAGATATTTTTTCAGGGGTCATGCCCCCTTTTCTCCCCATGAACTTTTTTTCGGTGCGCCGCTGGTGGATTCTAAAATACAAAATGCATTTTTTGTTTTGTTCTAAAGCATTTTAATATTTTGTAGTTTTTTCGTATTTACCACGGTTATCAAGAAAAAAAAATAAAAGCTTTTCTGAGTTTTGCTAGATGAAATTAAATTTTTTTAAATAATTGGTCTAGTATGCCTTGGCTTGATTTAGATAACCTTTTGTTTGTATTTATTTTGACATTTTATTCGCCACCAACTGTTAAAAATTAAAATTAGGATACAAGAGCTATAAGGAAAAAACTAAAAAAATCTTGAAATTTCAACACCCTGTAGATCGGCAACGAATCGTTTGCGGACCTAAGTTAAAAATTCAGTCATTAAATGAGCCAAAGAATTACCCCTTTTCGTATTTACATGATATTTAGGAACACCCTGCATATATATTATTATTATTTTGGAAACTCATTTCGGTAATCGACTACCACATTAACGTTCCTAGCAGATTTAGGCTCCTTTCAGCGAGGCCCCAACTAATCTTTAACAAATTTATTACCGTCTCAAGAATAGTGAATTTTATATTTGCGCTCCTGCCGGTTGGGGACTAAAATCAATCTTGAATAAACTATAAATTAATTAGTTAATTGATAAGTTATCGTAGTAAGATTATCAAATTGAACTTTAGAGTAGTCTTGCCTATGGGGCCCCAAAGAGAGTGGAGGCAGTTTTAGCAGTTAAAATCATGTTTTTTGCCATAAAAGAAACTATATAATATCTAATATAGTAGGAGACTAATGAGAAACCCTTGACTAAGTTAGAAGAGAAGAACTGTATGAATTCTTCGAAGATTTTCAGTCGACACTTCTCCTTTTGTCCTGAAATTCTATTCTGTAAAGATGAATGCTCCAAAAAAGGCTGTAAAATAACAATTCCGATCCTCAAAATGCTGTAAATCTTTCATAGTCCTTGTTATTACACAGTGTGTATAAAAAGAAATGAAACCACTCAATATATTATTTCTTTCTAAAAAGTTGACAAGAAAAATATACCAATAAAAGTTTTAAGTTTTAGGAAATTGCTTAACTACAGATTTGGAATACTTACAGATAAATCACATTTTATATTCAAAAGTATTTCGTATTTATTTTTATTTATTTTTTAAGTCATTTTAAAAAATGACGAGCTATTGACACGGTAGAAATCCTTTTAACATTGTTTAATTGCTTTCTTTTTTAACATTTAATCGTCTTGTTACATTTACACCACTGACCTGACCTCGGGGACATGCGGTGTTTTCACAGTTCAATTCGTAATTCAAAAGAGTATCAAAAAACAGGGAAAATATAAAGGATGCTATATTAAAAAGTTGGAATTTGGTGTGCTTCTTACAAATACATAACCCTGTATGTACAAGTCATTCAAGTTTCCAGCTTTTCCTAAACCTTTTCTATGGTTACTTTCTTCTAAATTTTGAGGACCTGATGTTGACACGTTACGTTTCTTCTTGGTAAAACTGTATATAGCAGAAGGCATTCAGAATAATTGTTTTTTTTTTATGATATGGAATCGGAATCTTAGGTAATTTTAGAAAAAGAAATAGTAAATTGCATTTTATTAAAAGTAACATCTCAAAAAAACTATGAAAACTGCACTATAAATTTAATAAATACATATTTTGAGGACATAATTATGTATATATTGATGATGGTGTATTTAAGAATGAACTATCGCAGTTTTTGAAATATTTAAAACATTATTTGTTGAGAATACTATTATAATACTATATTGATTAAGATAATATATTTTAATTTATGCAAGTTTTGCATAATCTTTTTTGAATCTTTCTAATTTTGAATAATCTGTTGTTCCTTTAAATAATTATGTAGGTACTTATATTAACTGTTGCAAAAGGTCCTTACCGATTATTTATTATGTCTGTTAATTGTTCCGAGATGTTATATCAGTATTATTAGTATATATTATTTTTGTATTAAAAAGTAATTCTTCTTAATTCAACGTTGTATATGGGGGCCCCCAAATTAAAAATTGCCCAGGTCCCCATGATGGAAAAACGCGCTGCTGCCTAAAATTATGTTTTTTTGGCTGTTTAAACTATGTCATGAATGTATAGGAAAGTTTAATCATTTGTTGTGCATAGACTTTCTCTTTTAACCGACCCCCAATAAAGCAAACCTATGTTAATGTTTAAGTAAATGTGTACTCCACAGCATGTATCGATAGTAGACCAAAAACATCACTTTGTTTCAAAATTACTATTTTATATGATAATTTTGATGAATTTGTTTACAATAAGACCTTGCTCGTCTTATTTTCCTACTACATCCAGTATTATGGAACAATTCATCGCTAATTTGTTTACAATGTCCCAAGAAAACACAGATTCAAAGATTACAAACGTTATTGAATATAAAAGTTTAACAAAATAGGATAATTTTTTATGATTTTTATTTTCTGTACTTGTGCTTAGACGTTATGATTTTGCAGACTTGGCATCAGATTTGTGTAGCTGGTGTATTGAAAATTAATTTGTTTTTACTCAAATTGTCATTATTAAATAAATACTAGAAATGACAATACATTTTGGGTAAATATACTTTTATGAAAATAAAATTATTAGTGACCAACAGTCAAAACAGGAAAACGATAGTTACAGTACCCAGAATTGTATTACAACGCTCAAAGTGAACTAATATTGAGACAACGTTGAGCGAAATAAATTTCAAAACCAAACGGTTACCTTAATATTCTTGGTAGCTTCAAAACCGTCCAGCTGGTTCAGCAGCTCCAACATAGTCCTTTGAACTTCCGAATCGCCTCCAGATCCAGATTCGATACGAGACGAGCCAATAGAATCTATTTCGTCCATGAAAATTATAGACGGCGCATGCTCCCTCGCCATTACGAACAATTCACGCACCATTCTCGACCCTTCGCCAATAAATTTCTGAACCAGTTCAGATCCAGACACACGAATAAAGGTACACTCAGTATGATGCGCCACAGCGCGAGCCAACAGTGTCTTTCCAGTTCCTAAAATGACATACACCATTTATATTTTCAGTATAATATTATAGTTTATTAGATTTATTTTTGCATAACAGTTGTTAAAGAATATTAGAGTTGTTTCAAAATAGGTCTGACGTCACTGAAAAAATATACAGTGTGTCCCCCGATGGACTTAACTATACCTATAATGGAGGTAATTTTTAGTTTCTCGATAAAAAGTCATTCTTTATAAAGAGTTTTGAATGTTCTCAAAGGTCGAAAGCCATTGTTAATATTTTGATTTAACATACAGGATGGTTAGAAAACACGAAAATGTTAAATTGGCCGAAGAGTAAACTATCGGTTTCTCGGGACACACTGTATATAGGCATGTTGTGAAATATGAGAAAAATAAATTGATAAGTCGCAGACACGAGAAATAATATTTAAATAATATTTTAGTTTTTTGTACATACCAGGTGGACCGTAAAGTAGCACCCCTTTAGGTTGAGCAATACCAAGTGCGTCAAAAAGTTCGGGATGCTTCACAGGTAACTCGATAACTTCCTTAATCTCCTTGATTTGTTTGTCAAGCCCCCCGACCATCTCATACGTGGAATCAGGTACTTTTTCCACCATCATAAGGGACACCAAGGGATCCACCTTATTCGGCAGAATCTTATGTAAAGTGTAGCTCTCGTTACGCAACGCAACGCGACAATTTGGAGTAACGTCGTTTATATCGATATTTTTATCGATATCAACAACAAATTTACCCTCGGGATGCACTTTTACTAGCACTTTCTTCTTGTCCATTGGTTTCACAACTTCTCCAACATAACTCCCCTGCTCTTGCAATAACATCAATTCTTCTCGTAACATACGAACTTAAAGTGAAATATGATTAATATTAACGAGTTTTCATGTATAAATACCGTTTTTTACCTTTAGCGTTGAGTTCGTTCCGCTGAGCTTGTAGACGACGTAAATTTTGACTTTTCTCCGCGACAGTTAACTGTAGTTCCTCGATTTTGGTGATATAATAGGGCCTGAACCCTTCCCCTTTCGGGTTGTCAACATCCATCTGAAATACAACATTTAAATTTTAGGAAACGATAGTAGAAATATTACTCTGAATCTCGTAGTGCTACACGCTGCAATCTGGCCATCTTTTGGTCGTACCACTTCCCGAAACTTCTTTTCTAAAGCACTAGCAGCAGCACTAGTGCCTGCTAGAGAATATTCGGCCCCCATTATATTTTTTATACAGATGTGTTACTAAATTTTGACGTTTTTGGTTATGATGTTAATAATGAAACAATTGAATACGACTTTGAAATCATACATTAAAAAATATATATATACCTTCATTCCCACCGTCATGACGGTCGAATTCTTCTCTGCTAAATCTCAACGAATACTAATCCTCAAAGACAGAAATAATCGTATTTCGCACTCACAAAGAAAAGCTGAAAATCATACGCTTTGACACAAGCGAAAATGACACAGCAACTGGCAGAAATCTAGGGACTTTTCTCACCCGGCGAACTCACTCATCTCAAACTTGACTAACTTCGTGTTGCCACCCTACCCACCGCTAACTTCACCTTCGTGACATAACCTCATCACCCGTACGTCAATTTTAAAAACATCATCAATTACGTAATTTCACACGGTTTTCTTTGCAGAAATCATGACGAAATCCACGCCAACGGCCGGCGTCATGCCGATGAGCCTCGTCGGTCGCTTATCCCGCGAGCGCGAGCGTTTACTTGGTATGACAGATGCCGAAAGGGCCTTCCGTAAGCAATGGCTAAAAGACCAAGAATTGGTCCATAGCGAGCCCAAATTCGTCCCCGAGCTATACAGGGAGACCGTAAACCCCATCCGTAGACTGTACCGAGCGCCTTTAGACGGCATGAGAGCCATGTTGGCTCCGATGCTCGGAGAACAACGCGCTCTGACCATTCGGTACTTTACCGGCAAATTTCTCATGATCACGTTCTTCGCCTATGCTTGCACGTACTATTTTAAGTATAACGAGAACGATTGGACACGTAAAGGTGGTTGGCGAAGGGTTGAAAACCGTAACGTTGTGTTACCGGGAGATCCGGAGTACCCCAAGGTTTCGGAACGTACGCAGGGTGCGGATTATGCATCTAGGGGATTTAAAGAAATGAACCTCAAATTGTAGATTTTTTTTGGATGCTTGTAGTACCTTGTTATATGTTTAATAAATTATATACACCTTAATAGTTGTTGTTTTTTTGATATCCTACAAAATTGGGTTGAAATTTGCTTGAATAGTACTTTTTGAATAAGTTTTTAGTCATTTTTGCTGTGTGAAGCGGTCTTTTTAGTCACTGTATTTCGATATTGACTAGTGGCGACACTGCAGAAGTGACAGGTTAAGTTCTAACCTAAAAGTTCAACGTGTTTCTCTGACCCATTTTATTTTATCATATAAACCCGAGTTTTAACAACGAATTTAAAATGGATATAGTTGATTTAAATCCCACAAATAATAAAAGGAAAGCAGTTGATAATACAGACGATACGCATGAAAATAAGAAAATAAATATAGACAATACTGATCAAAACGTAACTTCTGTTGATGTTGAACCAACATTGAACGAAGATGCTGAAGAAAACACTGCAGAAATACTTTTTAACGGAGTTGAATTATCTAAATTAACCAAACGACAACTCAAAAAGTATAATAAGATGTTGAAATGGCAAGAAGTGAAGAAATTAAAACGTGCAAAAGAACGTGAGAAAACAAAACATAAGAAAATAGAAGCGAAGAAAAATAACGTAGATCTAGGCCCAAGTAGAAAAGCCCTAAAACGTAGTACGATGGCAAAAAGCTCTTGTAAAGTTAGCGTAATAATAGACTTAAGTTTCGATGACCTAATGATAAGTAAAGTGAGTAATCATTCAATTAAATTTAATTTTCACTCATTTATCTGTTGTAGGATTTGGGTAAAGTTATTAAGCAGGTTTTACGTGTGTATACGGAAAATCGTAGGTCGAAACATCCTATGCAGTTGCATCTGACTAGCTTCGAGGGAAAAGCTAAGGAAGAAATGGAAAAACACAACGGTTACGAACATTGGGATATTAATTTTCACGACGACGAATATATTAAGATATTTCCTAAGGAGAAACTGGTATATTTGAGTAGTGAAAGTGATAACGTGATTGATAAGCTTGAAGATGATAAAATTTATATTATTGGTGGTCTTGTTGATCATAATTCACACAAGGTTGGTTTAAAACTTTTGATTTTTCTTTAAATTTGTTTAATACAACCTAAACAATTGTTTATCATTTCTGGTACTACTTAGTCATTTAATATTATCGAATATTTTCAAATTAATGGTGTTCTTTATTATTTGATAGTTATTTTATTTATTATTTGGAAGTCATCTAAGAAAATCTGATGTGGCCAGGCACACTACTTTATCATACTATATATAAAATTAATAGTAAAGCTATTTGATCGAGATCGCTCGTATCTGCATTAAAATAAAACTAGTTAGCCAGGATTTGACAGATATATCGATTCTATTGACAGTAGGTATTGTCAAAACATCAACGTTTGACACCAGCTACTGTCTTTAGTAGTCAATGTTCTTCTGTATATCTATCATCTAATTGAAGTTGAAGGATTTTGTGCCTAAAATCATTGCTGTAGATCATTTTGACTTTTTGATTCATCATATATCTTTACAGTTGAATATACAGGGAGAACCAAAATTATGTTTTTTGTCTAAGTTTGAGACATCCTGTGAGATAACTAAGCAACTTATGCAGGTTTTCAAGTAGTTGCCTACAAAGCTATATCTATACTTAACATTTTGTTTTTTAATTCATTCCAATCTCTGTATTTTTGTATAAGATACACAAATTCAAGTAAAATTTTACATTGTTTTTGTACTAGAAACACAAATAAGTGCTGTAATTTCAACAAGTTGTGGACATACTCACATACACGTTATTAAAGATAAAATACATGTTTGGTTTCACTTATTACACTGTATTTTTTTAGCAATTAGTTTATTTGTAGATTTCTTGTCATTACCTTTAAGTTAAATCATTGCTGGTATTAAAAGCAATAGTCTAATACTTTAAAATCAAGTAACATTTTCTACAAGGTTTAACAGCATTTCAAATTGCAAAGGTTTACATTAAATTGTGTATCTACAAAGATTCAGATATTAGAATGAACCACCAAATAAAATGTTAATAATTTATGTAAAATTAAGTGTTTTAAATATTGTTAATAAGATTTTTAAAGAAACATGGTATAAAATAAATCCCTAGTCTGTCATCTCTACCTCATCTGTATCTTAATTACTCTTTCATCTGGGATTTTTAGTGTGTCCTTTTTCTTGTTGCTGTTTTTTATGGTATTCCTTTTTTCGCTTCCTTTCTTAATTCTCTAGAATCATTTTCTTTTGTGCTTACTTCTTTTTTAATAGCAAATATTCTCTCCAAGCATCAGTTATATAAGAACAGTTTCTTTTTACTTATACGCAGTATGTTCATATTTAGAAGTTTCATGACCAAACTTAGGAACTGGCAAATGAGCCGCTATTTCTGTAATTTCGTCAAAATAGTTAAATAATAAATTAAATTAGAGGAAATTCTGAATAATTTATGTCTACAACATTTTTTGGTAAAATTAATAGTTTAGCTGCATGAGCAAATTCTATTTGATCGAGATCAGCAATGTCTGCATTAATATAAAACTAGCTAGCCAGGATTTGACAGCTATTTTCATTCTAATGACAGCAGGTAGTGTTAAACGGTGATGTCTTGACAAACCTATTGTCAATAGTATCAAAAAATCTCTCTAATCCTGGCTAACTAGTTTTATTTTAATGCTGACAAGACCGATCTCGAACAAATGGAATCTCTTGTAGCTAAACCAAAGATAAAAGAACATAAAGATGCGACGCTTCGGGTCGGCTCCGTTGATTTAGTGGGGTCCACATTTGATGACCTTGAACGCATGTGAGCTTTAAACCGTTGACCAAACAAGACGAGAATTGGCGGGTATTTTAAACTAAGGAATACAATGCACGATGGGCGGCAACGTTACCGACATTAGAGGTTATGTAATGCAAATGAAAACAAATCAATATTCACATTATATAAATAAAATATAACGTATCCGATAGTCACCTAAACGGAATATTAACAAAAATAGTGGATTATAATATAACAAATAACAGCGGTTTGTTGACTTTTTGAAAGTATAATTAATAATTAAGCAAATAACTGTGTGATTGTTTGCCTAGGCCATCGATCGATATTCAAACTCACATTATTATTATGACTTGTTGCTGGTAACCAATACGTTTTATATATTTTATTCTATTTTGCACGCCGATTTCCACTGGGATATCTTTTTGTGTCCATTTTCACTGTCTCTACTACTTACTATTAATAAAGGTACCTCTAAACTAAACAGTACGAAACCACATTAACATTTTAATTAAAAACTGACCACTCATTAAAATGCTTATTAAAACACTACATATACAATCTTGCACAATCCAAGGAACGTAAACACCAAACTAAGGTTATGTCACCCGCTAGTATACAAACACAATCAGCTGTTGGTAGCCATCTTTTCGTTGATCAAATCTATCTCACTCTCGAACCGCGTTTTCTTGTCTAGTGACGTATCTTAGAATAGGGTATTTGACTATTTTTGGAAAACCATCTTAATGTGTTTATTCCTTCACTCTACATTGTAAATGCATTATTTTTTGTAATTATTTCCCCAATATTTCATAAAAATCAGCGTTAAAAATTGAATCACAAAAGGTCCCGCCAAAACGATACTTTCTGTTGTGTGACGTCACCGGTTAGTGATGTCAAGATGATGTGATGTCAAGATGTCAAATCGGCCCATATGGTCTGTCAGCATCGGCATCGTCGCCGTTTGGTAATTGTGTTGTATGATGTATTGTTCTCACAATTTCTACATAAAAATGGGTTATAAATGGTGTATAAATCCACAATGCAGAGATACGTCAAGAAAAACTCCGGATAAACTATTTGTAGCTGTTCCGCAAGATTTGAAACTGCGAAGAAAGTGGTTGGCTCGTAGAAATCCAAATGAAATAAATAGCCGCCAATACAAGTGTTTTCTGTTGTGAAGATTACTTCGACATACGTAAAACTGACTAGAATAAGTTATCTATCGTATTTTCGAAAGGTATTATCTGATCTGACAGCTGAAGGTTAGGGCTATCCTAACCTATAAAGTTATGCTTACATGACGCTTTTGTGCTATTAAATTCAAACGGGAGAAGCATAAAAGCGCGTTCGGATAACCCGGTATTTTACGGTGAGAGTGACGCGCTGCATAATAGGCGGACGTCATACGGCGTTTATCTGCATATAAGAGAGAGACAGCCGACCCAAGTTATCTGAGCATTGCTCTCCCCGTACCATACCCTGACAAACCGAACGCGCTCTAAGGCGGACTAACGAATGACATCACTGGAGACTGACCCAATTACAGAGCGTTTTCAATCACGTGATAGGACGTGAATAAAATTCAATTTTAATTTTGGTTTTTCATAGAAATAAAGCATTTTTTTTTTGAAAAGTAATAACAAATAGTTTTCTTAAACTGTAATCTATTAGGATGACTATAATACATGCCATATTTTTAATACAGTCAAATACCCTATTCTCTTATCTTTGGTTATACCACCAAATAAAATGTTGGTAATTTGTGTTGTTTTGTGACAGAAACCGTGTAAAATTTGGTTATACAAAATTCCTTTAATTGTTCCGGTTAGCTATAAATAAAACAAAACGACTAAAGAACTCAAAATTTATTCTTCAAATAAAAAACAAAAAAAAGCGAAAATAAAAACAATCGAGTCTATATCTACGTTTCAGGGCATCTGCTACAAAAAAGCTGTAGACCAGGGTATCGACCACGGCCAACTACCGATTGGAGAATACTTTCGTATGAAACACAGAAAAGTATTCACTATAAATCAAGGTAACTAAAATCGGACTAAAAAAAATAACGTTACGCTAAAATAAAATACTCTTTAAAATTTCCAGTTTTCGAAATACTTCTACGCGTTGTCGAAGGGAAAACATTCAAAGAGGCGTTTGAATCTACGCTACCAAAACGGATAAATATGCAACCCGCTAAAGAAAGAACGCACACAAAGATACAAGAAGATTTAAGTAAATCGCCAAAAATCGAAGTAAAATCTGAATTATCTTGTTAGTTACTAAAAATTTTTTTTATAATATGACTAATAGGTTAATAAAAGATTGATACTATCTTAAAAATACCTGTATTGTTATTATTATTATTATTAATAGTTTAAAAACACATAAAACACTTATTAGTTAATAATTGTTAGTTAGTCTAGAAACACCAGTATAAGAGAGAAAAAAACAAACGACAAGACATACGGGGGGGGGGGGAGGAACTTATTACTATTCAAATCACAAGTACTCGTAAATAAATTAAAATACTAAACGCTAATTTGTCGAAAATATCACAAATCGTAATAAAAAAAGGGTTAAAAACATTCCGTATCTCTCAACTCCTCGGTTTCGATAATCTCGAAATCGCTATCACTGCTATGCCTACTAGATTCCCTAACCTCTTCTGCGCCTTCGTTATTTTTGCTTAAAACGTTTGCGAAAACTTTTGTGCCGACCGTAGACATATTCAGCAATCCCGCGGCTAAATTCTGCGCAAACGAAGCGGCCATATTGGTGCTTCCTGAGTCGACAACTTCGCGGTCTTCGGAAAAACGTAACCCAGCCGCGTAGTGCATTTCGTCTTCGGAAGAGCTGCTAAAGTGATCGGCTTCAAATTTCAATAGCAAGTGCTCGGATTCGGAGTCGCTCGAGTAGTCTTTTGTTTCTGTGGTTTGAGCCCTCGGACGCGGTATTAGGTCTTCTTCTTCGAGTCCGTCAATGCTACCTTCTTCATCGAGATATGATGGCATACTATTTATGCCGCTTATTAAAGAACTTGTTATGGAATCTATAATTAAAAAGAAAATGATTTGTATGTATATTGTGTGAAAAGAAGTATTACATAGACAATAAAAGATGTAATGGGAATGAATTGTTTATTCGGAAATTTTAAGGCTTAAGTATTCTAGTTTTGAATAACATTTCTGTGGTCTGTTTATTTTCTAATTATTGCTTGCATGTAGTACCGTCAACATACACCTAGAATTTAAAAATAATCCTGTACCAATTTGAGTTTTTAAACCACAGTTAAATTACCGATTTACTACGACTTCATTTTTTTACAGTTTAAAAAATTGTTTAGATAAACAATTTTAAGTTTAAAGCTGTTTTACACCATCCAAGATTTTGTACCAGAAGTTGCACAATATCTGAACCAATATAAATTGTATAGTATACAAAATTGACACAATTACAAATTCGTTATTTTATAATTACAAAATAAGTATTATACATTTAATAACCTATTGGCCATTAAACAAATCCATTTTATTATTTTGATGTCGAATGCTGGCGGATTTATTTATTTTAGTTTAGAATATGTGTGTACTAGGGTGGTTCAAATTGGCTATTTTTATTTAGAAAGCAACGATCCCCCCAAATCCAAAAAAAGTGGACACGTATTTTTTTTTTCGAAATGTTGATTCTTAATGGTGCCTGTCGAGGCCTCAAATTTACATAAGAAAATGCATTGGAAAAAGACAATTTTTGGTATTTTTCGAATAATTGTTCGGGGTTTGGGAAAACTTAAGACTAAAGTTATAGGACTTGTAGAGGATTTCCAGGGAAGAATTTGACCTATCATACATATGGATTTGATGCCCCCAACCCACCCCCACAGTGCCCTGAAAACTACCCTTAAACGAAAAAATTTAGATTCTTCAGAAAATTGACCCTTCTAATTATTTGATTCTCTTTTTTTCTCATAAAAGTCATTATTATAAGTCTAGTGGGATGCCTATAAACATTTGTCAGTTAATTTCCATTTGTTTAAACAAATTTTTAGGTGTTTAAA
Source organism: Aphodius sticticus (assembly GCA_963966075.1). Classification (NCBI taxonomy): domain Eukaryota; kingdom Metazoa; phylum Arthropoda; class Insecta; order Coleoptera; family Scarabaeidae; genus Aphodius; species Aphodius sticticus. The sequence continues at coordinate 77,368,005 of OZ014509.1, forward strand.
TAATTCGTAACCTAAATAATTTAAATAATTCGTAAAATATTTCTCGAAAATCCGTCTGAATTCTGTTTTCTGAGTTCGAAATGGCAGTTTATTATCTTAGAGTGACATTACTCATTAAAAAAATTCCTCCTATTGTTTAAACAATTATTATTCATTTTCAACTTTTTTCTAATTATGGTAGAAAATTTAATATTTTTAAAAGAAATGTCCCCAATTTCCAGAAAAAAAGATTCAATTCAATTTTTTCGAAAAAATGATATTGAAAACGAACAATATTTTACTTAATAAATGATTTGAACCAGGTCCCAGGTCCCTGGTTCAAATCCAGGTTGTGGCTGTAATTTTTAATTTATTTTAAAATTTACATACCACCTGTATATCACCATTATGCATTTGAATAATATTTTATTATTTAAACAATGGAAATTATTCCAAAATATAAATGATGTCACTTGACAATAACAGATGACCAGACCGATCTAAAAAAATGAATGTTAGGAGAATTGCAAAAAAATTGTTTAAACAAATGGAATTTGTTTAAACAAATATGGGTTTAGTAGCTAATAACATAGGCAAGATACCTCGAACATGAAACTTATAAGTTAATTTCACAAAAAACCTGATTTCTACCATAATTAGAACAACAGTTGAAAATTAATAATCATTGATAGTTTAAACAATAGGAAGAATTTGTTTAATGAATAATGTCACTCTAAGATAATAAACTGCCATTTCGAACTCAGAAAACAGATGTCCAACGGAGTTTCGAGAAGAGAGAATTATTTAAACAAATGGAATTTGTTTAAACAAATGGAAATTACCTGACAAATGTTTATAAACATTCAACTAGACTTATAGTAATGATTTCTATGAGAGAAAAGAGAATGAAGTGATTAGAATGGTAAATTTTCTGAAGAATGTACCAATATTGCCAATATTTGCAAACAAACAAAAAAATAAGTTGATTTCTTGTACAACTTGTACTTGGATAGTGTAAAATAGCTTTTATACATGGGACTAAATAAAAGAATAACAAATTTTTACCTGCTGTTTTATCCGTTAATAAACTTTCTAATTCGGGGTCCTTGTCAGCTAAATCCTTATCAGTTAGAAACGGAATTAATTCAGTTTCCGCAAGCATTCCTATAAAAAAAAACATAATTTTCCTATTCTTCAAAAAGAAACAAACAAATCTTACCTTCGTTAGAAACAACCATCTGAATTCCATCGATAATAAAGTTTTTATAACTTTCGGGCAGCTTACTTATAATAAGCGGTCCAAAATATATAGCCAAAATATCGACGTATGCAAGAAAATAGCCCGACAGACACTTCGGGGCAAAAAGCAAGAATGAAAATACGGCGCACATTATTACGCAGAACTAAAAAATAATTAATGAATCGACAAATAAACAAAAACGATAAAATTATTACAGCTCCGGGATTGTTGTGTCGAAATTTCCGTAGGTACATTGCGGACTGACGTAAATTGTTAAAAACATTTCGAACGCAGTCCGTCTCGGGAGTCCTAGGCCCAGTAATACCAGATCCTTCCACGTAACGGTCTGCCAATAAAACGGCAACAACTGATAAAATTATAACCCCGAATAACTTTATCTCGTAATAAACTACAGCCCTGAAATTTTTTAATTAGTATTAGTGAAACCGAAGACTTGAAAAATAGAGAAAATCTTACCAAAATAGCACATGAATTACTCCTAGGATTGATAGAGAGCTCCAAGGATCGTCCCATGATAATATTTGATATAATTTAGCATAATAAAAGTCTTGCCTGGAACATTCTGGTTGCACAACGATCGGTTTTTCTTTATACAACTTCCTGATCCACAATTTTAGGTGATCCATTTTGTATAACACTTCTTTCTTTCTTTGTTTGCAAAGACGTAAATACAGAAATGCACAGAATCACCAAATTTTTTCTCCCAAATATTATTTGCGATCTGCGCTTATTATTACTACGTCTCAATCAACAAAGAAGATTAGAATGTTTATTATGTATTCCGGTAAATAATGCGCATTTTACTGCCATGACGTTGTGCCCGCAAAATTTTGCTAAGTTTTGAACGTGTTCGGTTATGTTCGGGTCACGCGATTTTAATGCTTATTTATTTCCATTTAAATTCGTGCGTGCGGAGTCTGTTGATACCAGGGCAAGGCCGTCGTATATAATTTACAATCAATTTTGGATTTAAATCGGTAATGAAGGATGACAGATCACGTAGAAAAAATAACAAGAATGGAAAGTGTGGTTATGTTTCTTTCTTTGTTATTGACACCCCCCCACTCCGACCTAGTTAGATTAGAACTGTCATGGTTGTATACAGAGAGCGTCAAAAGTTTTCGTACATCGTCACGTATTACAAAAATGGATAGTATAAAATAATATCATTAGCTTTTTGGCTAAATTTGCGTCATACCTAAACGAAAAATAACATGGATAATTTAGCAAGATATTTTTAGACACTTGCTTAGTTTAACAATAGAAAAAAAAGATTGCTATTTTACTGCACTGTCAAATTATTTCAATGTGTAGTTAGATTTTGATTGAAATTTGATTGAAAACAACAAAAATACTCTGGATAAAGGTTATAACAAATAATGTAAAATAAATCTTATATTTATTTAACTTATGTAAAATAAATCTTATAAGTGTAACATAAATATGAATACGAACAAAATAAGTATTATTCATTTTGTAACCTACTGGCCATTAAACAAAACTATTTTATTATTTTGATGTCGAATGCTGGCGGATTTATTTATTTTTGTTTTTCTGATGTAACACATTCGAATATGTGTTTACCTATTTATAATACTTTTTCCGTAGATCATTTATTTATGAGTCAGTTTAGTGCATAGGAAATCGTTTATTAAACAACTCTATTAATGCACGATTTCTATTAATGCATGATTTGTTATAGCCAATCACACGACGTAAAGACGTCGTTTGATTGGCCAATCTAACATATGTGAAATGAAACCTTCCAATCAAAACATACCGCCTCTAGAACTGTCAGTGTCAAATTACATAAATTGTCATATAACCTAAAAAGACATCGGCGAAGAAAAATCTATGTAGACGACGCTAGAAGAATACGATCGACGAAAAAATTTTGTAACCAACTCGAATATTAAACGGCGATTAATGATCTCGACAATTAACGCTCTCGCTGCGCTCGAGCGTTAAACAGTCTCGATCATTAATCGCTCTTTTTAATATACTTGTTGGTTAAATAACTATTAATTAATAATATCTGTGATTATCCAACACATCTTGATCGAAACTATGTTTTACTAAACTAGAAAATATATTTCATGCGATTTGGTCATATTCTGTCTATACATATATCCGTAAAATGCTTCGAACAAACAACACTGGACTTTGTCGGTTTCCAGTTGCATCGGTCTACAAACTGTATCCATAATTCCTGCTGGGCAGGAATCTTTGGAAATCTACACTTAATTGTTAAATAAACCAAAAATTAAGTCAAATTTTATTGATTACGGGCCTGTGCATTGTCATTTGACTGACATCTAACGTCACTTACCGATGAAACGTAATTCCCGCTGATTTATTGCAGCCAGGACCCTTTCTGCTGCGACAGCTTCTTACATCACATACCGTCTTGCTAATTAGTTATAAAAAGATACTTGTAGCGCACTAGAAACCACTTAAACCAATATAATGTATCGGCTTGTCGATTTGACGTTAAGGGACTAACGGACGGTATGATTTGACACGAGATGTACGAATACTTTTGACATTCCCCGTATATACGCACGTGTATAATGGGGTCTGTTACACAAACAATATTTATTTCAGGTTTACATCGTTCAAATTCTACAATTTATTTTGGCTTGTACACTACGTTGTATCTCAATTTAGCATTTATTGATTGATTTGCCAATCTATATGACGTAAATGTGTACTTAATCTGACTTAATCACCTGTAGATTATCAAGCACAGATAAAGCTAAATTAATGATTGTTGCTCATCAGGTTCACTTAATGAATGAGTGACATGTTGTTTGTTTTGAACAGCATACATAGTCATTGATGTCCTCGGTCGTGATATTTTTGGAATGGTTTAAAAACAGAAATTCTGTTTTGCTTGTGGTACGGTTCTATTCAAAAAAAAAGCGTACACGTATTGAGGGCTATTGTAAAAGGGATAATTTATTAATCGTTTCCAAGGAAACATATTTCTGACATTTAGTATGTCAAATGTGTGCAAATTGCTTTTTATAATTTAATTATGCCGCGACAAACAACATCGATAACGAGAGCGCGAATCGTTACTAAGTTGGAAGAAGGGTGGTCTATAAGGCACTTGTTCACTCAATGCCCCGTAGATTAAATGAAGTGATTGCAAGAAACGGCGCGGTGACCAAATATTAAAATATTTTGTTGTATTTAAATAATGTTCTTAAACTGTTAATGTTTTTTTCTTTTAATTCATGAATAAAATTATGTGAGTTGTATTTGTAGTAATTGGTAACGATTGGCTAAGAAATAAGGTAAAAAATAATAAAATCCTCGAAAGAATATCGACAAAGTTCAGTTCTCATCGTGTTTGTAGTTACAGGTTACTAAGTAACAACAATTAAAAGATAGGTTTACAATATGGCAATCTAGCCAAAACTGTGCTTACTACTTGTACGCCTTTTTTTTTGAATAGAACTTTACCTACCTAAAGAAATTGTGTTTTCTTTTTATGTATTATTTTGGGATGTTATGATGTGAAATCGCTGTTTTTTTATACAATCCTAAATACCTCAAGTAACGCCATCTATGAGCCACATATGAAGGTTGTATTTATTTTGTTATCCAAATGTAGCTTCAAAATGGTACAGTCGATACGGTTGTCATTTTTACTTTATCATACGCAGTATTAAGCCGTGGTATAAAAGATGTCGTTTCAAATACGTACATATGTATATAAAGCACAAATCTCCCCTAATAAACATGTAAATTGTGCAAGAAACAAAAAACGTAGTAGGCTGCGGTAAGCGGTAGTTTGCCGGTTTCGCGACAGGTGGCGTCGAAATGGTGTCAAGCAATGGAGATGCGCGTGTCGGACCTTGGTTTTTCGAAATTTTCGCGTAAGAAAGGCCGTAAACCGCGGGGAAAACTATGCGAAAATATTTCGCGATAGCTGTTCTTGATTTTGCGTCCGTTATTTCGTACCGTTCGGTAAGCATTTGTCTGTAAAACTAGTTTGAAAATCGACACTGTCAAGCGTTTGTGTTGTCCCAATATGGCGGAAGCGCCCGGAGCCATGAAATGCTTATTTATTTATTGCATTATAGATAATTGATTTTCGGGGTTTTATAGTAGGGATTTGGTCGAATTTAGAAGATTTTCGAGTAATTTTGGGTGTTTTTATTAGATTCTTGAGGTTTTTTGTTGGTTTCGGTTATTTTTGCGTTATGTTTGTAAGTATAACGTACATATTTGTTTATAGGAGTAACACGGAAGACCTAAGCTGCCCTGAGAGGATGGTGTAACTTCAAGATAGGAAATCCTGGAGAAATGAACTTTCGCAAGCCTAGAACGCGAGGACCTAGAACGACTGTAATGCAAAAGAAAAAGAATAAATAGGTAAGTCCATTTTGCATGGTTTATAATAAGTATAGTTATCCCAATATAGTTATTTACCAATATTTCCATGTTATCGTAAAGAAAAGTTTGTCTATTACGTTATATGTGACTCTGCGTTAAATGGTATTACATATAAGTACGTCTCTCATAAAGTTAGCAAAACTGGGTTGACATTTCAGAAAATTTTATTCTTTATAAAAGTTGTTGAATCTTCTAAAACTGGTACTATAACTATCAAATTTGACAATTTATGTATAGTATACAGAGCGTTCAGAAAATAAGATTTGAGTTAAGCGTAAAAGTACTGTAAAGTGGGGTGAAATTGGTCATTTTAAACTTAATATTATGAATAACTCTTTTATCGTTAGAGTGAAATAAACCATATTTGGCAGGTCTTTGATATAGATGTAATTGTATCGGAATAAAAAATATTAAACCAAACAATTAAGAAATAACAACAAAAATAAATAAAAAGTGAGTGATTGCTGTAGTAACAATCAGTCTCAATTTCAACAAAATCAACCAAGCCAATTTGCTGGAATTGGTATAGCTTAGTAGCAAGATGACATTTGTCATGCAGGATAACAAACTAAAGAAATCTGATGTGGCCAGGCACATGACTTTATCATACTATATATAAAATTAATAGTTTAGCTGCATGAGATTCTATTTGCTCGAGATTGGCCATGTCTGCATTAAAATAAAATTAGTAGAACTAGACAGATATGTCGATTAAAGCTGCGTTCGGATATTGTACTCCGTTGATGAAATAATTTTTTATTATTTAAGATATATTTTTGGGTAGTGAAATGATTATGAAAATTATCAAAACAGTGTTTAAAATATAAAAACAAAGTTCATTTGAGTAAGATGAATTTATTATTTAAAAGTACATTAAAAATTATATCAACCTACAAAACGGGTGTTATCAGGTATCATTTTTTGTTTTTATAAAGATCTTGAGCGTTCAATTCGTATGTATATATGTATATAAATCTAAAAGATAGTTGTACTTTGATATAGTCAGTTGCTAGAGAAACAAATTAGTATATAAAAATATTCACTATAACAGTAATAATAAAATATATATGCAGTACGTAAAACTGGAATGTTTAATATAAAAAGAGTTTGGAAACGATATATACATTTTTGTCAATAGTACGATGATTTTATAGAATCTAATAATAAAATATAAGTACAACATGCAAATTGTTTAAAAAAACAGAACAACTAAACAATTAATTGTAAATGGAATGTGATTGTTGCATTGTTTGAACACAAACGGAAAGTATTCGTTATTTATTTCGCCGGGAAATATCTTGTTATTGTCAGGAATTGTTGATGTATTTATTAGTATTGCTGTGATGTCCAACGTAATCAATTTATTTTTAAAATTCAATCATATTGCGGTACGACTAGTGCCTATGCTTCGTCCAGGCAGTGAGTTACTTTTTGCGGGTATTTCTCTGGCATGCGAATGAGCGACGACAATGCTCAAACATTGAACCCATTCTTCCGCATTTTTCCCATCCTTCGGTTTGAGAATTAACGTCTGATTTCCAGTGAAAATTTCAAACGCCTTCGGGATATTTCTAGCACCTCTCGACACCTTTACGGACTGTATTTGATTTATGTCTATACTCTCACCTCCACTCTAAAAATACACACAAATTAATACACCAAATAATTCGTTATTAATTATAAGCAATTATTACCGATCCCCGACAAGATAGATGAGCTCCGGATAAGGTAAAATATCGAGTCCGCCATCTTCGGAATAAACGCCATCGGCCTTTCTTTTCTTTCAATTGTCCCTCTATTACTGGCTGGGCGTCTCCTGAAAAAAAAAATTAATGCATGAGCAAAGTCTATTTAATCGAAATCGTTCATGTCTGCATTAATATAAAACTAGTTAGCCAGGATTTGACAGATAACTTATGCGGTCGATTGGATTGATATCCATAGGGGCGAAGCGCCTGGCGGTCGGTAGTAAACCGAGTGAATTTAATATTAAATGTTTGTCGTAACACGTGCCCACTGAAATATTTTACTCATTCTTGGATATGCATTGAACAATTGTATTACTGCATATTTTTCAAAATTATCTTCAGTAAAATTATTTCGCTTAGATGTTAAAATGTCTTTAAACCTTGAAAATGATCTTTCTACATCGCAGCTAGTCACAGGCGCAAAAGAATAAACCAACACCAAATTGGAATATTTTTGAGAAATTCCTTCATCCGTAAATGAATTCGTGGAGATTTGTTTTAAAATATTAATATCCGGATTTCTATGTACTACCGCATCAATTTTTTTTTGTAATTTTTTACTGATTGGTGCTTCAATGCTTCGTAACCTTTCGTACAGGGATTCAATCCTTTGAAAACTGCTTGCAAGTTCAACATTTTGTTGTTCTAGAAACTTTATGGTCGGCAATACTTGCGCAAAATTTGTATCAATAAATTTTAATTGTTCATGCAAATCTTGTAATGATAGTACTTTCTTGCAGTCTTTAATACTAACTGCTTCATCAGGCAAATTTAAGACGAAGGGTTTGATGATATCAAAGTTTCTTGCATAAAAAATTGCCGCTTCTAACCATGTACCCCTTCTCGTAATAACTGGTTGTGGTGGCAAAGGTAGATTAGGGCACTTTTCCTTGTAAAGAGACAATCTGGAAGGAGCTTCCAATAAAATTTTTGGAACAAACAGTAATACTTTGGTAGCGTCTGTGATTCCTACTTTTTTTATGGGGTCATTTAGTATTGTACATATCTCTTCAGCTTTGACGGTACAGCGAAACTGAGTAGATATTAAATAGGGTTTACATAAGTCTTGCGGGTCCAACAATCCGACAACGACGTTGACCACACATCTACCCTTCATATCGGTAGTTTCATCTGCAGAAACCCAAATATATTTATCAACGTATTACACAATTTTATAAGTATGTTTTGCAGTTTTTACAAACGTACAGCGAGCGAACCTGAAGACCTAGTAACTTCAGTTGGGGTCCGAAGTAAACCAGAAACAGTGTAATTTTAGGAGGACTATCGTGAAAAATTGTTCACTTGTGTGAAAATTGTGCGGAGACGTTTCATGTAATAGTATCTGCGCTCATACACAAAAACAAACAGAAACGCTAAAACCTGTCTTGATGAGCTACGTTTGAGAACGGATTTGTATTCAGTACAAAAAACAACCAACAATATCATCTACTTACTATTGTTAATTGGTTTAAAATAGGTTATTTTTCTGGAGAGACAATTCAAAATTGGGATAATATGAATGATGGTATGAGTAATATTGATAATGAGGAAAGTGGGTTATTTGGAAGTGTTTTTAATAGATTTTTTTGATATGAATAAAAATCTGACTCTAAAGATGCCTATCAGTTTGTTTTTGTTGCATATTTGGTTCTTGTGTGTGAGCACATAAATCACATCAAAAAAAATCTGATTTTCAACACTCAGAAGACAACAAATTTTCACGATAGTTAACCTAAAAGTACAGGGTTTAGGGTTTACTTTAGCAGTAACTTGAAATTTTTAAATCACGTGTTCGGTTGCCATACGATACACGGCAAAATATACTTACAAATTTTCATATAATATTGTTGATAACGGTAACACTTTGTATAAGGATCAAGCTGGTTAAATCGTTTCTAAATTATCTCTTCTATCGCCACTTGAAGACTTTACATCAAACTACCAAATACCTTATTCACAGCAATACTAAAATTTACAATTGCATTACATTTTCGTTAAAATGCAAATATCACAAAAAATATTAACATTTGGTGTATGACATACTAGATGTAAACTGGAGCGAAATAAACGGTTATTACAGCCAACACATATTATACAGGGTGTTCCATTTAAAAAACTCGAGAAGAAGCCATTTGAAAAACATCAAAATTTACTAAGTTCAATGAACATCCTGTATAGTGTATCTAATATCTTTGGATACTATCATCTACCTACTGGCTTTGACTATTGTTTCAGATAGTTTAAAGGCAAAATCGGCAAAAATGTCGTTCTTACATAGTTTTTCAAAAGATCAACTGTGACAACATACGGTTGGATAAACAAATTTAGTAGTATTCATAATATAATAAAATATACAGGACGTTCCATTTAAAAGAATGTACATACTTTCAGTCACACCTAAATGCAACACCCTGTATAAATGACAATAATTTTACGATATAGAAAATGGCGAGTCAAACAACTTTTGTATAAAATATTTTTTTCTTTTGCAAACGATTTATTAACTATGGACCGCCGGGATACTAATAACTCACCCTGTATATAACAAATGTCGTTTGGCAAAAGTTCACACAGATTTTCATTCATGTTTGTACTTAGATTGACCATTGAAAATCAGGTTCAAACCTACTTCAAAATTTTCCCTAGCATCATAACTGATAGAAAACATCAGAAAAATAAGTATAGATCATATTCACTAGGCTCTAGTTTTATTTCAAAACAAATTAAAAGATTTTAAGAGGAATCAGTACTGCTGGTACGTCCTATAAAATAAGCATCCATAGTCAGCTTAATGTTGTATCAAGTCTCTCATGTTATACATCAAATTATAGATAAAGATGTATTACTTGCTGTGGTAATGTATATGTATTACTTGTTGTTGTTGTATCCACGCTACGTGATAAAATATAACTTATTCATGTACTCGAAGAAGTAAAGTTTTGAGTGAAAAAAGCATTTAAGATATTGATATTTTTACATAAAACTTTGTACACTTATAGAGGAAGGTGTAACTTAGACCTATTATGTGGCACTTTTTTCAATTTTAACCTGAGTTCTTCGTAAAAAAAAATGCAAAATCAGCCAATTTTATGTCGTATTCAGAAATAGATTTGTCAAAAACGAACAGAACTATCAAAAATCTACCACTAGACGCAAAATTATATATCTTTTATCTTTAATTTGGTGTACTTCTTTTACAATTTTGTGAACTAATTGCTGAGAAAAAGCCTCAAAACTTTTGCGTGTTTTGCAAGTAAAACGTAGGGGGTATGGATTCCCCTTAAGTAATAAAAAAAATAGATAATACCTCGTAAAAATCCGACAGCTCTCTCCGGATGTGCACACAAGAAGCAGCCCCAAATAAAAGCGTTTCCGTCCAATTGATTAGAAGAACCAGCGACAGTACCTGGGCAAACTTGAAAAACGTCAAAAAATCCAGAGTGCCTCAGCTCGTTGAGCAGGGTGTCTTGATCTTTTGTGCATGGAAACGCACTCGTCACAACTGTCAAAAAAGTTTTATTCTCGCATTTTAACATATCCCAACAATGTTTTAAACTCGTCACACTTGGATCTCGTGAACTTAACGCATGAGGTGATTTTGACTGCAAAAAAAACGATTAGAGAAGTTTGACTGTACTTTTCTTATTTTTAATACAAAATTCTAACCTGCAAAGCGATGAACATTAAATGTATCCATATCCGAGGGTTTCTTGTACGCATAGTGAAAAACGTCCTTGAATACAAACAGTGCTGCCCCCTAGCTTGACAGGCAAAATGCAACTTTGCGGATTTCTTCTGTCTCTTTTCTTCAATTGTGCACTTCATGGGAGGGGGAATTTTTACGGAGACTTTATCCATGTAAATCTTAATTTTGTCCAAATGTTTTTCGCAGAAATGCTGTATGGTGTCTCTCATGGGGTAAGGCTCGAAAACGCTGACCCTTTGTGATGCAACAGGATTTTGCGCGTTGAGTAACGTCACACTAGTGTTGTTTAGCCTTCGGGATGTTACCGTCGTAGGTCCTGTTACGTTTACGTGTCCTAAAAACAATTTTTAAATAAATTTCAAATTTTTTTTTAATTTTTTCTATTTTTTAAAATTTCTTTTTTACTGACCGCTGCCCATGACTGTTGTTATATTACTGGAGGCTGAATCTGACACAGAGACATGATTTGACGACCCCACGGGAATAGTTTGAGACGTGATGTGTCCGTTGCCCCCCGTAAGAACATTGACGGGGCCCCCCGTTTGGGAACCGTTGTATACAGAGCTTACGGTTACGGAATGTGCTTGAGTATTGCCCGATGGTTGCTGAACTTGCATTGGATTTATAGCAATCTAAAAAAAGAGGCACCTAGTGTAACGTAAAAATTAAAAAAAAATATTTTTTCAAGACTTCAAATTTGAATATAATTCTCACTTCTAAACAACTTTTCCAAATAACATATTTCGGCAATATTGAAAATAAAGGTACTTTACTCTTAACGCAAATTCATATTTTCTGAAATATCCTGTATAAAGTACATAAATTATAAAATTTGATAGTTGCACTAATATTTTTAAAGTATTTGCCAACTTTTATAAAGAATAAAATATTCTGAGAAGTCAATAATAAAGAAGTTGCCATAACCTCAAAATTTATAGCTAAAAAAAAACTAAGAAACAGGTTACTTGAATTTGATTTAAATATCAATCTAAAAAATGAGATATCTAGTAAAAACTAAAAACGTAAAAATTATAAAAATTCACAAAGAAAATTTTTTCAACATTGGATACTGTGATTTTAAATTTGAATATAATTCTCACTTCTAAACAACTTTTTCAAATAACATTTTTTCGTAACACTGAAACTAAAGGTACTTTACTCCTAACCCTAATGCATACTTTCTGGTTCACCCAGTATTCAGTGCATAAATTATAAAAATTGATGATTGCAGTATTACTTTTAAAGGATCCAACAACTTTTATAAAGAATAAAATATTCTGAGAAGTCAATAATAAAAAAGTTGCCATAACCTCAAAATTTATAGGTAAAAAAATTGGCGCAAAAATTACAAAATAATGTAAAACAAAAACGTGACAGACTTTCTTGTTAATATCTTCAAAACTAAGAAACAGGTTACTTGCATTTGATTTAAATATCAATCTAAAAAATGAGATATCTAGTAAAAAGTAAAAACGTAAAAATTATAAAATTTTCACAAAGAAAATTTTTTTCAAGATTGGATGCTGTGATTTTAACTTTGAATATAATTCTTACTTCTAAACAACTTTTTCAAATAACATTTTTTAGTAACGCTGAAACTAAAGGTACTTTACTCCTAACCCTAATGCATACTTTCTGGTTCACCCAGTATACAGTGCATAAATTATAAAAATTGATGATTGCAGTATTACTTTTAAAGGATTCAACAACTTTTATAAAGAATAAAATATTCTGAGAAATTAATAATAAAAAAGTTACTATAACCTCAAAAATTCCTTACCGTTAAATTAAGAAAGAATATGTTTTCAAGATAGGTAGGCGGCTGTGATTTCAAATGTGGATATAATTCTTACTTTTAAACAACTTTCTCAAATAACATATTTCGGTAATACTGAAAATTAAGGCATTTTAGTCTTAAGACAAATTCATATTTTCTGAACTACCCTGTATACGGGGCATACAAAATAAAATTTGATACCTGCATTATTACTTTTAAACAATCCCGCAACTTTTATAAAGAACAAAATTTCTTGTGAAATCAACAATAAAAAAGTTCCCATAACCTCAAAATTAAAAACGTAAAACTTACATTATTCGTATGCGACGAAGTAGGTGTTAGAAGCGTCAACGGTCCTTGACTGTGGGGCCTCTGCATCCTAGGCTGCGAAATAGTAGTAACAGTAACTCCGCCACTTAAAACACGCATGTTAGGAATGCCCCATTTATTATTTCCCGTTACAATAACGTTATTATTCGACACAGGCGCAGTTACAGCTGCATTCGGCGGCACTGCTGCGTTATTAATCTGCTGCGACGAACTAAGCCTGGTCATACTATGCAAACCACCAACGGAACCACCTGAAAAAATGTACAGGGTGATAAAAAATTTTTTTTTAATTTCTCGGGAAAGTCTTACGATTGTTACCTGCTATGTTCAGCCGGGTCATACTGCGGTGTGTGTTCGTGTTGGTAGCCGTGTGCAACCGTCCTGTACTCCTCGAATCTCCGAGCTTTGTCCTGCGGGTGTAGCCCCCGGCCGGGGGCCCTGTCGGGTGTGGTTGATTCCCGCCGACTTTTACTATCGTTACGCCACCCGAGGTGACTTGGTTTTGCAATTGCGACACTGGAATTATTTGATTTATTTGATTTGTACTGGAAAAAAGGAAAATAAAATAACAAAATAATAACTGTGGAACCCTACGTAATAACTCAAGAAATGTTTGTTATTAAAAGTATTGAAAAATAGATGAAATAGTAAATAAAAAATATTTTAACGATCGTTAAATATAACCAACAATAGTGAATAACCATAACAAAGTTTTACAAACAAATTTGCATATATGCAAAACTAAATTTCAATGGTTTTTCTTAAATTTTCAAATTGTAATTATAAAAAAATTAAATTACCTAGATTGATATTTCCTATATTCGGCCAAAACATCGGTAAATAACGAAAAGAGTGCGGGATACAGGCTGCACAATAAAGTTGCCCCTCTTAGTAGTGTCGCGTGGTGCCCCCTGTCAATTTTAGATATGTGCTCCAGCATAAAATTATAAGCATCTTGTGCCCTAAGCTAAAAAAAAAATAATCAAAATTAAAATCAAACTGTTAATTTTAAAAATTTAAATTTTTTAACCTTATTTAGTTTTCCGATTGATGTGATTACTTGCACGACAAGGTGCATTGTTTGTTGGAAACGGAGGCCACACTGTTTCATAGAAGCTACGTGATCTGCTAATAACGACGGTTTTTGTTCCGCCATGTGGACAAAAATCTGTAACGTCGCTCCCGCAGTTGCGGAACTGTTTAGATATTCACATAGTTGTGGGACACTAGCTTCCAATAACTAAGAAAATAATAATAAATTAATTTTAGTAAGCGTATATTTAATTTAAAAAAAAAATCAGGTAGGCCATGACTGGACTTAACCTAACATTTTAACAAATGTCAACATAACAAAATTTAACAAAATATATTTTTAAAATAGTTTAATATAAGTGTAAACCACAATTGCAAAAAATTTTGTATAAATAAGTCTAAATAACAGCGGATTTCCAATTATTTTTCTGTCAAATTTGGCAAAAAATGTAACATTGAAATTTAATTTTTTAAAACCCAGAATTATAACTTTGTTTTATTTTACTTTGTTTCATTTACAGTTGTTGCAAAATCCACTGTGTATCGTGTAAAATTCCGACTGTGAACTAAATTTCTTGGGGCTACTAAATGCATTCTGGCTTTTGGATTTATTCCTCCTGGTTATTAAACAGACTATAGTTATTTTTTACCATGGCTTACCTAAATCTTTTTTGAATAAACACAAGAAAATCAGCACACAAACAAAGTGATTTATAATTATCGAAATACACCTTCTGATATCAAATTAATTTTTTTACCTTCAATTGTATTTAACAGATGACGTCATCGACATTTTTTTCAAACGACAACCCTATATTTTTTTTAATGAATTTGACAGAACTTTTAATTGTCTTAATGGTAGCATAATATTTTTATGGTCTTACATAAGACAATTTTCGAGAAAAAGACTATTGAAGGTTATGAAATAAAACTGAGAAAATCTTCGGAACGGCTCGACCAAATTTAACGAAATTTTGGAATTAAGTATTTTGCAGCCATGTGAAGTCACCGGCGTTATTATCGTTGATGCAACGTTTACAGTGTCTGAGATATAACCTCAAACTTTTGAATTTGAAATAGAACAGCCTGTACATTTTGACATTTTCTGTTAGTCTTCATTGTTCAAAAACATCTAGCATTCAACATTAACAAAGAAAAATTTGATAACTAAACATTAAATTAACTAAACAAGTAATAAAGGTTTTTCTTAGTTTCTAGATGTTTTTGATATAATACGTAACAAGCGTAGTAACATTGAATAGGCAACGGAAGACTGTAACAGAAAATGTCACAATATACAGGGTGTTCTATTTCAAATTCAAAAGTTTGAGGTTATATCTCAGAAATTATAAACGTTGCATCAACGATAATAGCGCCAGTGACTTCACATGGTTGCAAAATACTTAATTCCAAAATTTCGTTAAATTCGGTCGAGCCGTTCCGGAGATTTTGTCGCTTTTATTTCATAACGTCTTTTTCTCGAAAATTTTCTTATGCAAGGCCTTAAAAATATTACGCTACCATTAAGACAATTAAAAATCTGTCAAATCGATTAAAAAGAATACAGGGTTGTCAAAAAATGCCGATGACGTCATCTGTTAAAAACAATTGAGGGTAAAAAAATTAATTTGATATCATAATGTGTATTTTGATAATTATAAATAGATGGATTTTTTAAAATATCAAACCGTTCTTGGGATTTTGTCATGTTTCCATACTTTACGCGCTCACTGTATGAAAATTTACTTACAGCTGGGTTATCTTTAGCAATCATCGAGAAGAGATTCAGCAACGCCAACTTCTCTTGGTTATCACAGTGGGGCAAAAGAGAAACAAGTGCCATCGCGTGCCCTTGTAACGGTTCAGGAGATACTTCGTAAATTTGTGCCAGCACCCTGCATAGCGGATAATTACCTAAAACATATTTAATTTAAACAGTTTTACTAGAATATATACAGTACGTCCATAAAATTTTTCATTTTGAGGTTAGGAGAACATATTATTGGTTGGTATACCTGATTTGCAAATACAAATGTCAAACAAATGTCAAACATATGTCAAACTAATTAAACTAATGTCAAACAAGTGTCAATCATGGACATACTGTATGATAAATAACAAATTACCAGATATTATAGAGTCCATTATCGGCTGGACATGCGGGCTTAAAAGTGACGCATGATCTATAGCAGCTAACGACAAATACGAAGCCATATTCCTCGATAATTCCTTATTTCCCTTGTGGAGGAACTTCACAGCTATGGGTAGCGCTCTCTGCATTACCGACTTTTTGCTATAATTCTGCGTGGAAAGCATTAAATTTACATTATAGGTATTAAAAACAGAATAAAACTTACCAGGAATAAGCAAGATATGACATCGCTTGATATTTTTGCATGCGGGGGGTCCTCACCTCTAGCGGAAAGTTGCAAATTGTGATGCAAACACGACTCCAATAGGTTAACCAACGCATCACAGTGCTTTTCTACGCTGCTTGTTTCTCTGACGCAAGAAGTAACTCTCGTAATACATATTTCAACCACGCTCTGGTCATTATCGTTATGAGCGTAATCAGGTAGCGAAGCTATTGTTGTTATTTCAGTTATCTGTGACATAAAGCGATAAAATAAAGTTAAAATAGTATGTAGGGGGTTTGTTTTTAATTGGTTTTTGTTAAGTGACAGGTTGTATAGCAATTTTACCAACTGTTTACCACTAAGATACTAGTCTAACCTAACTTTTTTTTACACACTGTAGGTATACATAATTTAGTACCTTTTGCATTATTCATATTATAAAAATAGGTTTGACTTACCACATCGGTAAGATCGTGCACGATAATCGCATCTGGTACAGAAAATAAATCGCCCGCTCTGGACAGGTCGCGATTTTTCAGTACTTGGAAGAACAAGTCGTGCATTTTCTTGTTCTTGATGGCCTCCTGGTCTTCAGCGTTCATTTTGACTGGCATTTTGCTCGTTCCGACCAAGTTTCAACGCATATTTCACTAGAATAACGACACTTTGAACAATCGACACTTTGAACAATCAGCACAACAAATCGCAATTTCGTAAATAAACCGTCGTGTTTACATTTCTTTAGCGTAGTAATCTTATCTTTGATGCGAAAGATCGGTCGCTGATAATCTTACCTGAAATTTGCTTTCACTTTGCCGGCGTGTGGGGCACCATAGACGATATGGGGCACCGTAGAAACTACTAAGGCTAAGTCAGCCGAATGTTGAGATTACATTACGCAGCTGACTGCTGGGAAATCGCTAGTGGAATAGACATTCTTTGAGCTGCTAGATGGTAGTTCAATGAACTTGGCTAGGTGAAATAAGCGCACATATTTATCCACTATACTGCTATACTCCACTACGGCAGATTGTTGGTGTTCGCTAGTAATCTACAGGTGGTTTTTTAATTGCGCATGCCCAGTTATTTGTACGAGCGCGACCGGTGCGACTTGCGTGTGTGTGGCTTTTGCTAAACGATAGTAGGTATTTTATTTGCATACCTTATCCAACTTTTATCAAATTTTAGTTTATAATTGATCATTTTTTTTAAGTAGAAATATGTTACTGTATACATACGGTGACCAGACGTCCCGCTTTTTCATATTTTGTCCCGCGTCCCGCGGAGTTTTAAAAAGTCCCGCTTTTTAGAAAATATTTTCTTTTTTTACAGAATTTTTAGCGAATTACTACGATTATTTTTTGACGTTTCTTAAAACCAATGAAATGCTTCTTTATTTGTCACAAGGGTAAGTTTCAACCAATTATGTCATTATTATAGTGGGAATAAATCTCTTGTGATTATTCTCGGGAATAATCACTGTAGCTTTTATTGCCTAGCAACTGTCAGATACTTGTCAAAATAATTACTTAATTGTGTCAACGCGAAATGGGTGAAAGTCATCGGTTTAGTACCTTTTCTAATGCAGAAATTACAAAAAAGATTTTAGAAACTACTTCGAAAAATACTCTAATAAGTAATCAGTCTATATGGAGACAATTTAAGACCTTCACCAAAGAAAGAAATTATATTCTGGATCAATCTACTACAACAGCTACTCTGGCATTGATTTTAAAAGATTGGGCTTATAACATGAAAAGAAAAGACGGGAATGATTATAAGGAAGCAGTAATAAAGACAATGTGGAATAAAACGGCAAAATTAGTTCAAGAACTTTACTTTAATAAGTATAACAGGTCCTTTGATCCTTTCCATGATATAGAATTCAGAAATGCTCGGAATGCAAGAGATGCAAAAAGAAAAATTTTACAAAAACATCCTGAAAAGCACAAACAAAGTTCTGTGGCACTTTCTAATACAGAATTGTTGCAAATTTTTAACTATTGGGACGAAGATACACCTTGTGGATTGCAAAGAAAGTTTTTTCACGTTGCATCGTATGAACTAGCTTGGAGGGGAGGAGAAGCTACGAAATGTTTAGTTCATTATTTTAAAAAAGAAACCGACATAAAAAGATTAAATACTGGCCGCATTGAATACAATCCCATCTTTACAAAAACTGCACAGGGTGGAGCACAAAGGTGCGCTAATAGTAAATGGTTGACTCCAAACATAAATAACCCAGACATTTGCCCTGTTCGTCTTTTTGAAAAACTAATGAGTAAACGTGAAGAAAATATTAAAACCGAACGCTTGTTTCTTACTCCAAATCCGGCTTGGCAAACTCATGGTTTTTGGTATAAAAACGTTCCTGTGGGAATAAATTCCATTTCAAAATGGATGAAAGAATCCGCAGAAAGAGTAGGTCTAGACACAGTTACTAAAAAAATAACTAATCATTCTGCCAGATCAAGTGCAGTAAGTAACCTTTCAAAAGCTGGTGTAGGAGAACAAGAACTAATCAAGGCCACTGGTCATAATTCTGCAAGTTCGATTAAACCATACTTACAATTGAACCAAGAACATCATTCAAATATAATAAATAATCTTAGAGAAAATACGCAGGAGGAAACACTTAATATAACAAGCAATTCCAAATCCTCAATAAATAATGAGTCTCGAAATATTTTTAATAATTGCGTTTTTCATTGTACTAATTTAAATTCTAATTCTTTTAATATATTCACAATGTGTCAACGATATTTTCATATATTGTAAGTAATAATTAATTAAATTAAATTTTTCAATAATTTTATGATAGTTTTATTGATCTTTTTTATTGTAAAAATTTGTGAATCAAAAAATAATCTAGTCAAATATAACTCGAGAGTTCCATAAATTAGAAAATAATTTGATAGATTTTGTTCAAACTTGTTGCCATTTGGCAATAGTCACGAGAGCCCGCAGGGCTCGAGTGGCAACAAGTTTTCAAACAATCTGTCAAATTATTTTCAATTTATTCTCACTCTCTTGGTATATTATTACTGAAAATGAACTATATGCTATTTCCTTCAAACACTGTTTTTCAAATCGTTCGTTAAAAGGCAGCAACATTATTATAGACTAGACTCTGAGTTGATCAGTTCCTTCTGTCATTTACAATCAAAATTTCACTATTTTAACAATTTTAACCATTTATATTATTCAAAGTTTTGTTGGAATGAGTATCTCCTGTCACTTAGTCGCAATACAAGAATATACAGAAACTTAATAGAAAACACAGAATCTTAGCAATACATCAAATTACAGGTAAATAATATACAATATTCTATTCTGTCTAATGTTGGATATTTAATATCTTCGTACGTTTTTGAAAAATCGCATTGTTTTACGAAAATCACAGGACAAAATTGAACTGATTTAGAAAATCAACCTACCTTTTGGTATACGTGTATAAAATTTCACTAACGTAGCAACATTTGATATGTCGACTGACCGGCTTAAACGGTAAAAAAGTTAGTTAAACTTTGATATTCAATAACTTTTGTAGTCTTCGACCGATTTTCATTATTTTTTCGAGACTTGTAAAGAAATTTAACAAATTTGTCATATTAATATAGATTTGATAATTAAAGAAAATAAGATGTTCCAGCTGATTATTTATACTGGTGTTACTAGTGTTTTTGGCCTAAGTTTCAGACATCCTGCAGGATAATTAAGGAACTTGTTCTTTCGCAGGTTGGCAACTAGGTATTCTCTTACAAAATCATATAAATTCTCAATATCTTGTTTTCTAATTCATCACAATATCTCAATCTTTGTAGAATATACACAGTTTGAAGCAAAAGATTTTGTATTTCACTCATAATCAAGTAACATTTGCTGCAAGGTTTAAAGTTTTATTTGCAATTGTTTATCTTCTACAAAATTCAGATATTGGAATGAACTAAATACAAAATGTTGAGAATATGGCTGTTTTTTTAACAAAGTACTGTTAAAGTTGATCATGCTGCGCAGTTATTTCAGAGCGTGTATCAAAAGCAGATCAAAAACATCATTATGGTCTGTTTTTCAAAAATTACAATAGTATGAATTTCTTTAAAATACATTAAAAAATATTTTTTGTAAACCATTGTTTTAAAAAATAATGCTAACATGTTATACATTGCTAAAATGAGAAAATACACGACTATCGGAAAATGCCAAAATTCAACATGGCGCCCATAAGAAAAACAAAAATTGGCCGTTGTTACACCGCCATCTTTGACGTTATTTCAAATTAAAAAATGACACTGAACTCCTTGTTAAAAAGTAGCTGTAGAATGTTTTTGTTTCAAATGTCTAGCTATATTTGGTGTTGAATAAAAAATTAAAAACGATACCTTAACATTTCATTTTTTGCGGATATCTTCAAAATGAAAAATGATAGCTTAAATTTATTTTCATATAATTGACCAACACAAAAATACGAAACTTTGCCAAATTCAAACACAGGCTCTATCTCCACTAATAAGCGAGATCCCCATGGTGAGCCTCGAATTTGAATCACCCGGTATGTACACTCGCGGAAAATATAATGTTTACATCCTTTTTTTGTTTCGATGTAACTGAGAAACTACCCAACTAATTTTGATCGGACTTTCACCTCGAAATTCTTTGCATTTTAGGTAATATTCAAGGAAAAGCAGACCAGAATTTATTTGATAGTTTTTGACTTATAGCGCCGAAAAAAAAATGCAGAATGTACACATTATATTTTCCGCGAGTATACCGGTTATATACAGGGGGTGTTTGATAGTTTGATGTGTCTGTGTTTAGTTTAGACACATCATAAACTGTATGTATATAAACTACTAGAAAGAAATATATGAACTGGTTACGTTTCTTTTTATACACACTGTGTAATAATAACGATTTTGAAAAATTTACAACATTTTGCAGATCAGAATTGTTATTTTACTGACTTTTTTTTTGGAGCATTCATCTTTACAGAATAGAATTCAATAGCAGAAAATAAAGTTTAGACTGAAAATCTTCTTTAAAATTAAAAGCACCATAAGCACCAAAAGATTCCCTGTTTTTAAAGAAGTCTATGAATTGAAGTTTTCGTTTGTAGCTATGTTTGTAAAAAACTTTTATATTCACCTCTACTGTGAAGTACGCATCATTCACTGACTAGAAACCATACTAGAAACAAACAACACCGCTCTTACAAATGGACGATTGCGGATAGATTGCGTTTATGTGGAGTAAGGTAACAAATAAATGCACGTCCAGTGTGTTAATGGAGTTACATTAGATCACTATGCCTTTTTAATATGCGTATAAGCTATAAGATACAGAAAATAATTAATATATAACTCCATGCATGTAAACCTCATATACACCAATAGTTAATCAACTATTTTCTGATTCGTATAATAACTTTAACGATGAATTGAATAGCAAACCGTGCAGGAAATCGTACTATAATTAATTAGGTTATGAATCTGTGGGTTATTATGACAGACAGGTATAGGAATAAATCAACAACAACGTACCGAATATTATTTTATTATAAATACATAATAAATAGGCAAATACAGGACTCAATATACCTAAAATACATTTGGTAATAAACGACTATACAAAAATTACAAAAATATTCCCTAACGTTCAAAATCGTCAGCTATTCGTTTCGAGGTTATGTCCCTCACTAACACGCTTCTTTTGTGCATCTTTTAATATGTCCCAAAACACAAGACATAGTGCGCCGTGTGGAGCTAACCTCATATAATTAGCTGTCACGCCTTTGTAGAAACCATACACACCTTCCGATTTGAATATTTTAACAAAACAATCCATAATTCCTTTGTATAGCAAGCCATTTCCACTTGAATCGACACCTATCACAAATAAAGAGCAAATTAATGCATAGAAATAAGAATTGTTTATAATATACAGGGTGTTTTTTTTTTTAATATAAATACCTTGATTGTAGAGGCGAACGGAAACTAGGTCAAAAGGCTGCATGCATAATGTCTGAAAGAATCCTCCAATAATACTGGAAACGAGCGAATTTAAGATGGAATATTTTTGGAAAATTGTGTATTCTCCGAGAAATTCTTTGGCTTTTGCGAACGAAGCTAGTTGGGCTGATGAACCAGCTAATGCTCTTACCATGGTACCACTGCAACCTCGCCATAATCCTTGCACCTGAAGAAATTAAAACATTTGTAGAATAAATATTAAATATCTACAAAAAGATACTAGTTTGGGAAAAATTCTTGGAACTTTTTACTACATGTTTATTGGTTTTAATCACAAAATGTGTAGTAACTATAATAGGGTATTTGACTGTATTAAAAACTTGGCTTGTATTATAGTCATCCTAATAGCTTACAGTTTAAGAAAACTATTTGTTATTACTTTTCACAAAAAATATGCTTTATTTCTATTAAAAACCAAAATTAAAATTGAATTTTATTCACGTCCTATCACGTGATTGAAAACGCTCTGTAATTGGCTCAGTCTCCAGTGACGTCATTCGTTAGTACGCTTAGAGCGCGTTCGGTTTGTCAGGGTAGGGCATGGGGAGAGCAATGCTCAGATAACCTGGGTCGGCTGTCTCTCTCTTATATGCAGATAAACGCCGTATGACGTTAGTCCGCCTATTATGCAGCGCGTCACTCTCACCGTACAATACCGGGTTATCCGAACGCGGTCTTATGCTTCTCCGGTTTGAATTTAATAGCACTAAAGTGCCATGTAAGCATAACTTTGTAGGTTAGGATAGCCCTAACCTTAAGCTGTCAGATCAGATAATACCTGGTTCGAAAATACGATAGATAACTTATTCTAGTCAGTTTTACTTATGTCGAAGTAATCTTCACAACAAAAAACACTTGTATTGGCCGCATTTATTTCATTTGGTTTTCTGCGAGACAACCACTTTCTTCGCAGTTTCAAATCTTGCGGAACAGCTACAAATAGTTTATCTGTATTGTGGATTTATACACCATTTATAACCCATTTTTATGTAGAAATTGTGAAAACAACACATCATACAACACAATTACCAAACGGCGACGATGCCGATGCTGACAGACCATATGGGCCGATTTGACATCTACTATCGTGTGACGTCACACAACAGAAAGTATCGTTTTGGCGGGACTTTTTTTGAATTAAATTTTTAACGCTGATTTTTATGAAATATTGAGGAAATAATTACGAAAAATGATGCATTTACAATATAGAGTGAAGGACTAAACACACTAAGATGGTTTTCCAATAATAGTCAAATACCCTATTGCAGGCCATACTTAAAAACTGCGTTAATACTATATTTTTGCAGATATTATCCTAAATATTTTGTCACATAGTCACTAAACCCATAGCTAGATGCTGATGTCATGAAAAATTAGATGCGCTCTGTATACAGTGTGCTGGGTAGCATGATGTAAAATATTTAAAGGGTTGTAGAAGAAGCCATTTAGAACCTATTTAACTAGATTAATTCATATAAAAAGTATTACGGTTATCAAGGAATTACACAATATTAAGTATGTTTTGCAATTTTTACAAATGTACAGCGAGCGAACCCGAAGACCTAGTAACTTCAGTTTGACTCCGAAGTAAACCAGACACCGTATAATTTTAGGGGGACTATCGTGAAAAATTGTTCACTAGTGTGAAAATTGTGCGGAGACGTTTCATTGTAATGGTATGTGCGCTCATATACAAAAACAAACAGAAACGCTCAAAGCTGTTTTGATGAGCTACGTTTGAGAACGGATTTGTATTCAGTACAAAAAACAACCAACAATATATACTTACTATTGTTAATTGGTTTAAAATAGGTTATTTTTCTGAAGAGACAAGTGTTATTAATACATTTTTTTGCTATGAATGAAAATCTGAATCTAAAGATGCCTATCAATTTGTTTTTGTTGCATATTTGTTTTTTTGTGTGTGAGCACATAAATAACATCAAAGAAAATCTGATTTTCAACACTCAGAAGTCAACAAATTTTCACAATAGTTAACCTAAAAGTAGGTTTAGGGATTACTTTAGCAGTAATTTGAAATTTTTAAATCGCGTGTTCGGTTGCCATACGATAGACGGCAAAATATACTTACAAAATTTCATATAAAATTGTTAATATGTTGGTAACGGTAATACTTTGTATAAGGATCAAGCTGGTTAAATCGTTTCCTAAATTATCTCCTTTATCGCCACTTGAAGTCTTTACAAACTACCAAATACCTTATTCACAGGAATATTAAAATTTACAATTGCATAACATTTCGTTAAATTGCAAATATCACAAAAAAATAGTAACATTTGGTGTATGACAAGCTCCATGTAATTTGGAGCGAAATAAAGGGTTATTACAGTCAACACATGTTATACAGGCTGTTCCATTTAAAAAACTCGAGAAAAAGCTATTTGAAAAACATCAAAATTTACTAAGTTCACTGAACCACCTGTATAGTGTATCTAATATCTTTGGATACTATCGTCTACCTACTGGCTTTGGCTATTGTCTCACATAGTTTAAAGGCAAAATCGGCAAAAATGTCGTTTTATATAGTTTTTAAAAAGACCCTGCAACGGGCATATTTTGGAAACGCAGTTGAATATCTCTGAAGTATTAACGCTATGACTTAGCAACATACACGGTTGGATAAACAAATTTAGTAGTATTCATAATATAATAAAATATACAGGACGTTCCATTTAAAAAAATGTACATACTTTCCGTCACACCTACATGCAACACCCTGTACAAATGAAAATAATTTTATGTTATAGAAAATGGCGAATCAAACAACTTTTGTATAAAATATTTTTTTTCTTTCTCTAACGATTTATTTATTAACTATGGACCGCCGGGATACTAATAACTCGCCCTGTATAATAACTTACCCCATGGGTATTATAAATGTTCCTCAGCGCTCCCAAAGTCCCAGAATGTCCATGCTGGAACCCCACAGCAATACTCCTAGCTGCCTGCGACTGAAGTTGGGTCTTGATCATAAACAGGGGACTCCCAAAAAACGCACCAGCGGCACCACATAACGCACTAGCCACAAAACTATACACGAAAATAGTTTTCCCTTCAGCATTCGTAAGATAACCCTTATTATTTAACCACTGATAACCACCTAGACGAACACTATTTCGCACACAATGCATCACAATTGCAGCACCAAGCCCTTTTTGAAGACCTAGGATGCCATCGTTTTTAACTACAACGACAGCAGCGTGAAAGACATTTCTGTAATGCACCGCATGTTGTCCCCTGGCTTTCAGTTCACCCTGTAGCTGCATGCGCGTCTTCAGGACATCTAAAGGGTTGCTAAAAAGACTCGCACCGGATGCTGCAAGTCCACCTATTACGAAGTCCATGCTGGGTTCTTTTTGAGGTTAGAGTTTGAGGTGGTTTATTGATAGGTTGGATTGAAGCCAAACTAAAACAAGAGCTATGTTAAGAACAATCTATCAAATAGCTAACTAACTGAGCAGCGTGTATTAAACCAGACTGAAGTTAGTTTGTGTATTGCACCATAAAGATTTTAATCTTGATTGTGTATTTTGCAACAATGTAAACTAAGTAGACTGATATGTATGTAAACCAAGTAAGCAATGGTGTTTTGGGGTACAGTTTTTAAAGAATTTGACTTTGTTTTCTGTACCTTGTGTAAATGGAATATAAAGGACTCTATACGTACGTGTTTTTTGGTGAGCAATGTCAAGTTAAAAATAGGTACATCATGCAGTTTCAAAGCGCACAAACCATTTAAAACTTACTTACAATTAGGCATTTATAATAATTAACAGTACACTGTTCTCTATGGTGTGTTGTAGGTCACTTTATACACATTTTATATCACGTGCACCTCAGAAAAAAATGATTCACTAATCTATACTAAACGCAGGGTAAAAGTTCCTAGAAGAATTGGGAACTAAATGAGATGACTGCAGTATAGTATAGATGCTGTATATTGAACGCGGTGGACGGAAATAAACTTGACTATGACGCAACATTGGAAAACTGTATACACAAAGTCGCAAAAATAATTTACTATCATGATGATGATGCGCCGCATTGTTTTTGGCTTTGTCAAATTAAATGTTATAATAAAATCATACTCTAAATATAACTACGTAATTCCTCAAGATTTTCAATGCCGGTTTAAACCATAAACTGAGTTCAAATATACAAAATCGGCATTAAAAACCCCAATCCAAGAGATCTTAAAAATAAGTGAGAAATTATTTATATTAAAAATCAGTGGTGATGATTAAACAGTAATGTTTTTCCCAAATTCAGACTTGTACTGACTTTTTACTATTTCTGGAAACTTGAAATTGTGGAACTTGAGTTTACTCGATCTGAGCTCTTCAGCTAAAATATTCTCAAGTTAACTGTCACGTCCGTACACCGGAAGTCGGTATCAACTTTGGTATTTTAAATGGAATTATTTTGAATGGAAATTTTTATTTTATTTTTGGTTTCTACGTATCAAAATACATCATTTTTGATAATGTTTCCCTATACTTAAATATCACCATTTTTGAGTTTTTTTGATTTTACTAATTTTTTGGTGATTTTCGCGGTTACGTTTAAAATTTGAATATCTCGGCTATTATTGAAACTAGAAGTTTCATGATTGGTGGTCCAAAACTATTACCAAATAAGACTATGTTTAGTTCATCATGGTCATGATCTTATACAGGTTGTTCAAATTTTACCACACAATAATTGAATTTTCAAACGTAAATAACTCACTTTTTCAGATGTATACCGATATGCCATTCGATAGGATTCTTATTCCCTATCAATCAATATTAGGGTTCCCTATATCTATCTTAAATCGTTTTTGAAATATTGTCAGTAATAATATAACAAGAGAGTGAGAATAAATTGAAAATAATTTGACAGATTGTTTGAAAACTTGTTGCCAGTCACGAGAGCCCGCAGGGCTCGAGTGGCTATTGCCAAATGGCAAAAAGTTTGAACAAAATCTGTCAAATTATTTTCTAATTTATGGAACTCTCGAGTTATATTTGACTAGATTATTTTTTGATTCACAAATTTTTACAATAAAAAAGATCAATAAAACTATCATAAAATTATTGAAAAATTTAATTTAATTAATTATTACTTACAATATATGAAAATATCGTTGACACATTGTGAATATATTAAAAGAATTAACAATTTAAATTAGTACAATGAAAAACGCAATTATTAAAAATATTTCGAGACTCATTATTTATTGAGGATTTGGAATTGCTTGTTTCCATATTAAGTGTTTCCTCCTGCGTATTTTCTCTAAGATTATTTATTATATTTGAATGATGTTCTTGGTTCAATTGTAAGTATGGTTTAATCGAACTTGCAGAATTATGACCAGTGACCTTGATTAGTTCTTGTTCTCCTACACCAGCTTTTGAAAGGTTACTTACTGCACTTGATCTGGCAGAATGGTTAGTTATTTTTTTAGTAACTGTGTCTAGACCTACTTTTTCTGCGGATTCTTTCATCCATTTTGAAATGGAATTTATTCCCACAGGAACGTTTTTATACCAAAAACCATGAGTTTGCCAAGCCGGATTTGGAGTAAGAAACAAGCGTTCGGTTTTAATATTTTCTTCACGTTTACTCATTAGTTTTTCAAAAAGACGAACAGGGCAAATATCTGGGTTTTTTATGTTTGGAGTCAACCATTTACTATTAGCGCACCTTTGTGCTCCACCCTGTGCAGTTTTTGTAAAGATGGGATTGTATTCAATGCGGCCAGTATTTAATCTTTTTATGTCGGTTTCTTTTTTAAAATAATGAACTAAACATTTCGTAGCTTCTCCTCCCCTCCAAGCTAGTTCATACGATGCAACGTGAAAAAACTTTCTTTGCAATCCACAAGGTGTATCTTCGTCCCAATAGTTAAAAATTTGCAACAATTCTGTATTAGAAAGTGCCACAGAACTTTGTTTGTGCTTTTCAGGATGTTTTTGTAAAATTTTTCTTTTTGCATCTCTTGCATTCCGAGCATTTCTGAATTCTATATCATGGAAAGGATCAAAGGACCTGTTATACTTATTAAAGTAAAGTTCTTGAACTAATTTTGCCGTTTTATTCCACATTGTCTTTATTACTGCTTCTTTATAATCATTTCCGTCTTTTCTTTTCATGTTATAAGCCCAATCTTTTAAAATCAATGCCAGAGTAGCTGTTGTAGTAGATTGATCCAGAATATAATTTCTTTCTTTGGTGAAGGTCTTAAATTGTCTCCATATAGACTGATTACTTATTAGAGTATTTTACGAAGTAGTTTCTAAAATCTTTTTTGTAATTTCTGCATTAGAAAAGGTACTAAACCGATGACTTTCACCCATTTCGCGTTGACACAATTAAGTAATTATTTTGACAAGTATCTGACAGTTGCTAGGCAAATAAAAGCTACAGTGATTATTCCCGAGAATAATCACAAGAGATTTATTCCCACTATAATAATGACATAATTGGTTGAAACTTACCCTTGTGACAAATAAAGAAGCATTTCATTGGTTTTAAGAAACGTCAAAAAATAATCAGTATAAAATAATGCAATCGATTTATTCTTGATTTATAGGGAATGTAACAATTTTAGAACAGCAGGAAAACAGAAAAATATTGAAAAGGTTTGTTAAAACTAAAATAATATATTTTGGATATCTAACTTACATTAAAACTTAATTATTTTGTTCGAAATGCTGCTCGTTCTGCTCCAAACATTTTAAAACTGTTCGCTGTACTTCTGTCATCGTCGCGCTTTCAAAATTTTGTTACATCTACATGAATGAAGAATAAATTCAAAATATCACTATTTGAATAACCGTCAGCGTTATCCATTTCGTAACTAATAACTAATAACCAGGTACAACTGTGTACAAAACAAGAATACAAAAAAAATATCTGCCAAATGTATCTATGAAAATTAAGGTATCTGGATGTGCATTAGCAGCGACCACCATCGGGCGCACACGATAAATCCCGAGCACTGCAAATGTGCCAAAAGTGGCATGTAAAGTATTAAAATATCTGTATTCAAATACATTTTAATATTTAAATACTGCACATAAAAATGCCAATTTATAAAAATGATGTGAAAGGTTATCGATAAGGAAATACTTTATCTGCCAAAATATGTAGGCCTCCTTATGCAACCCAGGAGTATTCAAAGTGGATTTAAAGAAAAAGTGACAATATCTCAAAAACTATCAAAGATAGATATGGGGAATCCTAATATTGATTGATAAGGAATAAGATTTCCTAACGAACGACGTATCGGTATACATGTGTTCAATTTGACAAAAAATGAGTTTTTTACGTTTGAAAATTCAATTATTGTGTTGTAAATTTTGAACACCCTGTATCAGATATCATGAACTAAACATCGCCTTATTTGGTTATGTTTCTAGTTTTGGGACACCAATCATGAATCTTCTAGTTTGAATAATAACCAAGATATTCAATTTTAAATGAAACCGCGAAAATCACCAAAAAATTAGTAAAATCAAAAAAACTCGGAAATTGTGATATTTAGGTATAGGGAAACCTTATCAAAAATGATGTATTTTGATACGTAGAAACCAAAGTTTTTAACTTCGGAGTTTTCCAAAAAAAAATAATTCCAACAGTTTAAAAAACATTTGTGAACAAACTTGTTGCATTTCAGCTGAAAGTACAAAGTTGAAGGTTTGCTATAAAATATTTTTTTTTGATTTCTAGGATATTGTCTTCAGTTGTCATAAATTTCGCAAAAATTGCATGAATTTATTAACAAAAGTTCTGTGGATCTTGATCAGGTTTTCATTTTAGACTAGTTATCAGTTAACCATGATAAAATGTTTAAAATAGCAACTTACCTGTTTTTTTTTAATGTTGTGCACGGTTTATTTTTTCTTTGTTCGTATAAGATAACATCATATAACACATCTTTTTTTAATAGTTTACTAGAGAGAACATAACCCAACTGTCCCCACACATGTTTCTTCTCTGTTACTAGCCTAAATTATATAGTTGCACAACAATTCAAAGTACATACAGGCGTCTATTTTCTATTTGAGTGATAATTTTATCTTTATTATCTCATATGTTCAATTTCGCATGAATTGCAACAAAAAAAATCAACACGTGTTCTTCAAGCAAAAATAATACAGAGGCAATAGAATACTACATTTATTTAAAAATAAAACAATATAATTAAATAATATCATCACTATACATTGTTCATATTTATATAAAATTATGCTATTATATCTAAAAGACTAGCATTTTTTTCCTGAAATAATTAATAAACTATATAATTATTGCTTTTATCAGTCAAGCAAGCGTGTCGAAATTTTATAATGATATTCTTTTATGATATCCCAAAATACTAAACACAGCAGCGTATGCGGACCTAACCTAAAATACATGGGACCAACTCCTTTGTAGAAAGCCCTAAGCCCTTCTGTATTATAAATCTTTCTCACGCAATCGAAGTATCCACTATACATAATACCTTTTCCACAAGAATCAAGTCCTATAATAAAAATAGTGCTGTGTTATCGCTGCATTACTAACTTATCTGACAGATACAAACCTTGGTTATATAACCTAACTAAAATCAAGTCAAACGGCGCTGTCATCACACTGATTGCGATGCCACCTATGAGGCTACCGACAAAGCTAGTCAAAAGTGGGCGTTTCGCAAAATATTCAGTCGTGCAGAGCCAATCTTTGGAATACATGAAAGCCATTAATTGAGAACTTGATGCTACAAAAGCACGAGGGACCACAGCAAAACCACCGCGGAACAAACCTTGTAGCTAGAAAAATTAAGGCCCTGTTTTAGTTTATGCTAAGATTGAAAAATCGAGCCTAAGGTGTCATTAACAAATTTATGTATTCAATAGGGGAGATCCGACCTTGAAACCGGGTTTCTAAAACTCTTACCAAGAGAAGTTAGCGGCGGAACTTGGTAACCTAATAAAATTAATAGCGAATCAGCAAATAGTTGATTAACTACTGGTGTATATGAGGATTACATGCATGAAGCTATATATTAATTATTTTCTGTATCTTATAGCTTATACGCATATCAAGTCGGGATAGTGGTCTAATGTAACTCCATTAACCCACTGGATGTGCATTTATTTGTTACCTTACTCCATATGAACGTACAAACAAGCCAATCGGTAAATATTTCCAAAAAGAGTGACGTAGGAGTGATTTTGAGCAATCTCGATGTCCTCGACTTTGTTTATACAAGTTGGCGTAAAAGTCATCACACTAGTTTCTTAGCTAATAATTCTGGTTGTATTCACAGAGCGGAATTTAATCTACCTGCATCTTCCATTTGTAAGAGCGGTGTTGTTTGTTTCTAGTATGGTTTCTGAATGAATGATGCGTACTTCACAGTAGAGTATCACGAACAAAGAACATAAATATAAACCGTTGATTATGTATATGTTACGGTCATAGTGATAAATAGGTTATTATTAATAATTACCGGTTATTATTAATAATAGCCCAGTGGCGAGGTTAAAGTGAAGAATTTATCACATGAACCGGCTATTATTAATAATTTCCAGCATGCTGTGGTCAATGTGATATATTTGAATTCGATATTGCATTAAGGTGATGCTACAATATAATAGAGCCTCAGATTTGGAATTCTGTTAGTATCTACCTAATCGCCACACAACGAATCTATTCACTGGGTTTTCAGTGTTGGGCCTTTAGTGACGTTAGTCCTGACTAACTTATTGAGTTACTACTCAGGACTAAAATAAGGAAGATTATCAAATCGAGACTAAAAAATGCCAATCCATACAAATTGCATGCACGAGTGTGTACACACTTGGGGCATGCTTATTTGCGCAATTCTTAAAAGCTAAGTAAAGCCTCAATTACATTGAGCGAGTTTACACGCTGCTAGTTGGCGAATTTACTAGTTGCTAGTAAACTCGCCCAGTGTCATCGTCATCATGTTCGCAGATAGTTTACAAGCTGCGAGTAACGTTGTGAACATGATGACACTGGGCGAGTTTACTAGCAACTAGTGAATTCGCCAACTAGCAGCGTGTAAACTCGCTAAATGTAATTGAGGCTTCAGTAATAAATTAGAAACTCGGTTTGTATTATTCTGCCAGTGCATACGTACATAGTGCTTTTGTATTTTGCAATTCGTGGCAAGAAAAATTATTTTTATTTATAACTTATTATTTATTATCTTTTTAATACAAAACTTTAAAAAAATGTTTTATATTTAATTTTGAATACAAAAATCCTTCTAGACCTTTATTCTTTTGTGGTAGTACAACAATTACACTATTTATATTGTAAAAATAAAGCAAGATAAAGTTTGTAACAATAGGACGTCATCTTCTTTTGTTTTGTTCACAAATGTGAACTGTACCTGTACATATTTTATTTTTACTTTATTATTTACTATGAATATTGTTTATTTTTGATTTGTAAGTGCACAAATGTGATACAGATTTTATTTGAGTTACCTACTGTTAATTTTATTTATTAAGAATATATTTTATTTTTAAACTGATTCGTGGACTTGAGAATTAGTTTGTGTTTTTGTTATTGTTATATTTTTTCATGTATCTAAATAAAAAATGTATTTAAAAGTCTTCTTTTGCCTTATAAAACAGATTATATCCGTCAGATATTAGATATGCTTACTGTAGGTATAGGTAATGGACAACCTAATGTAGGGAAGATTGGGGCAAGTTGTTACAATGTTTAATTATTTATTTATAAAATAGTACTTTATTGTCAAACACCAAAACTAAAAATACCGTGTTAGGAACAGAACCATACAAAAATGTTTGCATCATTTGTGCGGTGCAACTTATGTAAACTAGTCTCGCCTATTCTTGCATGTATTTGCATGAAAATACAATATTGAAAAAAATATTATTAAATGCGCAAAATTTCAA
Organism: Aphodius sticticus; assembly: GCA_963966075.1. Lineage (NCBI taxonomy): Eukaryota > Metazoa > Arthropoda > Insecta > Coleoptera > Scarabaeidae > Aphodius > Aphodius sticticus. Next base: position 77,401,571 of record OZ014509.1, read on the forward strand.
GATAATTGGAATTTGAGAATTTACTTAATAAATTGTAATTGTACATTTACAAAAAACTACCCGCATGCATTAAAAATGGGTGCTATCGATAACAAAATGGTTAACTTTTTTGAACACTGTATAAAATGTTCTTTTTATGTTTTCGTCATTGAGCCGTCCTTGGGTGTATACCAAATATCATTACCCATTATATCCAGTAGTTTCTAAAGTACAAGGGAGACAAAAGAAAACATTCTGTATTATCAATGTTTTGTATTATTCGTAATGTTGGTAATTGGGCTAATAATAGCTTACATAGTAATCAAAATAACTTAGCTAACTTCTTTGAAGACTGTATACAAAAGATCTTTTGTAAAAAGTAACGTTTTTATCACTTTTACCGTGCCCGTTAGGATATTATTAATAATAGCCGGTCCATGTGATTATTTAAGTGTTTCTAATCACATTGACCAAATGATGCGGTTATTATTAATAATAGCCGGTAATTATTAATACAAACCACATTTATCACTTTAACCGTAACATATACATATAATATACAGTGTGTATAACTATACCTATAATGGACGTAATTTTTAATTTCTCCAGAAAAAGTTGTTCTTTATAAAGAGTTTTGGATGTGCTAAAAAGTCGGAATCCATTGTTAACATTTTGATTTATCATACAGGATGGTTAGAAAACACGAAAATGTTAACTTGGCCGAAGAGTAAACTATCGGTTTTTCGGAATTAGATCAAAAATGTTATAGGTAAAACTTAGTTTGAATTAATTTTATGCTCAAATATCAAACTTGAATGTTCTATTTCAAATTTTACATCTCGGACCAGTGAAAAAACATTACATAAAGGTGAACAAAAAATTTAGAGACCACAATTATGATTGATCAGTTGACAGTAGTAACAGCGTATCCAAGCAGTTTGTTGATAGAAGCTGATTGAAAGTATGTTGTCTTTAGAGCAAAGGGTTTATTTAGTTCTTTCTTACGGCATAGGTGGGGTATCGTACCGCCGTGCTTTTAACAGAAAATACCCTGAGGTATACGTTTCTGTTAATTGTGTTCGTGCATTGGTTAAAAAATTTCATGCAACAGGAGACGTGAAATATATCAAGAAAAAAAGCGAAATGGCGAAGATGATGCAGGAGCTATGTTAGCTATTGATTTCGTGAACACTTGCCCAAAAAAATCGTTGAGGCAAAGATCTCGAGACTTGAACATCAGTAAAAGCCACCTGCAAAGGATCTTTTCAAATCAAAAATTTCATCCTTATAAACCAGTACTGATACACACTTTAGTAGAAGGAGATGATGCTCGTCGATTAGAATTTTGCCTAGTAATGAGAGAACGAATTGAACGTATGAGAAGAAAAACAGTAATATTCCAAAAACATCTTTTTCGGTAAATAAGAAAAAACTGTATACCTAAGAAACTTGAAGTTTTACAAAAAAACGGACTATTGTAAATGTGTAGATCTATGGGCCCTAAATATTATCTCAAAATGGGAAGTGACACGCATTATTAGTTTTGTAGATATTTACTATAATGTGTCATGGAATATTATCTTTCTTCCACTCAATCAAAGTTGTTCTCTTGCTCATTTTTTACTTCCTTCGCTTCAAACTTTGGGTGAGTTTTCTTGGCGTTTGCGATGAAGTCTTCATACTCTTTAAGTATGTAAATGCCGTCTAGCCGCCGAATCACACGCTTTTATTATAGCCTCCTTCTCCTCACCAGTTAAACCTCCCATACACTGTTTCTTGCAACCACAGTCTGGCCTAGGGGTAGGCACTCTTGGAAATTTGTGATCGATTTCGAACACTATTTAAGATCCATCTGATCGATCAGATCGATCATGATCGAGCGATGGGCTGGGCAAAAAAATCGATCGATCGATCGTTCGATCATCTTATTTGAAAGATTGATCTGATCGATCGGCTCGATCTGATCGATCGGCTCGATTTGATCGATCGGCTCGATCTGATCGACCGGATCGATCTGATCGACCGGATCGAATCATGATCGATCGATCGGATCGATCATGATCGAGCGATAGATCATGATGGGCTGGGCAAAAAAAATCGAGCGATCGATCTGATCGATCGTTCGATCATCTTATTTGAAAGATCGATCTGATCGATCGGCTCGATCTGATCGATCGGCTCGATCTGATCGATCGGCTCGATCTGATCGATCGGCTCGATCTGATCGATCGGCTCGATCTGATCGATCGGCTCGATCGGATCGATCTGATCAATCATGATCGATCGATCGATCTTTTAGTTCTTCCATATATGCACGACACGTGTCCGGCAACATACGTACCGTAAAAAGATCGATTAGATCGATCTTTCAAATAAGATAATCGAACGATCGATCGTTTTTTTTTGCCCAGCCCTAGTCTGGACCCGCACATCGATCACATCGATCAGATCGATCTATCGATTTTTCAAATAAGATGATCGAACGATCGATCTGGATCGATCACATAGATCGATCGATTTTTTTTTGCACAGCTCTAGTCTGGACCCGTTTTTCTAGCTCTACTAGAAAATACCCTCTATGGGTAACAAACTCCTATCCCTTTGCCCTACTTACTTTTTCCATCTCTTTTAAATGGCATTGTTTAGTCTTTCTTTTAGGCTGTTCTATGACAGATTCAGAGTCAGATGACATAGTTTACACCAAACTTAGCACTTGCTGATGAGCTCAAATGACTACACAAAACTGTATGAACTAAAGCTCACGTAATAGAGAACACTATTAAATATTAAGTACAATATATTACTACAACAGGCACAGCTAGTCGACCGGACTTTGTGGTCGTTGCGTAGCAACCGCCGCGCCGTCCTCGCAAAAGAATAGTTGGTACACTACTAAAAAATCAGAGTTTTATGGAGATGAAAAACTTGATCTCGACTCAAACCGTGGCGACGTCGATTAGTGGCCGTTTTATTTTATTATCTAGTATACGGATTAAACTTCACTTTAAGCACTTGTTGTTAAACACAACTTTTGACCACAACCTAACCTCAAACAACAAACTAGTAACGAAAAACTAACATGCGAGCGCTGTGGCAGACGACAGTACTACGCGAACACGACGTCTGAATGGAAGAACAGTAACATTCCTGGAATGTTATCTTTCTTCCACTCATTGCAAACTTCTAAGCATTATTTCACAGACAGGATAGAAGGGAAGATTACTCTTGATCCACTAAACGATAGACCTACATTTAAACTACAACATGGCTATCTCAACTTTTTTTTGATATTTTTGGAATATTACTGTTCTTCCACTCACACGTTCAATTATGGTCGATAGATTTTTCTACAGAAAAGTTATTTTCGCTGACGAAGCGACGTTTACCACAAATGGAGTTGTTAGTTCACGGAATTTCAGATATTGGTCTCAAGAAAATCCAAATTTCCGTATTACAACCAATTTTGAAAAATATAAAAAACTGAATGTTTGGTGTGGGATTTATTACAAGAAAATAATTGGACCATACTTTTTTGACGGTACTGTAAACCAAAACACTTACTTTGATATGTTGGAAAATTTTTTGCTACCTACTTTGGACGAAATCAACTTACAGCTCAGGTGTTCACTACACTATCAACACGATTGTCCTGCTCATACCTCATATCAACTCAGGGATTGGTTGAACAGACATTGTCCAAATAAGTGGATTGAACGATTCGGCCCTATAGGATGTCCACCACGTTCACCTGATTTAACGCCGCTTGATTTTTTATGTGGGGTTATTTGAAACAGAAGGTGTATGCGAATAATTTTCATGATACTGTAGACATTCTAAAATTAAAAATTAGGGAAGCAGTAGACGAAATAAATGAAGAAACAATTGATTTGGTATATCGGGAGTTTAGAAGAAGATTGGAAAAATGTGTAGCTGTAGGAGGGGAACATGTGGAGTAGTGTTTTGTTAAATTACTTCGTTAAAAATAAATAAAATATAAAACTTAGAATTGGTAAGAGTTTTAGAAACCCCGTTTCAAGGTCGGATATCCGCTATTCTTTCTTTTGACGTTTGCTTTTTAAGTACCTACAATACTTACGCCATATTCTCTAAAAATATTCTTCAAAGCCTTCCAAGTACTCGGATGTTTGTGCTGATGACCAACAGCTATAGCTTTGATAGACTCAGATTGAAAATGTGTTTTAATTAAATAAAACGGGTTAGATAAGTAATGCCCAATTACACCACCAGTACCGGAAGTTATTACGTAACGATGCAGGATTTTGCTATCATCACCTCTCGTTACAAAACCCCTTCTGTACCAAAAGTCAAAAAACCCTAAAAGAACACGAATCGATCGCAAAAAAGTGTCATGGTATTGTCAAAAATACCTAATCTACAGCCGTTCATTATCATCTGAACCCAGAGTGCTGGAACAAGTCCTTTTTGTAGGGCGAAAATGCCTTCATGCTTTACAATTTGGTACGCAGCCTGAGCAGTGTTCTTGTAGATTATAACGTGCTGCCCTTTCGCTTTGAGTTCACCCTCTAGTTGCATACGTATTTTCAATACTTCTAATGGGTTTGTGAAAAAACCTGCAGCTGTCGCTGCCAAACCACCAAGAAGGAATTCCATATCTGCGCAGAAACATTTTATTACACCACTTTACGCAATTCTGATGATGATGATACTGATGATAGTGGATGATAATTGTTAGTGATGTTATAAAAATGTTATAAACCTTAAAACTCCTATGTTTGAAGGCGCATAACTCTAAAACTACCGACCAGAAAAAATTGAAATAAAGTGTATCATACTCCTGAATCATTTCTACATAAGTTGTATGACTGTCAACATTTTTTGCCTCTCGGTGTAAACGTGAGCGCGAGAGAAATGAGAAAAGGTCCCCGATTTTTGCACATTTAAATCAACGTTCGTCTTTCCATTTTTTTCCTCGTAAACCGCTTGCCACAAAAATTTCAATTTTTGTTCAGGTTGCATTTAGAGCCTCTTCTATCGATTGGCGTTTTTGTTTTCTTCAGTTTTTGTGTAATAAAGGTTGCGAACAAGATTTTCGTGGAAGCGGATATCTCAGTAACGAATATTAGCACGATATCGGGATATGCACGTAATCAATCGTCATATTTTATTTAATGCGACTGTAGAAACAGAATAGCATAATAATTATTAATTAATTTTTAAAGCGATTTAATAGGAATGATATAAATTTCGTGCTGCGCGCACGTGCTGCGGTAAATGGAAACGTAGCTGGGACAGTGGAAGATTATTTACTATTAGTACACACAGAAAAGTGATCTCTCGAACGAAGAGAGAATTACTTGGCTGAAGTAGTTGGTAGGTTCCTATATACGCGAGAGATTATTGACTTCAACCACACTGATAAAACTGAACAGGTAATTTTACCGTATGGCACGGCGGTCATTTTTAACCTCCGTGTATCGAAGGGAATTACAAACCAAGTGGTTTGTAATTTTACTTTGAGTTTAAATTTACTTCTCACATGAAATGAGGTTTCCGATGTGTACGGTTTTATATATACTTTTGTAAGTAAAATTACTGACGTTCAGTAAATTTACCGTAAACACGGAATTGCAATTAATTGTTGTACAGTAAATTTTCTGCAACATTAATATTAGATTTCTCCAAGCAACTGAAAACCAGTTAACAATCAGTACTTTTGTGATGGACCACATATGTTGCTATGATAACTCCATTATAAATACCAATGAAACATTATCTGGTTTCTCACAAAAGAACGGTTTGTAAACTGGTTTTGCGACTGCTCGGACAAGCCTGTATTGTCAACTGTAAAATCACTAGTAAAATCCTATTAATGTGGAGATCATAAATAAAAACAAAAAATAATAGTATGAAGTTTTATTATAATTTTAACAAGTTCTTGACAAAAATGTAATCATAAGTAAATGAAATAAAATAGGAACCCATGGACTATACTTATCTACATATCGTATAATAAAATAAATCGATCTGCTTAACAGAGAGAAACATATCTTTTAAATATAAATTAATTATTATTTCAACAATATTAAGTTGAAATGCCTATGGTAAACTTACGTCACCTTATTCGTTTTAGAACCCTGACTTGGAATAATTTTTAAAAAGCTAAACCGTCTCCAGAGTAAGATAACCTGGGGATAATCCAACCACAGCATATAATATAGTCCAAAATGTGTCACCTGAAATCAAAATAAGAAGTACATGAGTCATATATCATATACAGGGTATAACAATGTCAGCAGCTGCTTTCCTTTGAGGTACCGAGTGTGTGTAAAGTTATTAATGAGTGTTTATAGAAAAGTATTTTCTTATATTGGTGATTGAAATGATATGTCTTATACATGTTAGTAATAAATTTGATTGTAAGACCGCATGTACAAGAAAGAACAATAAGCGAAATCTTACCTATGGACACCAGTCCTTGAATTTGTAGAATGTCAGTATCATCAACACTTGTATCCTAAAAAGAACATCCAATTAGTGAAAGTGAAATTATACATATCAAGACTGCAAAGTTTTACCTGCACTTTGTAGTATATATTTGCGAAGTCCTCCATAATATACAAAGAGATGAATGTACCAATATTATTTATATCTTTTAATACTATAGAACCATATGGGGCAAATATTCCACACGACACCGATAAAGGATAAGTCACAGAGGCACCAACAGTGTTAGATTAGTTGTATATAACAATCGCACTCAATAAAACTCTAACTTAGCTCCTGTAAACACAACCAAACGGATGGCGAACGGAACTCGAACTGTATATCCCATTATCGCGCAAGCGCGATAATAATTATCTCGGTAGCACTTTATCATCTAGAAGTGAAAATTGCACGAGCAGAGGGCAAATTTACATATCAGACAGTAGTTTTAATGTATAGATTTGTAATTTTATTCCGTTGAAGTAATTGTTATTATGAAATTTACAAATTTGTTAGCAAATTTACCTACAGTTTGTACAATTAATGAATTTAACTGCATTTTCAATGATATTTAGTATTTTTGCTTAAAATGATGGTAATATTGCCGACAAATAGGGTAGGTTTACTGAAAAAAATGTAAAATTCATTTGTAAATTCGCACTCATTTTTATCAGTGCAAGAAATTTTATTTCTTGGAATAATTACTAGATTTAAGAAAGTGGTTACGCTGGTGAAGTAAGTAAACAGTCTTCAATGAAGTGTATATTTTTATTCCCGGTAATTATTTTTAGCTACTTAATGTAAGAATTTTAAAGATTTGGAACAAATACGATTTCTATTGCTAATTAACAGATAGGTATGTTATATTTACTTACTCGTTCTAAACTGTTGCGTGCCTTACATCAAACTATTCCGTGTTGAAACGTTTATTGTACACTAATCACAAGGCACATCCCCTACGGGTACTTCGTTGTTGTTTTCGTACTAGGTTTCGCTCCTTTACGGCGCCAGCACCACGCGCGGGCGCGCGAGCCTTGACAAAATCACGATGCGCATATTTATTCCAGAGAAAGGGATTACTTGAAAGAAGTGAGAATCACTTCAGTTAAATAATTGGTGGGTTTTTATTCAGTAAACAATATTAAATGTCTTATATTTTCTTGGATCAAGTAACTACGCTCTTGGATGGATTTACTATTACTTCGTTGGAGAAATTGAATTAATTATACCCAACAATATTTTACAAACACGGATTCAAACGGATTCACTGATCGCGTCAAAACTTCGCATCTCGTTCGACTGCCTCGCACCAAAACCCACAAGCGAGGGAAGCCAAACTGCGCAAAATATTGTTCATGTTTATCTCGGTCTTAAAAATTAACAAATAGTCGGAATGCTATTAAATTCAAGGGATATGTATCGCAGTAAATAAGGATTATCTGCATGCTAACTGCGTTGTCCTGCTAACATTCGTTCCTGAGATATCGGCTTCCATCAAAATCTTGTTCGCCACCTTTATTACATAAAAACTGAAGAAAATAAAAATGCCACTCTACAGAAGAGACTTGAGTTGTATGACTTAACAGTCATACAACTTATGTAGAAATGATTCAGGAGTATGACATACTTTATTTAAATTTTTTTCTGTTCAGTAGTTTTAGAGTTATGCGCCTTCAAACACAGGAGTCAATACTATCGAAACGAGAGATGGCAGTTAGGGCGATTCTCTCGTGCGTGGTCACATATTGCCTAGTTTTTGTCATATTTCGAAAACTGCTTACAGCGAAACAAATTTTATACTTTTTACACTATTTTTGGAGTTTGATCCCAAATCCAGATTAACTATAATAGTGTTTTTTTTTTGTTGGAATAGCAAGATAGTAAATACAAAAAATAGACACGTGTATTTTGTCTAAAAATCACAGTTATTCAATTGCCAGGTAGAATATTTTAAGGAAATTATAAAATAATTTATAACTTAGTACGCAATTTTTGATTTTTCGTAAAATTCGATGAAACCAAACCTCACAGTTTATATTAAATATTCTATTTTGTCCCTAGACGTAAGCCTTATAGGTTAATCGCTATATACATATCAACAAAGTACGTTAATTATGTTATTATCTAATCCATACATACGAAATGTCTAATCAAATAAGCTATGAAATTGACTTACCAGAATTACGGCGACACGTCGGTCCTTGATAAGTTCTTAAAGTTTAAAATGAAAAGCATAGTGTGCTTGTATAAAATCAACTATGCTCGATCACATTACAACAAAATTATAATTATTACTATAACCTAACATTTTCGTCCACTTGATAATGTCAATTGTCACATGTCACAACATTGATGTTGGTCACCTGACATATTCAAAATATACCAATCCGGTGCCATCTATCGGCGGGCAATTGAAATAAAAATTCTAACAACAGGCGTTAAGCTCCCTCTATCATTGAAACTGTTTACTATTATATTTTAGGTTATGTAGTTGTTTTGGTACATAGTTATTTACTAACTTTACATGAAAAATACGTTATCTCTTGTTGTGGTTATTGTTTTTCCTGCTGAATCGCGTTAATAGAGCTAGAAAATACTAAAGATTGTATAGAATATTATTGAAGAACATGGAACCCACGAAAATTTTAGAAATAAGGAAGTTATCTCCGAAATATAGGGATACGTTGGTTCGTATGTTAGAAGATCAAAACTATTGGAAACGTTTGATGGCTAACATACCAGAAGTTTTACAAAAAAATAAGTTTGAGTGTAGAATTGGTCAACATAACCTGCCTAGGTATAACTGGGAACATATCAGGTGTGTTTCTATTGTTTTAATCAATGGTGTTATTCGATTTTTTATTGTTATTTATTTAAATATATTATAGAATCATCGAAAATGCTTCGAAGAAATCTTGTCGACCGAGCTGCGACATATTTTTTGACGAATGGGGTAGCTCAGGCCGTGTTCCGCCTTGCTTGGGGCATTTGTTCTTCCTCCTGAAGGAATTAAAAATACTTCAAGCGGCCGACTACATCGCAACTTTGCTAAACGAGGAGCTTCCCCAACGGCCAATAGATGGCGATGGTGCTCGAATAGAATTAACGCTTGACGAACTTCAAATCATTGACGATGAACCCAGCGAAAACATAGCTGAGGTGGTGGAAAATATGCAGTATCCTTCTAATATTTCAGACGAGGCTAATGTTTTATTACAAGCGAATCAGAAATCTGCGTTAATACCGCATTTGTCGGATTTATTAAATTCCGATATGACGCCAGATTCTGTTATACCTAATAATTCCGAAGACAATACAGAGAGTTCTGTGTATATTCCTAGAGTTTTGGATTCGATCACAGATGGCGATACTTCCGATATAACCGAAATAACCCAAGAAGACGAATATACCTCGTTACGAAAACTAGTTTTCGAGGGAACGATAACTGACCCGTTTCCCGATATTAAGCGTACTCCGAATCCAGGGCCTGGTTTGACGCTGTCTCTAAACACTCCGTTACGGCATTATTCCTATGCTGATTTAAAAACGGCTACGAATAATTTTGATACAACGCCCGTAGCAAATTTTTCAGTTCCGGAAAATGCTACGGAAGGAAGATTTTTAGGTTCGGGAGGTTATGGTTCTGTGTATCTGGCGCTTGGGTTACCGCATGAGTCCGTAGCTGCGGTGAAAAAGATTGCCCTTGAGGGTCAAATGATTGGTAAATTGTTGCAAGATCATATTTTGAATTCGTTTAAACGTGAGGTCGAGACTGTTTATAAGTTTAAGCATGATAATTTGGTCGCTCTGCTTGGTTATTCGTGCGATGGGCCTAGTATTTGTTTGGTTTATGAGTATATTGCCGGCGGGACGTTGAAAAATCAGTTGGCTGTGAGTATAGTATTGTATTTTGTTTATTTTTTGTGATGAGCATATTCCAAAAGACTTCTCTCAGAGTTTTTGTCATTATGTCCAAAATTTTCTTTACCGATAACTGTAAATAATTGTGATTTTACGAGCTTATTTTGTGATGTAGTGTGTTTAAAATTTGAGAAAACTATACCAAATTGGCACTTATCAAAATCAAATTGGTACTAATCAATATCAAAATGACAATTAACAAAATCAAAATGACAATTAACAAATTCAAGTTGACAATTAACAAATTCAAGTTGTCGTTAAATAATTTTAAATTGGCAGTATCATACGATTAAATAAAACTAAGTAAATAATGTTATTTATACTATATTTTAAAACAATAACATGGACATATTAAATAAACAATATTTGCTAAATTAATTCATTAGAAAATAATATTCTCCATATTTAATGCTGCTGGAATATATCTTTGAATATGGGCTATGAATCTTGCACAGTCGGCCACATTGATTGTGTTAATATTATTCCGAACAATATTTTCTAACCGGCGCATTCTGTATTCAGTTTGGGAGATATTATGCCGATCTTCTCCTGCTAAAACATCTCTTAGGTTATCTGCCAAATCTGATTTTACACTAGCCTTTAATGCGGATTTAAATCGGATTTAAGTCAACTTGAATTAGTTACATGTCAACTTGATTTTGATTAGTGCCAATTTGAACGGTATAGAAGACTTATTATTTCTGTAACTGTTTTTCTTTTGGCTTTCATGGTAAAGTGTCTATGAATACGAAGAAGTTTAATAATTTATATTTTTAGGATAAGAACACAGACCTTCATTGGAAAGATAGAATACATATCGCTTTGGGAATTTGTAACGCAGTCTCGTATTTGCATACAGCCAATCCGAAAGAACCACTCGTCCATCGTGATATAAAATCGGCCAACATTTTATTGGATGGCATGTATAAACCAAAGGTAAGATTGATTTTTGTTGAAATATGTGCGAAACAGTATTTCGATGTATATTTTTTTCTTGAATACTGTTTGTTTTGATATTTATTTTTTAAATTTTATTTTTTTGTATTGTTTTTTAAGCTTTGTGATTACGGAACTGCAAGACTGTCTAAACATACAACCTCGCATACCAGGAATCCGCAAGGCACTGGACCTTACATGTCACCAGAAGGAAGCAGGTATTACTTTGTTGCAATATTGCTTAATTTTATTGACAGTTTCTTGTTTCAATAATACAGGATGAAAAAATGTTTTATACAAGAGTTGTTTGACTCATTAGTTTCTATAAAGTAAAATTATTTTCATTTATACAGGGTGTTGCATTTAGCCGTGACGGAGTCAGTACATATTTTTAAATGGAACGCCCTGTATATCATACCATATTATGTATACTAAGGAAGTTGTCTTTCCAACTGTGTAAGTTGTACCTGCGTAAAGTAAATAGTTTCTGAGATATTCAATTGTTTGTCAAAAAATTGGCAATTGCAGGCCTTTCTTAAAAACTACTTTAATACTACATTTTTGCAGATATTGTCGTAAAAATTTGGTCACGTAATAACTAAACCCATGGCTAGATACTGATGCCATGAAAAATTAGATGTGTTATACGTAGCATGCACAAGATTTTAAACATTTTTAAATGGCTTTTCCTTGAGATTTTTATATGGAACACCCTGAATATTATTTGCTGACTGAAATGTCCCTTAAGTTCTCTGTAATTTATATTCACTATATCGTATATCTATTTTTACTAGTTTTTGTGATATTTGGAATTTAAAGAGCTATTTGGTATCTTAATATTGCTCTGTATACAGTGTGCTGGGTAGCATGATGTAAAATATTTAAATGGTTATAGAAGAAGCCATTTAGAACCTATTTAACTAGATTTATTCATATAAAAAGTATTACAATTATCAAGCTATTACACAATTTTTATAAGTATGTTTTGCAATTTTTACAAACGTACAGCGAGTGAACCTGAAGACCTAGTAACTTCAGTTGGGCTCCGAAGTAAACCAAAAACAGTGTAATTTTAGGGGGACTATAGTGAAAAATTGTTCGCTTGTGTGAAAATTGAGCGCAGATGTTTCATTGTAATAGTATGTGCGCTCATACACACAAACAAACGCTAAAACCTGTCTTGGTGAGCTACGTTTGAGAACGGATTTGTATTCAGTACAAAAAACAACCAACAATATCTACTTACTATTGTTAATTGGTTTAAAATAGGTTATTTTTCTGGAGAGACAATTCAAAATTGGGATAACATGAATGATAGTATGAGTAATATTGATAATGTGAATGGAAAGTGGGTTATTTGGTAGTGATTTTAATAGATCTTTTTTGCTATTAATGAAAATCTGAATCTAAAGATGCCTATCAGTTTGTTTTTGTTGCATATTTGGTTTTTGTGTGTGAGCACATAAATCACATCAAAGAAAAGCTGATTTTCAACACTCAGTAGACAACAAATTTTCACGATAGTTAACCTAAAAGTGCAGGGTTTACGGTTTAGCAGTAATTTGAAATTTTTAAATCGCGTGTCCGGTTTTCATACGATAGACGGCAAAATATACTTACAAAATTTCACATAAAATTGCTGATAACGGTAAAACTTTGTATAAAGATCAAGCTGGTTAAATCGTTTCTAAATTATCTCTTCTATCGCTATTTGAAGACTTTATATCAAACTACCAAATACCTTATTCACAGCAATATTAAAATTTAGAATAGCATTTCATTTTCGTTAAATTGCAAATATCACAAAAAATATTATCATTTAGATGTAAATTGGAGCGAAATAAAGGGTTATTACAGCCAACACATATTATACAGGCTGTTCCATTTAAAAAAACTCAAGAAAAAGCCATTTGAAAAACATCAAACATCAAATTTCAATGAACACCCTGTATAGTATTTCTAATATCTTTAGATACTATCATCTACCTACTGGCTTTGACTATTGTCTCACATAGTTTAAAGGCAAAATCGGCAAAAATGTCGTTTTTACGTAGTTTTTAAAAAGATCATGCAACGGGCATATTTTGAAAAAACAGATGAATATCTCTGGAACTATTAACGCTGTGCCTTAGAAACAAACGCGGTTCAATAAACAAATTTAGTGGTATTCATAATATAATAAAATATTCAGGACGTTCCATTTAAAAAAATGTACATACTTTCCGTCACACCTAAATGCAACACCCTGTATAAAAGAAAATAATTTTACGTTATAGAAAACGGCGAGTCAAACAACTTTTGTATAAAATATTTTTTTCTTTCTCAAACGCTTTTTATTAACTATCGACCGCCGGGATACTAATAACTCACCCTGTATATTGAATTGTATTTTTACGGCTTATATACGCGTTTCAAATCCGACACTTAAATCAGACACTTGTGGAACGTTATACTGACAAATAAAAACATTCAAGTAAATATTAACTATTTTTAGCAGGGTTGTTATGTTTTAAAACATTTGTTTTAAATTTAACATTGTTTTAAAACAAATATTTTGTTTAACATGTTTAAAACAGTTTGTTCTAAGGTTTAAAATACTTTGTTTTAACACATTATTTTAAACATGTTTTAAAACAAATATTTTGTTTTAAAGTATTTTATTTTCAACTTGTTTAACAGTTTGTTTTAAATGTTTAAAATATGTGTTTTAACCTACCGAAATTTGGACAACATATTTAATTATTTAATCAGAGTTGTATGCTGGTCTTCAAGATTTTTATGCTTGCCTGGATCAATTAAAATATCAAAAAATATTTAAATATTGTATTTATTAATAAAAAAAAGTTCTTTATAAAATATAATAATACATTCAGTGATAACATGTAACCACAATAAACAAAAACTTTTAGAATAACTTAATAACATACCGGGTGACGCACGCCATAGGTACTCCCGTTTATTTTTTTTGTTTATAAAACTGCACGAATGGAATTTGGGAAAGTGTTAATAGACAAAAAATTCCATTATTTGAGATACTCTTGAGGTTAATATGACTTCCGGTTTTTCCGGAAATGACGTCATCATTGAAATTTTTAAATAGCACCCTATATTCTTTGTGTGATATATTCTATCAGGATGACATTCTGAACACAAAAATATATCGATCGTCAATTTTTATCACGAACGCAACGCCAAAATAACTTTTTTGTGTTTAACTTTGTGACTATGAATTGGTGAAAATAGTCGAAAATTGTCAAATAAACACTAACTAAATCGATTTTGGCCGACATTGCATTACTGGCGCCCTCTAGCGTCACAACAAAAAGTCATTCACGCAACAGATTTAGCTCTACTGTGAACTGACGTATGAAAAAACGCCGATGAAAATGTTTACAAATGAACAATTGCGTGATTTAAAACATGTTTAAAACAATTTTTATTCCTTATTTAAAACATGTTTTTTTTGTGATTTAAAACATGTTTTTTTGCGATGTGTTTAAAAACATTGTTGCGTGTTTAAAAACATCATTTTATAAAAAAAAGCATGTTTGTTTTGTTTAAAACAAAAGAAAGCGTTTTTTATAACAACCCTGATTTTTAGCAAGATTTATTAATAAGAAATGATGCATTGAAACATTGAAGTTCTAACATTTCTAAAAAGTTTTTCTTCGTAGAGGTGACGTTTCCGTAAAACTAGACACCTTTAGTTTTGGCGTAGTGCTTCTGGAGTTACTAACAGGCATGGCACCCTTAGACGAAACAAGGAGTGGTTTTGATTTGGTAACGAAATAAATATAATCCCATCATTACGACAACCTCAATTATAAATTATGTTCCAGCTAACATACGTCCGAGACTTTCTGCGAGACAACAACGATGACATAACCCTACTATTAGATAAACGAGCGAGCGATTGGAAGATAAACGACATCCACTTCGGTCTCTTATTATACAAAATCTGCAAAAAGTGCGTTGAAGACGCCAAAATCGACCGTCCGTTCATGATAAACATACGAGATCTATTAGAGATCTTATTGGATCAATTGAAAGATAAAACCGACGTGTTGCCGCACTTTTCTTACGAGGAGATACGAGAGGCGACCGGCAATTTTAATCCGAAGAATCTGACCGTCGGAAATAATTACGAAAAAGCGTTACCGCTGTACGCCGAGGCTCGGGAACTTGAATATCTCGCGGAGGGGTTATTTGCCGAGCCTGTTGTCGTTAAAACAATCACTGCCGACGGACAGGCGATCGTAAACCAAGGTTTTCATTTGAATTCGTTCAAAAACGAGGTGGAGAAACTCAGTACTTTGAAACACGAAAATTTGATCGGGATTTTCGGCTATTCGTGCGAGTATCCCAATTATTTTGTGCTCTACGAGTATGTACGTGGGGATAATTTACAAAATAGACTAAAGGTAACGTTATAAACCCTATTTTTGTGGCTAATTTACGTTTAAATTCAATTTTTTCTTGTTTTTTTTGTAGGATACGGAGACTATACTTTCTTGGACTGATCGTGTGCATATAGCTTTGAAAATTAGCAGGGCAATTGTTTATTTGCATACAATTACGCCTAATAAGCCCGTTGTGCATCGTTCCGTTAAAAGCGCTAACATTATGTTGGACAGCGACAATAAACCGAAGGTAATAACACTGGTCGACAATTTTGAATTTGTAGCCGGTAATTTTAACCTAAGTATACTTTTATGGCATTTATTTGCTTAAATGTGGCCGATATATTCACCTATCGTGAAACTGTTCGTCATCTAAACGACAAGATAAATGGTAAAAATGTGTCTATTCACCTGTCGTTAACGTTACCGACCGGATAAATACGCGTTGGAATGAACCTGCCGTAAACTAATGACGAACACTTTGGTCACAGAGCATGTGCTGAATGTCAAACAAAAAGTCAAACTGACAAATATTTACGTACGTACGTGGTACTGTATTAATTGATAGATAGATAGATAGATAATATATATTTAAACTCAAAACAAATTACAGTTCATGTCACACAAAGAAAACAACATTTCAATAATAAATCAATTAAAAAATCATTCAACTATCCATTTAAGCATTCTTCCACCGAATAGAAGGCCTTCTCCACCAAGTACTTTCTCAGTTTCTTCCGCACTTCAACATCCGGATAATTCATCAAATCGGCAGGCATCTTGTTGAGTAGCCTAATTCCCAAAGACAACACATCCGTTGTCCGCAGCCGATTGAATGGAGTTATCCATAATTCCTTGGCTCTGGTGTTGTGGTTGTGGCGTTCATTTTGTCTCTGCAAGCTGTTATTTTTCTGTGCCAGGACACTCTGAAGAATAAACTCACCCGGTAGTGTGATTATATCGTGCTTCAGAAAAATTGGTTTGCAGTGGGTTTGTGAGCTAACTCCTTCCAGCGCTCTTACTGCTCGTTTCTGAAGCACAAATATTTTCTGTCCGTGAGCAGACCGTCCCCATGCTGCTATTCCATATGCCATTCGTGTGTGGAACAAGGCGTGGTAGGCCTGCAGACCCGATGGCATCGATTGAAGTCATTATTTAGTTAATATGGCCGAATTTGCTGAATTCGTCTTTCATACCATTTTTTTTTACTTTTTGTCGTCGTTTTTAATTGATGCGGTTAGAAATGAATTTTGGTTACGTTTTGTCAATGTCTATCGAAGTCATTTACGGCGCTACATCTAGCGGTAGTTAGTCCAAGTTATGATCCAAGTGTTGATTTAGTACACCTTTTTTACCGACATTTGATACTATACTGCCGAAAAACATTCGTTAGCGATGTTTACGTCCTCGTTGCCTGACGATAACTTACAGATTCGTGAAAAGACAGAATCATTTATAAAGCGAACGTTAGCGTAATCTGTTCGTTGGCTAACGACAACTTTGACGATAGGTGAATATATCGGCCCTAAATGCCGTTAAAACATGTCTAGAATAAGGTTTGACATCATCCATGCTTTAAAAAAAAAATTTTAACTGCTCGTAAAGAACGACTTTTCGAACCAAGCCCGAGCGCTTCAAAATGACAAATTTAGTTTCGGGATGAGTTTTGCCCCTTTTACTCATTACTGGTGGTGCGAAGGTATACTATATAGTTTCTAATTGAGGTACAGATGGCGTTAGTTGGTAGTTTGAAGCCATCGAGATGGTATACACTATACAGACGCCATGACAATGTTTTTCTTATACAGTCAGTAGGTGTGGCTTATATTTCTTTTACTGTAATATTGCAGACAGTCCAACATAGCACATACTAACTATATTTGTTTAACTAAAGAAAGTAAAAATATATAATAAACACAAAAATACTCTGTCTATACATATATCCGTAAAATGCTTCGAACAAACAACACTGGACATTGTCGGCTTCCAATTACATCGGTCTACAAACTGTATCCATAATTCCCGCAGGGCAGGAATCTTTAGATACCTACATTTAATTGTTAAATAAACCAAAAATTAAGTAAAATTTTTATGGATACGGGCCTGTTCATTGTCATTTGACTGACATCTAACGTCACTTACCGATGAAACGTATTCCCGCTGATTTATCGCAGCCGGGACCCTTTCTGCTGCGACAGCTTCTTACATCACATACTGTCATGCTAATTAGTTATAAAATAGTTATTTAACCAACAAGTATATTAAAAAGAGATTAATCGATTAATGATCGAGACTGTTTAACGCTCGAGCGCAGCGACAGCGTTAATTGTCGAGATCATTAATCGCCGCTTAATATTCGAGTTGGTTACAAAATTTGTTCGTCGATCGTATTCTTCTAGAGTCGTCTACATAGATTTTTCTTCGCCAAAGTCTTTTTAGGTTATATGACAATTTATGTAATTTGACACTGACAGTTCTAGAGGGCGGTATGTTTTGATTGGAAGGTTTCATTTCACATATATTCGACTGGCCAATCAAACGACATCTTTACGTCGTGTGATTGGCTATAACAAATCATGCATTAATAGAAATCGTGCATTAATAGAGTTGTTTAATAAACGATTTCCTATTCACTAAACTGACTCATAAATAAACGATCGACGGAAAAAATACTTATAAATACTCCGTGTTATATAATGTAATCGGCTTGTCAATTTGACGTTATGGGACTAACGGGCGGTATGATTTGACATAAAGTGGTCCCAATTTTAAGTTCATATGTTGCCCGTGTAGCCATTTTAGGCATAGAACTGCGAACCCGCGTTGCGAGCATTGTGTGGGCAGTTTTCTCGAAACCATGTTTTCAAAACAAATGAAGTTGTTAGTCAAAAAATCGACTTTTTTGGGTGAAAGTGCTCCCAAATCTGCAAAAATCGATATTTCTAAATATCCATCTGTACTTCTATAGCTATACCCGTGTATATAGGTACCTTTCGAACGGTTTTGCAAGTAGTCTTTATTTCATCATCTTTATTTCATCAAAAAAGCCAAGTTACAGGGAAAAAGTCAAAATAGAATAACAATATATATAATTCAATGCATCTGATGTTTTATATATTGGATGGCTTCGGCAACCTCGTAGAAAGGTTCAATGGTTAGAGTTTTTCTTAGATCTTCCTTGAATTTAAACCATTGTTTCTCGCTCCGAGCTCTGGGAAGGTAATTGAACAGTTGGAAGTGCTGGTGCTGATGGACTGTTGTATCAATGCGATGGAAAGGAACGCTAATGTGTGCTTCATTTCGCAGACTCCGTGTTATATAATGTAACGTCAATTTGACGTTATGGGACTAACGGGCGGTATGATTTGACATAAAGTGGTCCCAATTTTAAGTTCATATGTTGCCCGTGTAGCCATTTTAGCCGGTGGCATAGAACTGCGAACCCGTGTTGCGATCATTGTGTGGGCAGTTTTCTCGAAACCATGTTTTCAAAACAAATGCAGTTGTTAGTCAAAAAATCGACTTTTTTGGGTGAAAGTGCTCCCAAATCTGCAAAAATCGATATTTCTAAATATCCATCTGTACTTCTATAGCTATACCCGTGTATATAGGTACCTTTCGAACGGTTTTGCAAGTAGTCTTTATTTCATCATCTTTATTTCATCAAAAAAGCCAAGTTACAGGGAAAAAGTCAAAATAGAATAACAATATATATAATTCAATGCATCTGATGTTTTATATATTGGATGGCTTCGGCAACCTCGTAGAAAGGTTCAATGGTTAGAGTTTTTCTTAGATCTTCCTTGAATTTAAACCATTGTTTCTCGCTCCGAGCTCTGGGAAGGTAATTGAACAGTTGGAAGTGCTGGTGCTGATGGACTGTTGTATCAATGCGATGGAAAGGAACGCTAATGTGTGCTTCATTTCGCAGACTCCGTGTTATATAATGTAACGTCAATTTGACGTTATGGGACTAACGGGCGGTATGATTTGACATAAAGTGGTCCCAATTTTAAGTTCATATGTTGCCCGTGTAGCCATTTTAGCCGGTGGCATAGAACTGCGAACCCGTGTTGCGATCATTGTGTGGGCAGTTTTCTCGAAACCATGTTTTCAAAACAAATGCAGTTGTTAGTCAAAAAATCGACTTTTTTGGGTGAAAGTGCTCCCAAATCTGCAAAAATCGATATTTCTGAATATCCATCTGTACTTCTATAGCTATACCCGTGTATATAGGTACCTTTCGAACGGTTTTGCAAGTAGTGCCATGGTTGAGGGGTAAAGATTAAATTTAAAGTTTAAATCTTGGTGAAGGATTTTTTTTTATTATTATTTACTAATGTTTTATATAATTTGTTTAAGGTAAATATTGTGTTTTTAGGGCTTTGTGTTTTTTTATCATATATACAACATAAATTAGAACAACGTAATTCTAATTTTTCAGATAAATCAGATTGGGTATTATACTAGGACAACCAAAATTGTGTTTAGTTGCATAAGTTTGAGACATCCTAATACGATGCAAGGTTGACTACGTGCTGTTATATTAACAAGAGATGAACTAAGATGAATCAATTAAGTAACATTTACAGCAAGGTCCAACAGCATTTAAAATTGCGAAATTTTGCTTGCAAAGATCGGTGTATCACTACAAAAATTCACGATGCTGGATCAGAGAACAAAATGATTTGCTGACATGATGCCATAAAATGTTTCCGATGCTATTAATACAATAAATAGATCTCCCAAAACCAGTATAAAAGAATTAAAAAAACAACGTTAAATACAGAGGATAAAGTAACGTAGAAGACTTGTATTCATGTTATTCCAAACACAGAAGTACTTCTTCAAAAAGCAATACAATAGACTCTCCAATAACACGGTTCCTATAAAGCGAAATATTACAAACACGGCAATAATTTTGCGACTACATCTTCATATAACGTGATTCTCGTACAACGCGCATGCATCAAAATTTGCCATCCTACAATCACTACCAAGAGACAAATCGTAAAATAAATAATTGTCACTTACTGTTTTCATGCACATTCTGCAGAATATTTTATTGTTTTGAATAATTAATTCTGGAGTTTTTTATCTATGTGGCAGACAGCCATTTATTCTTAATAGCAATATTCAAATACACTAAAAAGTCGAAAAACTGTTGTGTTGTGCGCATGGTTATAGCTGGCATATCACAATGCAGTAGAGGCGGTTTTGAGTGATTTTTGCGATTTTTGAGACGCAAATGCGCAGGCCTACGACCTAAACCTCCTAAAAACAGGTATAAACACCCCAAAAAATCGGTAATAAGTTTAAATAAGCAGGAATACGGCAAAATAAGCGCATACCTGCAAAGTCCGGCGAAAAAAACAAAATAAGCAAAATAAAAATAGCGGCTAATGCTTTATTTTTTCTGAATTCGTGGAGATCCTTAAGCTTTTTAAACTGCTTACATTAAAACTGTCCAAGCAAAATGCTTAGAATCCGCACTCTATTTAGCAGTTTTAATATTAATCTATTTAAAAAAATCCTACACACTTGAACTTCTAGTTACGTATTGATGCATTATGCAAACGATCAACATCGAAAACGTTAAGCATATCGTTAGCAAATCCGTACATGTCGCCCGAAGGTGTCAGGGGTGACATTTCCGTTAAACTGGATACTTTCAGTTTTGGTATTGTTCTTCTGGAATTACTAACAGGTTTGGAACCGTTAGACGACACGAGAAGCAGTTTTGATATAGTAAGTTCACCAATTATTAAACTATTAAAAATTTATTATTACGCTTTTTTTTTTCTTTCTTTAGTTAACATACGTTTGTGACAGACTTTCCGAACAAGGTAATGATATCACCAGTTTGCTCGATGGAAACGCTGGCGATTGGCAGTTTGGAAGTTTAAATGTTGGGGAACAACTTTACAAAATGAGCGCCGATTGTGTCAAAGATAAATCCAGTAGGCCTGTGATGGTTACTATTAACGAAGAATTAGAAGATTTATGGGATCAAACGCACCAAAGGGACGATTCTTTTAGGCCTGCTCTGTCCTTTCTAATGGGGAACTCTAGTTCGTAGATGATGTTTAAGAATTATATATTTGTATCATGTGAAAATTGATTATTTTTGATATATATTTTATAATTGTTTTTGTATTTGTTTTACTTACCTTTATGGAATAAAACTGCTTCCATTCTTATTTTTCTAGAGTGCTTCCTTTTTTTTTTTATTAACAAAGTCTCTCCAAGCATCAGAAATGGTTACAGAAGAAGTTTCTTTTTACTTTTTTTTTGGGTGTGTCAGACAAGAATAATGATTTTTAATTTATCATACGTAGTATGATAAATTATTGTGATCGTGACAAAGAGAAATTTTGCAATTTTAGCGGAAATATGTCCTATTGGGTCTCCTGAACATTTTTGACCAAGGTACAAAAAATGTCTGTGTGTACCCATTTTTGTGGCGACGATTCCGGAGAAACTACTAAAGGTATCGGGACGAGACTTCACATTTAGAAGTTTCATGACCAAACCTAGAACTGAAAAGCGTTTTGTTCAAAAGGGTCCAAAGGAACTGGATGTTTACTCTTAGCATTTTTCACTGATTTTGCAAATGAGCCACCATTTCTGTAATTTCGTCAAAATAGTTAAACAATAAATTAAAGTATGGGAAATTTTGTATAATTTATGTCTGAATTTTTTTGGTAAAATTAATAGTTTCGCTGCAGGAGCAAATTCTATTTGATCGAGATCGGTCATGTCTGCATTCATCTAAAACTAGTTAGCTAAGATTTGACAGATATTTTCATTCTAATGACAGTAGGTAGTGTGGTTTTGACAATACCTACTGTCAATAGAATCGATATATCTGTCAAATCCTGGCTAACTAGTTTTATTTTAATGCAGACAA
The DNA here is from genome assembly GCA_963966075.1 of Aphodius sticticus. NCBI lineage: Eukaryota > Metazoa > Arthropoda > Insecta > Coleoptera > Scarabaeidae > Aphodius > Aphodius sticticus. The sequence goes on from OZ014509.1 coordinate 77,424,182, forward strand.
CCGATCCCAATCTATAGAATCTCATAAGTCATGTGCCTGGCCACATCAGATTTTTTTGTTTTCACTTACCTATAGAATTGAATAGAAACACCACAGATAAAAATAACCCCAAGGTATGTATAATAAAACACCAAAAGCATGTATAAAAGTAATGTATTACAACCAGTATTATTAACGATACAAGTCAAATCGAAAAGTCGACCGATTATTTGCAGCACGATATATAGAAGTGTTATCTATAACTACCTACAAATAAAAACAGTTTCTCGGTCTGAATACCGACTACTTCGACCCACAAACAAAAGAAGAAACACACAAGAGTTCATTAAATCTATTTACGATCTTGCACAAATAAAAATTACTTCAAGCACTTTAGTTGTCTCGAAAAACCGACATTCGGATTTATACTACACCTAGCGTTCTTCACTACATGATAGCACGTCTGATAATCCGACTCATTTCTAAGCATCAAATATCCAATTACAATAGCCGACGATCTTGAAACCCCTGCGTTGCAATGCACAAGAATATTTTGTTTTTTGTTTACGGAAGTCGTTATAAAGTCATAGCAATCGTTTTTTAAGATTGTTACGATGTTTGTTTCCGGTAAATCTAAGCAAGGGACAAATTTGTAAGTGATTTCGTTTGATTTTACATGGGGCTCTATACCTACGCTCAAAACGTTTGCGATGTTGTGATTTTTTAGCACGGAAATATCGCAACAGTCTTGCGAGCCTAGGTATAAGAATTCGGTTATTTTCGCGGGGATATCGTCTGGTTTATCATCGACGATAAATCCGTATGCGTTATCGGGGAGATCACCGAGGTTTTCGCCGTGTTTTTCAAGAAATTTACGACCATCGGCGCATGTAACGGTTGTCTCGGTTTGTTTTAAACAATTCCTTTTATCAGTCAGTGCTTTTAGAAAACTCATGTTTCGAATAATAATAAAATGAATTAAGAACAAAAATGATTAAGAACAAAAAAAATAATTATCTATACAATACAAAACGAATCAGTTACTTAAGAAATAATTATGCGGAAGTTTTTTAAGTTTTTAAGACTTAATTATTTATCTGGTGACGCGGAACGGCTCCTAGACTTGCTCCTGTCTTTGCTGGGGGAGCGGGACCTCGATCTTGATCTGGATCGTCCCTTGGATTCGTGCGATTTCGATCTAGATCTAGACCGGGATTTCGATCGCGATTTGGAGCGATCCACAGAGGCTCTCCTCGAGTTTGACCGCGAACGCACAGGCGACTTTTTACGGGAGTTCGAGCGAGACTTGCTCCTCCCTCGGGAGACCGAACGGGACTTAGAACGCCCCCTGGATTTCGACCTGGAACGGGACTTTCTCGGGGAACGACTTCTAGGGCTTCTAGACCGACTCCTGCTACTGTAAGACCCAGAACGGCTCCGTTTGTTACTCCGATCTTCAACCAGCTTAATCCTCCTTCCGTTTATCTCGGTATCGTCCAATTTCTCCAACGCGTTTTTCATATCAGAGCTCGATGCGAATTCTACGACGCCTTCGTTACGATGTTGTTTATGCGCGTCCGCGTAAGTCACCTCCCCGGCCTGTCGCATATAATCCTTCAAGTCCTGCCAGGAGACGCGTGAAGATAAATTTTCGACGATCAAACGGTAATTCGTTCGAGTCGGGGGGCCGTAACGCTCGTGGGAACGATGATCTCCGCCTCCGCCACCTCCCCCGCCTCTTCCGGAGTACTGGTCGCGCCCCCGGGGTGTCCCACGGGCCTTCTCAACGGTCACCCGCTCCCCTAAAAGTTTTTTACCGTTTAGTTCATAAACCGCGTCGTCTGCGTCGCGATAGTCGTCAAACTCAACAAAACCATATCCGTTTTTGATTAGGACGTCACGCATGCGTCCGTAGCCTCGAAAGAAGCGCTCGAGGTCCCTCTCGGTGGTCCCGTACGGGAGGCCCCCTACGTAGATCCTCGTGCCGACCATGCTAGGTTATGTGAGGTTAAAAAAATAGAAAACCGTGTGTTACCGATCGCCTCTAGAGTGTGGCCTTGAACGTCTGGTAATCCGACGGGGAATAAGCTACTTCGCAAAGATATAAACCATGTGCGGGGACGGTTCGTATCCGAGGGTGCCACGACTTCTCCGACGGGATTTCTAGCATAAATCTTATATCTCTAGGTTGGACTTTACCTTGCGCTACGGCTATCAGGGCGCCAACAGTCCGTCGGACCTGTGCAAATACGAAAAACGGATTATAAAAGAGCGAAATTTAAATACCTTATTTGTGCGGTTCGGGTGCCATTTTGGATTTGCGTTTTCCCTCCGGTGCAAGCCGATTGAGGTTAAGAAACGTGTCCAAAGCAATTGTCAAAACAAATAAAACGGACTGTATTACTGCTAACTAATTAATATAGCGGAGGCATAATTACTTTTTGATCGTCGGTAAACACTGTGGAGTCGCTTTTGCGCTGAAAATAGCGAACAACGCGCGTTTTGTAGCAGGAAACCAACGGTCGAAAGAATCTAGAATCAAACTATTGCGGAAAGGCGTGAAGTTGGCGCGCATCGCGACAACACGTTGCATGATTGCATAACCGTAATTAGCGAATAAACGCGTTATAATTACATCGTAGTTTGTTATTTTAATTAACAGAGTGACCGAAAAGCGATTCTTTATAATAAACAAATCATTAATTGTTAACGAAGCTATAGATTGGGTATTTTTTTTGCGAATAACAACGTTGTTGTGGCAGCAATGAACCACCGAGATAACAGTCCAAAGTTCAAACAAAACCACGGTCCACCAACAAAACTCATTTATTTTGCTATATACTAGTAAATTTTCTAAAATTTTAGCCCGCTATCACGTTTTTGTTGAATATTTAGTACAAAACTGTAATAGGCGCATATTTTAAAATTACTAGCGTGTATACAGGATGTTCCATACGGTAGTACCAATCCATACTTATGTTTTTTTAAATTGAACAACCTATATTTTTTGATTTATTGGCATTTTTATGGAAAAGCAGCAGTCTAAGAAAAATTGTATATCTCAATACTGGTTTTTAATTTTATTGCGCACGCTTAGATTATAATTAAGTAAGAAGCGTTTTATTAGCGTGATTACCTGTCATATCCAAATTGTGTACAGGGTGGTCATAATCTGCAACAAAATATAGCAAACAGTTTTTCCTAAGAAAGTTATTTTTTTAAAATGGAACACCATGTATATAATTATTTTTTTTGAATTCTACGCATCGTTCTGCATAAAAGAGTACTAGCACACACTAGTGCTAAAATAAACCGTTACAGAAATAACTTGTCTCCTTCGTAAAAATGTACATAAAATTACCGTTATAAATTTCTATTTCTTGCAAAACACTATTAAGTATTTATCTTTATGGAAAAATAAATGTACAGTGCTTGATATTGAGTTGCGTTATGAATTTATTTTATTTTAAGATAATTAAAAACAACACCTGCTCTTTAGCAACAACTTTATATCAGCTTTATACCTTAATAACTTGTTTAGCACAGTTTTTCATATCCTACAGGGTATAAGTAAATTTTCATTTCAAATTATAATATTAAAATTAGAGATGCCGCGAATAGTTGTTATAGCGAATAGTCGAATACCGATTAATCGCGTATCCCTATGGCGAATAGTCGAATAACTCGCCATTATTATTCGACATAAACAATCGTATATAAAACATAATTTATTTGTGATCAAATAATATCACGCTTGTAGTAGTCTTGAACTTACCAATCATTTATTTGTTATAGTAATCTAATTTGTTTAAGGTTATGAGATAAGAAAACAATGAAGTTAAAGAAATCAGTCTCATATTATACTGATTTTACATTTTTAAATGCTGGCAACCCTTTTCTTGTACCTATTTTACGGGGAATACCTTGTTTTGTATAACCCAGCGCTTAATAGAGATTAAGTAAGCTTGCTAAACGATACTTAATCACCAATCACACCAGCAAGCTCTGTTTATTCAGAAAGACTATTTTCTGAGGCAGGTTTGATTTATGACGAAAAACGCAACCCACTTGATCCCAATCGTCCACAATCTGCCCCTTTTGCACTTTAAATATTAATTAAAAATGCTAACTAATTAACTTCAACATGACTGGATTTTCTGGTTTCTTATTTTTTTAACTTTTTATATTAATGATAATATTTAATACTAAGTGTGTTTTGTTTTTTAAGAAAAATTAAAGTTTGATTATTTTTTGTCCATTAAAAGTTTAATAACTATTCGCCGAATGTCGAATAATACTAGCTATTATTCGGTATTCGACGAATAACAAAAAAATGTCGAGTAATGCCGAATACCGAATAATAGCGAGTATTCGCGGCATCTTTAATTAAAATGCAGATGTGATCAAATGTTTTGATTTATTAAAAAATAATGTAATCATGCGAGAAAACAGTAATTTAGGTAAATACTTAGATAGATGGTTTAATGGTTAATATAGGTGGAGAAGCAGTTATTAATAGAAAAATCAATTTTTTTGTATGAAGAAGACTCTGCAATTGTTTATGTTAGAACAGGTGTGTGCTAGTACTGTTTTGTGCAGAACGATACATAGAATTAACAAAATTAATTAGATACATGGTGTTCCATTTAAAAAAATTAACTTTCTTACGAAAAACTATTTGCTATATTTTGTTGCAGATTATGACCACCCTGTACACAATTTGGATATGGTAATAAAATGGTGCGCAATAAAATTAAAAACAGGTATTGAGATATTCAATTTTTCTTAGACTGCTGTTTTTCCATAAAAATGCCAATAAATCAAAAAGTATAAAGTTTAGGGTAGGTAATGTTATTTTTCATTGTCGTAAAATTTTGCGAGGAATTCAATATGGTGCGGAACTATACGTTGTTCCATTTAAAAAAACATAAGTTTGCGTTGGTACTACCTTATGGAGCACCCTGTATACTCGCTAATAATTTAAAAATATGCGCCTCGGCGTTCTGTATATATGAGTGAAATCAGTTTTAAAATATCTTCATTAACAGAGGCACAATCTTCCGAGATCGCACTGTTGTGACACCCTGTATAAATATTAACTAAAGGAAATATTGATATTCTAACTGATTGAAATTGATTAAAATTTTTTTTAAACGTAGTTCTGACTTACCTGATTGTATAAGAAAGCATGTCCCTGGACGTAGATATCGTAAAACTCATAATCGGTCATTTTATCGTGAACATTTGTAGGCCAGCTGTATTCACTATAAGGTTTATTTTCGGCTTGAATAATATCCAATCGATCCAAAACACGACGTGTTATTTTATCAGGCTTTTTCCTACTTTTAGCCATAAATGATCGAAAATCGTGCAGTCCAACAAATAATTTTGCAGCATCAATAGCCTTTTCAATATCAAAATTATTGGTGCTAAAATTAATTAAAGTTAGTTAGTTCGTCAACAAAGTTTTGGTAACTTAAACGACACAATATTTTTTTGGTATCTATAGTAGTGTTCGATTGCCGGCCGCGCTCAGTTCAATCTGAGCGCAAATTTGAAATACTTGCTTCCTATTGGTGGAATCAGTTGAACAGAACCATAAAAGCACTAACCACAACAAAGCGCGGCAGCAATCGAACACTACTAAGGTAAAAGCATATTATTTCAAATATTAAATTACCACGTAAATAAAACTGGTAAATTACGATGGCCTTATTAAAGTTACCAACAACAAATTCAAATTTGTCGAACAGAATAATAAAAAATTATCGATTTACCATAGAAACAGCATTCTTTTATTTTCTTCTATCGGTATATGCCTGAGCAAACTATGAGGTTCTAAGTTATCCGTTTTTAGAACAGCCAGTCTGTACAAATATGTTCGCCATAACGCATTTCTCCTACAATGGAACGTACTCGGAACGATAAACGTATTTAAAATCCTTATCGATATCTCGTTTTTCCGAAACTGCTTGTTTAACATCAACGTTATACTCCGTGGATCGTAAGGTTCATTAGAAAGCCGTTGCATATCTATGTGCATAGAAGTTTGAAAGGCATGCACACCAGCGTCAGTCCTAAAACTTTATAATTCAACGGAAAATTGCAAGAAGTACACGAAAAATACCGGCTAGACGGGGCACAGGACGACATATAACTCGGTCGTAGCATTTTTAGCGCTATTTCTATCTGCCCTTGGATAGAAAGTGGATCTTCGAGAAGCGAACCAGATTTTGTTTGCTTTTGTGCACCACTAGAACGAAAATAAATACCATAAAATTGGTTATTTATTGATTTTTTGTGTACTCACCGAAAACCTGTGCCTATATAAGACATATTTAGTAAGTATCTATACATTTTTTAAAGGAATAATCGGGTTTTAAAACAATTGAATAGGTTATGTGGGTTATATCCCGGTTATATTTAGTTAGATTTATTGGTTATGTGAGGTTATGTTATCGCAGCATGCGGATCATACGCTGTGGAAGTGGCCAATCGCTGCTTGGGACGCGGGTCACGTGCCGCGTTATATACACGTTCTTGTTTATTTTCGGCCTCAGCTCCTATGCGAACGCTGTTGCGCTAGCTTCGTAGTTCAGTTTGTGCCGAGAGGTGCGCTGCGATCGTCGTCTATGCGGAGAGCAGCCGATTTATTTATTTACCCGTTCAAACCCGCGTTTTAACATTAACAAACGTTTAAAATGTGATCGGAAACTGAAATAAACAAGAAACGTTCGAATAAAACGGACAATCCGTGTAACTGTATAATATAACAAGTTCGTCTGTCGGTTATTAGTGTAAAATGAGGGTGCTCTAGTTTTTAATGTGCTCCAAGACGGATTTGTTTTGATCTTGCCGTTGGTGGGTGTGCTTTTTTCTGGTAGAGTTTGCGTTTGCAGAGCCGTCCACATGCTAGGGGTGCTAAAGCGACGTTGGAAGCCGAAAAGGTACTGTAAGCATGATAAATTCTATAAATAGTGAGGAGAATTTTGTTGTGTTCTGTAGTGCCCCACGTAACACACAGCTGTTATTGATCGCCGCTAACCGGCTAGTTTTGGTCGGGTTTTTAGCTCAGCTGTTCGTATCGTACCCTAAATATCAAATATATAACCTTAGATATAACGTACCTGAAATATCGTATCTTAAATATAGTATTTTAAATAACGTAGCTTAAATATTGTTCCTTAAAATTATCTGAACCAGAGTGAGATTAAATACATCTGTTTTTAATACAATGCAAGTTTGTGTTTTTGTGTGTACTGGAATGACGATTTTTATCGTTTCTTTATCATATCTATGAAAAAAAAATCCATTAGTAATATACAGCAGGTGTATTCCTTATTCAACTGTGTCAGTTAAAACTTAAAATTCTTGAAATTTGCAGTCGAAAATTTAATCATCGCTAACGAAATAGATACATAATCGGTTTATTTGATACGAATTTAAGCAATGGATTACGCAAATTGGGAAACAGTGTTTTATTGTGTAAGTTTGAGATATCCTAACCAGAAAACAAGGAGCTTGGTCAGGGTTTCAAGTACTTTATTGCAAACATTCATCTATTCTTATCATTTTGTTCTTTGATTCATCCCAAATTAGTCCAGTCAAATGGTGTTTTCGCCAGGAATAAAATATAGAAGTTTTTTTTCTTTCATTTTATATGTTTTTTTGGGGTGCTGAATCCGAATTTCAACTTTGCTTCTTCCTACGGATATGGCTTTACAACGAAAATAAAATGAAAGTTATATCATTCAATTTAAAATAACAAAGTTGATACCGACTTCCGGTGACCGGACGTGACAGTTAACTTGGGAATATTTTAGCTGAAGAGCACAGATCGAGTAAATTCTAATTCCAAAATTTCAAGTTTCCCGATATAGTAGAATATGAGAAACTTCTAATGGACCAATTCCGTGAGACACCCTGTATACTTGACTGAATATCATCGTCTTTATTTTCTTTTGTACTTTGCAAAATAAATTATGACCAAACGTACAGATTTTAAACACGTAGAGTGTCAATAGACCAGCAACAAGATTATTAGATCCGTGTATCCTATATACAGGCTAAACTAAATACCTTGAAAGAATAAATTGGAAGGCAGGTATGCAAAAATGGAGAAATTATGCTTATGGTTTGAATGAATAGACCTTGTGGACTGCATATGAATGGTCTATAGTGGTTTGTGTGAAACAGGTGAACGCCAGACTCTTCTTTTCTACCAAACAATTGAATTGCATCCCATGGGGCTGTCTTGCTCAATTTAGTGCCCAACGGCTTGTGCATCCGCTAGTCTTATATGGAAGAAACGAGTTTGTGTATTTTTCTGTTAGTTTTACTCTTTTTGATCGGCCTAACAAACAGTAGACATATTTTATGGTATTACATCAGCAAATCATTTAGTTCTTTGATTCAGTATCTGAATGTTTGTGCAAAGATTGGGTTCTTAGATTAATTAGCTCACATTCTTGGATTAAACATTTACCTACTTCTTTTAAATATGTGACCCGCTCGGAAGAAAGGGGTCTTACTGCTAAAATCAAGTTTTCGAGAAATACGCGTCTAGAGTACAGCGCTGCCCGGCGGTAAATAACAGTATGGAGACATGTGTTTGAAGACTCATAACTCTGAAACTACTTATCAAGAGCAAATAAAATAAAGTGCGATATATTAGTTAATCGTTTCTATATGTAGTGTATCACTATCTAAATTTTCTACGGTTCGGTTTAAAGATGAGCGCGACAGAAGTGTAAAGAGGTACCCGATTTCTGCAGTTTTAACTGTTTTAAATTAATATTTCCATTTTTTCTTCTTCTAAACCTCTTACTGCAAAAATGTCAGATCATGATCGAGTAAAATTTGGAATCTTGTCTATTGATTAGCATTTATGTTTTCTTATGTTCTTATGTAATACTGGTTGTAAACAAGTTTGTAAAAATCGGGTACGATTTTTCACAAGTCTCAAGTTGAAGTTTAAATCCAAGAGAGGACAGTTTTGATAGTTATACATGTTATATAGATATGTTACAGGGGTATTACGCAGTTTATTTGATTTTTTTCCGTTAAGTCATTTCAGAGTTATGAACATCTTTGAGGTGATGTTTGCGTATGTTTTAGGGCACAATTCACGTTGCTAATCAAGTCAAGTGCTCTGACTGCACATGTTCCGCGGCTGTTTATGCACTACACAATTATAAGATTTCTGCAAACTGAAACCTTCAAAACTTCGAAATTTATAATTTAGTAGTCTATTATCTATTATTTTTTTTGAGAAAGGTGTCTTAGTATTACGACTTGTCACTGTGTGGCGATTTCGCCATTTATATTTCTATCTTTCGTTACTGCAGTTGTATACTATAATATCGGTGGTATTATACAGTGAAAAGTGAAGAAACCCGAAAAAGGCAAGCAATTTCTGAAAAGTTAATGAAATTCACAATTTGTTGATTTTAGTTTTACCCATTTCAAAAATAAACGTTGTACAAATGAGTTTGTATGATTCTTGAGCTACTGGAGAATAAATAAATATCAATAAAAAGTGTTTAAAAATGTTTAAAAAGATATGTTGTATTTTGAATACTACGGTTGCTGATAATAGTTACAAATAGGTTTAAAGTGTATTTGTTTTTCAAGATCGTATTAATTAGTATACCTACATCATTTTGAATTAAAAACATAAATTATTATTGCTTATTCCAGTCATACATATGTAGTCTAAAACTTACCACGATAATATTTCGTTGGTAATATGGCGTAGTGCTCGAAAACAATTTTTTGTTGGCATAAGAATGTATTTTTCTGTACAGCATTTACAACGTTATTCGACGTTATTTCGGTGTCTCAGAAAACAAATTAAAATTAAATTCGATGCCGAAGAAATTCTCCAGAACCGAATGTTTTTTCTGCGTTTCGCAAACTTGAACGCTTTTTCTCGAGTATGATGTTTTCAGTAATAATATAACAAGAGAGTGAGAATAAATTGAAAATAATTTGACAGATTGTTTGAAAACTCGAGCCACTCGAGCCCTGCGGGCTCTCGTGACTATTGCCAAATGGCAACAAGTTTGAACAAAATCTGTCAAATTATTTTCTAATTTATGGAACTCTCGAGTTATATTTGACTAGATTATTTTTTGATTCACAAATTTTTACAATAAAAAAGATCAATAAAACTATCATAAAATTATTGAAAAATTTAATTTAATTAATTATTACTTACAATATATGAAAATATCGTTGACACATTGTGAATATATTAAAAGAATTAACAATTTAAATTAGTACAATGAAAAACGCAATTATTAAAAATATTTCGAGACTCATTATTTATTGAGGATTTGGAATTGCTTGTTATATTAAGTGTTTCCTCCTGCGTATTTTCTCTAAGATTATTTATTATATTTGAATGATGTTCTTGGTTCAATTGTAAGTATGGTTTAATCGAACTTGCAGAATTATGACCAGTGACCTTGATTAGTTCTTGTTCTCCTACACCAGCTTTTGAAAGGTTACTTACTGCACTTGATCTGGCAGAATGGTTAGTTATTTTTTTACTAACTGTGTCTAGACCTACTTTTTCTGCGGATTCTTTCATCCATTTTGAAATGGAATTTATTCCCACAGGAACGTTTTTATACCAAAAACCATGAGTTTGCCAAGCCGGATTTGGAGTAAGAAACAAGCGTTCGGTTTTAATATTTTCTTCACGTATACTCATTAGTTTTTCAAAAAGACGATCAGGGCAAATATCTGGGTTATTTATGTTTGGAGTCAACCATTTACTATTAGCGCACCTTTGTGCTCCACCCTGTGCAGTTTTTGTAAAGATGGGATTGTATTCAATGCGGCCAGTATTTAATCTTTTTATGTCGGTTTCTTTTTTAAAATAATGAACTAAACATTTCGTAGCTTCTCCTCCCCTCCAAGCTAGTTCATACGATCCAACGTGAAAAAACTTTCTTTGCAATCCACAAGGTGTATCTTCGTCCCAATAGTTAAAAATTTGCAACAATTCTGTATTAGAAAGTGCCACAGAACGTTGTTTGTGCTTTTCAGGATGTTTTTGTAAAATTTTTCTTTTTGCATCTCTTGCATTCCGAGCATTTCTGAATTCTATATCATGGAAAGGATCAAAGGACCTGTTATACTTATTAAAGTAAAGTTCTTGAACTAATTTTGCCGTTTTATTCCACATTGTCTTTATTACTGCTTCTTTATAATCATTTCCGTCTTTTCTTTTCATGTTATAAGCCCAATCTTTTAAAATCAATGGGTGCGTTCTGCCACTTTAAGCCGCTTAAGCGCTTGAACTCAGCAACCAATGGCCGTCGCGTTCATGTTGTTGCTGCCCAATTGCCGCCGTCCGCTGAGTTCAAGCGGTTAGCGCCTAGAGTGGCAGAACGCACGCAATGCCAGAGTAGCTGTTGTAGTAGATTGATCCAGAATATAATTTCTTTCTTTGGTGAAGGTCTTAAATTGTCTCCATATAGACTGATTACTTATTAGAGTATTTTTCGAAGTAGTTTCTAAAATCTTTTTTGTAATTTCTGCATTAGAAAAGGTACTAAACCGATGACTTTCACCCATTGCGCGTTGACACAATTAAGTAATTATTTTGACAAGTATCTGACAGTTGCTAGGCAAATGAAAGCTACAGAGATTTATTCCCACTATAATAATGACATAATTGGTTGAAACTTACCCTTGTGACAAATAAAGAAGCATTTCATTGGTTTTAAGAAACGTCAAAAAATAATCAACTGTATATCTCGAACGCACATGTCTGTTTGAAAATATTTTATTAAGTCGATTTCTTATTGATATTGTGCAGTTGATAAATTATTCATGTGAATTTTATTTTAAATAAGCAACATGAAAATACAGATCACACCATGTGACAACGATGTACGCAAACAGTGGAATCATTGTGGAATCATCTATCTTACTACGCCAAATTTTGTCCGATTGATGTCGGATAAATTGCATGTTAAAGAATAAGACTCCAGCATTTCGAATCTGTCAAAACCCCAAAATCGATAATTAAGCCACACATGTTATTATGAAAGCAATAATATTTTACATGGAATGCAATTAACGCATCCTAAGAAGAATATTGTTATTTTCCAACTAGAGAAGGCATCCGGTGTCCCTTCTTAGTCTCTTTCCATCAATATTAAAGCTGTTGGACATTTCTACGTCAGGTCCATTGACGATATAATAGCACAATCACTGATGCTGCATAAACATGTATGCGGTTAGATACCCTATAGGAGACCCCTCTTACGACGAGAAACTAAAGCGCCATCTATCGGCATCCTTCACACTATTTTCAAAACAACGACCTTCTTAAATCATATATTAAAGAAATATTGTTTCTTTGTTGCCAACTAGTTTTTTTCCTCTCTATGTACGTGACAAAGTTTATTTTTTTGTTAATCGATAAGGTTAATGGATATGTAGGAATTCTAAATTATAATAATATAAATATTCATATAATGGTATTGAGTAAATAAATGCCACTTTCCTCGGTTGGTACTGGATTTTGAAGGTCTACACCTTAAAAAGAAAAATGGACAATCAAGTCAGTGTTTTAAACTTTACGACTTGACATACGACTTTCACTTATTTATTGTTGTGCACGTAATTTCACTTGTTTTAACGGTATATGTACAAAACCATAAAACACCGTTCGTTTAAACACGTAGTATCACCTTTAACAAAATTATCACATCGCTGTACCCAAATTATTGTCATTATTATCGGTGATTAGCTGTTTCTTCACTTCCGCTATAGACAACATCAAATTGATTTAAATTTTTCCCAACTTTAAAATGAACATGCTTTTTTGCTTACCTCTTTTTTTATTAACAAATAGAGAATATGTGACCCCGCACGAAAGAATCGCCCTAACTGCCATCTGTCGTTTCGATAGCATTTTTTCAAATCGTTCATTAATATATTTATAATTTGAAAACTATGTTGTGGGGTCGCTACCGGTTTTCCACATTAGTATTTTTTACAAAAAATTATGAATTACCTATTCTGTCTAATGGTGGAATTATATATCCTTGTACGTTTATGAATAATATTAATTGTTATGTGCATAAGGAATTTATGGATGTTTGTATTTTTTTGACAAAATTGAATTGATATAGATAACCAACCTTGCTGGAATCAATGACTTTTGTATTCTTTGACCAATTTCCACTATTTTTTCAGAACATGTAAAGTAAACTTACCTACTTTTGAAAGATAAAGAAAATAATGTTCCAGCTTATTAAAAAAAAAATGGTGTTTTTCGACTACGTTTGAGACATTCTGTGGGGTAACTAACGAAGTAGTTCTCTCGCATGTTCTCAAGTGCTCAGTTACAAAAACCATATCATTTTTCAACATCTTATTTTGTAATTCATCCCAATATCTGAATTTTTGTAGGAGATACACATTTGTAAGTAAAATATTGCATTGTTTTTGGACCAGAAACACTGGCAAATCTGGCAGGCTGAATATGCTGCAAGGATCAAAACCGAACTTTGAAACGTATCATTTAGATTCCATGTCGACTTGCTGTTATTTCAACAAGTGCTGTTATTTCATCACACATTATTAAAGCATCACATACACGTTGAGTTTCGCTTAGTATAATTTAGTTTTTTATCCATCTGTTTATCTGTAAATTTCTGGTCATTATCTTTAAATTAATTCGTTGTTGGTACTAAAAACAATAGTAAAAACACTTTTAATCAAGTAACATTCGCTGCAAGGTTGAACAGCATTTTAAATTGCAACGGTTTACTTAAAATTATGTATCTTCTAAAAAAAATGCAGATATGGGAATGAACCAAAAACAAAATGTTGAGAATATCGATCAGATCAAAATTATCCTTATAGTATATTCGGTGTAATCGGATGTAAAATATGAATAAAAAAATATGAAAGTCGTCAAAGATTACAAAAGCTACTTAACATCAAAGTTTAACAAAATAGGTGTTCCTTTAATATAGGCTGGTAAGTTTCTAGCAAAAACGTACTCCTAAATTTGGAATATTTTGATGTATTGTACAGGGTCGTTAGATTAGAACATTTGTTTGGTATCTTCTTTGACCATAAGATTTGTTTTATTAACCATAAGAATGTAATTAATCTTTCTTACTCTTCTTAATATTATCTATTGGTTGATGAAACTCTTATTTCGTGCAAAAGGCAAATATTTGAAAAATCTATGTTAAAGGAAACAGTTAATATTTACAACTTCAATTCCAATCAGAAACGACAACACTTTTTTTTTGGTACACTTTTTCTTGTACCAAACTCTAAAATATATATTTATTTTAAATGCGTATAGCAAAACAATTAATCACTAATAATACAAATAATATCGAGTACGTATGCAGTGAAGTACATATATCTTGTTTAAACAAGTATGTTTTGATCAAAAGTACAAAAATTTAAAGGAATATGTGATAATGTGAAAAAAATCTGTATAAAAAACTATAATTTTTGTGTTAAATTTGTCGTTCTGCGTCTTTTTTTTTTCAACAAAATTCTGGTCACCTTAATCTAGAGTCTCTTCTATAGATTGGCGTTTTTGTTTTCTTCAGTTTTTATGTAATAAAGGTTCCGAACTACATTTTAATGAAAGCCGATAGCTCAGGAACGAATGTTAGCAGGACAACGCAGTTAGCATGCAAATAATCCTTATTTACTGCGATACATATCCCTTGAATTTAATAGCATTCCGACTATTTGTTAATTTTTAAGACCGAAATAAACATGAACAATATTTTGCGCAGTTCGGCTTCCCTCGCCTGTGGGTTTTGGTGCGAGGCAGTCGAACGAGATGCGAAGTTTTGACGCGATCAGTGAATCCGTTTGAATCCGTGTTTGTAACATTTTGTTGGGTATAATTAATTGTACATCTGAATTCATTATTTATAGTTAACTCGCACTACTATTCAAAATTCCGAAATTAAATTGTTCTGATCGTATCGTACTAATAGTAAATAATCTTCCACTGTCCCAGCTACGTTTCCATTTACCGTTACGATTGACGTAGTGCGCGCTGCACGAAATTTATATCATTCATATTAAATCGCTTTAAAAATTACTTAAAACTTATTATGCAATTCTACAGTCGCATTAAATAAAATAGGTTATATGTAGTGATCGTTAGAACATTGGTAGAATGTATAATAATAGAATTTGGGACGTTTTACTTATCATTGTTTGAAAAGAGCATACCATTAACATGTAATAACAAGCAATAATGCCAACATATGCCCGAGACCATTACACAGAAAATGATTTACAGTTCAATTCATAATGGGTATTTTTAGCAAGAAAGATGGTTGAGGTCTCTCGTTTGGTTCGTCTTGGGCTGGCATAAAATAATTTGGAATTTCAAAGCGTATGTCACTGAAGTTAACACGCAACAGCCATCATTAAAATACCTACGTGAACATAAAACACCTTCTCGAAGCTGAAGGTATGAGTTATTCCTCTTTGGTTGCCTTCGCTGTTATGACGACTGCATTTTTACGGCCATTACATTTTTATTGCTGGATGGATATATTAAAATTCTAAATTTAGGCGTCACTATAGTCGGGCAGACAATGGTATATGAAAAGTGTGTCGTTACTTGGAGATGAAATGTGGGATTTTATTTTATGTTTGCAGTATTAAGGTTATTATTGTGGTTGTATGAGCTTAGCTTAGCAGCATATCTTTAGATTAATCGCGTCCTCAGAACCATGAGGTTCTAAGTGGAACTTTGTACAAAAGCAATCTCTTAAATTTCTTGATATACACTGAGCGGCATAAAAAACGCAACACCTAAAATGATGACCAGTTTCAAACTGCAGTAACTTTTGAACGTATTGCTCGATTTGAATGAGGTTTTTTTTATTACTTTATCATACGCAGTATGTAAAGTATTGTAATCACGCCAAAAAAATTTTTTGAGATTTTAGCGGAAATATGTCTTTTTGGGTCCCCTGAACATTTTTGACCAAGGTACAAAAAAATGTCTGTGTGTGTGTATGTGTGTGTGTGTGTACCCGTTTTTGTGGAGACGATTCCGGAGAAACTACTAAAGGTAGAGGGACGAAACTTCATATTTAGAAGTTTCATAACCAAACTTAGAGCTGAAAAGCTTTCTGTTGAAAACGGTCCAAAGGAACTGGTGGTTTACTCAAAGCAATTTTCGAAGATCTGTCTGTTGTGGTTCAGGTGCCCATGTTTGAGATGCTAACTTCACAGACTTGAGTTTTACATTGTTATATTTTAAAAGCATATATTTTTATACAAAACCTAATAAAAATTCCTACCTTTATTTTTTTTTCTAATGTACTTCTAATTGATAGCATTAGTGCTTTTCTAGTACCCAAATCAGTTACCCAAGTCAGTAAAACACTTGGATAATAACGTTGTTGGATAGGCACGTGGCCTACATTTCCGGTGACTCAGAAATCAGAATAAATCTGCTCGTGCAATGCTCGCTGCATTGGGCAGCAGCATATGACTCCCAGCCGCGAGTGCGTATGGAAATCGGTGTCGAATAGGTCGACGAACTCCTGGTGGAAGCCGAGCTCGGTTGCCAGACAGCGTGACGCCCCTTCTTCTCGGCCTACCTTGCACAAATGCTCCGTTTGTACACCTCGTGGGAACCGCGACCGATAACCGAGCGAAAAGTAACATTTTTATGAGCGAAAAGATATCGCAGGGTATCGATTTCAGCCGACAGATGTCGCCAGGTTCTCGCACTTTCTATTTTCATCTTGCAAATGAAGTTTCCGATGGTATAAAGACTCTAAAGTGTCTTTCCTGCGTATCGATGAAAGAAATTGTAATTGAATATTGTAAAGTGATCATGGGTTCTTGTAATTGAGATGAGAGAATGTCTATTTTATCCATAACAGTTAGACTGTGTGTGGGTGTGTACCCATTTTTGTGGCGACGATTCCGGAGAAACTACTAAAGGTATCAGGACGAAAGTTCATATTTAGAAGTTTCATGACTAAACTTAGAGCTGAAAGATATCTTGTTCAACAGGGCCCAAAGGAACTGGAGGTTTACTCTAAGCATTTTTCAAGGATTTTGCAAATGACCCGCCATTTGTGTAATTTCGTCTAAATAGTTAAATAATACCTTAAAGTAGGGGAAATCTTGTATAATTTATGTCTATGATATTTTTTGGTAAATTTAATAGTTTAGCTGCATGAGCAAACTTTAACTTTGAAAGGCATACATAGCAGTTGACTCTGTTGGTCGCTCTGTGCATTATGTATAGACAATAAATTGTTTAGTGAAGCAGTTGCTACACGAACCTGACTACGTATAAAATGTATAGGAAATCAGTATACAGACCATAGTAGACAATTTTTTTTTAAATAACTCATATCCGAGAATGTATTATTTGAACGCTGGAGAGAGTCGGAAGATGGAACCGATTTTACAAACGGCATAGTGAAAATAGTGTCATGTATCATAGGATGGCACTTTTAAAACCAAATAACATTTGTCTGACTTTTTATTATTTAACGTCTATAAAAGGAGTTGATTATTATTATTATACCAGAATCATCAATAAGCCATTAGTAATGAAACATCCCTCTCCACCAGCAAAGTGAATTAAATAAAACGGTTTCCTTTACTTATAAATTATTACAAATCGTCAGATTGATTTGTGGTATCGGATTACCTAAAACCAGCAGTATGGGAGGCATAAGTATGTTTTATCAATGCAAACAAGATTCCAGTCATCTCAACGATATTCGATGAACATTCTTAAGCAATTCACTTGTAATTTTTTGTTTCCATGCTAGCTACATAACTAGCTGAAATTTTTGCCTTCTTTAATTTAAAATACTGAGACTCCAAAAGTGAAAAAAAAAAAAACCTTAAAATCGCGTCTAAACTTTTCTCAAACTGCGATATTCCTAAGTTGTCTACAACCTAGTCCATCTCAGGCAGTAGCTGCATGCAATGCTACCACGTAATACAGCAGCGTTGCACCGCTTCTTGTACGGACTGCAATGTAGACGCAAAGAGTTCTCCAGAGGTTAACGTCACCGATAATCTCTAACGACGTTGTGTGTCGGCTTCTGCCACTCGGTCCAAATCTCGTTAGCCAAGGATGACATGAATCCCAATGGAACAGATAGATAGATAGCAACAGTTTCAAATTAAACATAGTTGGATCCTTAGCCATCCTATACGAACCGTCATTAGCGTTGATTACAGCTATACGAACTTAAGAAAGCAGTTAATTAATAGTATCTGGTTGATGCTGTATAAGAAGCTTCGATATGACGAAAGAAACAGTTGATGGAATATGCATGGAATTTAATTATTTGATCACCTGGGTGGAGCTTATCATGAGACACGCTAGGCTCTGACCTAATTATTTCGTTTAATGTGTAATTAACACGAAAATGACGGTGAACAACCAGCCTATAGGTATACGTAATTGATTTCTTTCAACGGTCTTGCGCAGGAATGTTGAAGTTAAATATCGGCTTGTGACTAAAATAAGTATAAATATATTGTTATTCTTCTGCGTATACACATCTAAACATTTATTGAGTAAATTAATAATATCTGTATTGAATTGCAGTAATTAGCAAGAGTATCTGCTTTGCATTGTCCTGCATTAGGATGATATTTTGACCGACACACATTGGGGTATTTGACCCAAAAAGCTAGCCATAAATCAAATTTCTAAATTGTTAAATTCCAAAAAGTAAATCAGTTTCTGGGATAGGTAAAGGACCGATGTATTAAAAAGCGGCAATATTTTTCACCTGACCCCTGCGCCACGTGTCCTTGTCAGCCAAAAGTTAGATTTTACTATGGCTGACCACAGATGCACATAAGTTGACGCTCTTGAAAACGGTTGCAATTTTGCGTGTTAAGGAAAAATGTGACTTTTTTTTATTATACCTTCTTTAGAACCAAGTATAAACTTTCATTCGATATTGTTTTTATTAAAATTTATCCAGTTTGTTTATTGCAGGACCGAGCATATTCGCTATTATAAAAAAAAACGGTTTTATGCAGAATTTGAGTGTTTTAGTTGACAGTTTAGCTTAATTAAGCTCTTGAAAATAGTTCAAATTATAGTACACATATTTGACATTACAACTACTGCAAAATCTCCTGCGGATATGTGCGGATGCGGCTTTTGTGATTTTATTTCTATCACGTTGTAAAGGAACATCCAAAAATTGATCTACTGGCTTATATGTAATTTGATCCAATTCCTTGAAATCGTGATAGTAGAGATAATTTAGAACATATTTAACCATATTTAGCTAGCTATATACAAGTTATTACGGTTATCAAGATATTGACAATTTTATGTTCAATGCATCTTGCAAGTTGTAAATGCCGTTTAGTACGTATATTTTTCCGTTTTGGATCATGTATAGCAAACAACCCCGATGACCTAGACTCATCCGAAAAAACCTTAAACTGTGTACTTGTATGTGAATTACTTGAAAATTTGTTGCTTGAAGGATTTATATTCAGGGCAAGACAGTACATCGAAATACTCGCATACACAGTTCTCTGCATTAAAATGGATTATTGTTGAGGAGAGACAATAGTAAGCTTGTGAATAGAAACTGGTTAGGCGTTTTGATAAATGTGTTTATGTGGAATGCGAATCTGGGTTCAAAACATGCGTATTAGGGTCATACCACTAAAAAAACGACCATTTCAGCTGGAAGGATGATCAGATTTCGAAAGTTTTCACGGAAACAATAAGTATAACTATTAGACAATTTTGAAATAATACTAAAAATAATAGTTTGTATAATGTTCAATATGGTTAAATAGGTTCTTAATTGCCTACTATCACGTCTTAAAAGGAATGCATCGGAAGGAAAATAGCATGAATACCGTATGTACCGTTTCAATACACAATATCGACTGGTGTAAACTTACATTTTCTTCCTCTACCACTGGTCTTAAAAAATCAAACTTTTTTCTTACAACATAACAGACCCAAAAATATTATCTCATATAACTCAGAAACGACATGTATTACAATTTTAAATCCGTCTGTTATACATATTTAAACAGGACATGCCATATGTATTTTTGTAAATTTCACATAGTAATAGAAATAAAATCACAAAAAATATTAATGACAAATCTTGTAGCAATTAACTTACAATAGGTGTACTGCAGTGAAGAACACTTTTTAATACAGTTTGCGTTTTTCCCTATTTTGTACTGTCTTATTGTGTTTATTACATCTAGAGCCCTTATAGGTGAAAAAATAATTTTGGCCAGGTTTTCGGGTCAAATGCCCCACTGTGCGACGCCATATGCAGCAGGCACCACATGGTCCTCTAAGGGGTTATTGATGTAATTCATGGCATTTAGTCTACCAGGAACCACCACAAGATCAGTTCTGTCGTCTGTACTGATTCCAGCCCAAACCATCACAGATCCACGACCAAATCTATCCACTTCCTGTATAGTAGCGGCTGTGTAGCGTTCACCAGGACGTCTATATACACGTACTCAACCGTCGCAACGAGTTAAACGAAATCTTGACTCGTCTCTAAACAGTACAGGCGTCCAGTGACGAAATTGCCAATCTCTGCGATCCAGAGCAAACTTCATTTGTGATGCTGCGTAAGGCGTGATGCGCGGCAGGGCTGTGGAGTCGGTAAAAAATCTGTCGACTCCGACTCCAGATAATTTTGGTAGTCCGACTCCTACTCCAACTCCGACTCCGGCAAAATTTTATTTGTTTCCAGCGAATTTAATGGCAAAAAAAATTAAATCTGACATAATCTAATTGTAAATAAAATCAAAAAGGCCTGTTGATCGGACCACAAAATTATGGCCATATTTAAAAAGGACGCTTTTTATATTTTCAAAATATCTCTGAAATCATTAGAACTTCAACTGTTTTCTCATTAGAGAGCACATAATTCTGAACTAGTTTGTCACTTGAACCGATGTTCTATCTTTAATAATTACAAAAGTATAGTACAACGAAACCACTGTATAGTACAAAATAAAATTTATTTCAATGAATACACCATTAAGTGCAAAATAAGCTGAAAATAATCTCAACTCTTACTTCTGTTAGTGGTAATGACGTGACAATTCCGGCTGCAATGAGTATGACTTGCATACATGGATATTCCGACATTCAACTTAGGTAGAGTTTAAATCGGAAATGCAGTTATAATTTTCAATCGGCTATTATACATATATTATGCATTTTTAAGTTTATGCATTAAAAATTACGTTAGAGTGAAGTTTGTACCTTTGCTAATAATAAAAATATATCTGGCTCAAGTCTGTCAAGTGTACGTGACGAAATCTGCGAATATCGGTGTTTTTTAGTTGATCGCAAGAAGACTACGATATAGCCACCAATAATATTAAAAGCAGTAACCTACACTCGACAGAATCAGTAACAATTTAAAATCTCTACATATTTTGTTAAATACAAAGGGATGTGATTATACCTGCTTCTTTTAATCTAACAGTTTGATCAGAAATTTCTGTTTCATGTGCTCGTCTTAGGTCGTTTAGGAGGGCTCGTGCCGTGGCAGTACGCTGACGTAGAGAGGAAAAGACAAGAAATCGGTCTTGATTTTGAGTAGTTTTTCGATTTCGACCTTGTCCAGGTCTTTCATACGTGAATTCAAAGCATACTTGACATTTTTCCCATTATGTTTTGCGTTATTTATTGACATTTTAAGTGTAACTTACTTACTTTCTAGGTTAATGACATTTCAAACTTACACATAATTCATGCAGCTCGTTTGTTTAATTTAATGGTTTATTGATAAGATTATCGTCTGTAACCTCTTCCTGTGTTGATGATTCTTTTAGAGCAATGATAACTATGTATTTTGATAGAAAGTAAACAAGTATTATTCTACATATATATCTATACGAGTGGTCTAGTTTTAACACTTTAATTACCACAACTTTTTTTTAAATTTAACCTAAAATAATGACCAATTTTCGTGGTGTTTTTCCCCCTTCTTTAGATAGATATCCATCTTTTAAAAGCACTTAACAATTTTTTCTTTCATACCCTCTTGCAGTATGAAGTGCCTCTTCGACACACACTGCTAGATACTCTCTTTAAGTACATATTCTTAAGTATTCTTAAGGCAGAGAAGTGTGTCAAGACCTGAGAAGAGTTGATATAAGGTCGAGGTTAAGTGGGCAGCCATCCTGATATTGAACACCGTGAGTATTGCAGCGGTGATTCCGTGTTGTTGTGCGGTAATTTTTCCGCGAACTTCTGAGTCGGATGACTCACCCAACCAACCATAAATCCCAGCACAAAAGATGAAAGGCGATTGACCGTAAAAAAAAACGCAACCTCTATCGCTGTGGGATATAAACAATGGACCCAGTGCAATGAACGACTCTACAATGTCCGTTAT
Source organism: Aphodius sticticus (assembly GCA_963966075.1). Lineage (NCBI taxonomy): Eukaryota > Metazoa > Arthropoda > Insecta > Coleoptera > Scarabaeidae > Aphodius > Aphodius sticticus. The sequence goes on from OZ014509.1 coordinate 77,446,588, forward strand.
ACTGTAATTTTACCGGATAATGTGCCGGATAACCTGCAAAAGTTTCAATGTAGTTGAAGCGTTAATAGATTGAGTCATTTTACACGGAGAAACGATTGTTTTGATTTAAGTACGTCGTCGTTTTGAAAATAGTGTGGAGGATGCCGATAGATGGTGCTTGAGTTTCTCGTCGTAAAGGAGCTCCTACACGCAGTGCCAACGTCTCGCCAACGTTGGTGATGTGAAGGTGCTCCCACACGCAGTGCCAATAGGGGCCATCATTGGCCATCGGAGTGCTTCGCGTAGCGGGACCCAACTGTGCCAATGCACATCGCCAATATGTCGACCTTGTCCGCTTTATTTCATTCTGTTTTAGCATTGTACGTACTACCGATGAAAAGTTTAGTTATCTATCTATGTTTTATCATATATACTGCATTATTTATGTTTCTACGTACTTTAAGGACAATGATGATTTATTATTTGCCCAAATGCCTGATTGCCCAAATGTAAAAACATGAAAACTTTTTTTAATATTTTGTAAATTTATTCACAATAATTATGGTTCTTATAAGCATGATATTAACCTTACAGTTACAATAAATTAACAAGCAATAAAATAATATTCTGAAGACAATATTGAAGTCGTTATAATGGGTGACCCACGGCATAGGTACGTTTGTTTATTTTTTGTGTTTTTGACGCGGAAGGAATGAACGTTGTGTTAATAGACAGAAAATGCCAATTTATGGGATGGTCTTGAGGTTAGTATGACTTCCGGGTTTTCCAGAAATGACGTCATCATTAAAATTTTAAAAATAAATTCGCACACAATGGGGAGACATACGGTATTTAGGTTCTGGGATTGCGGTCAACCTTATTCGCTAGGGTGGGGTGGGAAAGGTGAGGGAGGGGGTTGGAGGGAAGCGGGATATGAGTACACACGATGGGGAGTCATACGGTATAGGGGTCCAAGGACTGCGGTCAACCCTCTTCCCTACAATCTTGACTACAATCAAACAAAGTTGCATTTATATAATTAACAACAATTAACTATTTATTAATTAACAATTTATAGATTAGTTTTAAGCGGCAAATTTAAATAATCTGATGTATTTAATGTATTCAACAAAGTTTAAATAAAAACTATACTGGATGCTTTTCCTTATTTTGATTATCAGAAAAATATCAAAAAGTATATCTGTTACTAAAAATATTGGGTTGATAATAAATATACCTACATAATATACATACACGGAGTTTTAATATCTATAATTAAAACTCCGTGTATGTAAGGGATCTCAATTTTTCTTTGTATCTTATTATAAATAATTTCAGTTTTATTATATAAATTATATTTTAAATCAAAATTATGAATTCATCGATTTAACTGAAATGAAATATTTATATAAAGAAACGACACAAATTAACAGGGTCCTGCATAAAAATATAGACCACTCAGTGTATCAGATCTTATCCCATCTTATTCCGCATTTGTTGCTTGAAACATAAAGAAAATAAAAAGGGAGATTTTTTTAATGTCACGTGGCAAATATAAAAAACTAAATAATTTTGTTCCCTGTATTGTTGTATATTTGTAGTCCTTAATGTATTTAATATTTTCGAACGTACTGTATAAATAATGACTGAAAAACATGTTTAATATTTAACAACCTTAATAAACAGTATCCTCTTTCGAGGGTTCCTTTTTTTAATTCTAAGCAACAATGCACTGCTTAAAATAATGGGAGCTGCGGCAACAGCAATGATATCGTCTTCACTGTTCATTTTTAATTCTCTACGGGACGCTACGAGCCTTCTACGATACACAGAAATACCTTGCGCCCAATACCAACGTTGGCCAATGTTGGCGAAGTGAATGCGCGCACTACGCGCAGCGCGTCACATCAACGTTGGCGAGGCGTTGGCACTGCGAGTAGGAGCTCCTGTAGAGAATTAAAAATGAACAGTGAAGACGATATCATTGTTATTGCCGCAGCTCCCATTATTTTAAGCAGTGCATTATTGCTTAAAATTAAAAAAGGGACCCTCGCCAATTTGGTGCTTCAGTCCCAACATCAAAGCACCATATTGGCGACATTGGTCACCCCCTTTAGGTCTCCATTTGAGTGTTTTTTTTTTCATTGAGTGTCCGTCTTGCTCTTAGGCTATACCGTACTGCTGAGGACTAATAGTCCGAAACACGTGTCTACGGTTGCTTCTTCGATCTTCGTATGACGGAATTGCCCGACAAATACCTTTCTCCTTATATATCTCACCGTCGATTAACCAGTTTTCCTTTTTATATATTATATTATAACGATAGGTTGTTCAAAGCCCACAAACTTTTTTTTGAAAAATTTTTTTAAATTTCTCACCGTAAGAGAATTATTTAGGTGTTCCGGTAATTTTGGCTAACCCTGTATATAAAACAACCGTTGTTTTGGATTAACTAATGTTGCTTTGAATTGAGACAACATTTAGTTGTGTGCAGTTGACTCAGCTTACTTACAATATAATATTTCTGTGGCCTACAACAATATATGTTAATAACAAATATATATTTTGCTGTATCAAGCGAATTGCTGATTTGATATAACTAACCAAAAATGTTTGCTTCTAATTAAAGTTTCTTTGTTGATATTCAACAGTCATGTATATTTGACTTAAATAAAATTTCTTATTGACAGAGACTTTTTTCCTCTTGTACAAAAATAATATTTATACGATTCTACACAGAAAAAAAGTTATTTACCACTTATACAAGAAAGGTATTTAAGAAAAAGTGGAATTTATTTTTTTTTTGACAGAGCGTTATAAAGATTTGTTTTGTACAGATGCTAAAATTGCAAATTTGTTGGATCTCTTTTTTTTCCCTAATTTGAATGTACTATAAAAACAAGAGGGAAGTAGGTTTAATCTCTTAAATTGACATTTATTTTTGTATACATAGCATATACATATGTACATAAATTAGTGATGGCCAATGGTCGTTTCCTTCCTTTATCACATCCGGTACGATAATTAATTCTAATGAGACTCAATATCGCAGAAAGAACTCCAGTTGTCAGCGACAGAATACACGAGAAAGAATTGCAAAATTGCCTTTCCAGTTCCTATTTCCTTTTCCACGTTCTTTCGTTTCGTTTAATAAAACACGAACATTTCCTCTTCGATTAAACGACCGGACGTTTAACGATGGACCAACCGTCTAGGAACTCGGACCAGTTAGAATTATAGTGTCGTATAACATCTCTACAAATGGCTACAGGAAGATTGCGAATCACTCTTAGAAAGACGTGTAGCCGCTTTTGCTGTGCCTTGGGAAGCTGAGCTATCTCTGTAAAAGAAAATCTTGATGTGCCTGGATAAATTGCCCTGCTCTCTGGAAATGAACCAACGTAAAATTGGACCTGGGAAATGCTCAACTTTTTTATTCTACTTAGGGAATTGGCAATAGAATAAAATTACTGTTTTTGTTCTCGTTTGGTATTACTATGTATATTTCTATCTTTTTCCTGGGCATATAATGATGTATGGTTTCATTTTTAACACGAGTTGACGTCCTATATTTTTAAATGTAGCGTGGTTTCTATTTTGATAGGAACTGTCTGTGGGTTGTTATTTGAGGGTTATTTTCTATAACGAATACCATTATTGAACCGCCGCATACAAGTGGAAATTGGGTGGAAATTGGCAATTCGGTGAATGATCGGGGGTACACTGAAACGTTCCTGAAGAAAATTAAGCAGACAGGAAAATTTCAAGGTTAAATTTAGGTCTATTATATGTATATAATAGTTAGGTCTAACACACTGATATATTTAAAATTGTAACAAACATCCTACAACAGAGTTTTTACAATTACTATGGTTATCACTCTATAGCATTTATTATCAGAGTATAAAACGTTTCTCCGTGTACTCGGTAATCGTTTGAAAGTTGATTAAAATTAACATTTCCTGTCGGCGGTCTACTTTTTAGCAAATTGGGGGTGTCACAGTTACATTTATAATGAGACAGGCGAATATCTGCTTATGTCGAACAAAACTTTCTTGAGTGCTATTGTCTTTACCCTACATCAAGGTCATTAGAAAATCGTCTCAATGTTACTCTATCCTCATTAGTTTTTGAGATAATGAACATCGTCGATGAAAGAAAAAACTAAAAAAATCTTGAAATTTCAACACCCTGTAGATCGGCAACGAAGCGTTTGCGGACCTATGTTTATATGAATTTTTAGTCATTAAATAAGCCAAAGAATTACCCCTTTTCGTATTTACATGATATTTAGGAACATCCCGCATATGAATATGAACAAAATAAGTATTATACATTTGGTAACCTACTGGCCATTAAACAAAACCATTTTATTATTTTGATGTCGAATGCTGGCGGATTTATTTATTTTTGTTTTTCTGATGTAACACATTCGAATACGAGTGTACCTTTATAATACTTTTAATTAATAATATTCTGTGACTATCCAACACATCTTGATCGAAACTATGTTTTACTAAACTAGAAAATATATTTGATGCGAAATGGTGATGTTCTGTCTATACACATATATATATATATATATATATATATATATATATATACGTAAAATGTTTCGAACAAACAACACAGGGACTTTGTCGGCTTCCAGTTACATCGGTCTACAAACTGTATCCATAATTCCTGTTGGGCAGGAATCTTTGGAGACCTAGATTTAATTGTTAAATAAACCAAAAATTAACTCAAATTTTATTGAATACGGGCCTGTTCATTGTCATTTGACTGACATCTAACGTCACTTACCGATGAAACGTTTTACGTTTTACGATTTATTGCAACCAGGACCCTTTCTGCTGCGACAGCTTCGTACATCACATACTGTCATGGTAATTAGTTATAAAAAAATACTTATAGCGCACTAGAAACTACTTAAACCTATATTATGTATCGGCTTGTCGATTTGACGTTATGGGACTAACGGACGGTATGATTTGACATAAAGTGGCTCCAATTTTAAGCTCATATGACTCCTCCTCTTTTATACTATCTCGATGTATCTTCGTAACGGTGACATATTCAGACAAATGTCTACATTTCGGTTTCAGTGCATGTGCCATTAAAACGTGCATACCCAGTTGTATTTTGAGCGCAAAACTAATTTTGTCCATTGCGCAACAGTTTTACGTTTGAAGACGCTGCTCTAGAAATGTCATTGGGTTTAATTAAATCGTTAATTGTACAGCAAAACGTGTACTGAGTTCACGCGGAAATGACACTTTATGACTTCCAATCTAATTATAGTTACTGTTATATCGCTTTGTACATAGAAACTTAACATAGAAATTTAACCAGATAATACCCGATTTAAATAAATACAGGTTTCCTATTTCATAAGGTTACTATATAAACATTGTTGTATACCTAAAAGTGTGTCGACAAATATACAGTGTGTCCACGAAAGTCCGCACCATATGGAAAAAAATTTTATTGTGTATTTCTCAGAAAATGTTATTCTTTATAAAAGTTGGCGGCTCATATGAAACCAAAACTGCAATCATCAAATATGTAAATTTCCGTGTCATATACCGAGCGATTCAGAATATATGAATTTGTGATAAGAGTAATGTACCTTTATTTTCATTATTATCGATAAACTTTATTTAGAAATGTTGTTTAGAAGTAAACATTATATTCAAATATGAAATCAGAGCCACCTACCTTGAAAAAAAATATTTTCAGTTTTTCCTTAATTATTACTCTTGTGACAAATATTAGTAAATGCCAATGGTACTAAAAGGTTCTTTTTAATCTATTTTTTGGAAATTTGAATATAGTTTTTATATTTTTTGTTATTTTGGTATGATAACTAATGTTTATTTAGAACTAGCACAAAATTACTCATTTTCTTGGTGCGAAGTTGATATTTCACCCTGTAGATATTAATATATCATACAATAACTAATTCAGCAGCGTGTCTTAGCTTTTATTCAGTTAATATTAATGACTGGATAGGTTTATAATAGTAGTTATCCATCTACAGCGAGCGATTCTCAAGTGGTGAGACGCGCGGTACTACAACTTATGAAATTTTATTTTCGCTGATAATATTTTAATAAAACTAATTAAAGCATCAAACATCTACTGTTTCTTTAATTAATTATGACTGATTTACCCGTTATTAAGTTAATAACTATTATGAATATGTTAATAATGCTAATTTATTATCTATGAACTTATTTTATTTCTACTACTTAAAATGTTGTATAGTTTCCTCTAGATTTATATCTCTAAATGGTCGGTGTTTGTATACGTTATTTTTTACGTAAACCCACAAAAACAAATTTAACGGGGTAAAGTCGGGGCATCTAGGTGGCCAGGATCTTGATTCCGAATTTCTGCCTCTCCAGCGATGGCCAAATTTATAATTTAAAATGTTCTAGACAGAGTTTATATTGTGTATATGGGCGCACCATCAAGCAGGAACCAAATTAACACCCGTTGAATTAACGGCAAAAAAAGTGACAACTCTCTGTTCAGGAACTGAAGATATAATTCCCCATTTAAATTTTGACGAAAAAAAGGCCCAAATATTTGATTATTCAAAATACCGCACAGCACATTAGTCTTAAAATGGTACTGATCTCGGCATTCTACTGTAAAGTTCGGGTTTTCATATGCCCACCACCGGCAATTTTCTGAAGAAACAGTCCCATTTGACGTAAATGTTGCCGCATCTGTCCAAAGAATATTAAAAAAAAACTATGTTCTCTTTCATTTTCACCTCAAACCAGATGTTATAGTCATACCTGATGTCGAAGTCTCTTTCTTTTAGTGTACTTATAAATTTTGGTTTATAAGGGTGATACTTGTTTAGTTTTATTATTTTATGTACTGTTGATTTACTGCATTGGCTGTGTGAAGCAATTTGTCGAACAGAAGTCGTTTTATGCTCGATTACTTCTTGCAACACTGGCAAACTTGTTTCCTCATTTTGGCAACATATTTTTGTGGGGTTTCTTGAAGCTATTCACATAAACTAACGTAAACTGCAGTGAGTACGATTAAATGGATAATGTCTGGATATGCTTTTGTTTTTCATATCCACCTGAGATAACTGGTGTATGCTTATTTTAAAATTTAAACAATGTTGCATAAAGAAAATAAACTGTTTGTTTCATATTCTTTCTTTTTGTATCATTGGGTTGCCTATACAAGGTGGTTATTGGTGCGTTTTGTGCTGCTGTACATAAGAAGATACATTCTTGCATAAAATTATTGATTCAAGACACAATTGATTGAGGTTTCAGTTATGTTTATTAAGATATTATCAGTGAAAATAAAATTTCATAAGTGGTAGTACCACGCGTACCACCACTTGAGAATCGCTCGGTGTAGATGGATGACTACTATTATAAACCTTTCCACAGTCAATAATATTAACTGAATAAAAGGTAAGTCACGTTCCTGAATTAGTTATTGTATGATATATTAATATCTACAGGGTGAAATATCAACTTTGCACCAAGAAAATAAGTAATTTTGCGTTAGTTCTAAATAAACATTAGTTATCATACCAAAATAACAAAAAATATAAAAAATGTATTCATATTTCCAAAAAATACATTAAAAAGAACCTTGTAGTATCACTGGCATTTACTAATATTTGTCACAAAAGTAATAATTAAGAAAAAAGCTGAAAATATTTTTTTTCAAGGTAGGTGGCTCTGGCTTCATGTTTGAATATAATTTTTACTTCTAAACAACATTTCCAAATAAAGTTTATCGATAATAATGAAAATACAGGTACTTTATTCTTATCACAAATTCATATATTCTGAATCGCTTGGTATATGGCACCGAAATTAATATATTTGACGGTTGCAGTTTTGGTTTCATACGAGCCGCCAACTTTTATAAAGAATAAAATTTTCTGAGAAATACACAATAAAAATTCTTTCCATATGGTGCGGATTTTCGTGGACACACTGTATATATGTATATTCAAAATTAAGTATTCAAAGTACGGTGTTGTGCGATAACAATGTTGATAAATTTATGATATTCAGGTTATCTGCAATTTGTGTAATAATTAAGAATTTAGTGGGTTATAACGAACACGTGCATCGCGAGTCACTGTATAAGGTGTATATATGCCTGCCTACTGTTAAATATTTATGATTAGAGTTCAAATAATGACGTTAGGAAAACCGCTGTTTATTTAGACGTTCCTGAGCAAAACTTGGCGCCGTTTCAAACATATAAAACTAGATACATACCTATATAGATACACAGGAATTCTGAATATAAACAGATCGAACATGTAGTAAATTTTAAAATATAGATTGGGTTTCCAGTAAATATCCCAACCAGTAAATAAGCACCTTCATCACGGTCTCAAATACTCTACTACAAACATTCATCTATTCTCTATTTTGTTTTTGATTCATCGCAATATCTAAATGTTTGTAGAAGAAACAGTTTCAAGTATACCATTGTAATATCTGTTCTGTGGTTTGGCCTGTACAAATTTGGTTATATCAACAAGAGATTAATTAATACGCTAAATTAAGTAACATTTACAGCATATAAATGCAAGTCCAACTGCATTTAAAATTGCAGAACTTTAAGTACAGGTAACAGGATTAAAGAAGAAAATGATTTGCTAATCGATCTACCATAAAGTTACACAAAATCATAAAACTGTTCAATGCGTACTATTTTTGTTAACAATCACAATGACTCACCGTATAAATAAATATCTAAAGTCAAGGATTCGTTCGGTTCACCTTAAAGTAAATTAATACAGACCGAACGGTCGGTTTGGTGTAATCAAAAACCCACACATTCGCGATACGATAAAATAAACATTCAGTCTGGCTCGATCAATGCGAAAGCTAAATGTTGCGAATAAGATTAAAAAGACGCGAATGCGGGTTAAGAGAACCACGCACTAGCCCAAACAAAACTGTCCGTGCGTGACAGCTAATACTATACTGGCATATATGCACCGGCTTGCATAAATAAATAAATAATAGTCTAGTCATTCTAGATTTTGATTCGCAAATTCAAATGCAGTCGATGAAACTAATACCAATCGATAGCTTATGATTCCCGTAGTAACATATCGTGGGCTTAAAGGTAAAAGTCACTAACTAACATTTTGTTACATTTTCTTGAAACACGAATTAATTGTAGTCAAATGCTTCTAAATGCGCATCTTGTACAAGGAGGCGATCAATAAGTGTTCTAAGTACTACTATTTGTTGGTAATACATCTTAAAGTCAGATTTTCGTAATTTTTTTAGATGTTAGTTAGTGACTTTTACCTTTAACCCGACGATATTAAAATGTTTAGTATAATACAGTGATTCCCAAACTTTTCCAAGTCGCGGCGCCCTTTTTCAATTAAAATAGTTAAAAACAGAAGATCTTTAATATTATTAAATGCATCTTTAAACCGTAGATAGCACATCAAATTAGCATATTTATTATTATCCGTAGCCTCATCTAACTGCAGTCCAAATTCAACTGCTTTATTTTGTTCAATCAATTGATCTTTGATATTTATCTTCCGCCATTTGATGTAATCTTTGACTAACTGTGTTATTAACTTATTAGACAAAGGCACTAGGAATTATGAAACTTTTACAATATTTCGCGGCGCCCTTGTGCAGCCGTGGCGGCTCCCCGGGGCGCCGCGGCGGACAGTTTAAAAATCACTGGTATAAAAGTTGATAGGAAAATTTTGAATTAACGAAAAACCATTGAAAAATTATGTCTGTCAGATGTTAATCCTTCATTCCTCGAATCTCACTCGCTAAAATAAAAATACCAAACTGTAGCAGACAAAGTTACCATCAAAAGGATTCGGGAACATATACGTGAAAATGATTAATTTTGTATAATTGATTAAAGTATTTTTTGAGATTTCACGTCGACCGCTTAGATGACAGTAGGTATGCCCATTCTAATGACACACGATCGGTTGACGTGGAATCGCCAAAAATTAGTTGAATCACTATATCATTGATTATAGTAAATTAACCGTTCATTTTCTCGTATACGTTCCAGAATCATTTTGATAGTAAAGTTTGTCTGCTACAATGTGGTATTTTTGGCTTTGCGATTATATTTCTGTTGAAAACCTCAATTGCATCATAGAGAATGCATTGAGAATCAACAGAGCTCCTTTTGTACAACTAACGAGAATTATTTATATATCTCTATATACAATGCACGTTGCCGTTTCACGAATAGGCATTCTAATTATGATGAAGTGAAGTACCTTCTTGAGTAACGTGAAGACCATTCTGGACCTTGAGATGTTCATTGAATGCTTGGTCTCATGTTTTATAGTTTACGAATTTGTTATTAAAATACCATCGTGTAGTCACGATCAAATCTATTGATTAAAATAAATTCATAAGTATGCAGTTGTCAGAGTACATAAATCTATTTATGAAAGTAAAATAAAAGACATATTTGATAGGAAAAAAGATTGTTACAGAATTAACCAAGGAGACACAGTTAAATTTATGTTCATCATCAATGTGACACCAATAATAATTACGATATTCATGGCGATAGCCCTGATTGACCTTGATGTTTATTACATAATTGTTAGTTCATCGCTCCAAAATTCCATTTAAATTGGATGTCGACAATAAAATGTGTTCAAGTGCTGTAAAATAAAGCTAATAATTTGGGTCAAATGGCCAATCCAAGTACAAAAATTTCGCTTTATTTCAATTCGCAAAGTAGAATAAGAAAAAGTTGAGCATTTTCCAGGTCCAAATGTACGTTGGTTCATTTCCAGAGAGCAGGGCAATTTATCCAGACACATCAAGATGTTCTTTTACAGAGATAGCTCAGCTTCCCAAGGCACAGCAAAAGCGGCTACACGTCTTTCTAAGAGTGATTCGCAATCTTCCTGTAGCCATTTGTAGAGATGTTATACGACACTATAATTCTAACTGGTCCGAATTCCTAGACGGTTGGTCCATCGTTAAACGTCCGGTCCTTTAATCGAAGACGAAATCTTCGTGTTTTATTAAACGAAATGAAAGAACGAGGAAAAGGAAATAGGAACTGGAAACGCAATTTTGCCATTTATTCTTTCTCCTGTACTCTGTCGTTCTAAGTTTTTCTGTTCCATTTATTCACACTCGGTTATATTATCGTACCGAATGAGATAAAGAAAGGAAACGACCATTGGCCATCGCTAATTTATGTATATGTGACCCCGCACGAGAGAATCGCCCTAACTGCCATCTCTCGTTTCCATAATATTGACTGCTGTGTTTGAACGCGCATAACTCTAAAACTGCGGAACTGAAAAAATTTAAATAAACGTATCGTACTTCTGAATCATTTCTACATAAGTTGTATGACTGTCAACATTTTTTGCCTCTCGGTGTAAACATGAGCGCGAGAGAAATGAGAAAAGGTCCCCGATTTATGCACTTTTAAATTAACCTTCGTCTTTCCATTTCTTTTCCTCGTAAACCGCTTGCCACAAAAATTTCAATTTTTGTTGCATTTAGAGCCTCGTCTATAGATTAGCGCTTTTGTTTTCTTCAGTTTTTGTGTAATAAAGGTTGCGAACAAGATTTTCATGGGAGCGGATATCTCAATAACGAATATTAGCACGATATCGGGATATGCACGTAATCAATCGTCATATTTTATTTAATGCGACTGTAGAAACAGAATTGCATAATAATTTTTAAGTAATTTTTAAAACGATTTAATATAAATGATATAAATTTCGTGCAGCGCGCACTACGTCAATTGTAACGGTAAATGAAAACGTAGTTGGGACAGTGGAAGATTATTTACTATTAGTACGATACGATCAGAACAATTTAATTTCAGAATTTTGAATAGTAGTGTGAGTTAAATATAAATAATGAATTTGGATGTACTATTAATTATATCCAACAATATTTTTTCTACTTTGCATTCACAATGCACACATTGTAACACTGTTTTCAGTGTTACAATTAACACATTGTAATACCGAAAACATTAACATTTTTGTCTGATTGGTACACAGTGATATCAAATGCCATATGTCAAATGTACAATACATAACCCAACATAACCACACACTGCATCTTCTTAATCGCTTGCAATCACATAAACTGCGAAATATCAATATTCTATACATATTTAAACATGGGTGTAGCCTGCTATAGTATGGCCAAAGGATTGGGGCTTTCTTAGTTTTGCTGTGTTCATCAAAATACGCCAGCATGACGTTTACGGTGATGTTTTACGACTCTAGTAAGTGATCGTTATCATTCTTTTCAACTAAACATCAAATCCCCTTTTCAGATATAATTCAAGGACCACATTTACTTTAATAAGGTATTATGCGAAGATCAAACCTACATCGTAGATATGAACGATTTTAATTACTGCTGCAAGATTGTATATGCGCAATAAATGGTTTATCAGCATACACGTACGAAGCTATAGTACATTTAAAGTGTAGAGGATTTCTTAGTTTATGTAACGTATAAGTTTTCGGTAATATTTTGGACGCTTGGATGCTCGGTTCAATTCATATTCGTTTTTGTCCGTCGCTTTCGACTTCGTCTTAGTTCTGGTTGTGTGCAACGTATTTGTATTACCTCCATCACATGTAACTTTACTAAGTATAATTTATTCTAATAAACTACCTTGCCGAAATTAGAATTGGGTTTCAATTATAAGTGCTTGTAAATATATAAGCCGCAACGGCTACGTAGCGGAATTAGGTAGACACCGCTATTAAACGTTAAGCGTTATAACAATTCTTTAGTAAGTTCTTGTTCTTCGAAGTAACTAATCAGTCACCGCCAAACACTTCTATTCTGATTATTATACTTATGAAACCACTATTTTAAAATTAACTTTTTAGGTTCAGTTTCATGTATTTATCACAGTAGGGTTAAAAGTGTTGCCCCAAGCTCCATTATGATCATCGTTGCGACCTTGCTGAATATTTATTCAAACTTGTAGGCTAAAGTAGAGTAAAATTATTCACAATTACATTTTGTCATGATTTTATCTCATCGATATCATCCTTAACGAAGTTGACAGTTACTACAGTGCTGCCACGTGGTACCCGCAAAATACCCTAGATTCTAATTTAGCGCGATATAGTAACCACAATTTCTAAACTTATATAAAATTAATGACGCAAAGTAGAAAAAATAGTATATTACACTCGTTTTATAAACTTGTATATACTATTATATACTATTATATACTATTATAAACACGGATTCAATCGGATTCACTGATCGTGTCAAAACTTCGCATCTCGTTCGACTGCCTCGCACCAAAACCCACAAGCGAGGAAAGCCGAACTGCGCAAAATATTGTTCATGTTTATTTCGGTCTTAAAAATTAACAAATAGTCGGAATGCTATTAAATTCAAGGGATATGAAACACCAGTAAATATCAGTAAATAATGACAATCATACAACTTATGTAGAAATGATTCAGGAGTATGACTATAAGTATACTTTATTATTTTTTTTCTGTTCAGTAGTTTTAGAGTTATGCGACTTCAAACACAGTAGTCAATATTGTCGAAACGAGAGATGGCAGTTAGGGCGATTCTCTCGTGCGTGGTCACATTTATGTATACAAAATGAACTGTCAATTTAGAAGATTAATGCCAACTTCCTTCTTGTTTTATTGTAACGCAACAATTTAATACAAAGTAAGCAAATCTTCTGCTACAATTTACAAGATACTTCGACATCAGCAAATCATTTTGTTCTTTGATCCCGTATCTCAGTTGGATCTTCCACAAAAATTTAGATATTGGGTTGAATCAAAAAAACAAAATGATGACAATAGATGAATGTTTATATTAGAGTACCTGCGACCCCGATCAAGGTCCTTATTTACTGGTTAGGATGTTTCAAACTTACATTTCCAAAATAAACTCTCATTCACATGTCAATTAAAATTAATTTACAGACTGTCACCTACAGAAATGCTACGTTGTGCTTCGGTTTCTTGGGTTGTCTTGTCTTGCTAAAGGCAGTACGAGTAGGATGTAACAGGTTGAAAATAATCAGTTGTGACATACGTTCTATGAAAACTGTATTCGCCTGTGGTGCACCTGTGCACGTTGTTAAAATAGTTTTCTAATCGGCTGTCGCGCCGCAAATGAAACGTCCCGTCCAATCAAAACGAAATTATACAGCCGTAAACCACGGGACTTATTTCGAAATATTAACTCATCTCGGAGAATGTGAATGTCTAGAAAAGTTGTGGACGTTTAAAATGAGTAATTTGAATAAGTAACTGTAGTATTAATTCGTAGTTTAAAATTGCTTTCGTATCATGAAAATATACAGTGTGTCCCAGTGGACCTAACATACATGCATGATTTAACTTACAGGATGGTTAGAAAACACGAAAATGTTAAATTAGCCGAAGAGTAAACTATCGGGTTTTCGGAATTAGATCAAAAATGTTACAAGTAAAACTTAGTTTGAATTAATTTTGTACTCGAATATCAAACTTGAGTGTTCTATTACAAATTTTACATCCCAGACCAGTGAAAAGACATTACATAAAGGTGAACAAAAAATTTAGAGACCACAATGGGGTATTCCGGTGTTTTTGAAATTGTCATTTTTTAAAAAGTATGGGTGCTACTGTTTGCTACTTCACAAGTTAAATATCAAACATTGTTTTAAATTAAGAGAAATCGTTGTTTGAAGTTTGAATTAGGATTGGTCTTTGTGACGTCACAAAGACCGCTCAAAGTGAGCGACTTGACAACGTTGCCATATCTAGGGTGCACGTAGTAAATTTTTGTCTTCTGTTGTGTCAACGTTTAGAATCGCTCGTTTGTTGACACCTGCTTTGGTTATTGAGGTTATATCAAACACTTGTTCAAAATGTATAAACTCCAACGCCGACATAGTTCTGTGCCGGGCTATGACAGCAGTAGAACAGTAACTTCTGATAAGATTTTTTTTACATTGCCGACTAGCGAGATGAGAGATGTTTGGCTTCAAGTTTCAATGATCAAATCATCTCTCAAAAAAGGTACCTTTATTCGTTGTCAAACAACAGGGTCGCCAACCGTCAACTTGGCCGATCAGCTGTTCGAGAGCTGTCCGCTGTTGCCACCGCTACTAGGGATCGGTAATCATCGTGTATTTCCGAGGGTGGTCGGTGAATTCAAACGAAATGCACTTTTAATTGCAATTATCTTATAGAAAAACTAAATCAAAAAGCTCATACCTTCACTATATGAATCCTCATAAATTGTACAATAGGTTAAACCGAATATCTGCTTAAATTTTGACATGACCGGAATACCCTATTATGATTGATCAGTTGACAGTAGTAACAGCGTATCCAAGCAATTTGTTGATACAAGCTGATTGAAAGTATGTTAACTTTAGAGCAAAAGGTTTATTTAGTTCTTTGTTACGACATAGGTGAGGTATCGTACCGGCGTGCTATTGAAGTTTTTAACATGAAATACCCTGAGGTATACGTTTCTGTCAATTGTGTTCGTGAATTGGTTAAAAAATTTCATACAACAGGAGATGTGAAAAATATCAAGAAAAAAAGCAAAATGGCGAAGATGATGCTGAACTATGGTTAGCTATTGATTCCGTGAACACTTGCCCAAAAAGGTCGTTGAGGCAAAGGATCTTTTCAAATCAAAGATTTCATCCTTATAAACCAGTACTAATACAGACTTTAGTAGAAGGAAATGATGCTCGTCGATTAGAATTTTGCCTATTAATGGGAGAACGAATTATGGTCGATAGATTTTTCTACAGAAAAATTATTTTCTCTGACGAAACGACGTTTACCACAAATGGAGTTGTTAGTTCACAGAATTGCAGATATTGGTCGCAAGAAAATCCAAATTTTCGTATTACAACCAATTCCCAAAAATATAAAAAAGTGAATGTTTGGTGTGGGATTTATTACAAGAAAATAATTGGACCATACTTTTTTGACGGTACTGTAAACCAAAACACTTATTTTGATATGTTGGACAATTTTGCGCTATACCTATTTTGGACGAAATCAACTTACAGCTCAGGTGTTCACTACACTATCAACACGACGGTTGTCCTGCTGATAGCGCATATCAAGTCAGGGATTGGTTGAACAGACATTTTCCAAATAAGTGGATTGGACGATTCGGCTCTATAGGATGACCACCACCTGATTTAACGCCGCTTGATTTTTTTCTGTGGGGTTATTTAAAACAGAAGGTGTATGCGAATAATTTTCATGATAACGTAGGCATTCTAATATTAAAAATTAGTGAAGCGGTAGACGAAATAAATGAAGAAACAATTGAGTTGGTATATCGGGAGACTGGAAAAATGTGTAGCTGTTTGAAAAAATTTGATAAAATGTGAACAAAAAATGTAAGGTATATGCAAGCAACAATACATAATTGTACCCCAGGGTAGTGTCTCGGTACCAATGCTTTGTATCAATCATAAAATACTTTGAAAAAAGTAGGTAACTCAAGTCATTACCTCCTTACATTCATGCTAAGAACTTCAAATCCATTTATATTACAGAGATATTTATACCTTGTTTCTATTAATAACTGGCCGGTGAAACTAATGACCGCGACTATCATTATCCCCACTTTGTTTTCCTCTTTACATTCACAGCTGACATCCAACGTCACGCTTCACTAATCACTCTTCCTTCAAATTCTGTACTCCTCATCTTACTCGTGTTTGTCTCCATTTATCTGTCGGCTATCTCGTTAGCAAAGTTAATCCAAACTGGGGGACCAATGATATATGGTTCGAAGAGCACTAATATCATAATTTAAGTGAGATTTTTCATATTTGTGGACCACACACGTCACATATCGGGTTCTGACAATATTAGAAGTGGGATATCCTCCTGTTTATATGAGCCTGAGGGCTGCTTTGTGGTTATGAAGTGATTGAAGTGTAGATAAGAATAACCGTGTAGATAATAATGGATAATGAACTGTCTGAAATGGTTGGATATGATTGTTAGAGGAAACTATTGTATGAGCACGTAAGGTATGCGGGTGATTGTGTTTCATCCACGATGCTGGTGGTGAGGCTAAGTTAAAAGATATGCTATTGTACAAAATGTGGGAGGGTGTTTTTCCTTATAATAAATTCTTTCCTGAAAATTTTAATTTTAATAATTCACATCAATATAAATATATATTTATATTTTCAATCTGTATATGCATTAGTTTTATTATTATATTATCACAAAAAGTTGTAATATTAATACGACTGAAATGTTAGTAATGCAATTAAATACATAACAAACTCCTATTTATCTGTACATACAGGTGGAAGAAAACGTGATAAGACCTCTAGCACAAGATTATAATGGTGTTGAAATATCTCCTGGCAAAACACTCGGTCTATTTACCCACCTAACAACTTGTTATGTCATTTAAAATTTACTTTCCAATTGTAAACAAAGAATAACCTCACCTTATAATATGATTTTCTTTGCTGTCAGAAGTTAATTGTTCGAGTAGGGTTTAGTAATAATTATTATTGGGTTTCACAACCTGAAGTTTATCATCGGCCATACGATAAATTCCGGTTAATAATTACCGGTTACCGTTATAATAAATAATTCATTTCACGCTGCAATTACCGATGTTCGCGTCAATTAACAAAATTTATTATTGATTATATACAGTGCTTCCCAAAGGTAACGGATAAATTCTATAAAATCTTAAATAAAAATATTTTAGAAAAATGCTCCGACACGTCGATTTTTACTTTTAACTTACTATCCTAATATACACTTTTGAGCCCCCCACCCCTTCACCCCTAAGGGGCGGTAACCACAACTTTAAAAATTCAAATGGCAAAGTACCCCTTGCGATACCTCAATTGATAGACTTTTTTAATCTGAATACAAAGAAAAAAAAATTATCGAAATCGGTTGATAAATAACGGCGATATTTATCAAAATTTATTTATACACGAAATTGAGGAATAACAAAATTTAATTAACTAATCCTTAATGAGTTGTCAAAGTGCTGCGCGTTAACGACGTGACAATGCCCTAATCTATCCCAAACGCTTGTTGAACATTTTCTAACATTTTATTTCGAGTTTTCGAACATTCCTGGAGTCATTAAGTGAATTACTGCAGGAATTCTTTCCTTTAACGCCTCAATATTTACAGGTCTATTAAAATAAACTTTACTTTTTAAATAGCCCCAAAGAAAATAATCTAGTGGGGTTAAATCTGGCGATCTTGCTGCCCATTCAATAAGCCTTCATCTACCAATCCATTAGGAAATTTGAAAATATTTGGATTAGGAAATACTTGATCGAGGTATTCTCGAACTTGTCGCGCATAACGTGGAGGCGCAACGTCTTGCTGTAACCAAATTCTGTCCTTGTGTCTATCAGGATCTTCTGCGTTTGGAAACAACACCGCTAAAGTAGGTAGTAGTTCATTTCGTAGAAAGTTCAGATAACGTTCACCATTCAGCGTTCCGTCGAAAAATTTGGTCCAATAATTCTAGAACCCACCACACCAGCCCACACATTAAGGTTTTGAGGATATCGTGTGTTCGCGTCCACCATCCAATGCGGATTTTGACGAGCCCAGTAACGGCAATTTTGTTTATTGGCGGTGCCATTCAGACAAAATGTTGCCTCAACAGAAAAAAACGATGTTTCTAATTAAGCAAGGATTTTCATTAGAGAGTTCCATCATTGTCTCACAAAACTGCACTCGTCGATCAAAGTCATCATCGGACAATTTATGTACCAAGTGCACTTCATACGGGTGAAATTTGTGTTTTCGAAATAATCTGGACAATGATTTTCTTGCACCATTAAAATAGCATCCAATTGTCGGTTTTCAATTAAGGCCAATGGACGTCCTGCCTTAGGCTTATCCCGTACATGACCGAGATCGCGCAATTTGTTTTCGATTCGACTTACTGTAGATTCCGATATTGGCGGACGGTCCGGGTGCGTTTCATTGATCAAAACACGAACTTCGTCATGCGTCCGGCTTCATCTCCAAACCCAATCATTAAAACTTCGATTCTTTCGGTTTCTGTAAATCTCATTTTGCTACTATTTCTTCAATGACGAAAAATCTGAATTGTGTTTGACATAAGTAAAAACAAGTTGTAATTGTTTGCACGATATTGCTATGCCCGCTTCAACAGCGCTTACTCGAATATTGACGTTCTTCTTTGAATACATTTTGGTAAATATCGCGGTTATTTATCAACTGATTCTGATAATCTTTTTTTCGTTGTATTCAGAATAAAAAAATCTATCAATTGAGGTATCGCAAGGGGTACTTTGCTATTTGAATTTTTAAAGTTGGGGTTGCCACCCCTTAGGGGCGAAGGGGTGGGGGACTGAAAAGTGTATTTCAGGATAGTAATTTAAAAATAAAAATCGACGTGTCAGAGCATGTTTCTGAAATATTTTTATTTAACTACCTTGCGTATCAAAACGTTGCGTGCTGATGTATGTAGTATATTATTTATAATACGTGAATAGGGTCAGCGTTAATGACCTTTAAGACCGCATTATAAGAATACCATTATCTAAATGTCAGTCGGCCGTTCACTAATTTTGGATGTTTACTTTCGATTGACCCGCATTTGCCTGACTTTTTACCGGAAACGGAATAAACACAGACAGGAAAAATACAGACTAAAAATTCCACATTAAGTTTAATTATTATACCTACTACAACTCTATATTAATTAAAATCGGTGAGAATGTGTGTTCCAGTGTTCCGATTTTGCACTTTTAGCCGGACAAATTTTTTTTTTCTTATGCTCTTAAAATCCTCGATAGATAACCGGAAAAATAGTAAAAAGAATCCTTGAGGGGGTAGTTTTTGCGGGGGTTGCAAAATGAATTTGGCTGTTGAAATTTGGAAACCTTGTGAATATGATATAATTTTGTTTTAAAATTGAAAGTTCTGAAACTTGTGAAGGTCCTAGTATTATTCCTGCCAATGCGCAAAAAATGGAAAAAATCATCGTTTATAATTTTGATATTTTGTGCATCTGATATAAATATTCCTACAAATGCGCGAAAAAAAGAAAAAAGAATCTAAGTACTTGTGGGGTGGTTTTGGATGGGGGTTGATTAATAAATTTGGTTTGAAAATTGTGAAACTTTGAGAGTGATATAAATTTTCCTACAAATACCTACGTGAAAAGGGGAAAAAGGTCTTAGTATTTGTCGGGTGATTTTGGAAGGGGATTGATTAATAAATTTGGTTTGAAAATTGTGAAACTTGCAGGAACGATTTTTTTATTTATTTATTTTTTATTTTACGGGCCGAATTGTGGCGGTTTGCATATGGAAGACTTTACCATAACAATAACTATTTGTTTTAGCTTGCGGCTGCAACACCGCATTGTAGTCGATTTTGAACTCGATTTTAACCCAAACCGAATAATGTGGTGTGAAAATATATACATTAAATCAGTATTTCCCAACGTTTTTTGTGCCATGCCCCACCTAAGCCTTTCTAAAATTGTTATGCCCCCCATGTATCACATATATAATTTTTAATATTAAAAAATAGCGCTGTTCACTGAAGAAACTTAAATGATTTAGGAAGAAATATTTGAAGAAATTTTAGGAAATTGGTGAGGAAGTAAGTTTTCATAACATTTAATAGACAATATGTTATATAACAGAACGTTTCTGTCCAATGTTATGTTACTTTATGTTCGCGGACGTTTGTTACAAAAACATTGCATAGACACGAGAAATCTAATTGTGTACTTCAGATATTTTTAAAGATTGTGGAGAAACCATTGCCAAATTGGGTATTGCTATAGGCGGCATGTTTGATTTTAACATTTTATCACCTAAAATCCAAAACGTTATAATTTTAATTCGATGAAATATACTGATCTTAGTCAAAAAAATGAAAACAAAAATTTTCAAAAAAAATCTACAGCCCAACAAGTATAGTATGTACTATCTGTGAAACTAAAACAGAAAAGAAAAGAATTGCCATAGTTTCTGTATCATCTGTAAAGATTTATCATCTCAAGAATGCAGTTGGATTTGTCCTGCCTGTTCAATGTTGTCGTTGCAAACGTCCAACTCCACTGCTTTTTTGAGTAAAGTGCAGTAAAAGACGATGTTTAAAATTTTAGCTTGTGTACTAAAAAATATCTGTATATGATGCGACAAAATCTCTATTGTTGTTTTTATTTTATTTATTTTATTTATGTTATGTTATGTTATGTTTTTGACGAAAGAAAAATAAATGTCTAATTTTACTACACCTTTCATTTGATATTAAATTGACCCGACATTATTAGAAATTTGAATGAACTATTATCAGAAATATTGCATTGCGATACATAAAGTAACATAATATTGGATTGATACGTCCAAATATTGCGAATATGGTATGTTTTCAATCTTCACTATATAACCAATTTGCTTTTTAAGGATATGCTTTAATTTACATGATATGAGTAATGGAAAAGTTCTACCGTTTTATTTTTGCCCACAGTGTTTAATAATGAATAATAATATACAGGTTACACTTTTTTCCTCGCAAAATATTTTTTAGAAAGGAAATGTCATTCTGAGTAGAATGTTTTATATGAGCTCATTTGTTTTTTAAAAATTCCTTAAAAGGTTAGAGCCATTTAAAATACGTTATTATTATAAACAACAAACTTTTTAATGCATTGAAAAGCTAATTAGACCATCTAAAACTTTTTGTTCAGTTTGACTGTTGCTAACTGGAAAGAAGTTTTGCGGGGAAGAAAGTTGGACAGCCTGTATAATAAAGAATAAAAATTTAAGAACGAATTAATTTTAATGAAAGTTTTTCTATATTATTTTAATTATTAGTAATTATTTATTACTTTTATTATTATTTTTAATTTTTTTGTTATATAGTAAGATGTTTGTGTTTGATGCTTGCTGTAAAGAGATTTTATGTAAGGTTG
The DNA here is from genome assembly GCA_963966075.1 of Aphodius sticticus. Taxonomy (NCBI): domain Eukaryota; kingdom Metazoa; phylum Arthropoda; class Insecta; order Coleoptera; family Scarabaeidae; genus Aphodius; species Aphodius sticticus. The sequence continues at coordinate 77,468,547 of OZ014509.1, forward strand.
CAATTTAGAACTTCAGTCTCAAGTTTTCCAGTTGTGTTATATACAACCGATTTCTTTCTTTTTTCAGCAATTCATTTATGGCAGTAAGCCCACATTCACCTAAATATGAAGAGCGAAATGGTAACAATGGTTTTGCTTGTACATTTGGTTGAATTTGGATATATTATTTCTGTTTCCTCAAAAAGCAATGCCATCGCTCCTTTTATATTAAATATCTGGACGAACCCGAGTGTCATTTTCGAATTGCCCCCCTGAACAATCAAATTGCCCCCCTGTGGGGCGTGGACCCCACGTTGGGAAACACTGCATTAAATGAACCCCCACACACACTACAGTCGGCCGAATTCTGGCAACAGCACTCACTTTCACAACGTTAAATTAAATCATGGGTCATGTGAGGTATCATTGCAAAGATATATTCAAACGAAACAACTTCTGCTGGAAACACTTCTTTCCAAATCATGCGGTTTACGAAATAAACCATATGATCTCGGGCTATCCTTTGTTGGACAGGTGACTGTCCTAAGGTGACTTGTTGGCTTGTTGGCGTTTTGTCATCAGACGCGCTAAATCTTTAGCTATCGATATACTATCACGTCTCTTCACTACGAACAAAATAAAACATGAATACGTGGATTGTTCTTCTGATCACAACTTATACAGACAACATAACATATTATGGGTTCTTTTGTGAAGCGTATGGTTTAAAAAACTTGTGTTCAAATAAAATCTGTTTCTATTTAAATATCTATGCTATGATACCACACACGACCTAGGTTCTCGTTTGAGATTCCAAATCCAAATACATTTATGACTACTTCCGGTATGTTCCGGAAATTATAATTGATACTATAAAATACGCCAGGTTTTCTGAACCTCTATGACGTCATATAACAAAGGAAAACACATGTATCTGTATTTGTAGAAGCTCTCCAGATGACAAGGGGCTCTCTTCAACAACAAAAAAAAGTTTATGGTGAAAGTTAATTTTATTTATTAAGCGCTAAAAAAACTTAAATTATTACGTCAGTAGAGCATCCATAAATTAGTACGCACCACCACACGTCTCCTCCATTGTAGTTATTCAAAATAATTGACAAAAATTAACGTAAACATGCGCTCACACTGACATAGATGAATTTGCGAATGGTTATGCACTTTTGCCACTGAGCGTAAAGTACAGTTTGTGATGGTACCACACCCGCGCATTTGAAATTTTGACGACAAACTTGTTAAGAGTCTGATCTTTGACTATTTCTCTTAATATTTAGTGCAGTTCGAATTACAAATGCGCAACTTTATTTTTCATTTTTGTCCAGCTGGCGAAGCAGAATCGACCACCGTGTGTTGGCGAAAATGAGCCTCGTCGCTGAAGGTGAATTAGTCCACAAAATCGGCATTCACTCTTTGTTGTTCAATGGTCTAATTAGTGAACTCTCTTCGCTGTGTGTGTGTGTCTGATGGGGGAAGTCGTTGAGTCAACTGTTTCGGAACGACCCCTGCGCGCTCTCATATGCCTTCTAACATTGGTACTTTGTGCATAAGCATAGTCAAATTTGCTGGATTTTAATTGTTTCTCATTTTTGTGCGTTACGAGCGCGTGTCGTGTGATCTACTGAACAAATACTTTCGAATTATTTATTATTTCTACCGAAAATGAGAGGCAATTTACGAATTGTACCAACCAGACTTCCATTGACGATTTTCATCAATAAAATCATCGGCGGCCAGATTTACTTTTATTTTCACATGCATTTCACTATTTTTGTGAGTATAACCTCGAGTGACAATGGCAGTGTAAACATATTTACTTATCGCAAACATTTTATTACAAAATTTATAGTTGCTAGCTATGTGAGAGTGTCGTTTTTGGCTCATCTCCAAAATGCGTTCGCGTGGTTATTTTTATACTGTCCGAATATTTTCCGTTGGTCCATTCACAAGAAAGCAGTAGAGGCTACTTATATAGAAAGGCTGCCAAAAAGTAGCCATTATGAGTAAAAAAATAACGGAATTTGTAGTAAAAATCTGATTCATTGTAAAATTGTATCAAGAAATTTAATTTGCTCGACATTGTCTCCGTACCCTATAACCTTTTCTCTCCTGTATTTTAAATCGTTTTCAAACGATTTCAATTCATTTCCTCTGATTCCGTAAGTTTCCTGTGGATTTATTGTTTTTTTTTAAGAGTCAGTTCCGACCACGCATTTGTAACTCTGTCGTACAATGGCTTACGGCATTTTTCCACTCCAGCTGATCTCGTAATTTATTACACCACCTGCGCCATCTGACTTGCCTAGTACCATTTGAAGACCTAGGACATGCAAGAACAACGTATTTAAATGAGGTTGAATGCATCAGCCCGAAGAATTTACCGTAACAAGAACGTAATGGGGTCCTCCATTGTCTTCGTTGACAGACGAATTTACTACATCCGCATTTTCGTTCGGAGAAAAAATTATTGAAGTGAAAAGAGCGTACGCATGCCTTATTTTGACGACAGGAATCTTCAAGTCAAAATGCAGCAACAAAGAAAAACTTGATGCAACGTTTTGTTATATACACACACAGAAAAGTGATCTCTCGAACGAAGAGAGGGTTACTTGGCTGAAGTAGTTGGTAGGTTCGTATATACGCGAGAGATTATTGACTTCAACCAAGAATTTTTATTTCTTGGAATAACTACTAGATTTAAGAAAGTGGTTAGTCTGGTGAAGTAAGTAAACAGTCTTGAATGAAGTGTATATTTTTATTCCCGGTAAATATTTTTAGCTACTTAATGTAAGAATTTTAAAGATTTGGCACAAATACGTTTTCTATTGCTAATTAACAAGATAGGTATGTTATATTTACTTACTCGTTCTAAACTGTTGCGTGCGTTACATCAAACTATTCCGTGTTGAAACGTTTATTGTACACTATAAATTACAATACACATCCCCAATAAATCACAAGGCACATCCCCTACGGTTACTTCGTGAGTTGTTTGGTTTTTATTCAGTGAACAATACTTACTTATATTAAATGTCTTATATTTTCTTGGATCAAGTAAATACGCACTTGGATGGATTTACTATTTCTTCGTTGGAGAAATTAACATTTTTGGGACGAAAAATTCAATTACTTCTTTCAATACAATATTGGTTCTTATAAAGAAAGAATTTATTTGTTGACAGCATTTATCTGAGTAATTATTTTACTTATATTGAGTATGTGGCATTCTTGTATATACCTAACTTTCTACATCCAAGTAAATATGCATTTGAATCTAGTAAATAAATTCAAGCAATTATGTTTTCTCGTTCCAAATAATCACTTTTCTGTGTGTATGTTATATTATTATGATTATTTTTTGACGTTTCTTAAAACCAATGAAATGCTTCTTTATTTGTCACAAGGGTAAGTTTCAACCAATTATGTCATTATTATAGTGGGAATAAATCTCTTGTGATTATTCTCGGGAATAATCACTGTAGCTTTTATTTGCCTAGCAACTGTCAGCTACTTGTCAAAATAATTACTTAATTGTGTCAACGCGAAATGGGTGAAAGTCATCGGTTTAGTACCTTTTCTAATGCAGAAATTACAAGAAATATTTTAGAAACTACTTCGAAAAATACTCTAATAAGTAATCAGTCTATATGGAGACAATTTAAGACCTTCACCAAAGAAAGAAATTATATTCTGGATCAATCTACTACAACAGCTACTCTGACATTGATTTTAAAAGATTGGGCTTATAACATGAAAAGAAAAGACGGAAATGATTATAAAGAAGCAGTAATAAAGACAATGTGGAATAAAACGGCAAAATTAGTTCAAGAACTTTACTTTAATAAGTATAACAGGTCCTTTGATCCTTTCCATGATATAAAATTCAGAAATGCTCGGAATGCAAGAGATGCAAAAAGACAAATTTTACAAAAACATCCTGAAAAGCACAAACAAAGTTCTGTGGCACTTTCTAATACAGAATTGTTGCAAATTTTTAACTATTGGGACGAAGATACACCTTGTGGATTGCAAAGAAAGTTTTTTCACGTTGCATCGTATGAACTAGCTTGGAGGGGAGGAGAAGCTACGAAATGTTTAGTTCATTATTTTAAAAAAGAAACCGACATAAAAAGATTAAATACTGGCCGCATTGAATACAATCCCATCTTTACAAAAACTGCACAGGGTGGAGCACAAAGGTGCGCTAATAGTAAATGGTTGACTCCAAACATAAATAACCCAGATATTTGCCCTGTTCGTCTTTTTGAAAAACTAATGAATAAACGTGAAGAAAATATTAAAACCGAACGCTTGTTTCTTACTCCAAATCCGGCTTGGCAAACTCATGGTTTTTGGTATAAAAACGTTCCTGTGGGAATAAATTCCATTTCAAAATGGATGAAAGAATCCGCAGAAAAAGTAGGTCTAGACACAGTTACTAAAAAAATAACTAACCATTCTGCCAGATCAAGTGCAGTAAGTAACCTTTCAAAAGCTGGTGTAGGAGAACAAGAACTAATCAAGGTCACTGGTCATAATTCTGCAAGTTCGATTAAACCATACTTACGATTGAACCAAGAACATCATTCAAATATAATAAATAATCTTAGAGAAAATACGCAGGAGGAAACACTTAATATAACAAGCAATTCCAAATCCTCAATAAATAATGAGTCTCGAAATATTTTTAATAATTGCGTTTTTCATTGTACTAATTTAAATTGTTAATTCTTTTAATATATTCACAATGTGTCAACGATATTTTCATATATTGTAAGTAATAATTAATTAAATTAAATTTTCAATAATTTTATGATAGTTTTATTGATCTTTTTTATTGTAAAAATTTGTGAATCAAAAAATAATCTAGTCAAATATAACTCGAGAGTTCCATAAATTAGAAAATAATTTGACAGATTTTGTTCAAACTTGTTGCCATTTGGCAATAGTCACGAGAGCCCTCGAGTGGCAACAACTGGCAACAAGTTTTCAAACAATCTGTCAAATTATTTTCAATTTATTCTCACTCTCTTGTTATATTATTACTGATTATTGATGTCCGTAATTCATTATACACTTTTATGCATACACTGGATGTGAACTGAGTCCGAGAATACATAATAAATAAATAAGCCGAAAAGGCTATATTTGTGAATGAATCTTGCTCAAAACCCTGCCCTCTGGATGTCAAGGTCCAAGTTAATATGAAATTAACACTGTTTGTTTTTTTTTGTTCCAGGTTGGTTTGCTGATACAATACATTTTCTAACTATGCCATCAAATTCGTAAGTTATACTCTTAAATTCTAAAATCAACTTCTCATAATGTGAATTACGAAAGTAATTTTATAATATTCACACATACCTACGCATGAACCCACTGGAGAAAGTGTTACGGCATACAAAAGGAAGTGATCTTATCGTATTTATTGCCCAATTCTTGTCGCTGCATCATCATTTGACATGAATATATGATTATTAATGACAAGATGATGTATTACATCCAAGATATTCAAATGCACAAATGACAGTTTTCTATAGTGGTTGGTTGCGTTTGAAATATTTACTAGTTGGTAATACATCGATCTAACATACCGGTTGGATCATAGCGCGTTCTTTTTTTTTTTTTGGAGTCGTATCAATCATCACCATGTGTGAATAATGGATTGATATTGACTGATATTGACGTTTGAAAACGTTTAATAATGTCGATTTGTACAAATCGAGCATTAACCTTGCTTGCCTTGCTTGTTTGAATTTAAATACCAAACAACTCTCGAATCGTAAGTAGAAAAGTAGGGGCCCTCAATTCACAAATTCACGTTTCCATGTACGGATATGTGGACAGGAAGCAGACAACACGTTGGTGACTCATGCCCAATGATTGGCGTCTGATGTAGAAGTGATGTAAAAGTTCGATAAGCTAGAAAAATACACAGTATTATTAGTATATGTGACCCCGCACGAGAGAATCGCCCTAACTGCCATCTCTAGTTTTTATTAACAAAAATATAATGTTGTATAGGTATAACTAAAACAAAAAATCTGATGTGGCCAGGCACATGACTTTATCATACTATAATATAGTATGATAAATTAATTTTATATATTATATAAAATTAATAGTTTAGCTACATGAGATTCTATTTGATCGAGATCGGCAATGTCTGCATTAAAATAAAACTAGTAGAACTAAACAGATATCCCGATTAAAGCTGCGTTCGGATATTGTACTCCGTTGACACCGGGTACACCGTCCAAATGACACTTACGTGTTATTGGGTGTAAAAAGTGTAACGGTGTTCAATATCCGAACGCAGCCTATATTGACAGTAACTAGTATTTTCAAAACATTAGCGTTTGACACTAGCTACTGTCATTAGAATCAAAAAATCTGACATATCCTGGCTACTAGTTTTAATGCAGTACGCCCGATCTCGATGAAATAGTATTTGCTCATGCAGCTAAACTATAAATTCTACCAAAAAATGTCATATACATAAATTATAGAAAACTTCCTCTCCTTTAATTTATTATCTAACTATTTTGACGACATTACACAAATAGCGGCTCATTTGCAAAATCTTCGAAAAATGCTAAGAGTAAACCACCAGTTCCTCTGGACCCATTTCAACAGAAAGCTTTTCAGCTCTAAGTTTGGTTATGAAACTTCTAAATCTGAAGTTTCGTCCCGATACCTTTAGTAGTTTCTCCGAAGTCGTCGCCACAAAAACGGGTACACACACACACAGACATTTTTTTGTACCTTGGTCAAAAATGTTCAGGGGACCAAAAAAGACATATTTCCGCTAAATTCTCAAAAATTTTTTTTGGCACGATTACAATACTTTACATACTGCGTATGATAAAGTAAAAATAAATATTTAATATTTAGGTTAGAATAAAAAGCATATTCTTTGCTATTAGTTTTATTTATATACTTGAGGACATGTTTAGACCTATCAGGTCATCTTCTGGCCAAATTGTCAATTATTGAGTCAATTATGATGGTTGGATGACTCAATAATTGACAATTTCGGCAGAAGATAGGTCAAAACATGTCCCCAAGTATATAAATAAAACTAATACCAAAGAAGAAGAGGCTTATTATTCTAATCTAACTAATACAGTAACTGCAAATAGATGAAACAATTAATAATATTATAAATTTAATAAAATATTTAATTTTCTATTTTTTTTAGCATCTTTAAAATCCTTATTACTATATTTCATAACGTAAAATATTCGAAACTTAATAAACAATCTTAATAGATAAGTTAATGGAAAATCTGTGCAGGGGTGCTTAAACTCTATAGATTCACATAGTAAGTATAATGTGTTTCCTAATTTTGGTAAACAAATTAATTTTAACAAATTATGGAATACTATTTTTCCAAACAAAATATGAAATTATAAAATGACTCTTGTGGTGTCATTAATGACACAAATAAATTGTGATCAGTACTTTGGTAAGCCTTATGATATATTAACAAGTTTGAGCAATCTAAAGATGTTGTCGCATGTGCAAAATTATTGCAATAATTGCATGAATGCAATTTTAAACATTTTTTAATCAAGTAGCCGCAAACATATTTGAAAGCATTTTGCTCTGGCATTGTTTGCTGATGGTAATCACAATTCTCTACTTTAAATGATTCTACCTGTATATCTTCATATTCAGAGATGGTGACTGACTTTGAAGAAACATTCTTAAACCCACAAAGAAGTGTGTCCAAATCTTCTGAGCAAGTTCATAAAAAATAATTTTTTAAATGCTCGAGAAAATACCCAGATAACCATCAAATGTTGGTCAAAACAAGTGTTGTTTGAGGTTAGAGTTGGCGGTTGGAGAAACAGCTGATTTTAAAATCCACGCGCTGTTTTGTCGATTTCTCCCGAGTACTTACGAATGGGCTTTAATCTGGTTTAACCCTCTATCTCTCTCTCTCTCTCTCTCTCTCGAAACGTAGTTCCTTTTTCGAGTGGCCAGTCTTATGTCTAGTCTTTGCTCTCGGTGTTAATATGAGCGCGAGAGAAATGAGAAAAGGACCCCGATTTTTGCATTTTTAAATTTTTGATTTTTTGATTTTTTCCTCGTAAACCGCTTGCCACAAAAATTTCAATTTTTGTTCAGGTTGCATTTAGAGCCTCTTCTATAGATTGGAGTTTTTGTTTTCTGCAGTTTATGTGTAATAAAGATTGCAAATAATAAGGCTGTAAATAATAGTATCGAGACATGTGTTTGAAGACTCATAACTCTGAAACTACTTATCAAAAGCAAATAAAATAAAGTGCGAGATATTAGTTAATCGTTTCTATATGTAGTGTATCACTATCAAAATTTTCTACCATTCGGTTTAAAGTTGAGCGCTACAGAAGTCTGAAGAGGTACCCGATTTCTTCAGTTTTAACTGTTTTAAATTAACACTCGCCTTTCCTTTTTTTTTCTTCTAAACCTCTTACTGCAAAAATGTCAGATCATGATCGAGTAAAATTTGGAATCTTGTCTATTGATTATTATCATTTATCTTTTCTTATGGTCATATGTAATACTGGTTGTAAACAAGTTTGTAAAAATCGAGTACGATTTTTCACAAGTCTCACGTTGACGTTTAAACCTAAGCGCAGACAGTTTTGATAGTTATACATGTTATATAGAAATGTTTCAGGAGTATTACGCAGTTTATTTGATTTTTTTTCCGTTAAGTCATTTCAGAGTTATAAACATCTTTGAGGTGTGTTTGAGTATGTTTTAGGGCACAATTCACGTTGCTAATCAAGTCAAGTGCGCTGACTGCACATGTGGCTGTTTATGCACTACAAAATTATAAGATTTCTGCAAACTGAGACTTTCAAAACTTCAAAATTTATAATATAGTAGTCTATTATCTATTATTTTTTTTGAGAAAGGTGTCTTAGTATTACGACTTCTCACTGTGTGGCGATTTCGCAATTTATATTTCTATGTTTCATTACTGCAGTTGCATACTATAATATCGGTGGTAATAAACAGTGAAAAGTGAAGAAACCCGAAAAAGGCCGGCCATTTCTGAAAAGTTTATGAATGTTCACAATTTATTGATTTTAGTTTGAGCTATTTCAAAAATAAACATTGTAAAAATGAGTTTGTATGATTCTGGAGCTACGGGAGAATCAATAAATAAATATCAATAAAAAGTGTTTAAAAATATTTAAAAAGATATGTTGTATTTTGAATACTACGGTTGCTGATAATAGTTACAAATAGGTTTAAAGTGTATTTGTTTTTCAAGATCATATTAATTAGTATACATCATTTTGAATTAAAAACATAAATTATTATTGCTTAATCCAGTCATACATATGTAGTCTAAAACTTACCACGATAATATTTCGTTGGTAATATGGCGTAGTGCTCGAAAACAATATTTTGTGGGCATAAGAATGTATTTTTCTGTGCAGCATTTACAACGCTATTCGACGTTATTTAGATGTCTCAGAAAATTTTAAAATTAAATTCGATGCCGAAGAAATTCTCCTGCTATGAACCGAATGTTTTTTCTGCGTTTCGCAAACTTGAACGCTTTTTCTCGAGTCTAATGTTTTCAACTGTATATCTGGAACGCACATGTCTGTTTGAAAATATTTTTTTAAGTCGATTTCTTATTGATATTGTGCAGTTGATAAATTATTCATGGGTATTTTACTTTAAATAAGGAAAATGAAAATACACATGAGACCATGTGACAACGATGTACGCAAACAGTACCCTTTAATATTGATTCCTCCCGCAAAAATATAGTTTTGTGGAATCTATCTAGCTTCGCTAAATTTTGTCCGATTGATTTCGGGTAAATTGCGTGTTAAAGAATAAGATTCCTGCATTCAGAATCTGTCAAAACACCAAAATCGATAATTTAGCCGACACATAATAACTTTAGTATAAAAAAGTTGCCCAAGCTCCCATGATGGCATAATGCACCGCTGTCGATACATATTGTGAAACAATGACATAACGTTGAACTGTTATTTGGTAAAGTATGTACTTAAAGCGGTAGTCTGTATAAATAGAAAGAAGCTGCCGAGCATAAATGGAAGCCAGCCTCTTCGAGATCAACGGTGCTCTGACAACAAACGGTGCGAATGACGACTGTGATAATTAAGAGTGTCATTATGGCTCCTTTAACTGTTTGCTAGAGCAGACCGGAAATCACCGTCCGTCTGCCTTATAAGTTATAACGCAACCAGCGTCAAGAGTTCAGATCTTTCACGTCCGATGCTATTAAATAACGTCGCCTTATAACTAATTAAGCTAGTAAGGTTATTGCCCGGCACCCACGTACATAATTATTTAGCGTCTGTTTCGACGTGTCTTCAGAAGCTCGTCCTCAAATTTGCGTCTGACGTACGCCTTTCCTAACGTGTTAAGTTAAGCTAAGATCTTTTGTGGTGTTTCCTAGAACCAGCCTGTGTTATTCTAACACAGATTGCAACGAAAACAACTTTCTTCAGTTCTTCGCATAGTAAAAGAGCCTGAAAGTATACAATTTACATACAACTGGCACCAAGTGTTAGGCCCGACTAAGTATTTTTCCCATCATGCTATACATACATGCTTGTAAACTACATCTGTTCCAACATATACACAAAGAGTGTAGGAAGAATTAAAAGGGAATTTGGTATAAAATGCCCAGTAATGAGGAGCGTAAGTACAGCTGTGGAACACCTTGTTAAATTATGCCTTCAGCTGCTGTTTTAAATGCAGATTTACATAAAATGGGGGACAGTAAAAGATGCATTGTTGATAAAATAAAGTATATAATTTGTGGGCATTAGAAATTTTTGTGGTGATAGAAAGCAACGATCCCCTCAAATCTTTTCCAAATCCAAGAAAAGTGGACACGTATTGTTTTGTTGTAATTTTCACGGGAAGAAGACATTTTTTTGGTATTTTTCAAATAATTGTTCGGGGTTTGAGAAAACTTAAGACTAGTTAAGGACTTGTAGAGAACTTTCCAAGGAAGAATTTGACCTATTATACATATGGATTTGACACCCCAACCCATGCCTATAGTGCCCTGAAAACTACCCTTAAATGAAGAAATGTACATTCTTCAGATAATTGATCCTTCTAATCAATTCAGTCCTTTTTTTCTCATAGAAATTATTACTGTAAGTCTAGTGGAATGTTTATAAACACTTGTCAGTTAATTTACATTTGTTTAAAGAAATTCTATTTGTTTAAATAATTCGTTTTTCTCGAAAATTAGTCTGAATTCTGTTTTCTGAGTTTGAAATGGCAAATTATTATCTTACAGTGACATTATTCAATAAAAAATTTATTCCTATTGTTTAAACAATCAATTATTATTGTTCATTTTTAATTTTTTTCTAATTATGCTAGAAAATTCAGCTTTTTTGTGAAATTAACTTAATAAATTTCATGTTCGAGATATCTAACAAGCCTATTGTCTATATTATCCTATTATCCTATTATCTAATAAACCCACATTTGTTTAAACAATTTTTGTTTGCAATTCACCAAAATTCATTTTTTTTTATCACTCTGGCCAGCTGTTATTCTCAAGTGACAGAATTTATATTTTGGAATGATTTCCATTGTTTAAATAATAAAATATTATTCGTTTTCAAGATCATTCGAAAAAGTTGAAACGATTTTAATTTCTTTTTTCGGGAAATTGGGGAGTTACGTTTCTTTTTAAAATATTAAATTTCCTAAAGTCAACAAATTTTATTAATCACATTTCTTTCTCCATTTCTTATTCTGATTTCCTACCACGGTGTGTCGCAAGAAAAATGTTGATTTGTTGCTGTCTGAAAACTGTTCCCTGTACTCTAATTTGATGAAATATTGAGAACGAATATTATTTTAAAATACAAACACTGGAAATCTTCCCAAAGTATAAATGATGTCACTTCAGAATAACAGTTGGCCAGACTGATCTAAAAAAAAAAAATTTAGGCGAATTGCAAAAAAAATGTTTAAAGAAATGCATCTGTTTAAGCAAATGTGGGTTTATTAGATAATACAGACTAGATATGTCGAACATGAAGTTAATTTCACAAATAAACTGACTTTTCTACTATATTGACTATAAATTTCTCCATGTTCACTGGTGATGGTATGATTAAAAGAATGTTGATTTCAGTGAATAGTTTAACCAACAAGACTCTACAATTACATTAGTTTGTAACTCTAATTTTTAATGATTGTATAATGAAATTGTAGAGTCTTGTTAGTTTTTTTTAATCACTAATTACTAGTGTTTTATGTGAAATTTTTCGTTCATATTACAGATTTCACCCACTTTCCTTCATGAAGTCCATTCTGCGACTCATAACCTCAATTTTTTACCGGAGTATGTTGTAATTAGACGGTAATTCAAGTTTTATTGTTCTATTAAATGTACGACGTTTAATGTATTTGTAGCATGGCTGAAGACGAAGCGAAGCTTCGAAACCAGGTACCACATAAGATCGATAATAAAACTATTCACTGAAATTGTCTACTATAATTAGAAAAAAGTTGAAAATAAATTATAATTGATTGTTTAAAATTGCACTAGACGTATAGTAATGATTTCTATGAGAAAAAATAGAAGGAAATGGTCAATTTTCTAAGGAATGTACATTTTTTCATTTGGGTAGTTTTCAGGGCACTGTGGGGTGGATTGGGGGCGTTAAATCCATATGTATAATAAATCAAATTATTCCTTGGAAAGTCCTATACAAGTCCTATACCAAAAAATGTCTTCTTCCCATGTAAATTTGAGGCCTCGAAAGGCACCATTAAAAATCAAAATTTCGAAAAAAAAATACGTGTCCACTTTTTTTGAATTGCTTTCTAAATAAAAATAACCATCCTAGTGTCCATAAGGGAAAGACTGCTGTGTCATAAACATAATACCAAAATACGAAAGGGGGTCAGGTGCCCCCCCTGGATACGCCCATGTGCAGAGCAATATTAATATTTATATGATGTAAAGGGCATTTCATTAAAAAAACTATAATCTTTCCCGCCACGCCTTAATGTAACACCCTGTATAAATAAAAATAATTGTAGGTTGTAGAAAACAATGAGCCAAACAACTTTTGTATAATACATTTTTTCTATCTCTTAAAATACCGGAAAATATCGACTAGTGCGACTAAAATGCGATATACTACATATGTATATAAATTTACTAATTTGCTAATCACAGTAAAAATAAGGTTTGTTTTGGAATTTTTATAAAGACACCTATAATCCATACAATTCTATTCTACAATCCAGTATAACCATCTCCGAAACAAATAAAAAAAATGCGACCAAATACTAAACAACAATCGTCAATAAGTTCCCTCCTTTCTATTCTGTTCTCTACGGCCCGATCAAAACAACTGCAGGTCCATGCGTGCTTTAGTCCAGCTGAGCAGTGTTCAATATGGTGCGCGTGAGATGTGATTCTTCCGTCTTCTTCGCCGTTCTTACGCGAATTTCTATCGATTTAATTCATTCGAGTGCGTTTGTGATGTCAATAAAAGGGCCCAGCATGATTTGGACGCATTTTTGGGACCGGATGGGCCGCGGTAAGTCCACTTTCCGTTTTTTTTTACCGTGATCACTGCTCTGCTGTAATGTTGTATTGGTACGTGACGTATTCGTAGCATCGGTATTGCAGATTTTCTCTCGGCCGGTGTGTAGGTACGTTTTGACACATTAAGGTTAGAATGTATGTATTTACATTGATTTTATTGGAATTTAGTTACTTGTAAGGAAGTTGTTCGGTAATTGATTGTCATTTTTGAACAATAGGTATGTTTTTTTTTTTGATAATTTAAACCCACTATCACTGGCATAGGTATATGGGTTAAATATTTTATGACATAACAACAATTACTGACCTTATTAAACGTAAATGTAGAGTTATTAGTACAGTAAAAATATCAAAGATAAGGGAAATAAATCCAATACAGTTGGCATTTTGGAGCCCGGTGCGGAAAGTGTTGGCTGGTAATATTCTATGGCGTTCGCAAATTTTATTAGAGTCTGGCTCCATCTAAAAGTCACTATCAACGTTCACGTTCGCGGTTTTTCTAATTTTACCGCAAAACGGTCACGATTTCGTCATTTTAGCTTCCCTACAAAAATAAAGGCTACACAATTCTGCACAAAAAAGGTATTTGCCACTTTTTGTTGTATACAGCGGTTCTCAAACTACGAGCGCCCCAATTTTGGGGTAAATTTTTTTTGCTATGTATTTGTATGTGTATAAAATGCAGAAGTTCAAACTCAGAAGTTTCCCATTAATTTCAGATTTTCTGAAACTTTAACAACAGTTTGATGACCTGTTTCAATCCATAATATTTTATTTCTATTTTTTTATTGAAAGCCCATTTTTATTTGCGTTTAATACGAGTTTGTTTATTAGAATCGGTTGAAATTTGACTGAGTTATCGAAGTTTAATCACCGTTTTGACATTCACACTAGGCAGAAGGAATATACCTACGGCCCGACCGTAATAAATCCGTACACTTGATTCACATTAACTAGACATTATTTTGTTTGTTTATTACCTTATTTTATTGACTTGTACCCAAATATCGTAAAATCATTAATTGACAATCTTAACCCATTAAGTACTGTTCCAACAAACGAGTGGAAATTTTATTGTTGGTGCAATTTATGTAGAACCCAAATATACCTGGTCATGTAATAAACGTAAACTCTAATGTACTTAGTAACATATTGTGATAGTCTGGCAGGTAACAACAAAAAGGACAAGAAAGAAAACAGTGTCATAATTTTAGAATAACATTGTAAATATAAGTGCTAGTAATGCATAATTAATGTGTATAAAGACTACTGATTTATTACAGTCTGCCTGTATATTTCTTCTCCGTAGTGTGATGTGTCTAGCCGGTCAATAAAATTTGATAATTCTGTTAAATTTCAACCGATTCTAATAAACAAACGCGTATTAGACGCAAATTTAAATGGGCTTTCAATAAAAAAATAGCAAACAAATATTACGTATTCAAACAGGTCATCAAATTGTTGTTAAAGTTGACATAATCTGAAAATAATTGGAAACTTCTGAACTTGAACGTCCATAACTTTTCGATTTGTTATTGGACCGAACAGTACCTCTTTATAATGGTCTATGCTTCCTCTTTCATTTGCATTTTTTTATTTTGGAAATCGAATAGAAAATGGCGGAGTTATGAATTTGTATACACGTGCAAGTACCCAAAAACGGTTCAGAAAATTTTATTCTTCATGAATACTTTTGCTTTTGGTTATAAACCTAAAATATTATATTATACTAGAAAGTTAATAATAACAGTTTTTCTCATTATTCTCCACTTTCTGATGTGCAGCATTTTATAGGAATTATTTTTAATCTTCTACACTTATGGTTTTATTATTTATTATATTCAGAACGCTAAAGCTTAGAAAAACAATGTAACAATTTCTGATTTCGGCATTCTGTCTTTGGGATGATAAATTCGCCTGTCAATTTCTTCCGACCTTGGTAGCTCAATTGGTTAGAGCTGCGGGCTGGAGATTGCGGAGGTCCCTGGTTCAAATCCAGGACAATTTGTGGTTGATCTTCTTTTTTTTATACAGAATACTTGTTATTCATTTATATGATACAGTTCATGTGACACTTAGAGCTGGTATTATAAACGTCAAATGCAAAATCCAATTTTTTTTTACAAAGTCGTCTTCAGTGGTCCATTGCTTAATCATTTTTCATCAATGATTTCTCGGTTAGTCCTTATTTCTGAATGTTTGACTACTTCATATGTGAAGAGTTGAAGTAAATAACGAACTAAGTACCAAAATGTATATTCCGAGATATTTAGAAAATAGTGTGCAGCAAGATAAATGTTTTATAGAAAGCCATCCCTATTTTTTTGTGCGTATTTAAACAGATTGTACATGTATATCACATGTTGGTTTTGTTTTTTGCCGAAGTCTTGTATCGCAAGAACAAATCTAAAGCAAATTCAAAAATTCGTAGAAGGTGCTAAGTGCCATAATACATTATTTATACATATTTTAAGCTAAGTTGATATTTTTTTATACTAGAAAGTAAAACTTAAAAATAAGTTGCTTGACCAAGTATACTTCATACAGAGTGTCCGTTGTTCGAAAAAATACATGGGGACCTCGTGTACTGAAAGCCATGCAAAATTTGATAGTTCTGCTCAATTTTCTTTCATTAATTTTCTTTAAAAATGCGTTTATTTGTTATTTTGCAAATGTACTGAAAAACTGTTGTTTTTGTGCAATCTTTCTAATCTAAAGATGTTTATATAAAGTTTACATTGAAAATGACTTATTTTAGTAACTTCCTTCAGAAAAAGTGAGGACCAGAAATCAAAATCCACTCAACGTTTTCCTTTTATTTTGAATTATTATTTTAGAAAAAACAAAAACAAGCTTTAATATTTTTTTTTTCATAAACTACTCAAGGTATCACACAGTATTGATACTAACAATAAAACAACAAATAAAAGTTTTTTGGGTTTAAACAAGCTCTTGTTTAATATATTATTCATTTTATTATGGAAATTTGCAAACCTTTTTTTTTCTAATAGAACATCCTGTATATTTATTTTTTTTTAATTCTATGAATTTTTTGTAGGAATCATTTGTTTTTAAATGCAACTACTGGCAGTGACTAAAGGCACTATTTACGAAAATACGCCGAAAGTTAACTCATGCGAGATCGAGCGGTCAAGTTTGTTAGGCATTTCACAACATACTTTTACGTAGCCCGTTATTTACATTAAAGCCAGTGAGTGATATCCAGCCCACTTTAATGTAATAAAACCAATTTTTCAATTTTTAGCACAGTTCATTATTTACTTCAACTCTTGATTTGATTGAGCTTCATATTAATAGCTCTTTATAACGGAATGTGACTCTACTATTTTTCGTTGTGAATCGAAGCACAAATACGCAAAAATAAAACAGAATAAATAGACATTGTAGGTACGCGGTATAGCTGGAAACAACAGCCTTGAAGCATGACTCATTTTCAAGATCAAAGAGCGAACAAAACAAGCGCTCTCTGCTCATTGCACACCACTATGGCTTGGCGAGATGCACGTTGAATTGAAAAGTCACGCCCGATCGAGTCACAATAGGCTCAGAGCCCCATTCTGAAACTTTGTAACTAGGGTAGTACTGTTAGTCGAGATACAGTGAGGTCTGCTGTACATTCTGTACAAGGATTATCGGATTTTTGATTAGGTGATTCATCATCGTAATACGGCGCACTTGTTGGCGTGGGTGTTTTTTTTTTGTAGTCACCCCAGTGAATCATCCCCTATGTAAATGACAAACCTTAGAGCCAAAGAATAAGCCGGCGAATCAATAGGCGAAGTTTTTCTTCTTTTTTTAATGTGCATATTTTGTTTTTATATATTTTAAAAAACTTTACAAAAACTGTTAAACTGCTGAGTCCGGATTCGTATTTAGCATAAAGAAATTAAATTCAAAGACAGCTATTTACTTTCCATTCATTAAATTTTCAACATAATGATGTCAATGGAATTTAGAAAAAAAGACCTATGAAATTTCAGAGAAAGAGAACATTTGACATTTTATTACGACAAACTGATACAATAATTCAAATAAAAAAGGTAAAATATTAAAAATTATACCGTGTCAGACAGAAAATTGGATAATGGAAAATTATTAACTTTTCAGAAAATTTAATTCTTCCTAAAAGCTTCTGAGTTGCCTTAAACCTAAAATGCAGATATGAGAAGGTAATTATCTTTTTTCATCTACCGTGTGTGACCAAAACTATCAAAATGTTATTAGAAGAGGGCATCAAATATGTAATTATGATCTTCTTCGTCGTTGCATGAACACTCGGTATATGGTACGTCGAAAGCGAGTATAATTTCATATTTAGGGCCTTGTAATTCATCTTTTTGGCAACACGCGGTACATGGAACGAAGGAGGTGATTATAAGTTCGTATTTAGAGACCCCCAATATTTCCAAATTCCTGTTTTTAAATAACATTTTTGCATGGTTTTGAACATAAAGGTACTTTACTCCTCTTCAGTGGTATTCATACACTGCTAAAAAAATTAGGGGAGCAGTTTTTTCGAAACCTGTAACTTTTTAAATAATTGTTCTAGGCAAATCAAATTTGGCATACTTCGGTATACTACAGCATATATTTAACTAAAGAAAATTACAAAAACAATGTTACAACTCTTAATTAGTTTTAAGTTACACTTAAAAAATAGAAGGTTTAATACAGTGTATGCCCTCCACGAGCACGAAATACTTCCTCACACCTGCGTGGCATGCTTCGCACTAGTCTGCGAAGAGATTCTTGGGGTATGCTTTCCCATTCCTCAATCAGGGCTTGTGTCAGTTCCTGTATGGTTGTTGGTGGGTTAGGGCGCTTGCGAACACGTCGGTCAAGCTGATCCCACACGTGTTCAATATAATTCAGGTCAGGGCAAGGGCGTAGCCAGGGGGGGGGCACCTGCCCCCCCCCCCTCCTGGCGCTCAAAATAAAAATGCACAAAATTGTATTAGGTACATAATAAATTTACAAAGACACATAACATGTACTGTAAAAGCCAGTTGTGCTTATTTTATGAGAAAATGTAATTTAATAAATTACCGTCGAGTAAGCAACTCAAATACCAGTACCTACCTCCAAATCTCAATACAGGGTGAAGTATTTATTGTTAAGTTGATTTATTGGAAATTAATAGAGGAATTGTTTATGCAACCGACAAGTAAGTTGAAGTAAAAATTTTAAATTGCTTTATTACAAATAACCTTATATAATAATACAATGTTATTTGTAATAAAGCAATCTAAAATTATATCTTCAATTTACTTGTCGGTTTGGCAACCAAAACCACATATCTACTTTGTATATTACTGGAGTCTGTGTGATGTGTAGTTATTGAACGCGATAATAAAGCAGTGTTTTTTTTTGCAATGGATATAAGAAACTATTTTACTAAGTATTAATTATTATTTGGAAACCAGTGTTATATCGTTGTATGATTGGGTGATTAGGATTACTGGTCCTAAAGAGTATTTCAGTTATAGGATTACGTGATTACAGTGTTATCACTGTATCCGCAACACTGTAATCACGTAATTATTGCAGTTTAAGTGCATATAGCTAAATATTACTTTAGATTAGTCTAATTTTGTTGAGTTTCGAGTTTGGTCTCGTTTGGCAAATGTCAACCCCTGTTTACCTATAGTTTGCCTTTTAAGCAATAGATGGCGCTATGGCGGTTCTTGCATTAATTCGCTGTTCGCAAATATCTTGGAAATTATGATATATTAGTATTACTGTTCTTGTACACTTATATGTACATTTTGATGCATTTGATACATGTCCTCCAAGAATATTTGTTTCGGTAGCATGCTCAGCGTTCATCGCAACATTGGAAATGAAGTCCAAGAGCAATTCAAAGTTTTCCGAAAACAAGCGGAAACTTACCATTACGCAATGTTTTATTAGCATATTTCATATTATGTACATACCTCATATATATATATATATTTTTATAAACAAAAAGATATATATGCGATAAGAAATATTTATTTACTTAAATTTTGGTATTTTTCTGACTCCTTGCCCCCCCCCCCCCTGTAAAAACTTCTGGCTACGCCCTTGGGTCAGGGCTTAACGCCGGCCATTCCATGACCTGAATTCCACGTTCTTGTAAAAAGTTTCTGGAGATGCCGGCGGTATGTGGCTTTGCATTGTCCTGCATTAGGATGAAATTTTGACCGACGCCATATGGATCAGGCACCACATAGTCCTCCAAGATGTTTTCGATGTAATTCATGGCATCTAGTCTACCAGGAACCACAACAAGATCACTTCTGTTGTGTATACTGATTCCAGCCCAAACCATCACAGATCCACGACCAAATCTATCCACTTCCTGTATAGTAGCGGCTAGCGTTCACCAGGACGTCTATATACACGTACTCGACCGTCGCAACGAGTTAAACGAAATCTGGACTCGTCTGTAAACAGTACAGGCGTCCAGTCACGAAGATGCCAGTCTCTGTGATCCAGAGCAAACCTCATTCTTTTAATCTGTTTCTAATAGTTTGATAAGATATTTCTATTCCATGTGCTCGTCTTAGGTCGTTTAAGAGGTCTCGTGCTGTGGTAGTACGCTGACGTAGAGAGGAAAGGACAAGAAATCGGTCTTGATTTTCAGTAGCTTTTCGATTTCGACCTTGTCCAGCTCTTCTAACATATTGGCCAGTCTCCCGAAACCGAATCCATTGACGTTGAATAACAGAAGAGGAAACTCGAAGGGCCCTGCTAACATGTCGAATAGAATGGCCATTCTGAATAAGGGCGACAGCACGAGCAACTTGCACTTCACTAAGATGCCTCATTTTACTTCTAATAACGTTTCTAATCAACGAAAATTGACAACTGAATTCATTTGTCATCTTTAGTAGGCCATTTTGTTCTGCGTTATTAATTTACATTGTTCAGTGTAACTGAACAACTTATTTTCTTTAGTTAGGTGCTCCCATAATCTATCAAAATGATTAAGACAAATAAATGATAAACTAAGATATACATGTTTCAGCACATAATCAACTGCTGAGCAGTTCAAAAAGAATTTTTCCATTCATAAATCTTTCTTGACACCATTCCAAAAATAATACTAACACAACGTATAGGTACATTCAACGTTATGCAAACAAGAATCTTTTTATTTTCCAAACCATAACTCTAATACGATTCTCATCCCAGTTAGTGTAAAATAGTTCATATACCCGCCTAGGTAGACAAACCGATGGATTTTCTTCAATTAGCGTCAGGCCGCGGCCCGTGGGTCGTCGGCCCCGCAGGCCACCTGTCCTCTCTCAGACTTCTTCATAGTGAGTGAAAATTCCTCATAACCGGGAGGCGACTATTTTAAATTCATAGCTTTTCATGTCATCGTCCACAGCGCGATACACAGTGCGGCCGTTCATGTAATCTCGTACGTATATTTAGTTAACATTGCCCACATACTAAGCCCCGAGATGAATTATTCACGTGTTATGCCCGACAAACGGGACGTAATATCGTCATATTACGGCCGGAAAGTATGCACCGTAAATATGTTGAAGTGCCACCACAATAAGGCCAGCGTATTTCGTGTTTAGCACCAATTAGATGCTGAGTTATGCTGTGTTACTTTGTCTACTTTGCTGAATGTCAAACTTAAGAATTTAAGAAGGAGTGCCTTCTGACTATTGGATATATCTTAGTAAGATCTTACGACAAATAAAGATTATTATTATTATTATTATTATTATTATTAAAAACTACCATCAAAATTTTGGCAAAAAAGTTATTTACAACTTTTTACAACCGATTTTGTATATTTGAACTCAGTTTATGGTTTAAACTGGCATTGAAAAAATCTAGCCTTTAGCGCTCTTTTATTACGGCGCCTGTGTCCCGCCGGCCCTGTCTAAAGGTGCTCTTACACGTAGCCACTTTTGTTGCGCGAGATTCTATTGCGACACTATGAAATGGCATGTTGTGTTCACACGTGAGATAAAATCAGTCAAAAGTTGCGCCACTTTCGACTAGCGCCAGCGCCAAGTGGCAGCCACACATTTTAAAGTTGCGATGCTATTCACACAGTACACGCCACTTTTCATTGCTGCAACTTGTAAAAGTGGCACGTCGAATGTCTAGAATTGGTCAAGGAACGACTGCGTACCCTCGTACTTGTAGTGGTTGTGTTTATATTCTGCCTCATTAAGTTTTAAGCGGCGATAGTGATACTGTGTTGTTGTTTATTCCATAAAAAAATGGATTCAGATTCTGATGCCGATGAGAGGACTAGAGCAACTGCGTGTTATGAGCTAATGTTAATGAGCTATTCAAGGCCGGTTTTGTAGGAAAAGGCTCTTATTGAAATTTTAACTTTGCCGCGTATTATTGCATATTTTGTCGAACCTACAGGAGAAAGTCCCCAAGAATGATAGGAGGATCTAAATGTAGAGAAATTTCATTTTAAGTTTAACCTAACATTCCTATCAATGTCAATTTTTACGATCGTAAAAAAATTATTCGACCAAAAAGTCTCGTCTTTGGTTGGGTTGGGAATTACTTTAACAAGTAGAAAGAAAATTTTGCTAAATGTGCATTATGCGGAAAATATAAAATCAGTTGTTTATTTACGAGGACTTTAGTTGGAATATTTATTGTAATATTTGTTTACCTGTTTTTTTTTTAGAATGACATATTTATTCGAAATTCTTTTTAGAGAAGAAGGATTTATTTTAACTTGTTTCTGTTGTTAACATTGTATGTTGAAATAATAAATATTTCTTTATGTTCTTTTCTGTTTAGAGAATTAGTATTTATCGGTTAGCATCCTTTATTTACAAAATTACAATTTAATAAGTTTTTTATTAAAGGGTGTTGAAGTTCGATAGTTATCGATAGTTTTAACAATAACTATCGGACACGCCAACTATCGATGTTTAACCAACACTACCGTATATACATCTATAAATGTTGCGCCACTAAAGTGGAAGTGGACCAACACGTCGGTCCATTTCTGTGTGGCGCTAGTACCGTGTTTTTACCTGTTTACACGCAGCAACATTTCAGCTGTACGCAACTTTAAAAAATTGCGCGCTGTACTGAAAGTGTCGCAATATTTATAGTTGCAGCGTTGTTCACACATTGCAATACAAGAATTGCGCCATTTTTTAACTTGCGCAATACGAAAAGTGGCGTCGTGTAAGAGCACCTTAAGCACATTTCGCTAAATGAGTACCAGCTTTTTGAAAATGCCTAACTAGATATTTCTAGATTTTTTAATTTTTTACAACAGTGTCTATACAGTAGAGCGTCGATAATCCGAACCTCGGTAATCCGAACGTTCGCTAATCCGAACGTCCAAAAAAAAAATAATTATAACATAAATCACTGACCTAGGGAAAAGCCATTTTTGTAAGCACCCTCGATATCCCTTCGATATCCCTTCGATATCTCTTCTATATCCCTTCGATATCTCTTCGATATCCCTTAGATAGCCTTATATTTTCTTTCCTATAGTTTAAGAATAGCGGAATCGAATGGTGTTGGAATCAGAATAGACGTTTTGTTGCTGTTCACGTTTAGTTTCCAAATCCTTTATTTAAATTGCAATCGGACGACCTCAAACGCATCCAGCTCTCCGCAAAAATATTGCCAAAAACATCAAGTGAGGATTGTGCGAAAACTATTAAATCCGACCAAATCCAGGTTTTGCATACTTAAAGTACATGTGAATACTTACCACTGTGCAAAGTGTCAGCTGTTAATATTAAAAAATTACGGAGAATTTTTTTTTAAAAAGCAAAATTTTCTGGTTTGCATGTTTGCAGCTTGCATGTACAGGGTGTTAACAAAACTATGAAAACCTCATACGAGTATAGTAGGTCATTTATTTTAAAATATATGCAAAAATGTGTTATTTGAAAAAAGTGTTTAGAAATATTAGCGGGCGTTAAAAACGAAATTATAATCCTGTTCGACGTTGCATGAGCACCCGGTATATATGCATAGCTTTGAAGATGAAGGTAGTCTTATGTCATTTTCATTTTTAGCGCGTGTTGCGTATATGCAACAGAGAAGGTGATTATAATTTAAAGACCTGTATGTATGTAGGGTGTTGGGGGTCAAGGATAAATCCTCGTGGCACCCAGGCCCCATTGGGCCCCTTGTGCCTCCCCCTGCGCTCTCTCCAGCTATGTCAACCAGCCTAGGTTGTTAACGAAGGCTAGGACGCAGCTCAGAGGTGCGTTCCTGATTCCGTCCATGGTCGGCCATGGATCCCCCAGCAAGCGTTCCCTGTATTCGACCAGGTCTGGGCATTCACATAAAATGTGTTTTACCGTCTCATCCTCTAGCTCACAAGCTCGGCATATAGACGTTTCAGCGAGATGCATCACGTGAAGATGCTTCCGTAAACCGCAGTGACCCGTTAGAATACCCGTAACTAAACGTAGCTTGTTTCTGGGCAGCTGTGTAAATTTCCTAGCAGTGGAGCTGGAGGAAGGGGGGAGCCCTTCCTTAGCTTGCTGACAGCCAGGTAGAATTTCCCACTGTCGAAAGAATTTCTTGTGGGTGATGTCCTTCAGTGATTGTAGCAGAAGGTTATTAGTGGGTAGTAGGAAGGGTTCCGGTGAGCTTACCGGTCCGTTGGCAGCTCTTCTTGCTAGTTTGTCAGCGTGCCGATTGCCCTTGTCCTCAGAGTGCCCTTTTATCAATTTAAATTAAAGACCTTTAATATTTCCAAATAATTCTTCCAAATAACATTTTTGCATAGCTTTGAACATAAAGATACATTACCCTTCAGTGTTTTTCATAGTTTTGGTAACACCCGGTACATGCAAGCAAATACTTACATTATAATATTTGTAATTTAGGTTTAAGACAATCCATTCACTTTTATAAAGAATAAAATTTTCACAGGAATTGTTCATAAGAATCTTAAATTGTTAATAAAAGCACCCGGTATATGCAATGGAGAAGATGATTATAATTTCGTAGTTGATGAATATGTCTGATATGTCTAAATACTTTTTCTAAATAAAATTTTTCTATAGCTTTGAACATAAAGCTACTTTTCTGAAAGAGTTTTCCACAAACTTTTATGAACAATAAAATTTTCGACAATGACACAATGAAGGGATGAGGACAGATCTTTCAATTTTCTACAACATAGGTTCTATTGATTTTCTACGTAAGAGTAAAAAGTGTTCACAACAAGTAGCAACGAACACAATCTTTACATTTCGAAAAACATATCTCAGAAATGGTCAAAAGTGGTAAATTTTTGTGAAATGCATAGATTTATTTGACTAATTCCACTGGGCTACTGTTACTTTGTCTCCAGACCTGAAAAAGAACAGATCCATTGAAAATAGTGTAGAAATTACAATAGTGAAGTTACTGTTCCAATACAATGTAAAGGAGCTCCTACACGCAGTGCCAACGTCTCGCCAACATTGGTGATGTGACGCGCTGCGCGTAGTGTGCGCATTCACTTCGCCAACATTGGCCAACGTTGGTATTGGGCGCATGGTATTTCTGTGTATCGTAGAAGGCTCGTAGCGTCCCGTAGAGAATTAAAAATGAACAGTGAAGACGATATCAGTGCTGTTGCCGCAGCTCCCATTATTTTAAGCAGTGCATTGTTGCTTAGAATTAAAAAAAGGAACCCTCGAAAGAGGACACTGTTTAATAAGGTTGTTATATATTAAACATGTTTTTCAGTCATTATTTATACAGTACGTTAACCAGCTTACCTTTATACAGTACGTTCGAAAATATTAAATACATTAAGGAATACAAATATACAGCAATACAGGGAACAAAATTATTTAGTTTTTTATATTTGCCACGTGACATTAAAAAAATCTCCCTTTTTATTTTCTTTATGTTTCAAGCAACAAATGCGGAATAAGATGGGATAAGATCTGATACACTGAGCGGTCTATATTTTTAAGCAGGACCCTGTTAATTTGTGTCGTTTCTTTATATAAATATTTCATTTCAGTCAAATCGATGAATTCATAATTTTGATTTAAAATATAATTTATATAATAAAACTGAAAATATTTATAATAAGATACAAAGAACAATTGAGAACCCTTACATACACGGAGTTTTAATTATAGATATTAAAACTCCGTGTATGTATATTATGTAGGTATATTTATTATCAACCCAATATTTTTAGTAACAGATATACTTTTTGATATTTTTCTGATAATCAAAATAAGGAAAAGCATCCAGTATAGTTTTTAAACTTTGTTGAATACATTAAATACATCAGATTATTTAAATTTGCCGCTTAAAACTAATCTATAAATTGTTAATTAATAAATAGTTAATTGTTGTTAATTATATAAATGCAACTTTGTTTGATTGTAGTCAAGATTGTAGGGAAGAGGGTTGACTGCAGTCCTTGGACCCCTATACCGTATGACTCCCCATCGTGTGTAGATTCATATCACGCTTCCCTCCAACTCCCTCCCTCACCTTTCCCACCACACCCTAGCGAATAAGGTTGACCGCAATCCCAGAACCTAAATACCGTATGCCTCCCCATAGTGTGCGAATTCATTTTTAAAATTTTAAATATGACATTTCTGGAAAACCCGGAAATCATACTAACCTCAAGACCAACCCATAAATTGGCATATTCTGTCTATTAACACAACGTTCATTCCTTCGGCGTCAAAAAACAAAAAATTAATAAACGTACCTATGCCGTGGGTCACCCATTATCACGACTTCAATATTGTCCTCAGAATATTATTTTATTGCTTGTTAATTTATTGTAACTGTAAGGTTAATATAATGCTTATAAGAACCATAATTATTGTGAATAAATTTACAAAATATTAAAAAAAGTTTTCATGTTTTTACATTTGGGCAATCAGGCATTTGGGCAAATAATAAATCACCATTGTCCTTAAAGTACGTACAAACATAAATAATGCGGTATATATGATAAAACAGATAGATAACTAAACTTTTCATCGGTAGTACGTACAATGCTAAAACAGAATGAAATAAAGCGGACAAGGTCGACATATTGGCGATGTGCATTGGCACAGTTGGGTCCCGCTACGCGAAGCACTCCGATGGCCAATGATGGCCCCTATTGGCACTGCGTGTGGGAGCACCTTAACAGGTGAAAGCATTCAAAATTGAAAGATGAGTGTAATATTAAATGCATCTAAAAGTGTATAATGGAAACATGATATTCATTAGAAAGGTGACGCTTTATACTGTTGTCCATCTACTATAGAGTGTTCATTGTCCATAGAATTTCATAGAACCGATTGATCGAAGCCATTGTCATTGCAAACAATGCCCTTCTTACTATAAATATAACACTATTTAATTGATGCCTTGAAAAAAAGAGAACTAATTAGAGTAGAATCTAAGTAAGTAATCTAAGTATGTTATTATTTAATTCACTAATTGTATTTCGTATAAGACAAGAATGTCGAATGCATAGTGAGTAAGAAGCTAAGACGTATGTGCACTATTTTGGACGGGGCTCAAAACTTTAGGTTTTCTCGTAGGTCTTTTTGTCGTGCTATATTTCGACCTGCCGCATTCCTCTGCTGGATTTACAGTAGGATTCTGCGAAATTGCGGATGTGATAAGTTTAAAGCCGTCAGGATTGCTGCCAACACCTGTACCCTATTTCACTCTCGAACAATCTGGCCGGGATCAGAAAGACTTTGTAACTATATTGCACATATGAAAATGGTTATATAATGCTAAGAAATGACACTCTTAAAGTGTGTGTTTGTTTTAAGTTTATGAGTTTATGACATTGTAATGAAAATGTTGTTGGGTAGTGTCTTAGTTATCTTTACTTGCAAAGTAGATAACAAAAAAAAAACAAAAATGTTTGGCTGATATTTTCAAAAAGGTTTTTTTACATTTCTTACACAGATTCTTTTACATCAAATAAATCTAATTTTGATTCAGATAAATATATTTGTATACAAGCACAGATTTATTTCCTTTAAAGTAATATTTTAGCTTTGGCTTAAAAATAGGTTTATTTCCGCCAAATAAATCATATTTTGATTCAAATAAATATATTCTTAGTCATGAGTATTGTTAGATGGCGCTGTAAACTCTCTCCTCGCAGTTCGGCCTTATCTTGAGTATAAATAATAGACTCGTGAAAGCCGATCGCTCAATTGATGTCATGCGTCTGGCTAAATTGCTAAAAATGGCCGTGTGATCGGCGATAGGTCCACATTAATTCCTTCGACAAACTAATAATTTCTTTTACTTAAAGAACCATTTATCGCAACCTTAAAATATCGCATATTAACTCAACCAACAGTTTCGTTAATTTAAAAAATTACAATTCTTTCACTCTTGTTTTAAAGCCTCAATTATATAGTGTTATATTTATAGCAAGAAGTGTATTGTTTGCAAGGACAATGGCTTTGATCGATCTTTTCTATGAAATTCTATGGACAATGAACACCCTATATTAGATGGACAACAGTATAAAGCGTTGTAGTACAGCCAATTCACCTTTCTAATGAATATCATGTCGCCATTATACATTTTTAGATTCATTTCATTTCATTACACTCATCTTTCAATTTTAAATGCTTTCACCTGTAACATTGTATTGGAACAGAGTCTTCACTATTGTTATTTCTAAACCAGCTTCAATAGGTTCTTTAAAGACCTGGAGATAAACAACACATCTTGAAAAAAAGCCAACTTTTGACTACATGATTATTGGTATTTTTATCATAAACATATGAAAATACTAAAGTGATCTAAAGTGAATTGTGATGAAGCCGATGAAATATCACATTTAAGTTAAGTGAACAAGCTGATGAATAAAGCATAAATAACGAATACGTATTGTTTATTTAAATTATTTGCGTATAATAAAAAATAATTGTTCCTATAAAATTTAAATGCGTTGCACTTGGGCGGCAGAAAACTCGTCTTTAAACGACAATGTCTTATCAGTTTGGATATATATCACCATAAATATGGGAAATTATCACAGCGCAGTTACATTCTCGAGATAGTCCGGTCTGAAAAGTATTTATTTAGTACGGCAACTGCTTTTATAGTCAGATATGCTAATTGGTTACCTGCATATTGCTTGTATTAAAAAGTGTTATTATACCCCCCGCATTTAATGTGATGAGGGTATATTGAGTTTCATTCAACATTTGTAACACCCTTAAGGAGGCGTGGCAGATATATAATTATATATACAGTGTGTATCAGCCAAATGGAATAAATTCGATAATAAATAAATGGAGGCGTGTTTGAAAAAACGCTCGGACACGTCGATTTGTATTTGTGGTTGCGCATTTTTTTCAGTAAAAACTGTTTATACAGGGTGTCTCCTGTAACAATGGCCAATACTAACTTTCTTATTTTAAATGGAACACCCTGTATATTATTCAATTTTTGGATTCCTCAGTAAATTCTAGACATATTTTATCATTTAGGTATTGATAACGATAAAGTAAGCAAAAACTATTGGCAAAAACCATTTCAGTGTTCTTTTTATGTACTGATGAAATAAAAACCAAGCTGCCCTAGCCTTAATAAAGTGTTGCCTAACTGCATGACAGGCGCTGTCAGTGTTATAGTTAGGGTTATAGTATTTTGAATTTCATTAACTGTACCATCATAAAAATGGTTCATTTAACAGAAATGCACAAAATAACCATTCTACAAATGATTGGTTATGGAGATAATACACGGACACAAATGGAAGTTGCTAGGTTATTTCAAGAAAAATTTCCAAATTTGCCGCCTATATCCCAAGGGACAATTAGTAAAATAGAGAAGCAGTTTCGCGAGCTTGGACATGTAAGGCAGATAATAAAATCAGCTGGCAATGCAACAAGTAACGATACCAATATTGGTTATTATGCTTGAGTTTGAGGAAAACCCACATACTTCTACTCGACAAGCAGCCACAACGTTCGATGTTAGTCATTCAACGATTTTTAGAACATTAAAAGAAAATAAAATGCAACCCTATAAAATGATACCAACTCACGAGCTCATGGAAGATGACTTTGATAGGAGAACGTATTTTTGCGAAGAAATGATGGCAATGTTAGATAACAATGTCATCCAATTAGAGCATGTTTTGTTTTCTGATGAGTGCACCTTTACGCTTCACGGTCATGCTAATCGTCAAAATTGCCGCTATTGGTCTAGGGAAAATCCACACTGGATGAGAGAAGAACATACGCAATACCCTGAAAAGGTTAATGTTTGGGCAGGAATTGTTGGAGATAATATCGTAGGTCCCTTTTTTATTGATGGCAATTTGGATAGCAATAATTATTTAGCACTGCTCCAAAATAATGTCTTGCCAACTTTGACAAATATCTTATATCCTGATCCAGCAAACCCACAAGTTCCAGCGAATATGATATGGTTTCAGCAAGATGGAGCACCGCCCCATTACCGAATCAATGTCCGGCAGTACCTCAACCGAATGTTTACCAATCGGTGGATAGGCAGGCGAGGATCGATTGAATGGCCAGCACGATCCCCTGATCTGACGCCATTAGATTACTTCTTATGGGGATATGTCAAAAGTATTGTATACAAAACTAAACCCCTCGACTTAGCTGACTTAAGAAGACAAATAACGCTTGCGATTAGATCGGTTACGCCTGAGATGTTGATTAACGTCCGAAGAAATTTTTATTTAAGGCTAAGATGTTGCCAAGAAGTTCGCGGCGAGCATTTTGAGCATTTCCTACATTAGCATTCACTTTTTCTGTGTGTTTTATGTTATCAAGAAATAAACAGTATTATTTATTAGTTTTTTTTTCTATCGAATTTCTTTAATCAAATAATTTTACTTTTTTATGTTAATTTTGGAAATAAATCTGGAACAGTTGAAGATAGGTATAGGATATTGTACATAAAATACGTCTAGAATTTGCAGAGGCATCCAAAAATTGAATAATATACAGGCTGTTCTATTTAAAATAAGAAAGTTAGTATTGGCCACTGTTACACGAGACACCCTGTATAAAAAGTTTTTACTGAAAAAAGTGCGCAACTACAAATACAAATCGACGTGTCCGAGCGTTTTTTCAAACACGCCCCCATTTATTTATTATCGAATTTATTCCATTTGGCTGATACACACTGTATATGGATTTGATCAGAATTGAAAACTGAATCGATTTAGCTATGTCCGTCTGTGTACACGATAACTGCCGTAATTTTGAAGCAATTGATCTGAAATTTGGTATACAAGCTTATCTCTTAAAAAGTAAGGACAAGTTCGTGAATGGGCAAAATCGGTTCACATGTTTTTTTTTTAATATTTTACGTTGGGGGGTATTTTAACTTCAGCACGGCTGAAGATAATTTTCTTACTAGTTTTAACTTATTTTTGGTCGAATTGTAAATTGCTCTTCGTTTGAATTGTGTGATGGGAAATTACACTACAAATAAAAACGTAAAAATCATATAATTTGTGTAGAAAATTCTCCATATCTGTGGATGCTCTGGTGGGATCAGTTGTTGTGTCAGTTGTTTCGGGACGACCGGTCGTTCTGAAACAACTGATACAACAACACAGGGGTCGCGACCCCTGTGCGCTCTCATATGCCTTCTAACATTAGTATTTCGTGCACAAGCATAGTGACATTTGCTGAATTTTAATTTTTGAAGTTTGTTTGCGACGATTATTTTCACAGTGGACCATTTGGACCGTTATTTTATAATCAGATCGAAATAACGTTCTGCAAACCTGCACCAACCTAATACATAATTAATAAAAAGCGCATCATCATGCGTCGCAACGGACGACACGGACCGGATGTGGAAAAACTAGCTAGGCCGTCAGTGGCAGGTCCTGAAAGAATGATTTGTTGGCCAACGCGAGAGGGCATTGGTATCCAACGAATGTCGCTTTTAATAGCACGACCTGGAACGAATAAATCGTGGCCGTAGCGCGTTGCAGAAAAAGCACACAAACGGCACCGCTGCTGGCACCAGGTGCGTCGAAGAGCCTAGCAGGAGAGGTCGGTTGAATCAACCGCGCCGGGTTGCTATAAATACGCGAACGTTTCGCAGTCGATAAGTGCGAAAACTGTTTTAAATCTGAATCTAGGTTACGCTCGGTACGGCCTGTTTATTTAGATTTAGTGGGTGCTGCTATATAAGTTATTTCTGCGAAGGGATTTGCAAATGTTTTGTAAAGAATTCAAGCTCTGGGTGGCCCAAAAAATGATGTGGGATTCTGGAAATTGATGTGGTCTACTGATGTTGTTTGGTATTTTTCTATCGTACATTTTCAAAGAATACATTTTGATTCCAACACATATATTTGTATACTAGAGGAGATTTTATTCCTTTATAGTAATATTTTTGCGTTAGTTTAAAAATTGTTTTCCTTCCGCTAAAGAAATCATATTTTGATTAAAATAAATATAATTTTAGTGTGAATACCTTATCCAACTGTATCGTTAGATGGCGCTGTATTTCTTTGCCTCTATTGAAACACCAGGTTTGTTTGAGTCAATGTATTATTTGAATTAAACAAAATTTTCTATCTGTGTATACTAGAGTGGTTCTTATTTTAGAATATTTATGTTTCTTTATGCAATGCTGTCTCAATTTGTCCCTTTATATTAATTATTTTTTTAGTCTAAATATCGGAGCATTTCACATATTTCCAAGAACGTAATTTGTCCAAAAAGACAAAATCTACAGACTATCCTATGTCAAAAAGACTATCCTTGCCAACAAACAACAAAATCGGACAAATTAAATCTTTTCTCCGTACAATCTGAATCTGATTAGTAATTCCGAATTGCGTCTATATATTTTTAAATTTTTTTGCAGTTTTTTGCACTGATTTTCTGAACACTAAACTCTTTATAAATCAATATCTCCCGCATTATGGAACGTACAGCCGAAGAAAATAAGATGTTAACATGCCCGCAGCTAGCGTACACCAAACGTAGGTCGGAGATTGTCGGTCGTCGGTCGTCGGATACCTACCTGCTAAAGTCATAAAGCCAAAGGGTCACTTTTGTTTCGTTTCGTTTTGATTTTCTGTATGTATGGAATGAAATCGAATTTCGTCTATTTATATATGTTTCCGATATCCGAACCTGACAAAAGTGCATTGTAATATTTAATGTATTTTAAAATACACAGTAAATTCTTATTATAAGTAGGTATACCGACAATTTCAGTCGGTATACTGTCGTTATAGTTCTAAAGGTCGTATCTGCAAATTTGTTGAATATTGTGTAAAACACATTTTGAAGTCCTTGATCACCAGGGCGCCGCCGGCCGGCGTATGCCTGAAACACAAAACCGATCATTATATTCGGCCTAGATAATTTTTAAAAGATTTCTACAATTTTGCATGTAACTGAAAATCTTATTTGTCCCGGTTTCTACTTTGCTGCAGATATGACCTTTAGAACTGTTGTTCAGCATTTTAGTTTAATTATAAAAATGTTGTTATTTTTTGTTTATTAACATTATATTTTGACGTTCTATAATAGCATCCATATGCATTTTCTTTTGTGTGATAAGTAAGGGTTAGGATTTACAATCCAATATGAATGATATCACATCAGAATAATATGTCGATAACTTTAAAAAAATTGTAAAATTTAAATTTATTTATACTTCAATCTATTATGTTACTCAATTTATTACCATTAAATTGTCATTTACCTTAATATTAATTAATCAATTAAATATTATTATTTATTATGTAAGGTATGGAAACGACAAAATCTCTAGAACGGATTGCTATTTTAAAAATCCTCCAACTTGTCAATTTGTAATTATCAAAATATATGTAAATATACATAGCTATATTAAATTCAATATCCAACCTTCAATTGTTTTTACTTATGACGTCATCGATAGTTTTTTAACGGCCATTCCCTTTTTTCTTACTGATTTCTGATATATGTATCGCTTAATTGTCTCGATATAATACATTTATAATCTTGTGTAATAAAATTTACTCAAAATTATAAGAAATTGATAACATATTTTGTGAGTGGCCTGTGAATATCGTAAGGATTATTTGTATGTTTTGGATTTGATTTTCGAAGTATTCAATTTTGATTTTTGTGGAAACGACGAGCAGTCAATTCATCGCTAATTTGATTTTTGTAATGATAAAAAAATTTATACTGGCTGACTTCAATATTCTAGACACCTCAAAAGGGTCCCTTAGAAATCTTGAAACATTGAACCTTTTATCTGAACATCAGAAAATTGACATAAAAAAACATAAAATGGTTGTATTCAAAGTTATCCGTTGCTGCATAACAATTGGTAATACAAACTCGATTAAATTACAAAATTAAAGGCCCGGAATTATATTTTATATAAAAATTTATTTTGCTAATATTTCAAGTTTGCTGTAACTTTTTAAGGATTTGGAAAAACAATTAGCATGAAAAGTTTTACTCTCAAACATTTAGTTTCTAAAAATAATTTATGCGGGAAAAAATAAATTAAATATATAATATCCATCTGTGATTTTTTTTTGCTAGTTTACGGAGTTGCCATTTTTCAATTACTTATCATAACTTAAATTAAATAAATATAAAAACATTTTTAGATAAAAGTATATTATCTCGGTCTGCGACGAACTAGAAACCGAGTTAGATTTTTTTCACTTACATGAAATTCCTATCTAGGATTACCTTCCTTTAAAAATTGTTGACAGCGGATATCCGATGTAGTAATCAGTTTGCCTTTAGGCGACGTAGCCATGATGATAAAGTATTTTAATATGTGACTAATTCAAATTTTTATAATTATAACTAACGTTACTATGTATTTGAGTATAAATGAAATAATATTGCAATTGCAAATCGAAACAAAAATATTAACGAATAACAATCTTTAGCTACGAGGGACAGTTTCGCTCGTTCCAAATATCGAAAATATATTATATTAATACGAAACTCAATTTCATGCCATCTATATACAGAAAACTTAAAATGAAATGAAACAGAAGTGACCCTTCGGCTTTATGGCTTTAGCAGGTATTTACGACGACCGACAATCTCCGACCTACGCTTGGTGTAGGCTTGTCGCGCTCATGTAAAGATCCTTTTTTCTTCGGCTGTACATGCACAAATTGATATTTTTCTTGCTTTATTATGACTTGCATTTTGGAAAGCTGATTTATTGATCTTTGCAAACTCAAGATAAAAAATAAATAAGTATATAATATCTCGCAAACAGTTGACTATAGCCTAAATACAATTTGTTAAAATGATTAAATTAGGGTAAATAAATCATAATCAAAAACTGACATTAAAAAAAACCTTAACCTACTTGAAACTATGGTGTGCTCATTTTGAATTAACTCATTGAAAATTAACCTCTACAAATAAAAATAAAAATACTCCTGCAAAAATTATATTGTCATTTCATATATTAATTCCCTTCTCATCGCTGCTGTGCTCCGTGATGTGGAATGATGTGAACAGGTGCAAAAATGCAGATGTTCTCGCACGAATGCACCGGCCTGACCGGCTGACAACAAACTGCTGCTCCGCAACAGCAGCGTGCAACAAGCGCAAAAGTGGTCGCATTGTACATGCAGACATCCGGTATATCGTTTATGCAAATACCCGTACCCAGCGTATCGTTATCGTAGATTAAGAATTGCGATTAACTTGGCATAAGGTAACGAACTGACCTAACCTTTCTTGTTAAACGTTAAGGTAAAACGCTTCTGGAATCTATCAGCTTGAATAAACATAATAGGCAACCATGAGAATCCTGTAACTGTATGGGGAAATGTAACAAACCTCTCCAATAGTGGAGTAAATATTAGTTTTTTTTTTTAAAAGCAAGTCCCCCATCTTTCGTTAGAACTAATGTTCTGGATTCATCTACTGAGAAAGGAATAGTCGCAAAATTCGAAAGTACTGGTTCAGTAAGACACACGACACGCGCTCGTAACGCAAAAAGACGAGAAACCATTAAAATTCATCAAATGTGACTATGTTTGTGCACAAAGTACCAATGTTAGAAGGCGGGTCGTTCCGAAACAATTGCCTCAATAACTTCTCCCACCAGACTACGCACAGCGCAGAGAGTTCACTAATTGGACCATTGTACAACAAAGTGTGATGTTCCATACATAATTCCCGAATGTCTACATTATACAGTGTGTAT
Source organism: Aphodius sticticus (assembly GCA_963966075.1). Lineage (NCBI taxonomy): Eukaryota > Metazoa > Arthropoda > Insecta > Coleoptera > Scarabaeidae > Aphodius > Aphodius sticticus. The sequence continues at coordinate 77,504,287 of OZ014509.1, forward strand.
CAGCCAAATGGAATAAATTCGATAATAAATAAATGGGGGCGTGTTTGAAAAAACGCTCGGACACGTCGATTTGTATTTGTAGTTGCGCACTTTTTTCAGTAAAAACTTTTTATACAGGGTGTCTCGTGTAACAGTGGCCAATACTAACTTTCTTATTTTAAATGGAACACCCTGTATATTATTCAATTTTTGGATTCCTCTGTAAATTCTAGACATATTTTATGTACAATGTCCTATACCTATCTTCAACTGTTCCAGATTTATTTCTAAAATTAACATAAAAAAGTAAAATTATTTGATTAAAGAAATTCGATCGAAAAAAAGGTAATAAATAATACTGTTTATTTCTTGATAACATAAAACACAAAAAAGTGAATGCTAATGTAGGAAATGTTCAAAATGCTCGCCGCGAACTTCTTGGCAACATCCTAGCCTTAAATAAAAATTTCTTCGGACGTTAATCAACATCTCAGGCGTAACCGATCTAATCGCAAGCGTTATTTGTCTTCTTAAGTCAGCTAAGTCGAGGGGTTTAGTTTTCTATACAATACTTTTGACATATCCCCATAAGAAGTAATCTAATGGCGTCAGATCAGGGGATCGTGCTGGCCATTCAATCGATCCTCGCCTGCCTATCCACCGATTGGTAAATATTCGGTTGAGGTACTGCCGGACATTGATTCGGTAATGGGGCGGTGCTCAATCTTGCTGAAACCATATCATATTCGCTGGAACTTGTGGGTTTGCTGGATCAGGATATAAGTTTGTCAAAGTTGGCAAGACATTATTTTGGAGCAGTGCTAAATAATTATTGCCATCCAAATTGCCATCAATAAAAAAGGGACCTACGATATTATCTCCAACAATTCCTGCCCAAACATTAACCTTTTCAGGGTATTGCGTATGTTCTTCTCTCATCCAGTGTGGATTTTCCCTAGACCAATAGCGCCAATTTTGACGATTAGCATGACCGTGAAGCGTAAAGGTGCACTCATCGGAAAACAAAACATGCTCTAATTGGATGACATTGTTATCTAACATTGCCATCATTTCTTCGCAAAAATACGTTCTCCTATCAAAGTCATCTTCCATGAGCTCGTGAGTTGGTATCATTTTATAGGGTTACATTTTATTTTCTTTTAATGTTCTAAGAATCGTTGAATGACTAACATCGAACGTTGTGGCTGCTTGTCGAGTAGAAGTATGTGGGTTTTCCTCAAACTCAAGCATAATATCCAATTTGGTATCGTTACTTGTTGCATTGCCAGCAGATTTTATTATCTGCCTTACATGTCCAAGCTCGCGAAACTGCTTCTATATTTTACTAATTGTCCCTTGGGATGTAGGCGGCAAATTTAGAAATTTTTCTTGAAATAACCTAGCAACTTCCATTTGTGTCCGTGTATTATCTCCATAACCAATCATTTGTAGAATGGTTATTTTGTGCATTTCTGTTAAATGAACCATTTTTATGATGGTACAGTTAATGAAATTCAAAATACTATAACCATAACTATAACACTGACAGCTCCTGTCATGCAGTTAGGCAACACTTTATTAAGGCTAGGGCAGCTTGGTTTTTATTTCATCAGTACATAAAAAGAACACTGAAATGGTTTTTGCCAATAGTTTTTGCTTACTTTATCGTTATCAATACCTAAATGTTAAATAAGTATTGAGTGTGTTGTATCGAATTTCTGTAATCAACTAACTTTATTTTTAATGTTAATTTTTGAAATAAATCTGAAAACACTTAATTTTCCCGAAACAATTGAAGATAGGTATAGGACATTGTACATAAAATATGTCTAGAATTTACTGAGGAATAAAAAAATTGAATAATATACAGGGTGTTCCATTTAAAATAAGAAAGTTAGTATTGGCCATTGTTACACGAGACATCCTGTAGAAACAGTTTTTACAGAAAAGAATGCGCAACCACAAATACAAATCGACGTGTCCGAGCGTTTTTTCAAACACGCCCCCATTGATTTATTATCGAATTTATTCCATTTGGCTGATATACACTGTATATCAAAAAATTTCATTATAATCAAAAATATTTCAGTACTTTTGCAAAAGAAAACCATGTTTAATTTAAAATTCAAACCTTGCGCTCTTGTTGAAACACTCTTATGTAGGAATACAGACAAATGTGTATTGATTTCCTCAATTACATACATACTACATTCGTAATCAATCAATCAATCTATAAATCGATTTGCTCATTTTTCAGTAGGTTCATGCCTTCCTATAAGAAATCTATCTAATTATTTAATAGCGTCAGCAAGAAGTTGACATTCCTATTGGCATTGCATGCCATGTATGGTTAATTATCCATATTATGTGACAAAAAGGGGTCTAACTCCACTTCAATATGCTCGGAGTACATAGAAGAACAGCTAAGAATACTTATTACGAGCACAAATATGGTCTATTCCCAGGTATATACCGTACATGGTGCTAGCAACTGTTCGCAGCAACTGTTTTCAAGAAGTATATAGGTTGCATATGTTATTTTTGCGCTTTGGGACTTTTAAATCCTGAACTTGAACCAGAAGCCTGCGTTGCATATACCGGGAAAACAGTATATTTAACAGAGCCTAATTCATGGTATCATGTGCTTATAACTAAGCAACTAATCAATTTCGCATATAGATAAATTAGCTTTATTCGTCTAAAAATATTTAGATTGAACATATTCAATCAAAAAATCATTAAGAAATTAATTTTTTTTCGGGAGACTTCAACGGTGCATGAGACAACAAACCCGCAAAATCCTCGAGGAAAACCTATTACAAGCATCTTAAGCTGTGTGTACATCCGAGCGGCGATCGATCAACTAACGTGGGATGTTTACACCTGAGCTCAGCATGTGGAAGATAGCATGAACCACCGGAGGATATGGAGGATATATTGAGGATGGCAATGAATTATGCATGGATTGTTTTAGCGTTTAGATTACGAAAGATATTACGCCAGCCAGCACACAGCGCATATACAAGAACAACACGGCACGGCACGGCGAACAGAACGGCCGATAAATTATTAATAGTTTGGTCGTGAACTTCTCCTTTCCGTGTACATTACGAATACCACCCGTTGCAGTGGATTAGCGAAGGAACAGGTCGTAGCATGCTCGGAGATAAAGGAGAACGCCCCAGGATACGAATTACGAATCACGAGAGGAAACGACCATTGAGGTCGTGTCTCAAATTGTGTGAAACTAATTCGTAATGAGTTAATGGTGGTGTTATTGTTTGGTGGTCATGGATTCACATGCTAAGTTTGGTCTTTGGGTTTGTTGTAATTGTTTTAAGACACATACTTGTAATAACAATATTTCTTTAATATAAAAGAACCAAAATATTTGCTTTAAGAAAACGATTGTTTTGATTTAAGCGTGTCGTTGTATTGAAAGTAGTGTGAAGGATGCCGATAGATGGCGCTTTAGTTTCTCGTCGTAAGAGGGGCCTCCTAGGACCTAGAGGGTATATAACCGCATACATGTCTATGCAGCATCAGTGATTGTCAGGGATTCTAAATTAATTTTTTTCGTAAATTACCATTGAAATTAAAATTATTAATTTCAGAAATATTAAATTACGTAAATAAAAATAAAAAATAGTAAATTACGTATTACGGCTTAAATTACCGAGTAAGTAATTCAAAATGGTAAATTACGCTGATTTAAATTACCGGGTAATTAAAAATTAAAATGTTAAATTAAACCGACGCTACTTATGTGCTACTAATTTTCGGTAAATAAAAGTCATTATTTTGTAGATAACTAGCAATCTGACTACACACAGAAAAGTAAATACTTCACTCAAAGCAATATGCTTTGCTTTGCTTTGCTTATGCAATATCCAAGTAAATGATTAGTTTGCTATAGCCGCAAGTAGATATTTTCTCAAGTTAAGAATAAAGAGATATTGTTGAATTGAAATGATCATATGCTTGTATATCTGAGAAAATATTTTCTTGCAATGAGTATAGATATTATTCATTCAAGAAAACTATTCTCACGTTGAGAATAATGGAATTTTCTTAAAGTGAATATATATGCTTGACAATGAGAAAATATTTTCTTGAAATGAGTATAGATATTATTAGTTCAAGGACATGATCATAATGTATTGAATAAAAATTACTGTTTTAGTTTTTTTTTAAAGGTAGGAAATTGTGTGAAATAAGTAGAAAATAACTTAGCGAATGATATTTGTTTTATTGTATGAAATTTCTTTGCTTAATTACATATATACTTACCTATTTATAAATTATCACTACCTACAATATCTAGGGCATGGAAAAAAACACCATATTCTATTAGACATCAAATTGCTTCCATTATATTACACAAGTAAGTTTTCTGTGACATGTATGTTGATTTGGTGACCACTATATGGCTAAGCAAAATTTACGTACCGTGTGCGTCACAAGTCACAACTACGAACTGCGTCGCAAATACGTTGAACATAAGTACTGTAGGCTATTCACGCAAAATTAAAACTATACTTTCATAATATTATAGATCGCGTAGTTATTGCGTACAGTACCTACAAAATTAGTAAAGATATACTTACATATTGAACTCTTCCCGGACAATACTCCGTAGTCAGCGAACACGACGCGATAGCAGACCCCAACTAACTGAAGGCAAAGGCCGATGCAAAAAATCTTAAATATCGGCAACGTTCGTGCACGTTTGAGTGCAAATGCGCAAGCGCGTTGCAAGCAATGGCTTACTTGATTCAAGATATTGATCAACTTCTTGAATTGAGAATTTAAACTACTTGGTTTGAAAATTATATACTTAACCGAAACTAATAACTCTGAGATTGGGGTATTATTGAATTGTGAGAACAAGGAATTCTTAAATGAAAGAAATTGTTTCAAACCAAGTAAATATTAACTTTCATCTAAAGCAATAACCGCAAATAAATAATTTTCTCACGTTTTGAGAATATACTTCGCTGTGTGTAAGAATGTTAATTTCCGTAATTATTTTTTTTCAGTAAATTACCGCTGAAATTAAAATAATTACTTTCAAACTTAAATTACCACGTAATTAATATTGCAATTGGTAAATTATATTTTCTTAAATTACCGGGTAATTCACAATGATAATTCACCGATGACAGTAAGTTATCTAAAAAAAAAATTGGGTACAGCTTTATAAGTCATTTTTTTTCCTGATTTAATAGTGGTAATTCATTATTAAATTGAGAGCAGGGACTACAATAAAAATACTTTTTATACCAGCAATGTACAAAATGGACAGTCTAACTGGATAATTATAGTATAAAATACTCACAAAACGACTCACAAAACGACACCGCCCGGTTTCACAAACAATGATCACATTTTATCCAGATCACCAGAACATTTGTTTAAATCATGAATTTGATTGTAGGTAGATAGCTTCTGATTTAAAATGCTTATTATTGGCTCCGCTGGATTAAGTAATTAAAAATCCGAAAATTACCATTAATTACGGTAATTTATTTAGTAATTTACCCGATAAAGACACATTTAATTCTACACATTTCTTTGAAAATAAGTACCTACACATTTCTGTGAAAAGTTCTATTCCCACTATCAATTGTTACTAACAAAAAATTTCGTACAACGACAATTGATAATTATGAAATATTGATAATTTTAGGGAAAATAGCTTCTGTGAATTGACTATGAAGTTGTGTTTTGGGTAGAATTAATTGCCCTGAAAACAACCGCTATTTTTCTGTTTTTTTTTTTACCAGCTGAACTACTGTCCTAGAAACATCGAAATAGGCTCATAGTAAACCTTAATCTTTGCAGTTTTACCTGAAATCCAAAGGTTTGTTCCCAAATATTTTTGAAACATTTATAACGATTCTTTAAGATGGGTGCGGATGGCTCTTTAACAGTAACGTAAAAACAACGCAATAACCTGACATAATATGCAACTCAGATTCGCATTCAGCGCAAATAGATCAATCGAAAACGTCTATTCGCTTTTCATAGACAAACAAAAGTTATCCATATTACACTAATTTTCTGGAAAATTATGTATTTAAAAACTGAAGAAATCCTTGTTTAAGAGAAAAAGATTGCTATAAGCTAAGATCACCCTGTATAGCGTATTTATTTCTTGGTAATTATCTTTATAGCCAATCGATAAACATTATGGACCAAACAACTTTGATACAAATCGTTATATGTTAGAGTGATAGGATATGAATTTTAAAAGGAAAATTTTAGAAAACCCTGTGGTTATTCGTGTACCTTAATAACTAACCAACCTTTCTTAGCACCAAGTACCTTCAAGGTGCTTCCACACGTATAATTCCGAACCTATCAATATCAAAATCTCCAATCTGTATCATTACTGGTCTCTCTTGAAATTCAGCCGCTATAAAATTACAACCTTGCCTGCCTTTGATATTCGTGCGATGTCGAAGTGTCTGCTTGTATCACCTAAGGACAGAACCTCATAAGGCTTTGTATGTAATGATCAAGTGCGATCGCGTTTGCATCTCAAATTACATCGCAAGCGAGATTGTTCCTCAAGCTAGGCGGCAAAATAATAGACCATTGTAAGCATGGAGATGAAAATCGATACAAAGTGAACCATTCTATTAGATGCGAAGGAAAAAAATGGAAGATCAGACACACTGACAAAAGGAAAGGTATTAACAGACTTTATTATTTACCAATATTAATAAACGATATGTTTTTGGAAAACCCACCACGTACACAGTAGAATTTTGTCATATCTTTTTTTAAATAGTCCATTTCAAAAAATTATTTATCTGTCATCTTCACAATGGAAGTCGACTCATTGTAGGGTGTTGGCTAACCCAGCGTCTTAATAATATATTACAATTATCTGTCAGATTTAAATATTCTAAAAGGAATAACATTCAAATTGAAAAAGAAAAACTACATGATATTTTTACATACATCGTGTCGGTTATAGATATAGGTTACCAAAGTAGGAAGGTACTTAAGCTCTGTATGTGTACAAACATACATACATACGTCATATTTATCTTCTGCATCCATAACTAAGTAACCTAACTTGTATGTAATCCTATATCTGATGCTACCGTACACATACACGTGTTGGTGTAGCAGTTTATTGGTTTAAATGTCGGTTTAAACAGATTAGAAAACCTCTGTGTCGTTGCCATATAAGTAAAGTTCATGTTATAACTCTTGCCAACAACGATCCTGTTCAAAAGGGCATTTTATCGAATGACTTTGCGTTTTCAGGACAGACTATATATTACTCCTACAACAGACTATTCACAGACAGAATTTAGGTCAATTAAATTATAGATGGATTTTGCAAATTTGTCTTTAGACGAAAGTATTGCTTTCAATTGAAGTAACATTTCGCTCAAAGATATCCTAGCTTAAGTCTATATTAAGAACACAGAACTTTCTAATCTCCATATATTTACCTGAGCTAGTATAAGTGAATAGAGAAACACTCGAGTTAAGTTGAATAGGTAGGCGTTTAATCGAAATCATTCAAGGAACGATTTCATTCATTGTTTTTACTCCACGCCCACTAGCGTGCTCTATAAAGAGCCCATATGCGGGGACAACTGTATACAACACAGGCGGAATAAATTGGAACATTATTGTTTATGCATTTTTCAAACTTTGAGTATGCATGTATTCTTTAGCTTTGATGCTATTAATTTAGTTTTTGTGACATTACGAAAAAACTTGAAGGGATAGATACGATTATCATACACGCGTTGGTCACAGATACATTAGATAATTAATCCTGAAAATTACAACCCTCAGTTTACTCTGGCTTAATCAGGAGGATTTTTCAAACTTCGAGTATGTAGGTATTCCTGAGCTTTGATGCTATTAATTTGGTTTTTGTGACATTACGAGAAAACTAGATGGGATAGATACGATTATCATTCACGTGTTGGTCACATAAATTATATAATTAATCCTGAAAATTACAACCCTCTGTCTACTCTGGCTTAATCAGGAGGATTTTTCAAACTTCGAGTATGTATGTATTTACTTAGCTTTGATGCTACTAATTTGGTTTTTGTGACATTACGAGAAAACTGGATGGGATAGATACGATTATCATACACGTGTTGGTCACAGATACATTAGATAATTAATCCTGAAAATTGCAACCCTCTGTCTACTCTGGCTTAATCAGGAGGATTTTTCAAACTTCGAGTATGTATGTATTCCTTAGCTTTGATGCTATTAATTTGGTTTTTGTGACATTACGAGAATACTAGATGGGTTAGATACGATTATCATACACGTGTTGGTCACAGATACATTAGATAATGAATCCTAAAAATTGCAACCCTCTGTCTACTCTGGCTTAATCACGAAAATTTTTCAAACTTCGAGTATGTATGTATTCTTTAGCTTTGATGTTATTAATTTGGTTTTTGTGACATTACGAGAACAGTAGATGGGATAGACACGATTATCATACACGTGTTGGTCACAGATACATTAGATAATTAATCCTGAAAATTACAACCCTCTATCTACTCTGGCTTAATCAGGAGGATTTTTCAAACTTCGAGTATGTATGTATTCCTTAGCTTTGATGCTATTAATTTGGTTTTTGTGACATTACGAGAAAACTTGATGAGATAGAGACGATTATCATTCACGTTGTTGATCACATATAAATTAGATAATGAATCCTGAAAATTACAACTTTCTGTCTACTCTGGCTTAATCAGGAGGATTTTTCAAACTTCGAGTATGTATGTATTCCTGAGCTTTGATGCTATTAATTTGGTTTTTGTGACATTACGAGAACAGTAGATGGGATAGACACGATTATCATACACGTGTTGGTCACAGATACATTAGATAATTAATCCTGGAAATTACAACGCTTTGTCTACTCTGGCTTAATCAGGAGGATTTTTCAAACTTCGAGTATGTAGGTATTCCTGAGCTTTGATGCTATTAATTTGGTTTTTGTGACATTACCAGAAAAGTAGATGGGATAGAGACGATTAAGATACACGTGTTGGTCACTTATAAATTAGATAATGAATCCTGAAAATTACAACCTCTGTCTACTCTGGCTTAATCAGGAGGATTTTTAAAACTTCGAGTATGTATGTATTTTTTAGTTTTGATGGCATTAATTTGGTTTTTGTGACATTACGAGAAAAGTAGATGGTATAGAGACGATTATCATACACGTGTTGGTCACAGATACATTAGATAATTAATCCTGAAAATTACAACCCTCTGTCTACCTTGGCTTAATCAGGAGGATTTTTCAAACTTTGAGTATGTATGTATTCTTTAGCTTTGATGCTATTAATTTGGTTTTTGTGCCATTACGAGAAAAGTAGATGGGATAGAGACGATTATCATACACGTGTTGGTCATAGAAAAATTAGCTAATGAATCCTGAAAATTAACAACCCTTTGTCTATTCTGGTTTAATCATAAGAATTTTTCAAACTTCGAGTATGTATGTAGTCTTTAGCTTTGATGCTATTAATTTGTTTTTGTGACATTACGAGAAAACTAGATAGGATAGATACGATTATCATACACGTGTTGGTCACATAAATTAATAATCAATCCTGAAAATTACAACCTCTGTCTACTCTGGCTTAATCAGGAGGATTTTTCAAACTTCGAGTATGTATGTATTCTTTAGCTTTGATGCTATTAATTTAGTTTTTGTGACATTACGAGAAAAGTAGATGGGATAGAGACAAATATCACACGTGTTGATCACAAATAAATTAAATAATTAATCCTGAAAATTACAACCTTTTGTCTACTCTGGCTTAATCAGGAGAATTTTTCAAACTTCGAGTATGTATGCATTCTTTAGCTTTGATGCTATTAATTTGGTGTTTGTAACATTATGAGAAAACTAGCCATAACTCGAAAACCAAGCAGTTTTGCATATAAATAAATCATTCTTAATCGTCTTAAAATCTTTAAATTAATCAAATTTAATGATAAAATCACCAAAAAAAGTACCAATTCCCCGGAGACTTCAACGTTCGAACAGGCAACAAACCCACGAAAAATCCACCAAAATAACTCGAATAATTTAACTAAACCAATCCCAATCGTCTTCAACGTTCTTATGTTATACGGAAGCGATTATATTTGGGTTGTTGGTCGACCAGCAAGCAGTGCAATGGTAACATAAACCATACCGTTTGCAAGGACGTCGTGTGTGGCCGCAGATTTATCTGCTTAATCGCCCGAAGGATTGTTTATATAGCTTTGTGCGAGAAAATCGCACACCTGTACCGCGGAGAAGACCACAATCTCCACTGCTTGCGGTAGCAAGTCTCCTTGGGCTCTGTTTTTTTTTTGTATACGGCACTGGCCCGACGTCAGTTCGTTTATTATTAAGCGTAGAAATGGAAATAATTCGCACTGACAGATTTACGAGCCAGTATATCTCGACGAAATAAGGTCGCGGTAACGATTGAGAGTATGAATTGTGTAGCTAAATGTCTGCAGATTTGTACAAGGTGATTTTTGACGGAGGTTGAATATTTACTCATATATAGGTAAGGTATTTTTGGAAACTCAATATTTGAAATTATAGTTAAAAACCTTCAGCTAGTTGTGCAACTATCATGGAAACATAGAATTACGAGTCAATTACTTAAGATTGATGATAGAATATCGTAGGCTGTTAAAACTGCTTTACATATTGAAACTACATCAATTTAAATCTGAATTCTTAAAACTAGATACTTGTCTCCAATAGGCTATCCACTATATTTGCTTTGTCCTAAACAAGAAGCACTAACACTTCACTCACTGTGCTCTGCTTTTTGCACATTTCACTGATTCACTAGTTTGAAGGGTTTAGTTCTTTTTAGTCTTCTCACTAGATTCTGGTTGTCCAGTAGCTGCAGGGCCTCTACGTTGACGTGATGGCTTAGGCGAGATTCATGCTTAGTGGCGAATCTTTTTATCTCTTGGACGACTTATGCGACACCAAGATCATGGTGCAGGTCACTGTTCCGTATGTACCAAGGAGCGTTAACCATATTCCTTAGTACTTTATTTTGGAAAGTCTGGATTCTTTGTATATTTGCTTTTTAGCGTGACACCCCAAAGCTGGATGCCGTATAACCAAATCGGTTTTAGTACTTGGTTGTAAACTTTTAGTTTGTTCTGTACTGGCAACTGAGAGTTTCTTCCCAGAAGCCAGTACAGTTTTCTGTATTTGAGGCCAAGCTCTACTCTTTTCTTCTTAACGTTTTCTTTCCACCTTAGTTTTGTATCCAGAGTCATACCCAAATACTTAGCAGTGTTCGCATATGGAACTATGGCGTCGTTAATCTTGACGTGAGGTATGTCCTCGATTCTTTTGTTTGTAAAGATAATGGTGACAGATTTCAGTTCGTTGTGCTTGGTCTTCCATTTTTTGGTCCATTTATACATTTTATTACTAGGTTGTTGAAGATTCCTAGTAGATTCTCCAATAGGTGATCCCACTGCCATTAGAGCCGTGTCATCTGCGAATGTGGCGACTGTTACATTTTCCAGCTGTGGTAGGTCACTTGTGTATAGTAGATAGAGAATTGGTCCCAATACACTACCCTGGGGTACCCCAGCTTTTACATCTTTTAGTTCCGTGTATTCATCGATCTGCTCTATTCTGAATAGTCTATCACAGCGTTTCTCAACCTTTTTACTCTTGGGGAACCCTTTAAATAGGGTTGGAACCTAGCGGAACCCTAACAAAAAAATATACATGTCCTTTTCAAGGAATTTCGAGTATTTTTTTTGCGTACAGAAAAACGTGTATAATATTTCAAGTAACCAGATACAAGTCTGGAAAGTAACGCAGTTCAATGATTGAATATTACTTACTACTGTGAAATTAAAGTATTTTTCCTGTAAAATCTAAAAAAATGCCCTGTCAAATTAAGGTGATACTGTGCTAATTTCACAGGAATATGTTTGTGGAATATGTGAATTCTGTAAAAACAATACAGAAATTTAGCTGGTATCCAATAACCAGCGATGTTACAGTTAATTCTTCTTTTACAGCTTTTTTGGTAGTTTAGGTATTACATTTATTGTCTGTAACATTGCAAAAATGTGTCTCTAGGTATAAACTTATTTGTTCTTTTTAGTTCCTTCAAGTATTGCCAAAGCAATGAAGAAAAAAATACAAATCAAACAATGCGAAAACGCAGACCACAAAAAGTACCTTTTACAAATAATTAACTAAATAAATTCAGTATAAACTTAAAAAAAAACCATTGGTCAAATTACAAAAATTAAGAAACATCTATTCTGAGTAAAAAGTTTCATATGGACATAATAATAACAAGTTCATATTCCTTAAGAAGTTAGAGCCATTTGAAATACTGTTTTATTAATATTTTGTTATTTTTTAAGGTATTGAAAGAATAAATAAGTCCTCATGAAACATTTTAGTCAGTAAACAATAATTACGTTCTGAGAAAGAAAAGTGTGGAAATAAACACCCAATTAGAAGATATTTGTACAGTTGTACACACTAATTTTATCTATAACAGGTGATCTCTATATTTTCTCTTAAAATTGTTAAGAAAAAGTTTGCTCATACATACACAATGTTGAAAACTGAACTGATACGCAGACTACAAAAAGTACCTTTTACAAATAATTAACTAAATAAATTCAGTATAAACTTTAAAAAAATCATTGGTCAAAATACAAAAATTAAGAAACATTTATTCTGAGTAAAAGGTTTCATATAAAGCTATTGATAACAAGTTAATATTACCTAAGAAGTTAGAGCCATTTAAAATTCTGTTTTATTAATATTTTAGTATCTTTTTATTTAAAAAATAAATAAGTCCTTATGAAATATTTTAGTCAGAACAATAATTATGTTCTGAGAAAGAAAGTGTGGGAATAAACACCCAAGTAGAAAATATTTATTTATACACACTAATTGTATCTATAAAAGATGATCTCTGTATTTTCTCTTAAAGTTTGTTAAATAAGAAAAAGCTTGCTCATACATACACAATGTTGAAAATTGCACTGATACAAGATAATTTATAACGCGAGGTGAAAATTAAATGCAAAAACATACCAAATTATAAATAAGAATATGTGAAGCACTTTTAAATTTGTTTCATTGTCAAAATTGGTACGTACTTCAATTTAATTTAATTATTTTTTGTTTAATTAAATGCAGTCACGAAATTTGAAATTACACTTTAGTTTCCTGTCTGCATAAGTTTTCGTCTATAATTACAACTTACTCTGTATATTTTTTTATTTTCTATGATGAGCACCGATATAATTTTCGTCATAGAAGCTCAGAATTTGTCTGGTGATAGGTTAGTTATCTTATCTGGAATGTAAGATCATATCGAAATCCACCACCTACAACTCTGTTCTTCTCCTAAAGTACCTACCTGCAATATTTCAAATAATAATCTCATGCTAAAATAATAATTAAAAATAACACTGAGTAATGTGCCCATGAACCGGCGACCGTCACCGCTATTTGTTACTATTTTTCCGCGGAACCCCTGGCGACATCACACGGAACCCAAGGGTTCCGCGGAACCCCGGTTGAGAAAAGCTGGTCCATCAGATATATAGGATGTTAGCAGCTCGACGTATTGTAAAGGTAGCATACTCTTTAGTTTGTGTATCAATCCTTTGTGCCAAACCTTTTTGAGAGCTTGTGTCACATCAAGAAAGATTGTTGAGCAAATAAGTTTTTGAGACATGATAGAAACAAAATTGTTGGTTTTTAGTTAAGAGGTTTTTTTTTTATTTTGATATTCACCTCTTTCGATACCCTTGGTGGACATCTCACTTCCTTGGTAGACCTTTTCACTTCTCATTCACAAAACCGACGCTCCTCCCAAAGTTATCATTATTTCCCAAAACGTAATGTATGCTAAATTTATTACAAACACTTCTCACAATTTCCTTATAAACTCCCAAGGTGGTTTCAGATATCTGTCAGCATAACAGTAATGCACCGCACCGGAATAACCGAGAACGCTGTAAGACGAAGCCTCACGAGACAGGCTGTAATTTGAAACCTCGAGGTAATTCCTGAAATTACACGTTATATACCTACCAACCAGACTCGTGCATGCTCCCAGCAGAAGTACTCTCCTTGTCGTCTTCATTTTTTTACGATGTACAATTGAATCTTGCTGGAAGCCAATTACGAAATGAAAAAGCGAACAGTATGACCAAAAAAGGCAAAAGGCCTGGTATCATCATCGTACCTCATTCGGTGCCAGACCGTTTGCAACCGGTTAAAATTGTTAAATCCACGCTTGAATCGGTAGCAACCCCAGGCCTTTGTAGACCTGAAGATTTTATCTCGAAACGAAGCGATATGTGAGATACCATGTGTCTATCTGAGAGATAACGACTGTTGAGGTTTCCTTTTGTTTTGTTATCGTACGTAATGAGACTTGAAAACGTGGGATATTCTTTAATTAGCATAAATTTGAATAAGAATTTTTATAGGGTTGTTCTCTCAAGCGGGCTGTAATAAACATAGGTTGTATGGTATTCGGTTGAGATCTGTTTATATTAAAAAACAAAATAACCTTTTGGGATATCAGATCTAATTCTCTAATTCTAATTCTAATTCTAAATTTGTTTTTATTAATAAGCATTTCAATGTGAATCTGAATTTTTAAAACTAGGTTCTTGTCTATAGTAGGCTATCCACTGATGTCCTATTTTATTTTGTTATTTTATTTGTAAATGAACTTCAAATAGTCGTTAGATACGCGGAAATGCCGTGAAAAAAATATCAGCCATATAGGGGATGTTTTAAGGGGGTTGAAACATGTTTGGCGTGAACATTCCGAAATTTTGTGAGTATGATAATTTTATATCTGCAAATACAGGAAAAATAGTAAATAAAATCTAATACTTATGGGGTGTGTTTTGGGGGTGGTTTAGCTACAAATTTAGGTTTAAAGTTCTGAAACTTAGTGAGTATAATAATACTGCATCTGTGAATATGCGAAAAATAGTTTAAAAAATCTATCTAACAATGGGGTTGTTTTTGACAGGGTTGAATTTGAGAAACAAAGTTTGTGTTAAAATTCTGAAACCATAATATTACACCTGCAAATACATTTAAAATGTTTAAAAAATCTAAATACTATATGTGACTTATATGTGACACTAAATTACTGAGCAGAAAAATATGAAATAAGGAGTGTCTCTTGAATCATTTCTACAAAAGATGTATGACTATCAACAAAAAAAAGTTTCAATTTTTGGTCGAGTTGCATTGAGAGTTTTTTCTATTGATTGGCGCTTTTATTTTCTTACATTTTTATACGATAAAGGTTGTAAACACGATTTTAATTGAAGCAGATATCTCAGTAACGAATATTAACACGATAACAGGATATGCAGGTAAACAATCGTTAAATATTTATATCGTTAAATATTTTATTTAATGCAGCTGTAGAAAGGAATCGTATAGAAGTTTTTAACTAATAGCTAGGACAGTACTAGTAAGATCATTTACTAATTACGATCAGAACGATTTCGGAATTTTAAATAGTGGTGTGATTAAAATATAATACACTGAATTTTGATGTAGGATTAGTTTTAAGTAATGATGTTTTACAAAAACTGATACAGACGGATTCACTAAAAACGTCAAAACGTTCCAAGCACACGTGAGGGAAGCCCATATTCGCTAAATATTGTTCATGTTTATTTCGGTCTTAAAAATGAACAAATAGTCTGAATGCTATTAAATCCAAGGGATATGTATCGCAGTGAATAAGGATTATGTGCGTGCTAACTGCGTTGTCGCGCAAACATTTGTTACTGAGATATCGGCTTCCATCAAAATCTTGTTCGCAACCTTTATTACATAAAAACTGAAGAAAAGAAAAACGCCAATCTATAGAAGAGACTCTAAATGCAACCTGAACAAAAACTGAAATATTTTGCTTTATTTTACTTTATTTAAATTTTTCTGTTCAGTAGTTTTAGAGTTATGCGCCTTCAAACGCAGGAGTCAATATTATCGAATCGAGAGATGGTAGGTAGGGCGATTCTCTCGTGCGGGGTCACATATCTGTAAATGTAACCAGTTCTATCCTAGGCTTATTCCTTGGTTATATGACGTCACAGAGATTCGGGAAGAAACTAACATAAAATAAGCCATCCTGAAGACTTTAATTATAACAGTTTTCAGTAGTCATAACTACACTCAGTTTTAGAATTTCAAAATAAAACCTAGGTCGTGTGTGGTATCATGTGTTTGGAGTATCCCCAAAGGTTTCTCTTACTCCGGCGACGGTTTAGCTTTTTAAAAATTATTCCAGGTCAGGGTTCAAAAACGAATAAGGATAAAACCAAATCCACTGACAGCTGATCAAACTTATTATGAAATTAAATAAGTAAATGTTTGTATGCAGTCTAAGTAAGTGTGTGACGTAAGTTTACCATAGGTATTTCAACTTAGTATTTTTGAAATAAGATTTAATTTATATTTAACAGATATATTTCTCTCTGTGAAGCAGGTTGGAAATTCGATTTTATTATACGAAATATAGATAAGTATAGTCCATGGGTTCGTGTTTTATTTCTTTTTTTATTTCATTTATTTACGATTACATATATAACATTTTTTTCAAGAACTTCTATTTAGTTTATGTTAAAAATATGAAATATTTATAAAAAATATGTAGATATGTACGTATACATATATAAATATGTTTAACATGCTATTTATTGTCAAAACTATAATAAAACTTCTTACTATTATCTTTTGTTCTTATTTATGATCTCCACTTTAATAGGATTTTACTAGTGATTTTACAGTTGACAATGTAGGCTTGTCTGAGCAGTCGCAAAACCAGTTTACAAACAGTTCTTTCGTGAGAAACCAGATATTGTATCACTGGTATTTATAATGTTAAGTTATAAAGAGTTATCATAGCAACATATGTGGTCCATCACAAAAGTACTGATTGATGGTTTTGCAGTTGCTTGGACAAATCTAATATAAAAGTTGGAGAAAGTTTACTGTATACCAATTAATTGTAATTCCGTCTTTACGGTAAATTTACTGAATGTCAGTAATTTTACTTACAAAAGTATACAGGGTGAGTCACTAGAGTCGCGGTGGTAGATATAGCAATTATCTTTAGAGATGGAAAAAATATTTAATACAAAAGTTGTTTGGCATATCATTTTTTACAACGTAAAATTATTTTCATTTATACTGGGTGTTGCATTTAGGCGTAGCAGAAAATAAATTAACTTTTTTAAATGGAATGCCCTGTATATTATAACATATTATGATTGCGAAGAAAATTGTCTTACTAATTGTATCAGGTGATATTGACGTAAAGCTAATAGTTTCTGCAATATTCAATTTTTTATTAAAAAAATGGCCGTTGCAGGCCTTTTCCGAAAACTACGTAATAGCGTCATTTTTGCAGATATTTTTTTACAACTTTGTCAGAAAATAACCAATACTAATAGGGAGGTGATAGTGCCCAAAGAAATTTGATGCGCTATACAGGGTGTTCCTAGCACCTAATCAATTTTGATATTTTTCAAATGGCTTTTTCTTGAGTTTTTTAAATGGAACGCCCTGTATATTATTTGCTGGTTGCATTTCCCATTAAGTTGCCTTTAATTTATATTAAGTGTGGCATATACATATTTGTACCCGTTTTCGTGATATTTGGAATTTAAAGAAAATGTGTAATAAAGTATACCAATACAGTGCTTTAATATTACACTCTGCATAACATGGTTCTTTTTTAATGATTTTTTTTTTGTAAAGAGAACATAGAAAGGAAAAAAATACTTTTGTTGAATTAAAAAACTGACAGAATTGCTCAAAATAAATTGAAAAGTACATGGAATTACCATTTAGTTACTCAATATGAAAAATTAATATAATTTGAGACAACTAAAAATTAAATAAAAACAAATAATTAAGAGAAACCACAACTAATAACATTTATTAAACTATTTTTTAAACTTGATAAGCATTAACATAAAACTATTAAAAAACTATGACAATTAAAGATAAAACAACAAGTAGTTATTGATTTGGTAGGTGTTCAAAATGCCCTCTATTTTGTCTTCTACAAGCATTAATCCGATGGGTAAAAGATCTCGAAGTATTTCTTAACATCTCTCTCTTATTTTCTCTGATGTCAGCAAAAACATTTCTTATTCTAATCTTCATATCGTCTTGTGTGGTAGGTGGTGTCTGGTATACTAATTCCTTAACATGACCCCACAAAAAAAAATCCAACCTATTTAGATCAGGAGATCTTGGCGGACATAACGTAGGGCCTCCTCATCCAATCCATTTGTTGGGGTATTGGTTGTTCAAAAATTGTCTTACGTTCAGACTAAAGTGGGGTGGGGCTCCGTCGTGATGGAAAATTAAGTTTTGGCGAATATTAAGCGGCAAATCATCTAAATATTCATGTAGATGGTTGTTAAGAAAATGTAAGTACCTTTGACCATTTACGGAACCCTCAAAAAAGTAAGGCCCTAGCAAATTGGTACCTACTATTCCACCCCATACATTGAGTGACCATCTATGTTGATGGTCCAAAGGCCTGATAACGCGAGGATTTTCATAAAAATGGAAGTTATGTTGGTTAACATACGCATTTTTATGAAACGTAGCTTCATCAGTAAAAAGAACAAAGTCAAAAAAATTTGCTTGTTGTTGAATTTTAGCAGCTGCCCAATTACAAAAATTTAATCTCTTTTCTAAATCGTTTTCGCTCAATTCCTGTACATGGTGCACATGATATGGATGATACTTGTGTCGCCGTATTATTCTGGACACAGATGATTGGGTTATTCCTTGATTTCTTATTTGTCTAGTGCTTGAGTATGGATTTTCTACCACACTAGCAACTACCAGAAATTCATTCTCTTCATGTGTCGCCGCTTTTGTTCGTTTTCTTTTTTTGTAAGTAATAGTACCTGTTGATTCAAAACGTTCCCGAACTCTATTAATTGTTCTTGCATCGGGATGCCGTCTTTCGGGATATCGCTGAGCGTAAATTCTTGAGGCCAGTAGAGCGTTTTTGCCGGCTTCTCCATAGATGTAAATAATATTTATCAGTTCCTCTTTAGTATAATTAAAATTCATCGTTAACAGAGATTACAAATGTTGGTTAGCTATATTAAGTCTGTTGACAGCAATAACTACACGTCTGTTATTTGTTTTTGTTTCCATGACAACGAGGTTATGTAAATCTAAGCTAACTTAAAATATTAGCGTAACTCTGCTATTTAAATGTATCTTTATAAAAAATAGCATTTTTAATTTTACCAACATTTATAATTTATTTATATTATAACAAAATACATGAAAAAAACTAACTCAATTATACAGGGTGTAATATTAAAGCACTGTCTTGGTATACTTTATTACACATTTTCTTTAAATTCCAAATATCACGAAAACGGGTACAAATATGTATATGCCACACTTAATATAAATTAAAGGCAACTTAATGGGAAATGCAACCAGCAAATAATATACACGGCGTTCCATTTAAAAAACTCAAGAAAAAGCCATTTGAAAAATATCAAAATTGATTAGGTGCTAGGAACACCCTGTATAGCGCATCAAATTTCTTTGGGCACTATCACCTCCCTATTAGTATTGGTTATTTTCTGACAAAGTTGTAAGAAAATATCTGCAAAAATGACGCTATTACGTAGTTTTCGGAAAAGGCCTGCAACGGCCATTTTTTTAATAAAAAATTGAATATTGCAGAAACTATTAGCTTTACGTCAATATCACCTGATACAATTAGTAAGACAATTTTCTTCGCAATCATAATATGTTATAATATACAGGGCATTCCATTTAAAAAAGTTAATTTATTTTCTGCTACGCCTAAATGCAACACCCAGTATAAATGAAAAGAAATCTTTTATATCTGTGTATAATTTAGCCTATAATCCACGAGCTTGAAGTTTATACCTCAGTCATCAGGCGAGAGATTAATTTGTTCTTTTATCATTCCTCATACAATTGAGTTTTCATTCCACCCATATCCAACACCACAATTTTTGCAGTCGCGGTTTATCGCTTCCAGCAAACAACTCTAGTAGCGCGCACCAAGTTGACAGATTCATTTATACCAGCACCACAATTTCTAGAAAGGAACTCATAAACACGCCCAATCTCTTTCGTAACGATAAACGGTGTGCATTTAAATAATTTAGCCTATCACCGTAATAACCTTCGTGCAATCGGGCAGCTCTCTCGGCACAAGATAAAAGGCAAAGAATAAAATAGCAGGGCACACTGTGTTCCATCCCACGCTTCATATAACCGACTCAACTTTATGTATACGCTATGAGGTCGAATGCCCACACAACTGCGGTGTTCAAACTGCTTCCAAGTGCCAATACTTCTCTACAACATTGTCGGTGTTCGTGCTTGCATGTCTTATGTTTACTTGCTATCGTTACAATGAATATCCATTTCATGAACTGTGGAGGATTTAATTAAAGAAAATAGAGAGCTATCGCAAATCTAATGAATGCAAACTAATTCAATTGAGTTGAGTGTGTATTTTCACTTGAGAATTTTGTAATTTGCTATTCTAGACGTAAAGAAACGACTGTTATATAACGTATATTTCATATTAGTGAGTGTACGAAAATTTTATGACCCGATAACTCGTAAACAAGGCAATTTTGTACATAAATAAATTTAGCTTAAACGTCTTAAAATCTAAAGATTTATCGGATTTAATTAAAAAAATGATAAAAACATGCATTTTTGTGGAGACTTCATTGCTGCGTTAGACGACAAACCGTATTTTGAATACTTAGGATTCATGAAAAACGTAATAGTCGTTACTTTCGCAGGTAACACGGCTCTAATGGCAGTGGGATCTGTTGTAGAATCTACTAGGAATCTGATGATGGCGATTGTAAGCCCATTAAGTCAGTTTTAGACAGCCAACTGTCAAAAAATAATTGTTTCCATAATCCGGTATCATATGGTTTATTTCGTAAACCATATGATTGAGTAAGTTTCTTTCCATCGAAATATGTTTAATTGTTAAATATCTATCCAATGATATAATATAGTCCAAAATGTGTCACCTTAAATCAAAATAAAAAGTACATGAGTCATATATCATATACAGGGTATAACAATGTCAGCAGCTGCTTTCCTTTGAGGTACAGAGTGTGTGTAAAGTTATTAATGAATGTTTGTAGAAAAGTATTTTTTATATTGGCGATTGAAATGGTATGTGTTATACATGTTAGTAATAAATTTTATTGTAAGATCGCATGTACGAGAAAGAACAATAAACAAAATCTTACCTATGGACACCACACAAGTGCTTGAATTTGTAGAATGTCAGTATCGTCAACACTTGTATCCTAAAAAGAACATCCAATTAGTGAAAGTGGAATTATACATATCAAGACTGCAAACTTTTACCTGCACTTTGTAGTATATATTTGCAAAGTCCTCCATAATATACAAAGAGATGAATGTACCAATATTATATCTTTTAATACCTTAGAACCATATGGAGCAAATGTTCCACAGCACACCGATAAAGGATAAGTCACAGAGGCACTAACAGTGTTAAATTAGTTGTATTTAACAATCGCACTCAATAAAACTCTAACTTATCTGCAAACACAACCAAACGGACGACGAACGGAATTCAAACTGCATGTCCCATTATTGCGCAAGCGCGATAAAAATTCTCTCGGTAGCACTTTACCATCTAGAGAGGAAAAATGCACGAGCAAAGGACAAGTTTAGATATCAGACAGTAGTTTTAATGTATAGTTATGAAATTTTATTCCTTTGAGGTAATTGTTATTATGATATTTTGAGTTTCTTTACTAAAGTATAAGATCAAGATACGCTAGGAGGTCACGTTCCGTCGAAATGTAATTTACCGTAATTTCCAGCCCATAAATCATCCGATTCGTATCTTTATTTTCGAATATACACTCTATAATGAAAGATGTGGTATGCCGACGACAGCAAACGCGTCGATATTCACACATAACACCACAATCCGCGTACACCCGAGCTCTATAATTTCCAAATCACATCGACAATATGGTATAGTGGAAGTGGCTTGTTCGCCATGTACAAACATCGGTCTGAGGATAATTACGAGTACCGGCGAAACGTAGGATCGATAAATTGCCGTATTCCTTTACACAAAGCTGATTATCGAAGTGATTTACTGCTGCAAAGTGTAAGCAACATTGCACAGAACGGGCGTCATACCCGCTCATATTTACTACGTTGCTTGAACGTAGGAGAGCGTACGAAAAATTCTCAATCATTTTTCCCATTATAAGGCAGTGTGGCCTGTGGGAATATTATGTATATAAGTATAGTGAATGGACGCGTTGTAAGATTTACATAAAGAAAATGCATAGCTCTATTTATCTTCGAAATACGTGGGAGAACGAGAGGTGTCTTACGGAGTGCTTCTTTTTATCGCGGTCCTGAAGGATTTGCATATTTATTTCATTTTTAACTCAAACACTGTTCGCCAAAATTAAAATGTAAATTTATGGAATTGCTGCTGTTGTTAAATGAAATGAAGACACCCACTGGTTTCTTACCGAAATTCTTGACTTACAAGGGACAAGAAATGTAATGTAACTTAAAGAGGTTGTGTGATTATTATTAAGGTAGATTTGATATGAAGGTCTGCATAACGTTAGTCTGAGATGAATAAAATAAAAGGGATAAACCAGTTCACTAACGATGTATTTTATTGTGGGTCTAATTGGGTAGGTTTCGAAAGTACCTTTCGTCTTCAGGCCAAGCTACAAAAAAACAATAATTTCACATTTTTAGGGGTGAACATCAAGCAATTAATATCAGATATGTGTACAAAATACGTTAATAACATACCGTCGATTTGGATGTACAAGGTGCATCATAAAGATTTCTCTTTTAGGTTATGTTACTCAGTCCGGTACAATTTGTATACTATATCTAAAAAAAGTAAAGTGCCAATTAGACCCACAATAAAAGACATCGGTAGTGAACTGGTTTATCCTTTTTATTTTATTAATGAGGTGTTAGGTTGTTTAATTTAAAAACTATGGTTAATTTAACAATCTGTTTTCTTATAGACGACTATGTTTATCAACGCCTCATTTACTATTTTTATCGTAGCCAATTATTATAGTGAAAGTTAAAGGAAAAAACACACACACACATGTTGACATCGTTTGTTCAAAGGTTTGTGCAATTTTAAGTTTACTATAAAGTCAAGTCAGTGGCAATCCTATCGACCAATTTACATACAACATATTAAAACCAAGTGGTTCAAATTCAGTACAAATTAATTAAAATTGTATTTGAAAAAATAAAAAAAATACCTTTATCTTAATAAAAAAAAAAACGAAAAACTTTCGAGTTTAGATATCAGACAATCTTTAGAAGCATATCGCGGATTTCTAATTGAATAGGTGAGTGGAAAAACAGAATAAGTCCGAATCAGGCGTTTGTGGAAAACTGAAAAAAAAAAACTGTATAATTGAGCAGCTGCGTATTTTACAAATTTGGTAAGGACTGAAAAGTTCGTTCACACACATTCACACTCCGTCACACACATTCGTAAGAAAAATCCGGGTAGGAAAAGTCCGGGTAAGCAAAGTCCGGGTAGGAAAAGTCCGGGTAAGAAAAGTCCGGGTAGGAAAAGTCCGGGTAAGAAATGTCCGGGTAAAAAAAGTCTGGGTAAGAAAAGTCCGGGTAAGAAAAGTTCATTGCGTATTTCCTGCAGTAACTTTGGCTCGCGAAATGAATATTGCGTATTTGTTGCAGTATTTGAGATACTGTCACTATAAAAGAATGCAAACTCAATACAAAACGAACAGCAGGAATAGCAGGAAAACAGAAAACCTATATTTTTTTAATGAATTTGACAGACTTTTTAATTGTCTTAGTGGTAACATAATATTGTTATGGCCTTACATAAGAACATTTTCGAGGAAGAGACAATTGAAGGTTATGAAATAAAAGTGAGAAAATCTCCGGAATGGCTCGACCGAATTTAACGAATTTTTGGAATTAATTTTGCACTTATGTGAAGTCACTGGCGTTACTATCGTTGATGCAACTTTACAGTTTTTGAGATATAACCTCAAACTTTTTTAATTTGAAATAGAACAGCCTGTATATTTTGATATTTCCTGTTACAGTCTTCCTTATTATATCACAAACATCTAGAAATGATCAAAAACCTTTATTACTAAAAATTCTAAAAATTAATAAAGTCTAAAAATTAAAAAAGAAAAAATTGATAATAAAACATTATTACATTTTCTACTGCATCTACTCTAGTTGGTTTATGAGGATTCTCAACCATTGACAACACATGTTGTTTTAAAGTTGATCGGTTTATTATTTGTTGTTATTTTTATGTTATCAATTTTTTCTTTGTTCTGTTTTAGACCTAAGTAATGAAGGTTTTAGTTAATTTCTAGATATTTTTGATATAATACTGTAACAAGCGTAGTAACATTGAATACGCAATGGAAGACTGTAACAGAAAATGTCAAAACATACAGGCTGTTCTATTTCAAATTCAAAAGTTTGAGGTTATATCTCAGAAACTGGAAACATTGCATCAACGATAATAACGCCAGTGACTTCACATGGTTGCAAAATACTTAATTCCAAAATTTTTTAATTATATTACTTAAGTTGTCAAAAATACAACAATTGTTTAGCCAGCCAATCACTTACTTTCAATTATTTAACTATTTAACAAATTAAGTTTTATTAAACCAAAATCTTGCAAACATTTAAGCTAACATCATATATTTAATTCATTAGCAACCGGGCGTTTGTTGATTTCGTTCCCCTAGCAACCGCTTTTACTCCTCCACCAAAAACTTTCACACCAAAAAACCTAAACGAAAACCTCTTTTTCTTCTCAGGGCCTCCAACGGGGACATCAACGCCATCGAGAACAACGACAAACCGCGCCTAGCGCCGTCCGCGCGCCAAGTACATCCCGTTGCGGAGGAAAAAGCCCAGCTGCTCGCGTACGAGAAACGTTCTAGCGCAGTGGAAACGCGCCCTAAGCGACCTAGCATCGACCTGAACGCCAGTCCGCCGCCCTACCGCAAGAGGGCCAGCGTGGAGTCGAACCCCAGCCCTACTTCCTACCCTCTCGCGCCGAATATCATAGTGGAGGGAGGGAGGATCGAGTTCGCGAAACCTACGATAGATGGCGCTGTCGATGGAGGCGTCCCGACGCCGGAATCGATTCCAAGGGTTAGCGGAAGGATTACCGTGACGCGAGGGCAGCAAACTGACGAAGATGGGGTCGAGAAGTTGGATGATGCTAAGGTAGGTGGCGCTAGTTGTGTAGGATTTTTTAGTTTGGGGGTTTGGGGGGGGGGGAAATGTGGTGGAGGGGGAATTATGTTTTGAAAGATGACAAATATTGGTAAATTGAATCAAGCCTTTACAATTATTATTATTATTACATTCTTTGGAAACGTATTGACTAATTTGTTTTTATAAATTTCCAGTTTTCTTGTGGTTTGTGCAATTTTCACTGTAAATAATTGTTTTGGTAAATTACCGCTGAAACTAAAATTATTACTTTCAAATGTTAAGTTACCACGTAATTAAAAATTCAAAATGCTAAATTATATTTTCTTAAATTACCGGATATTTCAAAATTTAAGATGATTAATTACCGATGACAGTAAGTTAGGTCAATAAAAATGTAAGGTGTAACCTTAAAAGTCTTTTCATGATTTAAAATAGTAGCAATTTATTATTAAAATGAAAGCAAGGACTGTAATAAAAATACTATTTATACCAGCAATTTCTAAAAGAACAGTCTAACATCATAAATATACCATTTTTTCATCCGGTTCACCAGAAATTTTTTTAAATCGAGAATTCGATAGTAGGTAAATGGATTTAAAATTTTTGTTATTGGCTCCACTGAATCGTTCTCTCCCTTTCCACCCTCTATTCATTCAATTCAAAAAGATGACCTATGTCTCAAATAATATCATGCGGCAGTTGAATTGACTTGACGAGTGGAAATGGGCTTTAATAACAAAAGACTATCAAAATTTACCGGTGTTAAAAATATCTGGATTAAAATATTATTATTGTTTGTGAAACCGGACAGAAAAGTAATAAAATACAAATAAAAAATAAACCATTTAAGCCCTAAATTATGGTAATAAAATGTCGGTAAATTACCATTAATTACGGGAATTGATTTGGTAATTTGTCCGGTAAATTACGCTTTTACATTCGTCGGGATGAATAATTATCGAACTAATTATTATCAAACAATAAATTCAATCGTCATTAATTCATTACATTACACATGTATTATACACAATGTATTTTTCTGCGGAGCAACAACATTCGGCGTAGTTATGTTATGTAAGTTATGTTACGTCCACAGAATAACAATTTTTTGTCCAGCAGCTTTTCGAGAACTTGAAACGTGTTTGGATATCCTCGTTTGTAATCAACTGTTTATATTTTACGTATTTTCAGGTATATTTGACTTATCTTCAAAATACTACTCTCACATTCCTACTTATTATTCACATTATAAAAGTTATATAAGTGAATATATATATATATACAGGGTGAGTCACTAGAGTCGCGGTGGTAGATATAGCAATTATCTTTAGAGATGGAAAAAAATATTTAATACAAAAGTTTTTTTGGCATATCATTTTCTACAACGTAAAATTATTTTCATTTATACTGGGTGTTGCATTTAGGCGTAGCAGAAAATAAATTAACTTTTTTAAATGGAATGCCCTGTATATTATAACATATTATGATTGCGAAGAAAATTCTCTTACTAATTGTATCAGGTGATATTGACGTAAAGCTAATAGTTTCTGCAATATTCAATTTTTTGTTAAAAAAATGGCCGTTGCAGGCCTCTTCCGAAAACTACATAATAGCGTCATTTTTGCAGATATTTTCTTACAACTTTGTCAGAAAATAACCAATACTAATAGGGAGGTGATAGTGCCCAAAAAAATTTGATGCGCTATACAGGGTGTTCCTAGCACCTAATCAATTTTAATATTTTTCAAATGGCTTTTTCTTGAGTTTTTTAAATGGAACGCCCTGTATATTATTTGCTGGTTGCATTTCCCATTAAGTTGCCTTTAATTTATATTAAGTGTGGCATATACATATTTGTACCCGTTTTCGTGATATTTGGAATTTAAAGAAAATGTGTAATAAAGTATACCAATACAGTGCTTTAATATTACACCCTGTATAATTGAGTTAGTTTTTTTCATGTATTTTGTTATAATATAAATAAATTATAAATGTTGGTAAAGTTAAAAATGCTATTTTTTATAAAGATACATTTAAATAGCAGAGTTACGCTAATATTTTAAGTTAGCTTAGATTTACTTAACCTCGTTGTCATGGAAACAAAAACAAATAACATACGTGTAGTTATTGCTGTCAACAGACTTAATATAGCTAACCAACATTTGTAATCTCTGTTAACGATGAATTTTAATTATACTAAAGAGGAACTGATAAATATTATTTACATCTATGGAGAAGCCGGCAAAAACGCTCTACTGGCCTCAAGAATTTACGCTCAGCGATATCCCGAAAGACGGCATCCCGATGCAAGAACAATTAATAGAGTTCGGGAACGTTTTGAATCAACAGGTACTATTACTTACAAAAAAAGAAAAAGAACAAAAGCGGCGACACATGAAGAGAATGAATTTCTGGTAGTTGCTAGTGTGGTAGAAAATCCATACTCAAGCACTAGACAAATAAGAAATCAAGGAATAACCCAATCATCTGTGTCCAGAATAATACGGCGACACAAGTATCATCCATATCATGTGCAACATGTACAGGAATTGAGCGAAAACGATTTAGAAAAGAGATTAAATTTTTGTAATTGGGCAGCTGCTAAAATTCAACAACAAGCAAATTTTTTTGACTTTGTTCTTTTTACTGATGAAGCTAGGTTTCATAAAAATGCGTATGTTAACCAACATAACTTCCATTTTTATGCAACAGAAAATCCTCGCATTATCAGTCCTTTGGACCATCAACATAGATGGTCACTCAATGTATGGGGTGGAATAGTAGGTACCAATTTGCTAGGGCCTTACTTTTTGAGGGTTCCATAAATGGTCAAAGGTACTTACATTTTCTTAACAACCATCTACATGAATATTTAGATGATTTGCCGCTTAATATTCGCCAAAACTTAATTTTCCATCACGACGGAGCCCCACCCCACTTTAGTCTGAACGTAAGACAATTTTTGAACAACCAATACCCCAACAAATGGATTGGAAGAGGAGGCCCTACGTTATGGCCGCCAAGATCTCCTGATCTAAATAAGTTGGATTTTTTTTTGTGGGGTCATGTTAAGGAATTAGTATACCAGACACCACCTACCACACAAGACGATATGAAGATTAGAATAAGAAATGTTTTTGCTGACATCAGAGAAAATAAGAGAGAGATGTTAAGAAATACTTCGAGATCTTTTACCCATCGGATTAATGCTTGTAGAAGACAAAATGGAGGGCATTTTGAACACCTACCAAATCAATAACTACTTGTTGTTTTATCTTTAATTGTTATAGTTTTTTACTAGTTTTATGTTAATGCTTATCAAGTTTAAAAAATAGTTGAATAAATGTTATTAGTTGTGGTTTCTCTTAATTATTTGTTTTTATTTAATTTTTAGTTGTCTCAAATTATATTAATTTTTCATATGGAGTAACTAAATGGTAATTCCATGTACTTTTCAATTTATTTTGAGCAATTCTGTCAGTTTTTTAATTCAACAAAAGTATTTTCTTCCTTTCTATGTTCTCTTTACAAAAAAAAATCATTAAAAAAGAACCATGTTATGCAGGGTGTAATATTAAAGCACTGTATTGTATACTTTATTACACATTTTCTTTAAATTCCAAATATCACGAAAACGGGTACAAATATGTATATGCCACACGATATAAATTAAAGGCAACTTAATGGGAAATGCAACCAGCAAATAATATACAGGGCGTTCCATTTAAAAAACTCAAGAAAAAGTCATTTGAAAAATATCAAAATTGATTAGGTGCTAGGAATACCCTGTATAGCGCATCAAATTTCTTTGGGCACTATCACCTCCCTATTAGTATTGGTTATTTTCTGACATAGTTGTAAGAAAATATCTGCAAAAATGACGCTATTACGTAATTTTCGGAAAAGGCCTGCAACGGCCATTTTTTTAATAAAAAATTGAATATTGCAGAAACTATTTGCTTTACGTCAATATCACCTGATACAATTATTAAGACAATTTTCTTCGCAATCATAATATGTTATAATATACAGGGCATTCCATTTAAAAAAGTTAATTTATTTTCTGCTACGCCTAAATGCAACACCCAGTATAAATGAAAATAATTTTACGTTGTAAAAAATGATATGCCAAACAACTTTTGTATTAAATATTTTTTTCCATCTCTAAAGATAATTGCTATATCTACCACCGCGACTCTAGTGACTCACCCTGTATATATATATATATATATATATATATATATATATATATATATATATATTCCTAATAAGTGGTGTCTTTGATTCAAACTAGTTTATTTTTATTTTGTCTAGCAGTAAACTAAAACCGATCAAGCCAAATAACCAAATCCTCTGATACACAATCCTGCAATATAAATCCTAGCACTAAATCTCGACTTGGAGTCGACTCCAGTCACTTTGGCACAGCAAATACCGGAGTTTACAGTTTGTAAAAACACCGAACCGGCTCACTGCCAAAACGTGAACCGTAATCCTTACAAACAATCCCTTTTGTCGGATCGCGTTCGATAGCATCCACTTTTCACAAATTCCCCGTCTCCACGTAGGGTACGTATAGAACGTTTCTATTTACTCGTCTCCCAGATTAAATTGCCTCCGTATTATTTCACGGAACCGGGAGCAAATGTCTACCCCGTGATAAGACAATACAATATAAATGATGCAGCGTTTTCTGCGAGAGAATTTCGCGATCCGGAAGATAAACGATTCTGTCACGGCAGATGATAGATAAACTGCTAATGGTTGTTCTCGCCATGCATAAGCTCCCTTGTGTTTGTTTGTTCGTCGAGAATTTTCATCGCGGAATGGTGTTCGTGGTTTATTTTGTCTTGCTTATCTACTTAAGTAAATACGCAGAGAAAAAGGGTCTCAAGCGCTCTATTACAAACATTGTTGCATAAGTCTCTTACATACCTCAAATTCTAGGTTCTAAAAGTTCTAGTAGCCGTCAGACCCTCCGAGTTTTGCCCCATCGACATGAAGCCCTAAATCGCGATAATATCCGTTCGAATAGGAAACGTATTTCATTCAGTTCCTGCAGCAAAATGCCTATAACTTTTGCAAAAATTCTTGCATAAATTTCTATCATACCTCAAATTATAGGTAATTAAAAGTTCTAGTAGCCGCCAGACCCTCAGAGTTTTGCCCCATCGACATGAAGCCCTAAATCGCGATAATGTCCGTTCGAATAGGAAACGTATTTCATTCAGTTTCTGCAGCAAAATGTCTATAACTTTTGCAAAAATCCTTGCATAAATTTCTATCATACCTCAAATTGTAGGTAATTAAAAGTTCTAGTAGCAGTCAGACCCTCAGAGTTTTGCCCCCTCGACATGAAGCCCTAAAT
This sequence comes from Aphodius sticticus, assembly GCA_963966075.1. NCBI lineage: Eukaryota > Metazoa > Arthropoda > Insecta > Coleoptera > Scarabaeidae > Aphodius > Aphodius sticticus. The sequence continues at coordinate 77,535,018 of OZ014509.1, forward strand.
CGCGATAATGTCCGTTCGAATAGGAAACTTATTTCATTCAGTTCCTGCAGCAAAATGTCTATAACTTTTGCAAAAATTCTTGCATAGATTTCTATCATACCTCAAATTGTAGGTAATTAAAAGTTCTAGTAGCCGTCAGACCCTCAGAGTTTTGCCCCCTCGACATGAAGTCCGAAATCGCGATAATGTCCGTTCGAATAGGAAGCGTATTTCATTCAGTTCCTGCAGCAAAATGTATATAACTTTTGCAAAAATTCTTGCATAAATTTCTATCATACCTCAAATTGTAGGTAATTAAAAGTTATAGTAGCCGCCAGACCCTCAGAGTTTTGCCCCATCGACATGAAGCCCTAAATCGCGAAAATGTCCGTTCGAATAGGAAACGTATTTCATTCAGTTCCTGCAGCAAAATGCCTATAACTTTTGCAAAAATTCTTGCATAAATTTCTATCATACCTCAAATTGTAGGTAATTAAAAGTTCTAGTAGCAGTCAGACCCTCAGAGTTTTGCCCCCTCGACATGAAGCCCTAAATCGCGATAATGTCCGTTCGAATAGGAAACTTATTTCATTCAGTTCCTGCAGCAAAATGTCTATAACTTTTGCAAAAATTCTTGCATAGATTTCTATCATACCTCAAATTGTAGGTAATTAAAAGTTCTAGTAGCCGTCAGACCCTCAGAGTTTTGCCCCCTCGACATGAAGCCCTAAATCGCGATAATGTCCGTTCGAATAGGAAACGTATTTCATTCAGTTCCTGTAGCAAAATGCCTATAACTTTTGCAAAAATACTTGCATAAATTTCTATCATACCTCAAATTGTAGGTAATTAAAAGTTCTGGTAGCCGTCAGACCCTCAGAGTTTTGCTCCCTCGACATGAAGCCCTAAATCGCGATAATGTCCGTTCGAATAGGAAACGTATTTCATTCAGTTCCTGTACCAAAATGTCTATAACTTTTGCAAAAATTCTTGCATAAATTTCTATAATACCTCAAATTTTAGGTAATTAAAAGTTCTAGTAGCCGCCAGACCCTCAGAGTTTTGCCCCCTCGATATGAAGCCCTAAATCGCGTTAATGTCCGTTCGAATAGGAAACGTATTTAATTCAGTTCCCGCAGCAAAATGCCTATAACTTTTGCAAAAATTCTTGCATAAATTTCTATCATACCTCAAATAGTAGGTAATTAAAAGTTCTGGTAGCCGTCAGACCGTCAGAGTTTTGCCCCCTCGAAATGAAGCCCTAAATCGCGATAATGTCCGTTCGAATAGGAAACGTATTTCATTCAGCTCCTGCAGCAAAATGCCTATAACTTTTGCAAAAATTCTTATATAAATTTCTATCATACCTCAATTGTAGGTAATTAAAAGTTCTAGTAGCTGTCAGACCCTCAGAGTTTTGCCCCCTCGACAAAAAATTATTTCTTATTATTTAATTTATTTAAGACAGTCTGGTAGTGTACTTTCACATGCATTTGGATAGGCGAAATGGGGAAGACGCTTCCAGCTAAAAAAACAATTGATCGGTCTGATTCCTTTTTTGTAACATAACCTATTCGTCTTGCTAAACGACCCAATATATCAATGTTTTTCAATGCGGCGTACACGAGCGTTGAACGAGTAGGAAGACCAGGGCAGACAAAGAACTAAATTCCTTCTGGTTCTTTTTGCTTATACCCGCATGAGGGATATCTACGACGGCGTAGGATTCGACGAAAATTTGATATTTGATTCGATTTACGAGGGAGCGAGAATAGACGGTGAAATGGAGGGAAGCACAATATAACAGTCCGAAAATTTACTGTTACGGATCTGATTGGAAATATCCGCAGAGAGCGGCGTGTCCCTTGCGGCCGTATTACCGGATAATATATCGGTTTAATATATTAAAACTGGTTTCGGTTCTCTTCGGATCTTTTAATGTGCCGATATACCTTGTAATGTACGATTCTTTACGAGAAATATTCCAATTAAAGGAATTTCGGTAGTAACACATGAAACTCCCACAACGGGAAATGCTGGTTTTTTAATTTATCAAAATAGCCATATTTTCTTTATAAAACATCAAAAAATCATAACTCTAGAAATAATTGAAGAATTTTTATGAAACTTGCTACAATTGTTTATTATGCATCAATAAACAGTATAAAGGCCATAGTAACACATGAAACCCCTTCAACGGGAAATGCTGATTTTTTTAATTTATCAAAATAGCCTTATTTTCTTTATAAAGCATCAAAAAATCATAACTCTAGAAATAATTGAAGTATTTTTATGAAACTTGCTACGATTGTTTATTATGCATCAATAAACAGTATAAAGCTCATAGTAACACATGAAACCCCCTCAACGGGAAATGCAGATTTTTTTAATTTATCAAAATAGCCATAGGTTCTTTATAAATCATCAAAAAATCATAACTCTAGAAATAATTGACGAATTTTTATGAAACTTGCTTCAATTGTTTATTATGCATCAATAAACAGTATAAAGGCCATAGTAACACATGAAACTCCCACAACGGGAAATGCTGGTTTTTTAATTTATCAAAATAGCCTTATTTTCTTTATAAAGCATCAAAAAATCATAACTCTAGAAATAATTGAAGGATTTTTATGAAACTTGCTGCGATTGTTTATTATGCATCAATAAACAGTATAAAGCTCATAGTAACACATGAAACCCCCTCAACGGGAAATGCAGATTTTTTTAATTTATCAAAATAGCCATACGTTCTTTATAAATCATCAAAAAATCATACCTCTAGAAATAATTGACGAATTTTTATGAAACTTGCTACGATTGTTTATTATGCATCTATAAACAGAATAAAGGCCATACTAACACATGAAACCCCCTCAACGGGAAATGCTGATTTTTTTAATTTATCGAAATAGCCTTATTTTCCTTATAAAAGATCAAAAAATCATAACTCTTGAAATAATTGAAGAATTTTTATGTAGCTTGCTACGATTGTTTATTATGCATCAATAAACAGTATAAAGGCCATAGTAACACATGAAAGCCCCTCGACAGGAAATGCTGATTTTTTTTTATATATCAACATAGCCATATTTTCTTTATAAGGCATCAAAAAATCATACCTCTAGAAATATTGAAGACATTTTATAAAACTTGCCATTTATAAACAGTATAAAGCTCATAGTAACACATGAAACCCCGTCAACGGGAAATGCTGATTTTTTTAATTTATCAAAATAGCCATATTTTCTTTATAGAACATCAAAAAATAGAAATAATCAAAGAATTTGTATGAAACTTGCTACGATTGTTTATTATGCATCAATAAACAGTATAAATGCCATAGTAACACATGAAACCCCCTCAACGGGAAATGCTGATTTTTTTAGTTTATCAAAATAGCCATATTTTCTTTATAAAACATCAAAAAATCATAACTCTAGAAATAATTGAAGAATTTTTATGAAACTTGCTACGATTGTTTATTATGCATCAATAAACAGTATAAATGCCATAGTAACACATGAAACTCCCTCAACGGGAAATGCTGATTTTTTTAGTTTATCAAAATAGCCATATTTTCTTTATAAAACATCAAAAAATCATAACTCTAAAAATAACCGAAGAATTTTTATGATACTTGCTACGATTGTTTATTATGCATCAATAAACAGTATAAAGGCCCTAGTAACACATGAAACTCCCTCAACGGGAAATGCTGGTTTTTTAATTTATCAAAATAGCCATATTTTCTTTATAAAACATCAAAAAATCATAACTCTAGAAATAATTGACGAATTTTTATGAAACTTGCTACGATTGTTTATTATGCATCAATAAGCAGTATAAAGGCCATAGTAACACATGAAGCCCCGTCAACGGGAAATGCTGATTTTTTTAATTTATCAAAACGGCCATATTTTCTTTATAAAGCATCAAAAAATCATAACTCTAGAAATAATTGAAGAATTTTTATGAAACTTGCTACGATTGTTTATTATGCTTCAATAAACAGAATAAAGGCCATACTAACACATGAAACCCCGTCAACGGGAAACGATGATTTTTTTAATTTATCAAAATAGCCATATTTTCTTTATAAAACATCAAAAAATCATAACTCTAGAAATAATTGAAGAATTTTTATGAAACTTGCTACGATTGTTTATTATCCATCAATAAATACTATAAAGACCATAGTAACACATGAGACCCCCTCAAAGAGAAATGCCGATTTTTTAATTTATCAAAATAGCCATATTTTCTTTATAAACATTAAAAAATCATAACTCTAGACATAATTGACGAATTTTTATGAAACTTGCTACGATTGTTTATTATGCATCAATAAGCAGTATAAAGGCCATAGTAACACATGAAGCCCCGTCAACTGGAAATGCTGATTTTTTTAATTTATCAAAACGGCCATATTTTCTTTATAAAGCATCAAAAAATCATAACTCTAGAAATAATTGAAGAATTTTTATGAAACTTGCTACGATTGTTTATTATGCATCAATAAACAGAATAAAGGCCATACTAACACATGAAACCCCGTCAACGGGAAACGATGATTTTTTTAATTTATCAAAATAGCCATATTTTCTTTATAAAACATCAAAAAATCATAACTCTAGAAATAATTGAAGAATTTTTATAAAACTTGCTACGATTATTTATTATGCATCAATAAATAGTATAAAGCTCATAGTAACACGTGAAACCCCGTCAACGGGAAACGATGATTTTTTTAATTTATCAAAATAGCCATATTTTCTTTATAAAACATCAAAAAATCACAAGTCTAGAAATAATTGAAGAATTTTTATAAAATTTGCTACGATTGTTTATTATCCATCAATAAACAGTATAAAGGCCATAGTAACACATGAAACCCTCTCAACGGGAAATGCTGATTTTTTTAATTTATCAAAATAGCCATATTTTCTTTATAAAACATCAAAAAATCATAACTCTAGAAATAATTGAAGAATTTTTATGAAACTTGCTACGATTGTTTATTATCCATCAATAAATACTATAAAGACCATAGTAACACATGAGACCCCCTCAAAGAGAAATGCCGATTTTTTAATTTATCAAAATAGCCATATTTTCTTTATAAAAATTAAAAAATCATAACTCTAGAAATAATTGACGAATTTTTATGAAACTTGCTGCGATTGTTTATTATGCATCAATAAGCAGTATAAAGGCCATAGTAACACATGAAGCCCCGTCAACGGGAAATGCTGATTTTTTTAATTTATCAAAACGGCCATATTTTCTTTATAAAGCATCAAAAAATCATAACTCTAGAAATAATTGAAGAATTTTTATGAAACTTGCTACGATTGTTTATTATGCTTCAATAAACAGAATAAAGGCCATACTAACACATGAAACCCCGTCAACGGGAAACGATGATTTTTTTAATTTATCAAAATAGCCATATTTTCTTTATAAAACATCAAAAAATCATAACTCTAGAAATAATTGAAGAATTTTTATAAAACTTGCTACGATTATTTATTATGCATCAATAAATAGTATAAAGCTCATAGTAACACGTGAAACCCCGTCAACGGGAAACGATGATTTTTTTAATTTATCAAAATAGCCATATTTTCTTTATAAAACATCAAAAAATCACAAGTCTAGAAATAATTGAAGAATTTTTATAAAATTTGCTACGATTGTTTATTATCCATCAATAAACAGTATAAAGGCCATAGTAACACATGAAACCCTCTCAACGGGAAATGCTGATTTTTTTAATTTATCAAAATAGCCATATTTTCTTTATAAAACATCAAAAAATCATAACTCTAGAAATAATTGAAGAATTTTTATGAAACTTGCTACGATTGTTTATTATCCATCAATAAATACTATAAAGACCGTAGTAACACATGAGACCCCCTCAAAGAGAAATGCCGATTTTTTAATTTATCAAAATAGCCATATTTTCTTTATAAACATTAAAAAATCATAACTCTAGAAATAATTGACGAATTTTTATGAAACTTGCTACGATTGTTTATTATGCATCAATAAGCAGTATAAAGGCCATAGTAACACATGAAGCCCCGTCAACGGGAAATGCTGATTTTTTTAATTTATCAAAACGGCCATATTTTCTTTATAAAGCATCAAAAAATCATAACTCTAGAAATAATTGAAGAATTTTTATGAAACTTGCTACGATTGTTTATTATGCTTCAATAAACAGAATAAAGGCCATACTAACACATGAAACCCCGTCAACGGGAAACGATGATTTTTTTAATTTATCAAAATAGCCATATTTTCTTTATAAAACATCAAAAAATCATAACTCTAGAAATAATTTTTTTTTTTTTTTTTTTTTTTTTTTATTTTGTTCAAACACAGAGTGTTTGTGACATAACACCTAGTCAATGACTAACAAGTTATTTTCACTTAACCTAAACTGATAAAATAATGAGTGTTTCTACAATTTTGCCCATTGGCCCAAGTTGTTTTAGTCTGACAGTTTTTACCACTCAAGTAGACGGCGGTTGTTTTCACCTACACTATCACTGTGAATACACTACGGGTGCTCTGCTTTTAGTCACTCCCGCACTAGTTCGAATGGTTTAGTTCTTTTCAGCCGACGCACTAGCGCACTGTTGTCTAGCAGCTGGATGGCTTCAATGTTGTCGTGGTGGAGTAGACGATCCTCGTGCTTCTTAGCAAATTTTGATATTTCGGTAGTTACCATCTCCATGCGAAGGTCCCGATGAAGATTGGTGTTTTTGATGTACCATGGTGCACCAACAATGGCCCTTAGAACTTTATTTTGGAACCTCTGAATGAGGTTGATATTGGACTGCTTAGTGCATCCCCACAACTGTATTCCATACACCCATACTGGCTTTAATATTTGCTTGTATAGTAGGAGCTTATTTTGCACCGACAGGGCTGACCTCCGTCCCATTAGCCAATACATTTTGCGGAATTTTAGGTCGAGTTCGTCCCGCTTTTTCTTGACATGTACTTTCCATCTAAGCTTGGCATCCAGTGTCATGCCAAGGTATTTCGCTGTATCCGCGTATGGAATATCGTTCCCATTCATGGTTACTGGAATATAGTTAACTCTCTTATTGGTGTAGTTTACATGCGTGGATTTTCCTTCATTTAGTTTGATGCGCCATTTCTTTGTCCAAAGATTGATTTTGTTTGCAGCTATCTGTAATTTTTCAGTTGCTTCTTCGACACTGTCACTAATCGCCAAAATAGCCGTGTCGTCTGCAAATGTTGCCACTGTGCTTTCTCCCGGAACAGGAATATCATAAGTATACAGTAGGTACAAAAGTGGTCCCAATACACTTCCTTGTGGTACTCCGGCATTGATATTGCGTAGCGAGGAGTATTCGTCATCTTGTTTCACCCTGAAGTGACGGTCCTTCAGATATGATTTTAACAGTTCTGTATATTCACTAGGAAGCTGCTGTTCCAGTTTCTCAAAGAGTCCATCATGCCACACCTTATCGAAAGCCTGAGCCACGTCTAAAAATATTGCTGAGCAAATTTTCTTTTCCTCAAGAGCCTTTTCTATAACGTCAGTAATTCGGTGTACCTGATCGATTGTTGAATGTCGAGCTCGAAAGCCGAATTGATGAGATGGAATAGTTTGATTTTCCTCAAGAATTGGGTATATTCTCTTTATAAGTAATTTCTCAAACAGTTTTGAAATGGTTGGTAATAAAGATATAGGTCTATAGGAGGTTACATCATTTGGCGGTTTCCCGGGTTTGGGTATCATGATGACCTCGGCCACTTTCCAGAATGAGGGCACATATCTTAACCTAAGTGCAGCGTTGAACAAATTTAACAATTTTATTACGGCTTTTCTCGGTAGCTGCTTCAGCAGGGCTCCTGATATCAGATCAAATCCCGGTGCCTTTTTCGAACTGAGGTTTGTTTTGATTTCGGTCATTAGTTCTTTTGGTGAAATATGGGGTATAGGCTTTGACTCCAGTGCTGTCCAGGTGATAGACTCGGGAAGTTCAGGGGTATGAGTTTCATTCGGTGTAAATGTCTTTTCCAAGTGATCGGCAAAGAGATCGGCCTTATCCTTGTTACTTCTGGCCCAAGATCGATCTTCCTTTCTTATCGGGGGAATTTGCATTATCGGTCGCTTTATGTTTTTGATGGTTTTCCATAGAGAGTAGTCCGTAGCAGAGTCATTGCTTAGCCCCTCCAAGTACCGACCAATAGTTTGCTGTTTGATTTCTTCGGTAAGTTTGCGAAGTTTCCATACCATATTATTTAGTTCTGTCTTAACTATGGGGTCTCTTGTAGTTTGCCAACGTTTGCGAACTTTTCTCTTCTTTGCTATCAATTCTCTGACTTCTAAAGGATAAATGTTGCTATTCTTGATATGGTAACTTATTTGGGGTGTAGCTAACCACGCAGCTTCCTGTACATCGCCGTGGAATCTCTGCACTGCGTCTTCCAATTCTTCGGGAGTTTTGAGTGAAACTGACAAGTTGATGTTCTGCTCTAGGCTTGCTTTGAATGCTTCCCAGTTTGTAGCTTTAGTTGTCAGAGCTGGTCTTCTTTCTTTTCTAATTACCGATTGACTTAGAGTTAAGATAATTGGTGTATGGTCAGAGTCAAGATCTAGTTCCTCGGTGATATCAATGAAGCTAGATGACAGATTTTTTATTACAAAAAAGTCTATTAGATCTGGAATCTTGTTTCTGTCAGTAGGCCAATAAGTTGGCTTACCTGTTGAGTGGACTTCGCATCTGTAGCTTTGGATTGCATGTAGCAATTCTCTTCCCTTTGTTGTAGTTAGCCGTGAACCCCAATATGTATTCTTGGAATTAAAGTCTCCCCCAAGTATGAACTTCCCAGAAAAAGTCTGCAAAAGATCTAGATACTGTGTTCTCTTAATGTTGTGCCTCGGAGGTGAATAAAGAGCTCCAATCGATATTACTCCACATTTTGTTTTGACTCTAACGGACGTAACTTGAAATTCTTCTTTTTCGATTTTCTCGTCCTCATGATGAGATATATTATTTTTAATTAATACTGCGCTTCCTCCTCTTGCGCAATTGCTGGGGTGAATAGCGTGATAGAGTGTGAAGTCTCGAAGTTTTAGGTAGGATTCTTTTGTGAAATGAGTTTCTGATATTAGGCAAATATCAATTTTATGTTCAATTAAAAATGTGTGTAGGGTATTTCTGTGTTGTAATAGCCCGTTAGCGTTCCAGGAAAGTATGCGGAGACAATCAGCCATTTTTATGGAATTTTTCAAGCTTGTCGAGTCTGGCAACAATGGATTTTGTAACATTTTCCTGTTTATTCAGTTTTTCCAGTATTAATTGCAGTGTTTTGCTGATTTCTGGAAGATTGTTTACGGTTTGGTCCATTTTTACCTCATTGCTTTCTATTTCTATTGGCTTAGAACTAGAGGTCGACTTACCATTTACTATGTTGGCAAAAGACTGCTCACCAGATACCTCTTTTGCCTTGATTATTTTCCTGTTTATTTGCTTTGTTTTCTGCTGTTCCGGGGGAGAGTTTTTCTTAAAATTGGCGTTTTTAATCTTTTGAAGTTCAATCGGAACTACACAACCCCTGTAGTTTGCAGGATGACCTTTACCGCAATTATAGCATTTTGCGGGTTCCTCTTTTGCCTTTGTGCAGTTCTGGGTATCGTGCTCTCCAGCACATTTTACGCATCTGGGGTCTTTGTGGCAGTATCCACGAGTGTGGCCCCACGCTTGGCAATTCTTACATTGTGGCAACAATTTAGGTTTTTTCAGTGGAGATATTTCGACTCTCATTCCCATTATATCAGTTATTGCAAAGATTTTGTTGATATCTTCGGTCTTGTCGAAAGATAGCATGAAGATCGGTAAAGGATCTTTTGTTTTTCTTTTTAAAATATTAGTTACATCTAAAATTTTATATTTTTTTCCCTTCAGATCTTCAATTATCTTTTCCTTACTGCAGGTTTTATGCAGTTTTTTTACTACCACTTTAATTGGTCTATCTTGCTTATTTTCGTAAGATGACCAGTTTAGTTTTCCTTCCTCGAGAAGGTTGGTGATTATCTTGTAATTGTCGATTGCATCAACATTAACTTTTAGTACGCCACTGTTTAGTAACGTTATTTTATACTTATTTTCAATTTTGGTATTTAGCAGCTCATATACTTGCTCATATTTAGTCACATCGTATATCATTATCGGTGGAGGTTTGTGTTCTCTCACCTTTTTTTCCTGTGAGTTTTGTTGTTGTTTTTGTTCTTGATTGTGTTCTGATGAGTGGCGTGGGGGGGTTATAGAAGAATCTGAGCAAGTCGAAGTATCCATTTTCTTCCTCTTAGTATTGTTCCCTTTGCCCCGTTTAAGAATCCACTCAGTTTCTTTGGCTACTTCATCCTCATCAGTGAAATATTCCATTACATCTGGTTTCGATTGTACCGCATTTTCTGCGTCCTTCTTTTCTTTGTCATTGAATTTTTGTTGGAGTTCATGGAGTTGCTTTTGCAATTGCTTCAAAGCAGATTCCAACTCGGTTTTGGCAGATCTTTCTTTTTGCAACTCTTTGTATAGCAAATGCTCATTTTCTGTTTTTATTTCGATGGTTTGCGACGACATTTTTTACACTTTAAATTGCACGCGTATTAAACGCGTACTCAGCACAACACTTAGCAGTTCAATTAACTCAGTTTGACACACATTCCGAAGCGCGGTTTGATTACGCACACAGTTACATGATATAAGTTTAGTTATATTGCTGATTGACAGAAATATATTCCTCGCTCACAAACAATTAAAACTTGATTGCAAAACACGTCCGATCACTTCGACTGCACGATTACAATGAAGAATAGAAATAATTGAAGAATTTTTATAAAACTTGCTACGATTATTTATTATGCATCAATAAATAGTATAAAGCTCATAGTAACACGTGAAACCCCGTCAACGGGAAACGATGATTTTTTTAATTTATCAAAATAGCCATATTTTCTTTATAAAACATCAAAAAATCATAACTCTAGAAATAATTGAAGAATTTTTATAAAACTTGCTACGATTATTTATTATGCATCAATAAATAGTATAAAGCTCATAGTAACACGTGAAACCCCGTCAACGGGAAACGATGATTTTTTTAATTTATCAAAATAGCCATATTTTCTTTATAAAACATCAAAAAATCACAAGTCTAGAAATAATTGAAGAATTTTTATAAAATTTGCTACGATTGTTTATTATCCATCAATAAACAGTATAAAGGCCATAGTAACACATGAAACCCTCTCAACGGGAAATGCTGATTTTTTTAATTTATCAAAATAGCCATATTTTCTTTATAAAACATCAAAAAATCATAACTCTAGAAATAATTGAAGAATTTTTATGAAACTTGCTACGATTGTTTATTATCCATCAATAAATACTATAAAGACCATAGTAACACATGAGACCCCCTCAAAGAGAAATGCCGATTTTTTAATTTATCAAAATAGCCATATTTTCTTTATAAAAATTAAAAAATCATAACTCTAGAAATAATTGACGAATTTTTATGAAACTTGCTGCGATTGTTTATTATGCATCAATAAGCAGTATAAAGGCCATAGTAACACATGAAGCCCCGTCAACGGGAAATGCTGATTTTTTTAATTTATCAAAACGGCCATATTTTCTTTATAAAGCATCAAAAAATCATAACTCTAGAAATAATTGAAGAATTTTTATGAAACTTGCTACGATTGTTTATTATGCTTCAATAAACAGAATAAAGGCCATACTAACACATGAAACCCCGTCAACGGGAAACGATGATTTTTTTAATTTATCAAAATAGCCATATTTTCTTTATAAAACATCAAAAAATCATAACTCTAGAAATAATTGAAGAATTTTTATAAAACTTGCTACGATTATTTATTATGCATCAATAAATAGTATAAAGCTCATAGTAACACGTGAAACCCCGTCAACGGGAAACGATGATTTTTTTAATTTATCAAAATAGCCATATTTTCTTTATAAAACATCAAAAAATCACAAGTCTAGAAATAATTGAAGAATTTTTATAAAATTTGCTACGATTGTTTATTATCCATCAATAAACAGTATAAAGGCCATAGTAACACATGAAACCCTCTCAACGGGAAATGCTGATTTTTTTAATTTATCAAAATAGCCATATTTTCTTTATAAAACATCAAAAAATCATAACTCTAGAAATAATTGAAGAATTTTTATGAAACTTGCTACGATTGTTTATTATCCATCAATAAATACTATAAAGACCATAGTAACACATGAGACCCCCTCAAAGAGAAATGCCGATTTTTTAATTTATCAAAATAGCCATATTTTCTTTATAAACATTAAAAAATCATAACTCTAGAAATAATTGACGAATTTTTATGAAACTTGCTACGATTGTTTATTATGCATCAATAAGCAGTATAAAGGCCATAGTAACACATGAAGCCCCGTCAACGGGAAATGCTGATTTTTTTAATTTATCAAAACGGCCATATTTTCTTTATAAAGCATCAAAAAATCATAACTCTAGAAATAATTGAAGAATTTTTATGAAACTTGCTACGATTGTTTATTATGCTTCAATAAACAGAATAAAGGCCATACTAACACATGAAACCCCGTCAACGGGAAACGATGATTTTTTTAATTTATCAAAATAGCCATATTTTCTTTATAAAACATCAAAAAATCATAACTCTAGAAATAATTGAAGAATTTTTATAAAACTTGCTACGATTATTTATTATGCATCAATAAATAGTATAAAGCTCATAGTAACACGTGAAACCCCGTCAACGGGAAACGATGATTTTTTTAATTTATCAAAATAGCCATATTTTCTTTATAAAACATCAAAAAATCATAACTCTAGAAATAATTGAAGAATTTTTATAAAACTTGCTACGATTATTTATTATGCATCAATAAACAGTATAAAGCTCACAGTAACACGTGAAACCCCGTCAACGGGAAACGCTGATTTTTTTAATTTATCAAAATAGCCCTATTTTCTTTATAAAACATTAACAAATCATAACTCTAGAAATGAAGAATTTTTATGAAACTTGCTACGATTGTTTATTATGCATCAATAAACAGTATAAAGGCCATAGTAACACATGAAACCCCTTCAAAGGGAAATGCTGATTTTTTTAATTTATCAAAATTGCCATATTTTCGTTATAAAACATCAAAAAATCATAACTCTAGAAACACTTGAAGAATTTTTATGAAACTTGCTACGATTGTTTATTATGCATCAATAAACAGTATAAAGACCATAGTAACACATGAAACCCCCTCAAAGGGAAATGCTGATTTTTTTAATTTATCAAAATTGCCATTTTTTCTTTATAAAACATCAAAAAATCATAACTCTAGAAATAATCGAAGAATTTTTATGAAACTTGCTACGATTGTTTATTAGGCATCAATAAACAGTATAAAGGCCATAGTAACACATGAAACGGCCGCAAAAGCGAAATGTTGATTTTTTAATTTATCGAAACTGCCATATTTTCACTATAAATTAGTTATTTCTACTTTAATTAGCGTTATTTCCATCGCTTGCTACGCTACTAGCAGTTTTCAAGGCCATCTTCAGGCAAATTCCATCCGCTAACGATTACAAATCGCCTATACGTATGAATTATAATATAAAATATATGAAGCGATTATTTCATATCGCCAGGCTAAGTTAAACCAACAAGACGTGTGGTAATGGGAAAAGTTGTAGGGCTTAAATTGCGTGATACGCACGCTAAAGCGCGGACGCAGAGTGAAAAATGGCAGATGATTTAATACTGTGCAAACGATGCCGGTTTCGTTATACATGGCGCGGGCAAAATTGCGTGAGGTGATTTTTTAAAGCAGGTGGTTAGGTTCAGAGCCTCATTAAACGTGGAAAAAGCGTTATATCGTACAAGATTTCTGGTGCATGTTATTGCAATCTACGTATTTATTATCACTGTTCATTTAGAAGTTTTTACAATTCAATTCTAATGTGAAGTTTAAACGATTTCTTGACCTGGCAACTGAGAGTTTCTTCCCAAAACCCAGTATAGTTGTATGTACTTGAGTAAATAATTTGATTTTTGTGCAAACAAGCTTTTTAAATAGCATCAATATCATTCCGTTTGCCAATTTTTGCCTCACAAACTGATTTTTCCTATTTCCTACCAAATTATGATTTTTTCCCCAAAATTTGATGTGAAGTTAGCCCCCAAAATTCTCAATTCGATCGAAATATAGATTAAAAACGTGGATACATACATGTTTTATTTTCTTATCTTCAATATCTAGAAGCGCCCAAACAACAAAACTCTCCAAATATCTATTCCATCATTTGTTTAACCATCCTGAGCAAATTTGGCGTTTATCTCCTTCTGAGACAAACGTTATAAACATTTGAACTTATAAAATGCTCGAAAACCTAAATATATTTAGATGTTTTATTTTTTATCTCAATTTCTAGAGTCGCCCAAACAGCAAAACTCTTCATATATGTCTTCCATCATTTGTTTAACCATCCTGAGCAAATTTGGCGTTTATCTCCTTCTGAGACTAAAGTTATAAACATTTGAGCTTATAAAATGCTCGAAAAACTAAATATTTTTAAATGTTTTATTTTTTATCTCAATTTCCAGAAGATCCCAAACAGTAAAACACTCCAAATATGTCTTCCATCATTTGTTTAACCATCCTGAGCGAATTGGCGTTTATCTCCTTCTGAGACAAACGTTATAAACGTTTGAACTTATAACATACTGGAAAATCTAAATATTTTTAAATGTTTTATTTTTTATCTCAACTTCTAGAGGGGCCCAAACAATAAAACACTCCAAATATGTCTTCCATCATTTGCTTAACCATCCTGAGCAAATTTGGCGTTTGTCTCCTCCTGCGACAAAAGTTATAAACATTTGAACTTATAAAATACTGGAAAATCTAAATATTTTTAAATGTTTTATTTTTTATCTCAATTTCCAGAAGATCCCAAACAGTAAAACACTCCAAATATGTCTTCCATCATTTGTTTAACCATCCTGAGCGAATTGGCGTTTATCTCCTTCTGAGACAAACGTTATAAACGTTTGAACTTATAAAATACTGGAAAATCTAAATATTTTTAAATGTTTTATTTTTTATCTCAACTTCTAGAGGGACCCAAACAATAAAACACTCCAAATATGTCTTCCATCATTTGCTTAACCATCCTGAGCAAATTTGGCGTTTGTCTCCTTCTGAGACAAACGTTCTAAACATTTGAACTTATAAAATGCTCGAAAATCTAAATATTTTTAGATGTTTTATTTTTTATCTCAATTTCTAGAAGCGTCCAAACGACAAAACTCTCCAAATATGTCTTCCATCATTTGTTTAACCATCCTGAGCAAATTTGGCGTTTATCTCCTTCTGAGACAAACGTTATAAACATTTGAACTTATAAAATGCTCGAAAATTAAAATATTTTTAGATGTTTTATTTTTTATCTCAATTTCCAGAAGGGCCCAAACAGCAAAACTCTCCAAATATGTTTTCCATCATTTGTTTAACCATCCTGAGCGAATTGGCGTTTATCTCCTTCTGAGACAAAAGTTATAAGCATTTGAACTTATAAAATACTCGAAAATCTAAATATTTTTAGATGTAGAAAATAAACTGCTTCCGGGTTATGCCGTGTGTCAAGATTTGTTAATGCTGACGTTTCGTGAGCCATGTTGCTCGCTTCTTCAAAGCTAATTGAATACTGATTTATTAATAATAATACTGATTTAGTATTATTATTAATACTGATTTAGTATTCAATTAGCTTTGAAGAAGCGAGCAACATGGCTCACGAAACGTCAGCATTAACAAATCTTGACACACGGCATAACCCGGAAGCAGTTTATTTTCTAAATGATTCTGGCCGTGAAAGCCTACGTACTTATTTTTAGATGTTTCATTTTTTATCTCAATTTCTAGAAGAGTCCAAACGGCAAAACTCTCCAAATATGTAATTCATGATTTGTTTAACCATCCTGAGCAAATTTGGCGTTTGTCTCCTTCTGAGACAAACGTTATAAACATTTGAACTTATAAAATGCTCGAAAACCTAAATATTTTTAAATGTTTTATTTTTTATCTCAATTTCCAGAAGATACCAAACAGTAAAACTCTCCAAATATGTCTTCCATCATTTGTTTAATCATCCTGAGCGAATTGGCGTTTATCTCCTTCTGAGACAAACGTTATAAACGTTTGAACTTATAGAATACTGGAAAATCTAAATATTTTTTATCTCAATTTCTAGAGGGGCCCAAACAATAAAACACTCCAAATATGTCTTCCATCATTTGCTTAACCATCCTGAGCAAATTTGGCGTTTGTCTCCTCCTGAGACAAAAGTTATAAACATTTGAACTTGTAAAATACTCGAAAATCTAAATATTTTTAGATGTTTTATTTTTTATCTCAATTTCTAGAAGAGTCCAAACGACAAAACACTCCAAATATGTAATTCATGATTTGTTTAACCATCCTGAGCAAATTTGGCGTTTGTCTCCTTCTGAGACAAACGTTATAAACGTTTGAACTTATGTAATGCTCGAAAATCTAAATATTTTTAGATGTTTTATTTTTTATCTCAATTTCTAGAGGGGCCCTAATAGCAAAACTCTCCAAATATGCCTTCCCTCATTTGTTTAACTATCCTGAGCAAATTTGGCGTTTATCTCCTTCTTAGACAAGCATTATAAATGCTCGAAAAACTAAGGATTTTTAGATGTTTTGTTTTTTATCTCAATTTCCAGAAGAGTTCAAACAACAAAACTTTCCAAATATGTATTCCATCATGTTTAACTATCCTGAGCAAATTTGGCGTTTATCTCCTTCTGAGACAAAAGTTATAAGCATTTGAGCTTATAAAATGCTCTAAAATCTAAATATTTTTAGATATTTTATTTTTTATCTCAATTTCCAGAAGGGCCCAAACAACAACACTCTCCAAATATGACTTCTATAATTTGTTTAACGATACTGACAAAATTTGGCATTTGCCTCCTTCTAAAATAAAAGTTATAAACATTTGAACTTGCGACTGACAATATTACAAAATTGCGCTGTGGAATTACTTTTTTTCTTTCAATTGTAGGTTTAATTCCCTTTAGAAGTAGATTTCTACTAACAGCTTTCTACTACGTTTGCATATGAATAAATTACTCGAACCAGTCACTAACAAAATTAGTAAAACGAACATTTGCAAAAATCCCTTAACAAGATTACTTAATTACCAAACAGCACCAACGCCGTGCTGCACCATATGTTCGTTCCATCGACTAATTGCACTATGAAATTTAATACTCTCCTCGCGCCTGGGGGTTGGACATCGTGGTGCGCGGAGCGGGGGGGGGGGGTGCAACAAAAACCGTCCGGAAAATTGCGTCGAATCCAATTTAAAATGCAAATTCGCTCTTCATAAACTGTCTCAATTGAAAGTCGAAGTCGTTACCAGGCTCTCACTTCAACGGGATACTGCCAATCAAATTTTTTAGACCTCGTCGATTCGACGGGGGTTTATTGAATTTCACGGCGTCGGTATTCGACGCCCGCCGTCGCCGGCCTGTTTATACCATCGAAAATCGCTCGCGAAATTAATTAGATCGCATTGTGCCGGCGAGGCGCCGAGTTACAGGTGCGAATCAATTTTGGTGGATGCGCCGGGTTGTCTGATTATTCTGACTTAAATTACACTGTGTTACAGAGTGAAAATAAATTTTTCACGAGACAATGTAAGTTGAGTTGGTAGAACTGAACATAAAGGCATATACGAAATTTTCCAAACACCCCCAAAATCTGGATTTTTTTCAAAATAACTCCGTCATTTTCCATTCGATTTCCAAAATAAACAATGCATTGAAAGAGGGAATACAGTTCATTATAAGGATGTACTGTTCGGTTAGATCCAATAAAAAGTCAAACCGTTACTATGGACGTTCAAATTCAGACCTTTCCCATTATTTTCAGATTTTCTGAACTTTAACAACAGCGCAAATAATTATGATTGTGTAGAGTGAAAGAATTATAATTTTTTAAATTAACGAAATTGTTGGTTGAGTTAAAATGCGATATTTTAAGGTTGCTATAAATGGTTCTTTGATTAAAGACATTATTAGTTTGTTGAAGGAATTAATGTGGAGATATTATTGACTAGAACTTTTCGGAGGGTACAATAGAGCAAAATCTCCAAGTGTCACCGCCTTTTGGGATGTCGCACATCCTCTACCAGTGGTTGGTTTTCCCAGTCCTACATGTAGTCAAGGTTAGGGTAGCAAAGTGTACGCTGATTCGGAATCTGAACTTGAACCTGCATGCACTGTGCTCTATACTGCCGATCACACGGCCTTTTTAGCAATTTAGGCAGACGCTTGACATCAACTGATATCAACTACTATTTATACTCAAGATAAGGCCGAACTGCGAGGAGAGTGTTATCACCGTCTGTGAACTATTTTCAACTACCTGCTATGTAGTTGAGTTAACTCCGAAGTTATTTATCAACAAAATCTAGGATCCAATTTCAATTTGCAAATTCTCTCCGTATGATTTGTGTGATTTTTATTTTCAATGAAACAAATAAGAAATACGTAAGAATAACGTAGTTATCGTCTTTCAGCATTTTCTATGATTTTCATTTATTTATTGTAAGTGGGCTTTGTGGGCTGCCTTGTAGATAAAACGCGCACTAAGATGTAACTAAAAAGTCGTTTAAAACGTGACATCTTCCCGGATATGTTCGAACGGAATCGGTCTTTTTCCTGGTTGTTCCATAAGTTCTTAAAGTGGTGCGTAATCCGTGAAAGTGAAAGCTTATTTCGAAAAGGCGGGGCAGTGAAAGGACCTAAGCTGACCAAGGGTTCGGCCACAGCAAAATCCAGCATTGTGAGATAAAACCACCATGTTATGGAACTCAGGATTACTGCGATGTCCAGACGGACTACATTGGGGAGACTTCCTTTAAGTGCATCGTTTTCTCTATAAGTGTGTGTAGTCCCATGGGAAAAATCCGCAAAAAAATCGTATTTCTTTTTTAAATAGCTTACACAGATAGTAATACTTTTGAATTGATTTATAAATACGTTTGTTCAAGTTGAGTTGCAAAAGTAAAGTTATCTTCTAAAATATCGTCTACAAGCTCCATAGTTACTTATATAAAACTTTGCATAAACGATGAACGTTAGTAATCGTCAGTAATAAACAACTTGACACATGTCGTTTGTTTGTATTTTAATCGGATGACAACATGATAAACTGTCACCTACGTCGAGCGATATAAAATTAGCTAATTTTAATAACGTTATTTTAAGTTAGTTTATTTACTTTATTTATAAAAAGTCATTTATTTATTCCTTCAATCAATTAATAATTTTTTTAATCAAAGAACCATTTATTGCTACCTTAACATATCGCATTTTGGCTACAATATGGTATTTGACTATTATTGCAAAACCATCTTAGTGTGTTTATTCCTTCACTCTACATTGTAAATGCTTTCTTTTTCGTAATTATTTCTTCAATATTTCATAAAAATCAGCGTTAAAAATTGAATCACAAAAAGTCCCGCCAAAACGATACTTTCTGTTGTGTGACGTCACCCGATAGTAGATGTCAAATCGGCCCATATGGTCTGCCAGCATCGGCATCGTCGCCGTTTGGTAATTGTCTTGTATGATGTGTAGTTTTCACAATTTCTACATAAAAATGGGTTATAAATGGTGTATAAATCCACAATGCAGAAATACGTCAAGAAAAACTCCGGATAAACTATTTGTTGCTGTTCGGCAAGATTTGAAACTGCGAAGAAAGTGGTTGGCTCGTAGAAATCCAAATGAAATAAATAGCGGCCAATACAAGTGTTTTTTGCTGTGAAGATTACTTCGACAAAACTGACTAGAATAGTTATCTATCGTATTTTCGAACCAGGTATTATCTGATCTGACAGCTTAAGGTTAGGACTATCCTAACCTACAAAGTTATGCTTACATGGCACTTTAGTGCTATTAAATTCAAACGGGAGAAGGATAAGAGCGCGTTCGGATAACCCGGTATTGTACGGTGAGAGTGACGCGCTGCATAATGGGCGGACTAACGTCATACGGCGTTTATCTGCATATAAGAGAGAGACAGCCGACCCAGGTTATCTGAGCATTGCTCTGCCCATACCCTACCCTGACAAACCGAACGCGCTCTAAGCGTACTAACGAATGACGTCACTGGAGACTGAGCCAATTACAGAGCGTTTTCAATAGGACGTGAATAAAATTCAATTTTGATTTTGGTTTTTAACAGAAATAAAGCATATTTTTTTTTGAAAAGTAGTAATAAATAGTTTTCTTAAACTGTAATCTATTAGGATGACTATAATACAAGCCATATTTTTAATACAGTCAAATACCCTATTACAGAATAACACTGAAACGATTTAATCAAACAAGCGATCACTTTTAGCGTACAGCCATAAACTACACATTTTACTATACAATCGAACTATAAGCGTTCACTATAAACCGTGCAATAACAAAGAGTTTTACACGGACGGGGCATTCAGGAGTCGATTTTATGAATAGTAAATCGGCTGAGAGAATCGAACTTTTAACAATATCGATGCCAGTTTACGCTTCATGGTATATAGGGGCTGGCAGTAAAGCGTGGAATCGACATCAGTGCGGATGCATAAAACATTATTGACACCGTAAAAGTGAGATTTCGAGTAAAAGTCGATAGAGGACAGTGTCGGCGTTTTATGTTCTTATTTTTTTTGTGAGCTTTGCGCGACTTGCGTCTACGCTACGGGGTTTCAGATAAATCGTTAGGCTGAAAAATGCTCCTGGGCAGAATAGATTGTATACAGGAATCATCAATTATTATCAGCGTGAGCTACAAAAGGATTTATTAGTTTGTGTCTGTATGCTGCTATCAAAACCTATTCGGGAGAACGCAATCAATGTGTTGTAGGTACGCCACTGGAACGAATTAGAATGGAATTAATTAGTCTTCTTTGCTAAGTGTTAAATACTTTGACCTGAGCAAGACTTTTCTAATCTGTTTGTTATTCTTAGTAAACAGTTTTATCAACCTTGAAAAATGTGTAGAGCAAATTTGCTGTATCAAATAACCAACAAAATGGTTGTAAACAAACACAGTTTAATTCTTAAAAATAACTTCTGCTGCTTGTTTTTACTTTTTGTTTGTGAAATTGTAAAAATAGCATTGCAAAAATATCCTGTAAAATTACTGTGATAATACTGTAATTTCACAGAAGTATGTTTTTACAAAAAATTGTAATTTTACAAATAATGAACGGTGTTACAGTCGAAAAATTAAGCGCAAATAACTATAGAGTATTCTTTTAAAGCATTTTTGATTTATTTCATTCATTTTCTGTTATTTTGTAAACATTTCTCTTGAAAAGTAAATAATTAAGTCCATATGAAACTTTTTACTCAGAATAACATTTTCATTCTGAAAAAAAAAAATGTGGGAAAGAACCAGTGGTGTGGAGTCGGTAAAACAACTTTCGACTCCGACTCCAGATAATTTTGGTAGTCCGACTCCGACTCCGGCAAAATTTTATTTGTTTCCAGCAAATTTAATGGCAAAAAGAAATTAAATCTGACATAATCTAATTGTAAATAATATCAAAAAGGCCTGTTGATCGGACCACAAAATTATGGCCATATTTAAAAAGGACGCATTTTTATTTTTCAAGATATCTCTGAAATCATTAGAACTTCAACTGTTTTCTCATTAGAGAGCACATAATTCTGAACCGATTTTCTATCTTTAATAACAATAAAAGTAATGACAAACCACTGTATAGCAAAAAGTAAAATTCATTTCAATGAATGCAAAGTTAAATGCAAAATAAAATGAAAATAATCTCAACTCTTACTTCTGTTAGTGGTAATGACGTCACAATTCTGGCTGCAACGAGTATGTTCTGGCTGCAATGAGTAATATTAAAGCTAAAATTGAAACGTTTTACTAGTAAAGCATTATTTTTTACAAACATTCATATATTGGGACAAATAAAAATAAAATGTTGAGAGATAATAATAGTGTGGTACCATCACATTGTTTCTTCTGGTACAAAAGCTGTAGGAAACTATCTTTTCTTTTTAAAATTTGCAAGAGAATATCATTAAAATACTTTTTGCAATATTTAATGAATTGTTCAGCTGCTCCTTGTGGCCGAACGAATAGGAGTAAATTCTCGTAATTTTGATGAATAAGTAAAACCACACGTTGACGCTTTACTTTGGAAAGTTCTAAGTTTCTAAGTATGCATCGAAGTCTAATATTTTATTTGTAGATGATCGAGCTATCATAATTAGCATATTGAATTGGTTATTGGAATAGGGAAATACATAAACTATATATGCGACGCGGCAAACGACTCTACAATAATTATTTTGCTAATCATCACTCACCACCGACCTGTGGTGAGACTTGTGTGTTTTGTAGTTAAATTATATTTACTTTGTAAAAGACCTAATAAGATGTTTAGTTAATCGTTTACTATCTATTGAGGCAACGGCCATCTCGCATGTCTTTTTCTACATTATTTAAACATGGACCCGGAGTCGGAGTCGGTACATTTTTTCCGACTCCGACTCCTCTGAAATTTATCTGAACTCCGACTCCACGACTCCGACTCCACAGCCCTGGAAAGAACACCCAAGTATGATAGATATTTATAAACCCTAATTTCTGTTGATTTTTTATATTTTACACTGTCCAATAAAAACATGCTTAAACTGGAGGCACAATTATTTATTTTGCATTGTCAAGCTTCTATTAGATCTTGAATTTCACTTCAGTTTCCTATCCGCTTTTTCGAAAACAAAGCATTTTTTAATCATAATTTTATTGTAATTAACCATATAAATGGTTATATCTTGATTTCCCATAAAGGGGAGGTTCTCATGTAATTGGTTGGAAAAACATATTTTTTTCTTTCATATTTTGAAACCTTGCAGTGTATAAAATAAGCCCCTGCTACAGTTTTTTGATTCTCACAAGTTTTAGAGTTTTATAAATATATTGGCCGGTCTAAATTTTCTGCATTAAGGCGGCACAAAGAAAGCAGAAATGTGGAATTTGGAAACAGTAGACTAGATCTAAGTGCTTATGTTGAGTAAATAATTATATATCAATGAATTCATATAGAAAAGGAATTTTAAAAAGTATAATGTTTCTACCTTTTCTTGTAGAGTTTAAAACACCGATACAACCGACGCGTTTTTCTAGAAACACGATCTGTCAAACTGGCATGCGCGATTACTTTTGAATCGTTTAACGTATTTAGTTATTTTTTTTTTTTTCGCTTAGATAAAATATTTTTTATGGGAGGCTGAACCTCACACACAAAAAGCTGTAAAGAAATTGATCTTAAAATTCAACAAAATTTCGACTTTGGTTATTTTTACAGGAGCGATAGGTTAGTAATCTTATCTGGAATGTAACATCATACTGAAATCAACAATCCACAATTCTAGTCTTCTTCTGAAGTCAAGTTTCCAGTATGAGTAACAAATTAAAATTATAAGTTCATTTTAACACTTATTTTAGTGGAAAAGGGGAAATATGCATCACATATAACGTTAGATTTCGACTACTCATTGTTTTATCTTATGTTTTCTTGTAAAATGTGAAAAATACATGTGATTTTTTAAATAAAACATAATATATTCCATATTATGTACCCCACTTTTCTCTTAGCAGCGTTTCATTTCGTTCTTTTTCTCGGTGATCGTTTTTCAAACTCTGTAACAAAAGAATGGAACAAAAGGGCACTTGAGTAATCAAGCCAGTAACCGAATAAAACAAGTAACCATCCATCTTGGTGGTGGACAAATTAAAACAGGAAAGTACGAGGCCTCACACCCCGCAATCTTGACCTCCCCTCTTGACAGCAAGCCCCCATCTACCGAGAAAAGAAACGAAAAGAAAAGAAAAAGATAAATGCGAGGAACAATGAGGGTCCTGATCTGACAAGTGAACGCCGGGCAACGCTAACTAGACGTGTACTACAGACATCTCTTGACAGGAGATCCTACGAGTTAGAAATAAAGAAGGCATTCTTCTTCTTACGTACGACGGCCATTACCGCTTGTGTGGAAAAATATGACTGATGAGTGATGATTAGAGAGTAGACAAAATGCTCGCGCTATCATATCATAGACGTTGCGCTTCGGTTGTAGGAGGGGGGTTCAAGCGGCCTGGCCATGGCGTGCCGCGTGATACGAGTATGAGTGAATCGTTTAGTATCTTCCGAGAGGTGTTTTGATGCGTATATTCTTCGTTGCGATTTTCAACTGTTTATTTCAACTTGTTTGACTGTTGACAAAGCTGTACGTTGGTAGTTTTTCTTGGGCCTGGTCTAATACCATTTCTTTTCGTTTATTTTAAGAGTCTGCAGTATCTCTTGTTCAATTTAGTAAGAATTCGTTAAGCATTTTATCAGAGTACTTCTTAGTTTTATTTTGGTGAATTAATATTTGAGTTGAATTTCTTGTTAGTATCTTTTGTTCAATTTAGTTAGAATTCGTTAAGCATTTTATCAGAGTACTTCTTAGTTTTATTTTAGTGAATTAATATTTGAGTTGAATTTCTTGTTTCGTTTTACACATATATGTCGAAAATGACAAATATTTTGGCAGAATATGGCGATTTATTTAGGTTGGTGAATAAAAAGGAGGTGGAATGTACTGTGTGCTCAAACACGTTAGGTTTAAGTAAGCAGAGTTTAATGCGGCACGTTACCTGCAAAAAACACGTTGATAACATACGAGGACTTTCTCAGGAAGAATTTATAAACGATATGTGTGAAGCATTTCTGAGTGCTAATATCCCACTATCAAAACTAAATAATCCTCATTTACAAAAGTTTTTGAAAAAGTATACAAAAAGAAATATTCCGCATCATACAACAATTAGAAAGTATTATGTACCAAAGCAATTCAACAAAACAGTAAGTAAAATAAAATCTAAACTTGGGGAAAATTATATATGGATCAGCGCTGACGAAACAACGGATATTAAGGGAAGATGTGTTGTTAATGTGGTAGCAGGTACTCTTCATCCAGAAAATCCACCATTATCATTTCTAATTGCTTCAAAATGTCGACTATCAGTCAAAGCTGAAGATATTTGTGAAATTATAATAAGTAGTTTAAAGCACACATTTTTCGGCGGCCATCTCAAAGTTTTACTATTTCTTTCTGATTCTGCTAGCGTAATGTTGAAAACAGGAAAACTGCTCAAGGAACATTATCCAAACATGTTACACTTAACCTGCATGGTCCATGGCATTCACAGAATTGCAGAATTAATCCGTGAACAATTTCCCGATGTTAATTTGTTAATTAGCACGTTTAAGAAGATTCTTTTAAAAGCACCTTCCAGGGTAGCTTTATATAGAGAAATGTGTCCAGATATTCCACAACCACCACAGCCAATTGTAACACGGTGGGGTACTTGGCTAGAGGCTGCATTTTTCTACAACAAATATTTTGATGTTTTAAAACCATTTATTTTAAAACTAAAAGATAATGCCGCTGCTGTTAAGGAATGCCAAAATGTAATTGTAAAGGCAGATCTTCCAGAAAAATTAAAGTTTATTAACACCCATTTTTCAGTTATTCCTGACGCCATTATATTTCTGGAAGGGCAAAATCTAAAATTATTAGAATCGTTTGCAAAATTTGATTCACTTTTTCTTTCTTTAAAAAGTCTTGAAGGGCCGATTGGCGAAAAAATATGTGCAAAAATTGATACCGTTTTAGAACGTAATCCAGATTACGACGTTTTAAATCAAATTGCGAAAAATACTCTGCATGAAAATGAACACTGTTATTTAAAATATAGTAATTTGATTTCTTATTTTTGTAATGCCCCTATTACAAGTTGTGATGTCGAAAGGAGTTTTTCAAGATTTAAACGTATTTTGACTTGTCATAGAACCAATTTGACAGAGGAAAACCTTGAAAAATTTATAATTCTAAATGCCTACTATGGCTCAAAAGCTGAAGACAGTGTGGATGAGGATTTTGTCGAAGAAATTGAATAGAATATTTAAAGCGGCTATGTACCACGCACGCCGCTGCCCGAGATTTGTCGTACAATTATATATTCGACCTGCTATCGCGGGACACATAAGCACTCCCCACGTGGTCAACTGGTACGCCGTCGAGAAGCAAGCATTTTGTCTACTCTCTGGTGATGATCCTACCTAAGTGATCTTGTTAGGGAGATTTTGAAAGGCAAATGTCGAGGATGTAGGAATTATGCATGATGGTTGGTTATGGAAAATTACACACAGAAAAGTGATTATTTGGAACGAGAAAACATAATTTCTTGAGTTTATTTACTAGATTCAAATGCATATTTACTTGGATGTAGAAAGTTAGGTATATACAAGAAATGCAAGAAATACAAGAAATCTAAGTAAAATAATTTCCCAGATAAATGCTGTCGAAAAATAAATTCTTTCTTTATAAGAACCAATTATCGAAAGAAGTAATTGAATTTTTCGTCCCAAAAATGTCAATTTCTCCAACGAAGTAATAGTAAATCCATCCAAGTGCGTAGTTACTTGATCCAAGAAAATATAAGACATTTAATATAAGTAAGTATTGTTTACTGAATAAAAACCCACCAATTATTTAACTGAAGTGATTCTCACTTCTTTCAAGTAATCCCTTTCTCTGGAATAAATATGCGCATCGTGATTTTGTCAAGGCTCGCGCGCCCGCGCGTAGGGCTGGCGCCGTAAAGGAGCAAAACCTAGTACGAAAACAACAACGAAGTACCCGTAGGGGATGTGCCTTGTGATAAGTGTACAATAAACGTTTCAACACGGAATCATTTGATGTAAGGCACGCAACAGGTTAGAACGAGTAAGTAAATATAACATCTTGTTAATTAGCAATAGAAATCGTATTTGTGCGAAATTTTTAAAATTTTTACGTTAAGTAGCTAAAAATATTTACCGGGAATAAACATATGCACTTTATTGAAGACTGTGTACTTCTTTCGCCAGAGTAACAACTTTCTTAAATCTAGTAATTATTCCAAGAAATAAAATATTTTGGTGGAAGTCAATAATCTCTCGCGTATATACGAACCTACCAACTACTTCATCAAAGTAATTCCCTCTTCGTTCGAGAGATCACTTTTCTGACTGTATTGCACCTTTGGAATAAAGTCAGTTTTAAATCCATCATTCCTCGAATCTCACTCACTTAAAATTAACCGTTCATTTTTTCGTATACACACGGAAAAGTGATCTCTCGAACGAAGAGAGAATTACTTGGATGAAGTAGGTTCGTATATAACGTGAGAATTATTGACTTCAACCAAGAAATTTTATTTCTTGGAATCATTACTAGAAATAAGAAAGTTGTTACTCTGGTGAAGGAAGTAAACAGTCTTCAATGAAGTGTATATTTTTATTCCCGGTAAATATTTTTAGCTACTTAATGTAAGAATTTTAAAGATTTGGCACAAATACGTTTTCTATTGCTGATTAACAAGATAGGTATGTTATATTTACTTACTCGTTCCAACCTGTTGCGTGCCTTACATCAAATTATTGTGTTGAAACGTTTGTTGTACACTAATCACAAGACACATCCCCTACGGGTACTTCGTTGTTGTTTTCGTACTAGGTTTCGCTCCTTTACGGCGCCAGCCCTAAGCGCGGGCGCGCGATCCTTGACAAAATCACGATGCGCATATTTATTCCAGAGAAAGGGATTAGTTGAAAGAAGTGAGAATCACTTCAGTTAAATAATTGGTGGGTTTTTATTCAGTAAACAATACTTACTTATATTAAATGTCTTATATTTTCTTGGTTCAAGTAACTACGCACTTGGATGGATTTACTATTACTTCGTTGGAGAAATTGACATTTTTGGGACGATAAATTCAATTACTTTTTTCAATACAATATTGGTTCTTATAAAGAAAGAATTTATTTGTCGACAGCACTTATCTGAGAAATTATTTTACTTAGAGTGAGTGTGGCATTTCTTGTATATACCCAACTTTCTACATCCAAGTAAATATGCATTTGAATCTAGTAAATAAATTCAAGAAATTATGTTTTTTCGTTCCAAATAATCAGTTTTCTGTATGTAGGTTCCCGAATACTTTTGTTGGCAAATTTTGTCTGCTATAGTGTGGTATTTTTAGATTTGCGATAAAGTGAGTGAGATTCGAGGATTAATGTCTGACAGGCACAATTTTCCAATGGTTATTCATTAATTAAACATTTTCCTATAAATTATGATTCTAAACATTTTAATATGTTACTACGGGAACCATAAGCTATCGAATCATGTTTGGTGCGAGTAGGTAGCAATATGTGACATTATATCAGCCAATCGAAACGATCAATAGCGTGGCTAAAAGCAGAGCTATCTGGCGAATGTCATCATCAGTGCCGGCATAAATACGTCCGAAAGTGTACGAGGGTTGCGGTTTTTTCAGAGGGCTGCGTGTCTGAAAAATCTTTCCAAGTGCGTGGCAAGACGTTACGATCACGTGACAGGGGACGATATCCTCCTCAGGGCTAAAATACTCCTTCTCAGCCCACTTATCCTCATACCAGTTCAACCCTCGAATATAGATCTAACCTATAACGCGACCGTTGTGGCTTCTGCTTCTTCCATCAAATGTTAACGTCGTTAGACAAACAACTTCTCTCTGTACGCTGTGATCTCCTCGACTTTGTATGTCATCCCTAGGGTGGTTGATTTCCTGTCGGTAAATCACCACCACATTCACTCGATTCATTTGTGTAATGTTTCGGCAAGGGGCCGATAGAGGGCGTGCGATACGCTTCCTGATTTCGCACTAATGGTTTTTGTCGTTGTCAATGACGGCCAGATATATGGATAAAATAGAATCGAATGGTGACGACGCACAAAAGCGCGAATCTAGCCGCTCAAAATTATTTTCGCGCTATGGTCAAATTTAACCCTAAGTGTCATAAATATATTCTTAGATAATCAAATGAATTAAAAACAAACAGTTTGCCAAGCTGTAATTTTTACTTTCCGCATCAATTCTCCATTGTTGTGTTTCACAATTTGTTACCAAGTGAGTCTACAAATTACAGGTACAGTAGAGCGTCGATAATCCGATCCTCGGTAATCCGAACGTTCGCTAATCCGAACGTCCAGAAAAATAATAATAAAATAAATCACTGAGTAACCTAGGGAATAGTTATTTATGTACCAAGGGCATTGGACGGACGTTTCTGCCCCGAGGGTGACAGTTCAAGAAGCGCGAGGGCCGATAGTCCCGAGAACTTTTTAAGTCGCCCGAGGGTATAAACATCAAGTAATGCCCGAGGTACATACAAAATTTTATGTCCTACAATGGTTTTGTTCCTCCGTTTGAATAATATTAATAAATATTTTCACGTTATCAAGTGACATGCGTATCTACGGAGTTGAATAACAATACAAACATTCGGAGTTGAGTGACAATACAGACAATTAATTGTCAAACTTATAACCTTAATCGCTAATAATTGACATTGACGATTTAAAATTTACCATTTGAATGACAAATATTTGATATATTTGACATATAACCATGGCAACCCTTTATGCCCTAGGGCGCATAAAGAATCTTTATCACCCTAGGGCGCAAAAAGTAGCTGTTTTCGTCCCGGTAACTAAGATGTAAATAGTATATTATAATACAAGTTTTATAAGACAAAAATTGGCGCACGAGTTGTTGACAAATGGAACGAGTGCGCCAATATGTCTTATAAAACGAGTGTTATATACTATTTTTTCTACTTTGCGACATTAATTTTACATAAATTTCGAAAATTGCGTTTGTCATCTTACAATCTAGAGTAATTTTATTTTCAACAGTTAGTAGTTGCGGTAGAATTCACAAATACGATTGAGGAGAGCCAAAAGCGATTGAGATGTCAGCCATATTTGACACTTGATGTCAATATCATCAATCTTGGAAAACTAAAAGTTACTAAAAGTTTGTGATCTAGTGTTTTCATAACGACACCGAAAGCGGTTTCGTTATGAATTTATAACGAACGGAAAGTAGAAAAATGTCACTTTATTATCCTGTAGGACATAAAAGCCATTTTTGTCGGTTCCTGTTTACAGAAAAATGTTGCTTTTATTTTATACAGGCTGTTCCTAAATATCATGTAAATACGAAAAGGGGTAATTCTTTGGCTTATTTAATGACTAAAAATTCATATAAACATAGGTCCGCAAACGCTTCGTTGCCGATCTACAGGGTGTTGAAATTTCAAGATTTTTTTAGTTTTTTCTTTATAGCTCTTGTAGTTTTTGGGATATTTAGCTCTAATTTGGAATATGGTTTACGCTGTAGGACTTACATCATTGGGCATACCAAATGGCTTTAAGAATCTACAGGGAGATATTTTTTCAGGGGTCATGCCCCCTTTTCTAACCATGAACTTTTTTTCGGTGCGCCGCTGGTGGATTCTAAAATACAAAATGCATTTTTTGTTTTGTTCTAAAGCATTTTAATCTTTTGTAGTTTTTTCGTATTTACCACCGTTATCGAGAAAAAAAATAAAAGCATTTCTGTGTTTCGCTAGATAAAATTAATTTTTTTAAATAATTGGTCTAGTATGCCTTGGCTTGATTTAGATAACCATTTGTTTGTATTTATTTTGACATTTTATTCACCACCAATTGTTAAAAATTAAAACTAATATACAAGAACTATAAAGAAAAAACTAAACAAATCTTGAAATTTCAACACCCTGTAGATCGGTAACGAAGCGTTTGCGGACCTATGTTTATATGAATTTTATGAATCATTAAACAAGGCAAAGAATTACCCCTCTTCGTATTTACATGATATTTAGGAACACCCTGTATATATATTAGTAATCCGAATTACTTTCGGTCCCAATTAGTTAAATAAATAAATAATAAATGAATCATAAATAATTCAAAAATAAATACTAAATAAATCCCTTAGATATCCCTTTGATATCCCTTCGATATCTCTTCGAAGTCCCTTCGATATCTCTTCGATATCCTTCGATTTTTACTTTTTCACATTCCTATAGTTTAAGAAGAGCGGGATCGAATGGTGTTGGTTTTATTACAATTGAATTGAATTGATAATCCGAACAATTTGATAATCCGAATCACCGTCGGTCCCAATTAGTTCGAATTATCGACGCTCTACGGTAATAGTTTTGTATTTAGTTAGTAGAGAATGCAAGTGTTATTATATCCATAGTCAACGATTTAGCGCATTTGATGACTGCGATTGTAAGCTCTTTAAATCAGTTTTGGACAGTCAACTCTCCCAAAAAGAGGTTTTTTCTATAATCTGATATCATATGGTTTATGTCGCACTCTATAAATGCTAGATTTTTTTACTATTTTTCCTGTATTTGCAGATATAATATTATCAAGCGCACAAGATTCCAGAATCTTCACGCCAAATATATGATTCAACCCCCTTAAAACATCCCTTATATGGCTGAGATTTTTCCACTATTTTTCCGCCTATCTAACGACAATTTTAAGTTTATTTAGAAAAAAAAATAATTTGGTCAGCTAAAAAGGCAGAATCTACGAAATGCCAAATCTTTTAGATGATGTGCCATAGCACACACACGCTGGCCACTATAGCTTCAAAATTTTTTTCAACTGAATTTCTACTTGTTTAAATAGTTTCTATATGGCCTCATTTTTGCAGTAAAGTAGCAATATTTTTTTGTTTCTATAGTAAAACATAGCAAGTGTTATACCTTTTTAAAAACTACACTAAATGGGCAATCTTTTAACTTGTCAGGTTAAAAAAAGCAATTCACAAAAGAATATTTTCTCATACGAACGGGGACCGACTTTAAAATACGGTATTTAAGAATTGCATCGAATTTATTCCGAGAAAAAGATAACAGTACTATGCTGGCACCAGTGGCGGTCGTTATTCGGTGGCCGCGGAATTTGGTTAATCGTATTAATATTTCAATGTCCGCTTTTGCGAATTTTCACGTTAAGTGGCCAATGCGAGGGGCATAGCGGAGCGGTAAAATACCGTACATTCCCGGCTAATTGCCGTTCATTTTCTCACACGACACCAAACAATGCGATCCCTATCTCGCAAAAATTTACCATATTGAGAACGGGTTCTAAAAATAGCTCTCTCGAGAGAAAGAGATTGCAACCAACATTGTAACCGCCAGTGCAAAAGAAGCTCTTTATCCCCAGAAAAATGCAAAGTAACAAAAAAGATGCAACAGCACGCATCCTTATCGTAGCTTATGTCTATATAAGTTATGGCCGACAGAGGTTTTGAATTAACGCAAAGACAAAATTAACCCTTATATTACACTTTTATTTTTTATTCAGCTTTTGGCTTTTGGCAATGATGATCTGTTGATCGAAACTACTACCAAAGTAAATATTATTGACTTCAACCAAGAAATTTTATTTCTTGGAATAATTACTTGATTTAAGAAACTGGTTATTCTGGTGAAGTAAGTAAACAGTCTTGAATGAAGTGTATATTTTTATTCCCGGTAAATATTTTTAGCTACTTAATGTAAGAATTTTAAAGATCTGGCACAAATACGTTTTCTATTGCTAATTAACAAGATAGGTATGTTATATTTACTTACTCGTTCTAAACTGTTGCGTGCGTTACATCAAACCATTCCGTGTTGAAACGTTTATTGTACACTATAAATCACAATACACATCCCCAATAACTCACAAGGCACATCCCCTACGGGTACGTCGTTGTTGTTTTCGTACTAGAGCCTCCTATACGGCGCCAACACCACGCGCGGGCGCGCGAGCCTTTACAAAATCACGGTGCGCATTTTTATTCCAGAGAAAGGGATTACTTGAAAGAAGTGAGAATCACTTCAGTTAAATAATTGGTGGGTTTTTATTCAGTAAACAATACTTACTTATGTTAAATGTCTTATATTTTCTTGGATCAAGTAACTACGCACTTGGATGGATTTACTATTATTTCGTTGGAGAAATTAACATTTTTGGGACGAAAAATTCAATTACTTCTTTCAATACAATATTGGTTCTTATAAAGAAAGAATTTATTTGTTGACAGCATTTATCTGAAAAATTATTTTACTTATATTGAGTATGTGGCATTTCTTGTATATACCTAACTTTCTACATCCAAGTAAATATGCATTTGAATCTAGTAAATAAATTCAGTAATTATGCTTTCTCGTTCCAAATAATCACTTTTCTGTGTGTACCAACACAAGTTTAAAACATAAACGCCAAATGTCAACTGTGCATCGGAGCTGCTGCACGTTGGAAGGTGAATTAAAATTGACGAACAAACCAATATGAGCGAAATAAATAAAAGAAAATCTGATCCGGCTTGCTCTGGATTATTTATTAGAGTTTAAAGAATGCATAGCTAAAAGTCCGATCAAAATTTGTTGGTACTTTTTGAATTACCAATATATTTTTTTGGTTGGACTACTTTAATATTTGTCTTTCTTTTTTTCCCTAATTCTTTGGGTGTGCTCTGCACGTATGGACCGCACGCCACTGGTATAAACAAATGTCCAGGGCTATGTCATTTCACTCATAACTGTATTTTCAAGAAGGTCGACAACCAATTGTCCTATACAACCTGCAATATGCAATATTTCCTATTGATATTTCTATAATTATGCAATACTATTAATGCAATATGGCGCGACCACCAGCAGTGCTGGTAATGCTAGTGCCACAATTAATAGCTATAAATAGATTAAATCTCAATATAAAGTACGCTGCACACTTGAACGGATATGTGCTACCGTAGACATAAATTATTTGCAATCTACTATGTAGTCATATAATAACCTGCATTAAGTTGCATGTTGTCAATTTTCGTTGATTAGAAACGTAAAATGAGGCATCTTAGTGAAGTGCAAGTTGCTCGTGCTGTCGCCCTTATTCAGCATAGCCACTCTATTCGACATGTTAGCAGAGACCTTCGAGTTTCCCCTTCTGTTATTCAGCGTTTACGGAATATCGGTTTCGGGAGACTGGCCAATATGTTAGAAGAGCTGGACAAGGTCAAAATCGAAAAACTACTCAAAATCGAGATCGATTTCTTGTCCTTTCCTCTCTACGTCAGCGTACTGCCGACGCACGAGACCTCCTAAACGACCTAAGACGAGCACATGGAACAGAAATTTCTGATCAAACTCTTAGAAACAGATTAAAAGAAGCGAACTTGAAATCAAGAAGACCTGTCCGCGCACCACACCTTATGCAGCATCACACCTTATGCAGCATCACAAAGCGGTTTGCTCTGGATCACAGAGATTGGCAACTTCGTCACTGGACGCCTGTACTGTTTACAGACGAGTCCAGATTTCGTTTAACTCGTTGCGACGGTCGAGTACTTGTATATAGACGTCCTTTTGAACGCTACGCAGCCGCTACTATACAGGAAGTGGATAGATTTGGTCGTGGATCTGTGATGGTTTGGGCTGGAATCAGTATAGACAACAGAACTGATCTTGCTGTGGTTCCTGGTAGACTAAATGCCATGAATTACATCGAAAACATCTTTGAGGACCATGTGGTGCCTGCTGCGTATGGCGTCGGTCAAAATTTCATCCTAATGCAGGACAATGCAAAGCCACATACCGCCGGCATCACCAGAAACTTTTTACAAGAACGTGGAATTCAGGTCATGGAATCGCAGTACCGCAACACTTTTTTACGTGTTACTTTCGCATAGGTGACTTCCAAAAGCTTTCTATTCGCATTCAGGGTTCCTTGAAGCAAAACGGGGTGGAAAGATAGCGGTGAAGGTACGTTTTCGGGTTGGTCGCATTAGCAGCACCCTTCATTCGCGCACTGCGTTGAATGTTGGCAGCAATGAAACGGGGAGGTTTCGGTAGGGTCCTTCTATGAATGATTAAAATGCACGGGCACGGCTCAACTATAAAGCAGGCCCTGTATCGCCGCCACTGTGTTCTGACCCCCCCTACACCACCTATCTGTTACGTGAGGGGACAGAGATTATACAGTTGATACGGTTACGGTTAGTATCCCCCCAATGGCACTTTCAACCCCCCCGAAATACATAAATAAAAACATTGAGGTAAAAATAAAAATTTGTTGAGAATTTTTTTAAGGGTTTTTAACGTTTATTTTTATAGTGTGATTATCTTTAATTATTGAAAATTGTACAGTTGCTGATAAACAACAACAATTGTTTTTGTATGTTTTGTATGGCTGAAGTGGTAAACCTTGTTTAAATATCTATAACATCCGGTTGTGATAAAGACACGATAATAGCAGTTGAGCAGTATGGTGCACACAGCTGTGCTCCAGTCAAATTAAAGTATAAATTAAATCAAATATTCGCGCATTCCTCCAATTAATTTACATAAGCCCACTTTGGGATTCACGTGATAACTTTATGCAAGATATTAGCATATACAGTACGATACTGGTATACTATATATGCGACGAGTAATTCAACTGTTATTAAGCTACACAACTTGGCAATATACCAATTTTCAATGTTCCCATAGTAGGGTGATTTACTGTACATATTTGTATAATTAAAAATTGTCGTGGCCCAGTAATTTTTAAAATAATGAATAGTTTTAATTTTAACCCTTAAATGCATATGGTTGCAGAACTGCAACATATTTACTTGTCCTTTATAAACGTGGCTCTACAAACTATAAAAATGTTTGCCACCTACACACAGAAAAGTGATCTCTCGAACGAAGAGAGAATTACTTGGCTGAAGTAGTTGGTAGGTTCGTATATACGCGAGAGATTATTGACTTCAACCAAGAAATTTTATTTCTTGGAATAATTACTAGATTTAAGAAAGTGGTTACTCTGGTGAAGTAAGTAAACATTCTTCAATGAAGTGTATATTTTTATTCCCGGTAAATATGTTTAACTACTTAATGTAAGAATTTTAAAGATTTGGCACAAATGCGTTTTCTATTGCTAATTAAGGTATGTTATATTTACCTACTCGTTCTAAACTGTTGCGTGCGTTACATCAAACTATTCCGTGTTGAAACGTTTATTGTACACTATAAATCACAATACACATCCCCAATAAATCACAAGGCACATCCCCTACGGTTACTTCGTGAGTTGTTTTGCGTACTAGGCTAGGTTCCGTGGCGTCACCACCACGTGCGGGCGCACGAGCCTTGACAAAATCACGGTCACGCATATTTATTCCACAGAAAGGAATTACTTGAAAGAAGTGAGACTCACTTCAGTTAAATAATTGGTGGGTTTTTATTCAGTAAACAATACTTACTTATATTAAATGTCTTATATTTTCTTGGATCAAGTAACTACGCACTTGGATGGATTTACTATTACTTCGTTGGAGAAATTAACATTTTTGGGACGAAAAATTCAATTACTTCTTTCAATACAATATTGGTTTTTATAAAGAAAGAATTTATTTGTTGACAGCATTTATCTGAGAAATTATTTTATTTATATTGAGTATGTGGCATTTCTTGTATATATCTAACTTTCTACATCCAAGTAAATATGCAGTTGAATCTAGTAAATAAATTCAAGTAATTATGTTTTCTCGTTCCAAATAATCACTTTTCTGTGT
This sequence comes from Aphodius sticticus, assembly GCA_963966075.1. Classification (NCBI taxonomy): domain Eukaryota; kingdom Metazoa; phylum Arthropoda; class Insecta; order Coleoptera; family Scarabaeidae; genus Aphodius; species Aphodius sticticus. The sequence continues at coordinate 77,571,716 of OZ014509.1, forward strand.
GTACTGGTGCATTACTACAATATACTTTTGTCAAATTGTTGACCAATCTATATAATTTTAAATCTAGGGTTATTTGCCTTCAGTTGTCAAAGTTAGCGGGATGCGTCATCGTGACCTCTCTGAAACACTGAAAAAGGAAGTTGTTACAATTGTTATTTGTAAAATATAATGGTGAAATAAAATTGTACGGGTTGATTTAAAGTTAATCGAATACTTTATGTTGTAGTTCTACAACATTATGCCTTCAGTGCAGAATTTGTTTTATGTATTTGACATATGATAAAAGATAAATTTGTGATATAAAAATGTGTTACGAAATTTATTTGCTGTAGTTCTGCAACATTATGAGTTTAGTACAGAATTTGTTGTATTTGACGTTTGTAATAGGTAAAGTTGTCATATAAAGATGTTGTAGTATAAGGTTGGTTTGTTGTAGTTCCACATTATACGTTCAGTACAGAATTTGTTTTTTATAGTACCTAAATGTGTAAATATCTGCTACGAAAGACAACAATAGTATTTTCTATAATTACATATAGTTTTATCTAACTTTTAAGGATAAAATGTGCTACCTAAGAAATCTTTACGTGAAAAACAAAGAGAATATTTGACCGTGATTTGAAATTAGTAATCTTAGTGATCATGAAGACTTCTCTGGCATCAATAGCTTATTAGATGAAATGAAAAGCTCCTTGAAAGTTTGCAGTCTTATTTAATTGCTACAAACAAGATTCGGCAATACGCCGTCATCAGTATTAGTAAAAGTAAAAACCAAAAGAAAGCAATGAGAACCAATGTCACAAGTAAGAAATATGTAAGGAAACTTGTGACATTGGTTGTCTTTGTTTTCTTGTACTTTTTAGTTTACTTACACTGAAGATGACGTAAGCCGTAACATGCTTGTTGCAATTAAATAAACCGGCATATTATCCGCCATCAGTTCAAGAACAAGCTAATGCAGAAGATGCAAATATTGATAGTGACGATAACTATGATAATGTAGTTTCTGCCAGTACCAACCAAAATACTAACGAAAATGTAAACGTAACAAAAAGAGAGGTAAAGAGAATGATTTAGAATTAATTTTTCACAGAAATGGATAACTTAATAATGAATGGATAACTTTATAATTTGTCCACACCCCACGAATGTTTAAAATATTTATTTACTGACACTTTTCAGATAGAATTGATATTGAACCAAATTGTGACAAACTGGTGTTTCTGAACCAATACATATTACAGCAGCAGAATTGAAACAATATATAGGAATTTTAATTTTCATGTCCGTTGTCTTTTCATGTCTTACTGAAACACTCGTTGTTACTGGCATAGTGACATCGGAGTGGATATGATAATAAAAACTATGACACTAAGTGCTGGTATTTTCACCTACCAATAAAGTCCTCAATAGTTATGTGACAGATCTGTCAGTGTTGTTGCGCTATTTTAGCCCATTAAATAAGAAAATGTGTCGGCGGCAGTGAGCAGAACGTGGACATAAGGGCACAGGACGCGACCCACCACCGCCTCCGACACATCTTCTCATTTAACGGACTAAAATATCGCCACAAATTTGTCAGTGTCCTAACTATTTAGGATTTTGTAGGTAGATGAAAACACCGAGCCTTAGTCGATTTGATAAAATACGACAATTTCTACATTTTAACGACAATAATGCACATTCTCCAGGAGAATGGTAATAAAAACAGGCGTAACAAACTTGAGAACCCCATGAGTGTCATTCTTTTAGTTTCCATCATAGCTCGACATAAAATATTCACGAGGAGTAAAAAATGAAATATTCGAATATTTTACCATTTGCTTGATATGACATTAGCAAACGCATGGATATTACATCGGAATAGCCACTTCAAAGTCCTCTCTTGATACAAAATGACATTCTTTGACATTCTTAGAGAAGTTGCAATATGCCTGTATCGAATTAGGACAATCAATTAGGACAAACATGTGGGCTAAACTTATACTGTGATTAGAAAAATAATTGTTTTAAAATGTACATATAGAACAGTAGTATCTATAAATATTATACAGGGTTAGCCAAAATTACCGGAACACCCAAATAATTCTACAACGGTAAAAAAATTAAAAAAAATCAAACAAAAGTTTTTAGACTTTAAACAATCCATCGTTCAAATATATTTTGAATATACAGGGTGTTCATTTTATTATAGAAATCGCGTAAATTTTCTTTTTTCAAATGGAACACCCTGTATCTTTTTACATTTTATAATTTTAGGACTAATTCTGGACGTTGTTTATTAAAATAATTTTTTTATAAAATGCATCATTTTTGAGTTTTAAGCAATTAATTTAAATTTGTCAAAATTACCGGAACACCCAAATAATTCGCCATCGGTAAAAAAATTTCAAAAAACATTCTAACAAAAGTTTTTGACATTAAACAAGCTATCATTAAAATATATTTTTAATATACAGGCTGTTCATTTTTTATGCAAATTTGGTTAACTTTTTTTTTCAAATGGAATACCCTGTATATTTTTACATTTTATAATTCTAAGACTAATTCTAATAATTTTTTATTGGAATAATTTGTTTATAAATTTCATAATTTTTTAGTTATAAGCAATTAGTCAAAACTCCTGAACTTCAAATTAAGAATTGATTTGAAGGATGCAATGTGGGATAGCTTACCACATTAAAACTATTGTCCTTTCAGTGATTTCTTCCGGTTTTATTGGAATATTGAGCATAAAATGAAGTAATACCTCATCTCCTAGTTATATTCAACTAAGATCTGAATAATATTTGGTTTCAACAAGATGGTGCACCGCCGCATTACGGTGTCCAAGTTCGGAATTATTTAAATTCAATTTTCCCGCAGAGGTGGATTGGAAGGAGAGGATCCATTGAATGGCCACCTAGGTCGCCGGATTTACAAATACTGGATTTTTCTATTTGGGGCCACCTAAAGTCCAAGGTTTACACCAATAGGCTGCAAAATATTGATGCGTTGAAGCAGAGGATAGTGGACGAAGTTCAGAGTATTACTGTCGATCATTTAGACAACTGTTTACGGGAATTTGTTGATAGGTTGGGGCATTGTCAAGCCGCTCAGGGATGGCAGTTTGAAACTTTAATTTAATTGTTTTGTTATTTTTTCTTCACATTGTTATTATTTATCCGTTCGGCTAAAACAAATGTTTTGGAGTTTTGATTAATTGCTGATAATTAAAAAATGAATCAATTTATAAAAACCTACTTGAAAAGAAATTCTTAGAATTAAAAAATAAAAATGTACAGGACGTTTAATGAGAAAAAGGAAAAGTTTTCCATACTTCCATAATAAAATAAACAGCCTGTATATTACAAATATATTTAAACGATAGCTTGTTTAAATTAAAAAACTTTTGTTTGAATGTTTTTTGAAATTTTTTTACCGATGAAGAATTATTTGGGTGTTGCGGTAATTTTGACTAATTTTAATTAATTGCTTAAAACGCAAAAATGATGCATTTTATAAAAAAATTATTTTAGTAAACAATGTCCAGAATTAGTCCTAAAATTATAAAATGTAAAAAGATACAGGGCGTTCCATTTGAAAACAAAAGATTTACGCGATTTTTATAATAAAATGAACACCCTGTATATTCAAATTATATTTGAACGATGGATTGTTTAAAGTCTAAAAGCTTTTGTTTGAATTTTTTTTTGAAATTTTTTACCGTTGTAGAATTATTTGGGTGTTCCGGTAATTTTGGCTAACCCTGTATATCATAACGCGCAACGCGCAAAAATTTCTCAAAATTGTGTCGTAATGGAAAGGTTCTAATAGCATTTTTACAACTACAATCAACACATAAAAATGCTTGGTGTAAGCCACATAAGTAAATTGAATTTTAGCACAATGTCGTTCTGAAGTTACAAAATTTCTAGTTTTGGTTCTTTTGAATCTGATTCTTTCAAAATCTGACTTCGGTTATGGCCTTTTTAAATATAAATAAATGCCTATCACAAACACCGGGGACGATTTATTTATATTAATTTTCGAAACACTGAATGGGTTGCTGAAATTCAGCACGTTCAGCTTGATTTTCAAACGCGAACGAAGCTCAATTTCCGCAGGATAACAAACCTGCTTACTCTTACAAAAACCTTATTTACCTTAGCAGAATTAATATAGCAAACGTTTTCCCCTTTTCATTAAAATTTAACGAGTTTAACCATAAAGAGATAACGCGACATAATAAAACTAAACACTCGCACGATCATTTCGCGCATTTGTACGTTTATGTTGCGACAAATCATCCCCTAATCTATTTATTCCACCCTAATAAAACAAGCCTTACCTCCCATGGACTTGGCTGCCTTCAATTACAAGCAAAAAAAACGGATTACTACATTTTTACGATCCAACATAAAAAAAGCGACAACAAAAGACTTTCCAAGACATTCTTCCATACTCTTTTTTATCAGTGTTTAGATTACAGTTTACAGGTCACTAATTAAACAATTTAATGTGTCGTGTAATAAAAAGAGACTACAAGGAATACCCTGGCATGATACGGTGACGAAATGATACATTTTAAGGGTCGATATCGGGGGTGAACGTTTGCGCACGAACCCTCCGATAATGCTGGAAACTACCCCCTGAAAGACGTCGCGGTTTTGCCAAACCAACTGGAAAAACTGATAGCGTCATCGGGTAGAAAAATCATCGGGTGGTTATTGATTGTTATTAGGGGTCGTTATTAATAAGTTATATGTAGTGTAAAGCCATGAACTGCAGCCAGGAAGCACGTTTGGGGTGATTTGTTAAAGATAAAGAGAAATAATGATTACAAGTGTTCAGCACCATGGGTCTATACGGTATTAAATTTTCAATAAACTAGCCGAAAATTCACAACTGAAATCAAGGATATACAAATTATATAGATATCAATAGGACATTCAGCTTTATTGGAAAATTTGCCAATTCGGAATTTTATTAGGGCTTACTTAATTTGAATTAATTAAAAAATTAGATGCGCTATACAGGGTGATCGTAGCATGCACTAGTTCTTTGTAATTTATATTCACTATATCGTATACCTATTTTTACTAGTTTGTGATATTTGGAATTTAAAGAGTAGTATGCTATTTAGTACTTAATATTGCTCTGTATACAGTGTGCTGGGAAGCATGATGTAAAATATTTAAAGGGTTATAGAAGAAGTCGTTTAGAACCTATTTAACTAGATTTATTCATATAAAAGTATTACGGTTATCAAGGTATTACACAATTTTATAAGTATGTTTTGCAATTTTTACAAACGTACAGCGAGCGAACCTGAAGACCTAGTAACTTCAGTTGGGCTCCGAAGTAAACCAGAAATAGTGTAATTTTAGGGGGACTATCGTAGAAAATTGTTGACTTGTGTGAAAATTGTGCGGAGACGCTTCATTGTAATAGTATGTGCGCTCATACACAAAAACAAACAGAAACGCTAAAACTTGTCTTGACGAGCTACGTTTGAGAATGGATTTGTATTCAGTACAAAAAACAACCACCAATATCTACTTACTATTGTTAATTGGTTTAAAATAGGTTATTTTTGTGGAGAGACAATTCAAAATTGGGAAAATATGCATGATAGTATGAGTAATATTGATAATGCGAATGGAAAGTGGGTTATTTAGAAGTGTTTTTAATAGATTTTTTTTTGCTATGAATGAACATCTGAATCTAAAGATGTCTATCAGTTTGTTTTTGTTGCATATTTGGTTTTTGTGTGTGAGCACATAAATCACATCAAGAATATCTGATTTTGAACACTTAGAAGTCAACAAATTTCCACGATAGTTAAGACTTTACATCAAACTACCAAATACCTCATTCACAGCAATATTACACAAATTTTAATTTACAATTGCATTGCATTTTCGTTAAATTGCAAATATCACAAAAAATAGTAACATTTGATGTATGATATACTAGATGTAAATTGGAGTGAAATAAAGGGTTATTACAGCCAATACAGATTATACAGGGTGTTCCATTTAAAAACCTCGAGAAGAAGCCATTTGAAAAACATCAAAATTTACTAAATTTAATGAACACCCTATATAGTATATCTAATATCTTTGGTTACTATCATCTACCTACTGGCTTTCACTATTGTCTCAGATAGTTTAAAGGCAAAATCGGTAAAATGTCGCTTTTACATAGTTTTTAAAAAGATCCCGCAACGGGCATATTTTGGAAAAACACTTGAATATCTCTGGAACTATTAACGCTGTGACTTAGCAACATACACGGTTGGATAAACAAATTTAGTAGTATTCATAATACAATAAAATATGCAGGACGTTCCATTTTAAAAAAATTTACATACTTTCCGTCACACCTAAATCCAACACCCTGTATAAATGACAATTTTTAACGATTTATTAACTATCGACCGCCGTTATACTAATAACTCACCCTGTATATTAAGCTTCTATGGATATTGGGTAAATTAAATGTTGAAATAAACAGTTGATGGTCGGAAATTGAATTTAATACAAGAATGTATATTTTGATAATTAAAAATTGACGTGTCCGCGTATATTTTAAATTGATAAACAGTTTTAATTTTAATGCGTTTATTTCATATTTTGCCATGGTATCTGATAATAAAGGTTTTGCAAAATGAACGAAATCTAAAAAAAAATCGGAATTAACTCTCAATTCATTAAAATTCAAAATTATATTTTATAAACAATAAAACACTTCAATCACCACGCATAGAATAAGTATTAGTAAAATTATAACACCGATAATATATACATAAACTAATTCAAAATAATACCCAACAGGTACCTGGCTTCACCTTTTATTCAAGCAACTCACTAATAATATGCACTTCCCTACTATGCTGTGTCAATGTCTATTTCCAATTCGTACGGGTTTTTGCTTTCGTCCGTGCTAAACCGTTTGTAAACCCCGGTACGCAGTAAAATGATAACGTCTTACAATTTTTACGTCTCTCTATGTTTGCTATCAAAGCTATCGGTGTATTGATTTATAAACGTGATAAATGTGTGACATTTGGTGTTAGTTGTGTTCCCATTGACTTTTTGTTCATTCTTCGTCGATTTTGAAGAGACAAATTGACTGGACTAAGGTAGGTTGGTAGTCTATTGCGTAATCGCTGTTGATTTCGTTGCAATCCTGTTATTTTAAAGTCGTTTTAGTCTTGATTTGCGATAATATATTATTCCAGTTATATTTGGGTCAGTGCAGTGTGGCATTTTGGAAATTTGGCAGGACAAAACCCGCAAAATCAACGAATAATATTTTGACTCTTAATGTAATACATACAAAGATAATAATCTGCATGCACTGTGGTCTATACTGTCGATCGCCCGACATTTTTATCAATTTAGATAAGGCCGAACTGCGAGGAGAGTGTTTACACCGCCATCTAACAGTACAGTTAGATGCGAAGTAGTCTTCGCAATTATTTCAGTAGAATATTTGATCAACTATAATCTCAACTGAGCTACGCAGAATTACGTTATTAGCGAGAGGCGTAGCTTGACAGTGACAGGGACATCTCCCGTCTCCTGACATCTACCCCGCCGACATGGGAAGTAAAGTAATTAATCTTAACATCAATTATCCGACGATAATTTACGCTAAAAGCTTTTTTGAATTGAATTAAATGGCGCACCGTCCTTCCTGTACATCTGCGTCATCGTACGTGTTAATTCAGAACAATGACTGCGCATAATCATCAACTACGGTTCAGTTATTAACTCTACCGAAAACGCTTAAAAGAGGTAGGTACCTATAGAGTGAGAGACGGGAGATGTATACACATAATTGATTTATCTTTGACGCAACTTGCCTTGATAATGTTTCACTTCTAACACGATAGGGGAAGGTACTGAAAATTATGTGAACATTTGTTATTTTACTCGTCTCACTTCTAAGTTTGTTTATAATATTATTTGAGATAATTTCTTGGACCACTTTTAATTTCGATTTGGTTTTTAAAATTTTGTTTTGTTAGGCATGTTTTGGAGTTATTATTTTCTTTTTCGCGTTGCTTAAACGTTGTTTCTTTCCGGCGTTTGTGGTTAATAATAATCGAAATGGCATCGCAGAAGCGGTTGTCATTAAAACGTCTGAAAACCGTCTTTAAGCTGTCTAATCGCCGTCTAACTTCTACCCTAGTTTGAATATAGAAAAGGCTAACCCTTTGAGACCGAAAATTGATTTAATTAATGGCAAAGTACTACGCTAACGGCATCTTAATTTTAACATCTTAAGCACTGCAAATGACCTTCTGTCCCGAATTGACGTTGATGCTAAGCCTAGCCTACGGTGACAAATGACGTTGATGGTCAACCGTAACATCCAAAGTTAGTTTGAATACAATTTGGATAATGTTGAACTAAGTTGCTGGAATATGAATCAAAAATATGTTGTTTCTTTATGGTAAATTCTTGTAAGCAATTCTTGCAATAAATTTAGTGTTGCGACTACCTCGAAAGATTTATGTAGATGCAAAGTTGAACACTGCTTCCCCTAAGATAAAACAAACACATCTGCGTATCTGAAATTTATTGAATTCGATTCAAGGCAGTGGAAACAGCCAATTACTTTTGGTTCCCCTATATAGGCTTTTCAAATGACTTTCTTGGGCGATTGTCACATCTGCAATAGGTTGTTGATTGCCTATTTATTTTACACTTGTGTTGGCCAGAAATGTACATGTAGACCTGCTAAATTGGTAATTACATGTAAAATCAACACATTTTTATGATGTTTTTTCGTTTTGCTGATTGATTGCAAAACATTAAGGATATTAAAAAGTTTTTCAACATTGTATTACAATAAAATCCCTTTTAATTTAACAATAATATATGTATGTAAACAAAATGATAGCCTAGCTATGAATAGTCCTAGAAGTGGTTTACTTGCCAACAAATTTGATGACTACATAGAAAATAAAATATTTATTATACTGAACAGTAAACATATCACATTCTGGTGTCGATATGTCGATGATGTTTTTTGGTGTCTGGAATTCATATCTTAATTTAATTGACTCTTTTCATGAACAAATTAATAATATCCCTAAATTACATTTAGATGGGAAAAAGAAATTAATACATAATCAAATCATTTTTTAGAGTTATCAATTCCTTACAACACTCACACAAGACTAAATATTCGGCATTTCATTATTTATTTAATAGACTTATTTCATTACCATTATGAACATAAAATTATAACTATTATAATAATATTATGCAAATTACTAAAAATAATGGATACAAAAAAGAAACTATAAAATATGCAGGGTTAGCCAAAACACTATAGAAATTTGGTAACCTATCCTTTTTTTATATAGAACACCCTAGATTACATTTTTTAATTCTAAGATCAATTCTAAGAATTTTTGATAGGTATCATATTTTAATAAAATGCATTATTTTTTATTTATATGCTATTAACAAAAAATAGTCCAAATTACCGGAGCACTTTAATAATTCTCCAAACGTAAAAAAATCAAAAAAAGTTTCAAATAAAAGTTTTTTGGGTTTAAACAACCTCTCGTTCAAATATATTTTTAATATACAGGGTGTTTATTTTATTATGGAAATTTGCAAACCTTTCCTTTTCCTAACAGAACACCCTGTACATTTAACATTTTGTTACTGCTAAGATTAATTCTAAGACTGTTACGTTGGAATTATTTCTTTATAAAATTTAACTTTTTTAGTTATAAGCAATTAATCAATACTCGTGAACTTTTACTGCAACCAAAAGGGGAAAAAATAAAAAAAAATCAAGAGAAAATAATAACACAATTAAATAGAATTAAATTAAATGTTCAAACTATCACATTAATATAAATGTGTATATATGTGGGAAAATATTCTTAACTTGAAGTTCAGTAGTTTTGCTTAATTGCTCATAACTCAAAAATAATGCATTTTCAAAAAACTTGTTTCTTTAAAATGCTCTTAGAATTAATCTTAGAATTAAAAAATGTAATAATATATAGGGTGTTCTATTTAAAAAAGGGAAATGTTACCAAATTTTCTATAATAAAATGCGCAGCCTGTATATTGAAAATATATTTAAAAGACAGCTTGTTTAAAGCCAAAAAACTTTTGTTTGAACAATTTTTGGAAATTTCTTACAGTTGGAGAATTATTTAGGTGTTCCTGTAATTTTGGCTAACCCTGTATAATTCCATAAAACATAAACAATTATTAAAACAAATTTATCCACATATTGTAGCCAAATCAAACTATATTTGAAAACCTTTTCACCACGACCATTTGCAAACACATTAAGAAAATTTTACATAAATTCAACATTATGACTTCTACGACATAACAAAATACTATTGCAGGTTTATTAATAAATAGTATCTATGGACTATAATTTTTTTTTGTAATTTGGTGGAATTTACAAACTTAAATATTCTAATTCCAACTCGGAATACATTGAACAGACCGGGCGAAATTAATTAATAAGAATTAATGAACATAATAATAGAAAAATTTAACTTTTAATAAGCATTTACTCGAAAATAAACATAAAACTAAAATTAAAAACATTATTGTTTTACATCATTTAAAAAATCTATTAAAAATATTACAAAATTTTAGAAATCGAAAAAATTTATTAAAAAAAACTGTAACATGTGACTTAGTTACGTAATATAATTATATTATAATTTATAAATTACACCATTTTTTTCAATTGTCAAACCTTTGTCCTTTCTGGTAGTTGCTGACATAATTTGTATAAGAATTGATTCAAAATGACGTAGTTATTATTTATATTCCTATACATAACGATACAAAACAAACTAGCTAAGATTAAATTACAATCCAGAAAATTTTAGTTTGCTGTTTTGTGAATTTAAAAATACCATACGTAGTATGCAGTATGCACAGGTAAATACGTTTTCAGGTCTCAATGCCGGGCACGTCGAATGCATAGAAAAAGTGGTCGGCCGGCAAACACACCAAGCCTCAAATTTCCCAATAAACACATTCAGTTGACTTCGTACAGCGACAACGGTATAGATTTTATATCAGTACAGTTTTGATTATTAATTTACCAGTAACTATTGATATTTTTCATTAGCATAAGGTATCGGTATTCGTGTTAGTATCACATAAAGCAAAATCATAACAATCTACCTAAACAAAATACTGTTTTCATAAATAATATTAATTTTTTTTTATTTCAGGAAAAGTTGGAGTTGAGAGTATCTGAGCTAGAGGCGGCGCTGGAAGCCGCCCAGAAAACCGAATTGAAAGACAAGCAGGCTGTGGCCAAACTTCAACGTCAACTATCTAGGGTGAGTTTTTGACATTTATACTCTCAATACCGTATATATCACCAAACGTTTTGCATATTTGCCATGGTTGGCACAAGTCAAGGGACGCAACCACCAAGTCTCTCGGTTAAAATCAATATTCTCGACTTAACAGAGCTGAAAGCTCCCAAAATAACAGTCTGGAAGCACATGTTTGTGCTGAAACACTGTTTATTTAAGAGATAATATAATATATTTGAGGATTACTGTGAAGTATATTAAATTGGGGGATGAACAACCCCTATGGATTATTAGTTTACTTTAGGATACTAGATTTATGGAAGAGATCGTCTTGTCTTGTATACCTACAGGGTTGCACAAAATGTAAGTCGGAAAGTTGGACACGTTTGGAAAATTTTTTATTATCAATTACTCCGAAAATTTTGTTCTTTATAAAAGTTTCTGTATTGTCTTAAACCTAAAATTCAAATGTCAGAATGTAATTCCATTTTTTGGTCCATTTATGTATTTTATTACTAGCTTGTTGAAGATTCCTACTAGATTCTCCAATAGTTGATCCATTAGAGCCGTGTCATCTGCGAATGTGGCGACTGTTACATTTTCCAGCCGTGGTAGGTCACTTGTATATAATAGATAGAGAATTGGTCCCAATACACTACCCTGGGGTACCCCAGCGTTTACTTCTTTTAGTTCCGAGTATTCATCGATCTGTTTTATTCTGAATAGTCAATCAGATATATAGGATGTTAGCAGCTCGATGTATTGTAAAGGTAGCATACTCTTTAGTTTGTGTATCAATCCGTCGTGCCAAACCTTATCGAAAGCTTGTGTCACATCAAGAATGATTGTTGAGCGAATAAGCTTTTCTTCTAATGCTTTCTCTGTGATATCTGTTATTCTATGGAGTTGATCTATAGTGGAATGCTTTTCTCTAAAACCAAATTAATGATTAGGAATTAGTTTCTTTCTTTAAATGATAGCTTTCATTCTCTTTAGAAGCAGCTTTTCCAAGAGCTTCGATATCATTGGTAACAGTGATATTGGGCGATATGATTTGGCCTCATTCGGTGGTTTGTCTAGTTTTGGTATCATGATAACTTCTGCTACTTTCCAGACATAGAAAAGGTAATTGATTAAGAACTTCTCCTGGGATAAGATCATATCCAGGTGCCTTCTTTGGATTCAGGTTTGTCTGGATTTCTCTGGCAACTTCCTTTGGAGTAACTAGCTGTATGGCTTCTTCTTCATATGTTATATCTTAATTCGTGATTGGCTCTGATTCGATGTTGTGGGGCTGGAAGATTTCTGTTAGATGTTCTGCAAAGATTTCAGCATTCTGTTTATTAGTCTCTTGCCCAGGTACCGTGTCTTCGTCTTGTAGGTGGGACATGGGCCACTGGCCTCTTGTATTTCCTCACTGCTTTCCACAGCGAGTAATGTATTTCTTTATCGGGAGTCAATTTAGTTACGAAGGATTCCAATGATGACTCTTTTAGTTTTTGAATTTCGGGTTTATTTTGTTGAGATTTATTATTAAGTATGGTTTTGTCTGGTTTTAAGCTGAATATTTAGCTGTATAGTGTTTTCAAGCTCTATTTTAAAGCTTACCCAGTCTGATTATGCTGTCGCTTAGAGTCATTAGTATTGCGGAGTGATCAGAGTCCACATCAAATTTGATTTATACATTTATAACAAAGAAATAATAGCAATAATTAATTACCAACATATCATTTACAGAATCTCTGTTCAGAGTAGAAACTATCTACACACCTATTGTCATCAGTCATCATTTCTTGGCAGTCACAACGTTCCTTGTTTACCATACAGCGTTTCTGCATTTTTGTATCCTCAAACGAACTTAAATGCAAATACACAATACTGACGATTTATCTTTGTTACTGTTAACTGCAAGCTCTGTTTCTATACATCATATCGAGAGCTCTGAAGTTGAAGTATGGGCATATTAATACAGCCTCTGGCAAAATGCAGCTAGTTGCTCTGACGAGTACCTACTCTAGAACGAAAATTGGTCTCTTCTAATTATAGGCAGAAGTGGATAATTACAGTTTCAATTAATAAATGTTCAGTGGCTAGACTAGACTGAAACCAAACACGAGTATGTACCTACTTGAAAGTTATGCTCGCTTGTTGATGTTAATTATACCTCCGAGTTTTGCTTTAATGGGCTAGTTAATGTTTTTGGATAAGGTTTGACATTAGAAAGTAACAATATGGCAGAGGACGTGCATTTATCAAAAAATCATTTTGTGGCAACTGACAAGGATAAAGAAAGAAAATAACTTATTTTGGATAGCAAAACTATAGCAGTGTTCGAAGTTATTTCACATACACTGCCGCTCATGGAAGTTCGGACACATAGTAAACATATAGCAAACATTCTTAACGTTGATTTCCAGTACCATACGACATCATTAAATGTGCTAATTTAAAATAATTTTTATATTTAATTATTACGCAACATTTATGCTGTTTTGTAACTGGTTGTTGGGAATTTTCTAGTTTACATTAAAAAGGATTAAATACGAAATAACAAATAGAGTCATAAATACTGCATCTCAGACACATGTTGCGACCCCATTTTTACCAGATTTTTGCATCAAATGCTTGAATTCGTATTCAAACGAGTCTGTACCTGCAATCTGTAGTTTGCACAAGATAACTCTGTCACGCGGAACACATCATGCGACGCGAAAAGCCAACACGCAAGGAACAGCGTTCTGTAATTATCGCTTTTCATCAGGAACCATTGTCAGTTCGTGAAAATGCAAGAAAAAATAAGTCAACGATAAGTGAGTCAACGATAAGTGACACTCTTCACCAATATGAAGAAACATGGAATTTCGCTGCCGTGTTCGGTCGGGACTATCACGAATCATTTCCCAAGCGGATGAAGAACGATTAAAATTAATTTTTAAGCAAAACAGAATATTGACCGCACCAAAAATCACCTCTGAAGTCAAGCGCGGTCGTGAAAGACCAATTTTCGTAAGCACAGGGAAACGACGTCTCCAAGCGGAAAATCTGCATGGACGCGTTGTGCCGGTGCCTATTGCTACGTTATCAGTGCTTTTATCATTATTTCCTATATATTTACTATGTGTCCGAACTTGTACGGTCCAATACGAGTTCACAATATTAAATGTACTTTTAAAATACCACCATACCGCTTGCACATGTCGCACTTTGTCACAAGTTATACGGAGGAGCGTGTAGCGCACAAAACCGGAAATGCGAAAGGTATTTTAACCTCGTCTCATTTATCGCGGAAAGATCAAAAGAAATACTCGGTCGGCCGCGCAGTCTTCAGTATAAATTGCGACTTATTAGTAAGCCAGGCGGTTCAGCAAGACTCTTGTGTAGTGAGAGGTCGTTGGTTGGTGGCCCCAATCCCAGTACGCCTCTGATCTGATGGTACATAATTATTATTTTAGAGCGGCCGTATTAATCAGCACATTTTTCCGCAGAGTTGAGAGTTAATAACCTGGCAGTAAGCTGGGGTTTATTTCAAATATAACTTTTGCTAAAATTCTTGCGTAGATTTCTTACATACCTCAAATTGTAGGTAAATAAAAGATTTAGTAGCCATCAGACCCTCAGAGTTTTGCCCCCTCGACATGAAGCCCAAAATCGCGATAATGTCCGTTCGAATAGGAAACATATTTCATTCAGTTCCTTCAGCAAAATATCTATAACTTTTGCAAAAATTCTTGCATAAATTTCTATCATACCTCAAATTGTAAGTAACTAAAAGTTCTAGTAGCCGTCAGACCCCCAGAGTTTTGCCCCCTCGACATGAAGCCCAAAATCGCGATACTGTCCGTTCGAATAGGAAACGTATTTCATTCAGTTCCGCAGCAAAATGTCTATAACTTTTGCAAAAATTCTTGCATAAATTTCTATCATACCTCAAATTGTAGGTAATTAAAAGTTCTAGTAGCCGCCAGACCCTCAGAGTTTTGCCCCCTCGATATAAAGCCCTAAATCGCGATAATGTCCGTTCGAATAGGAAACGTATTTCATTCAGTTCCTGCACCAAAATGCCTATAACTTTTGCAAAAATTCTTGCATAAATTTCTATCATACCTCAAATTGTAGGTAATTAAAAGTTCTAGTAGCTGTCAGACCCTCAGAGTTTTGCCCCCTCTATATAAAGCCCTAAATCGCGATAATGTCCGTTCGAATAGGAAACGTATTTCATTCAGTTCCTGCAGCAAAATGCCCATAACTTTTGCAAAAATTCTTGCATAAATTTCTATCATACCTCAAATTGTAGGTAATTAAAAGTTCTAGTAGCCGTCAGACCCTCAGAGTTTTGCCCCCATCGACATGAAGCCCTAAATCGCGATAATGTCCGTTCGAATAGGAAACGTTTCATTCAGTTCCTGCAGCAAAATGTCTATAACGTTTGCAAAAATTGTTGCATAAATTTCTATCATACCTCAAATTGTAGGTACATAATTAAAAGTTCTGGTAGCCGTCAGACCCTCAGAGCTTTGCCCCCTCGACATGAACCCCTAAATCGCGATAATGTCCGTTCGAATAGGAAACGTATTTCATTCAGTTCCTGAAGCAAAATGTCTATAACTTTTGCAAAAATTCTTGCATAAATTTCTATAATACCTCAAATTGTAGGTAATTAAAAGATCTAGTAGCAGTTAGACCCTCGGAGTTTTGCCCCATCGACAATAATCGGTAAATCGCGATAATGTCCATTCGAATAGCAAACGTATTTCATAAGTTGTCAATAATAACAAAAAGAGCGAAAAGTCGCGTGTCGAAGTGTAGAATCGAATGGCAAAAAGGCAATAAACATCGTAAAGGTACAGCGCGGCCTGAAAAATAAAATAAAACAGTCGTGTGTATTTTGAGTTATCGCAAGGTAAAAATGTCGTGATGTACGGCTGTGTCACAAGATTATTAGCCAACCTGTAGATAAATCTTTTTTGTGTTCGTCCTATAGGGTTGTTTGTGACGCGTGGCGACTGTGCAAACCCGACGAGCACGTATTATTGATTCCCCCAAGAACGGTTTACAGACTCGCATGACAAAGTGTAGTATATTAAAATTTTCTAGGTAACCGGCAAATAGTAGGTATACACCTACTACTGGTTTGCATGTGACGTGAGACCACTGAAAATGAAAGTAATTTGCCGTACATGTATGGAAAATTTAGAGGTAACATTCACTGGATTTTCCCTGTCCATTGGAAGGGCGGAATGAAAAAGAAAATGACTCACTAGTTTACCAGCCCATACAAAGAGAAATATCAGAGCCTTTCCTGGAATAATTTTGTTTATAAGTAAATAAACTTCTATCTGAAAAATATAATTGCAGATAATAATTGATTTAAAAATATTAAGCAAAAAAATTTAGATTTTAGACGGAATTTTATATGTATATTGTTTTTAGTTTTGAAGTTTTTAGATTGATTTCTATAAATATTTAAATTAAATGAAGGCGTGAGTAGTGTCATCGTATCACATGAAACAAAATCTGATGTGGCCAGGCACATGACTTTATCATACTATACAGTGTCTCGCGGGACGTTTGTTATTATTAAAGACAGAAAGTCGGTTAAATAGGCAAAGTAGTGCATATTTATGTGCTCTTTCATAATCTGTTCAGAAAGCAGTTGAATTCCAAATGGTTTAAAAGTTATTTTGAACAACTCAAAACATGTATTTTTTTAATTATGGTCATAACTTCTTTATTTGTGATCCCATCAAAAAGGCGTTTTGACATTATAAAGGCACTTTTTTGTCTACAATTTGATTATGTCAGTTTAAAATTTTTTTCGCCAATGAATTCATCAGAAGCAAACGAAACTTTTGTTTATCTTATGGACGCCCTATTGGTTTTATACATGTTTGGATTCAGAATTTTTTTCTGACTAATTTGGTATGCAACATGCCATATTTAGAACACAATAAGCCGACAAAATTTAAGTTTTTTCTTAATATCTGAAAATCGCATGGTGCCATGAAAAGCACATTTGTGTGATACAGTATTTATGTACCCATAGTCAAGTTACAGTAAAATTTTGGAATGTATTTATTTGTAAATGTTACATAAAAAAGTAACATCATTTTAACAAACTAAATAACGTTTTCAAAAATCTCGTGGAGTCATTTTTCATAGCATTCTGTAATACGGTGACCTTACCGAGGATTCTTCTGTCAATCGAATCGAAAGCGGCGATGACGGTGTCACGTAACTCCCCAACGTTTCCGAAATTATAAACACTATTCACCTTGTTTTTTAAGTCACTCCATAGATAAAAATCACAAGGGGTAAGATCCGGCAATCTTGGTGGTCATAATACTTCCGAATAGGTAGCAATTCCTCTCCGTTTATGTCTTATTTCTAAATAGTTCCTCACAATTCGGGCATTATGTGCAGGTGCTCCGTCTTGTTGGAACCACATACCTTAGCGTAAGGCCAACGGTTTATCGTCCATTCTTTCTTCCACGTCCTCAGAGAGCAATATTGCCAATACCTCTCCAAAATTTTTGTTATAAAAAATTGGTCCGATTAATCGGTTGGCCACTATACCGCACGATACATTAAAACCAAACCGCACCTGATTATGGCTGATTATACCGCAGTTAGAAAATATGTTTCATCGGACCATAATTTTTTTTTTTATAAAATTCTGGGTTTTCACCAATCTTGTTCAACAGATGGGTACAGATGGGTAGATGTAGATATCACATTGTTTCAGAAAATGTCTTCCATGGCACCATGCGATTTTCAGTAATTCTCGAATTGTACAATTTTTAGTCAATTCTATTATCTTATTGTATTTAAGACATGGCATGTGGCATACCAAATTACTCGGAAAGAAATGATGAATTCAAACATGTATAAAACCAATATGGCGTCCATAAGAAAAGCAAAAGATTCGTTTGCTTCTGACAAATTCATTGGCGAAACGATTTTAAACATGTCATAATCAAATTAGAGACAAAAAAGTGCCTTTATAATGTCAAAGCTCTTTTTTGATTGGATCACAAACAAAGAAGTTATGACCATAATTAAAAAATGACACTTTTTGTTTTTTCAAAATAGCTTGGCCACCGTTTGGAATTCAACTGTTTTCTGAACATATTATGAAACATCACATAAATATGCACACTTTGTCGATTTAACCGACTTTCTATCTCTAATAATAACAAATGTGAGGCACACTGTAAATAAAATTAATAGTTTAGCTGCATGAGATTCTATTTGATCGAGATCGGTCGTGTCTGCATTAAAATAAAACTAGTTAGCCAGGATTTGACAGATATTTTGATTTTATTGACGGTAGGTATTGTCAAAACCAGGGCTGCGGAGTCGGTAAAAAATTCTCGACTCCGACTCCAGATATCTTTCGTGGACCGACTCCGACTCCAGACAAATTGCATACAAAAATATGTTCAAATGATTATGTGTAATAAGAATATTACATATGTAAATAATCATAAATTTGACGCAGAGTAATACAACCGAGCAAAATTAAATTTGCTATACAAACAAAAGCACTACCAGGAAAGAAAGAAACAAATTTAATAAATTAAATTTATGTTCTAGTATTGTATCTGATTGTATTAAACATATGGCTTCTACATATCAAATTACTCACAAACAAATGCTGAAACTATAAGCAAAACAGAAGTTTTATTTGTGTCCAGCGAATTTGTTGCCAAACATATTTAAACTGTAAATAATATAATTGTAAAAAGAGGCCTACTGATCGGACCACAAATGAAAAGTTATGACTACATAATTATAAAACGTAATATCTCTCTATAATTTGTTAATTCAAAATATCTCTGACATCATTAAGTATTTAACTGTTTTCCCTAGAGATCATACAAATCGGCACTACTTTGTATATTTAATCTGCCAGATTACTTTTGTTAACCGTCTTCACTTTCGTTTGAACAGTGTGTTTTGTAATTTTATTATTTACGTATGTATGTAGGTAGGTACTTTGTCAAAGACCTAATAGAAAGTTAAGTTTTATTTGTTTACTGTCTACTGAGGCAACGTCCATCTCGCATGTTTTTCTTTTTCTACAATAATTAAACCTGGACTCGGAGTCGGAGTCGGTACATTTTTCCGACTCCGACTCCTCTGAAATATGTCTGAACTCCGACTCCACAGCCCTGGTCAAAACATCAGCGTTTGACACCACCTACTGTCATTCGAATGAAAATATCTGTCAAATCCTGCCTAACTAGTTTTATATTAATGCAGACTCGACCGATTTCGATCAAACAGAATTTGCTCATGCAGCTAAACTATTAATTTTATCAAAAACGGTCATAAACATTGAGCAAAAAATTACAATTAAAACAACTTTGTATTCCTCAAGACATTTCTAATTTAAATGTAAATATATTATAGTTTCCTCTGGAGCAGATTTAAAAATTTTCTTGTTTTCTATCACCATGTAGGCTGCTCTCTTCTTTCCCAGCTATGCAAAATTCTCTTTTCACCCTGTCTACCCTGAATACAAAAAGAAAGTGAAAATAAACCGCTTAACGAAATACGGTATCTCATAATCTTGCCTCCTTCATCCCAGTTCTTTTTTTTTTCTCGCTAGGACGAGCTTAAGATTTTAATTTTGAGTATCTCCTTGCCTTATATTTTATAAAATACAACCCACGAACCGCTGGAATTAAACTGCTTCACTGTATATTAGCATAAATTCTCAGATTTTCCCCCCCTACTCGAGGGGGTGTCTCTTCCCTTTCATTTCCTTCTGCGAAAAGTTGCTCCTTCCATTCAAGGGCTTGCCAGCATTTGACTGATTGTGTTTCCAATTACCCACCTTCCCCCAGCCCTCCTACCGCAAACATCCCCCCTTTCCGCAGCTTAGATTGTAAGTGTTGTACTAACAACAAAGTTTAGGTCTATCCCACTTCTGAAACTGCCTATCCCACTTCTGAAACTCCCATCCCACTTCTGAAATTTTAATAATGAAATTGTGATAAGCGACGACTCTTCTCGTTATTATACTTATTATTATGAAGGCGTTCGTTCGTTCGTTCGTCTTTTGTTGCGTACGTCGCGGTTTCCCTTAGTTACGACCTCATCTAAACTCTTCCGAGGTGTAAATTTAAATTTTTACGATGACCGTTGAATGCATTAAGGGAGCCAACCGAAAAATAGCCTAATAATAGTTTAGGATGTTACGGTGTAACCGTTTTAACGTTTATGGTTTCTTCAGGAGCGCTCATAATTTTTATTTTAATGTAAAAATCGACCGTAGCACCCGCTCCTCATGATAACGCACACCTTTTAGACGCTATATATTTTGTCTGTAGTCGTAAAATTTTTATCTTTTCCGACTTTCTTTGTGTGTGCTGATGGAATGTCACTGCAAAGAGAAAAATAAATCGGTTAAATTACTTAAAAAGAAGAATGGTCCTACAATAGGGTATTTGACTATTATTGGAAAACCATCTTAGTGTGTTTATTCCTTCACTATATATTGTAAATGCATTATTTTTCGTAATTATTTCCTCAATATTTCATAAAAATGAGCGTTAAAAATTGAATGACACAAAGTCCCGCCAAAACGATACTTTCTGTTGTGTGACGTCACCCGATAGTAGATGTCAAATCGGCCCATATGGTCTGTCAGCATCGGCATCGTCGCCGTTTGGTAATTGTGTTGTATGATGTGTTGTTTTCACAATTTCTACATAAAAATGGGTTATAAATGGTGTATAAATCCACAATGCAAAAATACGTCAAGAAAGACTACGGATAAACTATTTGTAGCTGTTCCGCAAGATTTGAAACTGCAAAGAAAGTGGTTGGCTCGTAGAAATCCAAATGAAATAAATAGCGGCCAATACAAGTGTTTTCTGTTGTGAAGATTACTTCGACATAAGGTTAGGGCTTAAGGTTAGGGCTATCCTAACCTACAAAGTTATGCTTACATGGCACTTTACTGCTATTAAATTCAAACGGGAGAAGCATAAGAGCGCGTTCGGATAACCCGGTATTGTACGGTGAGAGTGACGCGCTGCATAATAGGCGGACTAACGCCATACGGCGTTTATCTGCATATAAGAGAGAGACAGCCGACGCAGGTTATCTGAGCATTGCTCTCCCCATGCCCCACCCTGACAAACCGAACGCGCTCTAAGCGTACTAACGAATGACGTCACTGGAGACTGAGCCAATTACAGAGCGTTTTCAATCACGTGATAAAATTTAATTTTAATTTTGGTTTTTAATAGAAATAAGGCATAATTTTTTTGAAAAGTAATAACAAATAGTTTTCTTAAACTGTAATCTATTAGGATGAGTATAATACAAGCCATATTTTTAATACAGTCAAATACCCTATTCTGTCAGCGGTCCTGCCCATATACAGGGTATTTCAGGACGAGGTACCATTAGTAGTATATGGAGAAACAAATGAAGTCAGGGATTGAAAATTTATGGACTCATGTTGTTGGATACAATCTTTTCAAGTACAAAATTTTGGGTTCTTGTGGTTTCACAGGAAATGGTGTCAACTTTCATATTTCAAATGGATTTCCCTGTATTTTATAGCATTTTTGAAATCTTTGTTAAATTTTAGGTCATGTTACATAGCTTATACCTACTCACATTGCAACGTTGTCTCAACTCAAAGCAACCTATGTTAATCCAAATTAACGGTTGTTTTATATATATATATATATATATATATATATATATACGCAAGAATATACAGGATTAACCAAAATTACCGGAACACCTAAATAATTCTCCAACCGTAAGAAATGTCCAAAAAATGTTCAAACAAAAGTTTTTTGGTTTTAAACAAGCTTTTAAATCTTTTAAATATATTTTCAATATACAGGGTACTCATTTTATTATAGAAATTTGGCAACACTTCCTTTTTTAAATAGAACACCCTATATATCATTACATTTTTTAATTTTAAGATTAATTCTAAATATTTTCAAACTAATCATTTTTTTTAATAAAATGCATTATTTTTTAATTAGAAGCTATTAACAAAAAATAGCAAAATTACACCTAAATAATTCTCCAACCGCAAAATTCGAAAAAAATTTTCGAATAAAAGTTTCTTTAGCTTAAACAACCTCTCGTTTAAATATAGTTTTAATATACAGTGTGTTTGTTTTATTATGGAAATTTGCAAACTATTCCATTCTCTAACAGATCACCCTGTAAACTTTTATTTTTTTTAATTCTAAGATTAATTCTAAGAACATTTTATAGAAATAAGTTTTTTGAAAATGCATTATTTTTGAGTTATGAGCAATTAAGCAAAAGTACTGAACTTCAAATTAAGAATATTTTCCCACATACATACATTTATTTTAATGTGACTGTTTGAACATTTAATTTAATTCTGTTTAATTGTGGTGTTATTTTCTCTTGATTTTTTTTTTATTTTTTACCCGTTTGGTCAAAGTAAAAGTTCATGACTAAAAAATTAAAATTTTATAAAGAAATAATTCCAACATAACATTCTTAGAATTAATCTTAGCATAAATTTTTGTTTAAATATATAAGGTTTTCTGTTAGAAAAAGGAAAGGTTTGAAAATGCCTATAATAAAATAAACAGCCTGTATATTAAAAATGTAAAATATAAAACGAGAGGTTGTTTACACCCAAAAGACTTTTATTTAAAACATTTTTTAAGTTTTTTTGCGATTGCAGTTAAATAGCCCAAAATAACCGGAACACCTAAATAATTCTCCAACCGTAAGAAATATCAAAATAATTTATCAAACAAAAATTTTTTGGCTTTAAACAAGCTAACCCTGTATATACGCAAGAAAATATATCGGTTGTCTTACTTTAAGATTGTACAACTTTTCAATGTATACTATACTTATTTTACTAAAGAATTTGTTGTTTTAAATCAAAAGGTTGGGTAGGTTGGTAATAATCAGCTCACATTCTTGGATTATACATTCACCTAGGTACTTCTCTTAAAAATGAACATCTTATTTCATAATATTTTACAATAATATTTTACATGGAATGCAACTCATCCAAAGAAAAATACCTACTGTTACACAAAGTTGATCAAAAATTTTCCATAGAATTTCAAAATGCATTCATATGATAGGGTTGGCATTTGAAAAATCTACTTTTACTACTATTTTGTTAATAATTTATAAACAAATGAAAGCGATATTGCAGCTAACATTTGTTTTCGAAAAAACTAAGTATCTTTAAAATGTTCATGTTAGGTATAGGGTATATAACATACATTTGACCTAAAATGTAACAAGTGCTATACAATACAGGATGTTCCATTTGAAATATAAAAGTTGACACCATTTCCGGTGAAACCTGAAGTAACGCAAACCTAAAAAGAATGGTTGAAGTCATAACTTGCACAAAAAAATAGAAAAATCCGAAAATCTCCCTGATATTTTCAAGAATAATTTCAGTCTACTGCCACTTCGGGCGTGATAGTCTAGACTCTAGGTTGTCGAAAGGTGTAATATCTCCACGTTTCAGTTCTATAATGACCAGGGTCGCTTCTTTCCCTTTTTTGTCCCTCATCATCACATATATTACCCTATCTACGCATATCATCAAATCTTGCCTAATGAGAAATGAAAATGTTTCACCCATCGCAGAATATTTTAAATAACCATCTCTCTTCCGACCAATTAACTCGACGATACTCTAAGACAGGCTTGGGCGTCTCTGGACGTCGTTATTAACTCTCAACAATAATGAGCTGAAGAGTCGACAAACGCCCGAATGGAGCCCAGGAAGTGGCATTAGGGCCGAGTTCCCATTGTTGTAAATTCGAAGGAGGCCATTGTATATTGCGGATCATATAAATCTAAGGAGGCCCTTCGAGGAGTTGCCCGAACTGCCTACCCCATTAGTCCTTGGGTACTTAAATTTATATATATTGTGCGAGAGAGCCTTTATGTTTGCTCGAAGGATTGTTGTTATCAGGGTGGTATCCTCGCGCTATCGAAAAATATGAGCATGGAATAAGAAATGTGGACATATTGTGTTTGGTGTTCTAATTTCAAATGAATGTCTAGAGGGAAGACTCTCAAGTTTAATTAATTGACATCGCAACGGTGAAGACCTAGCAAACCTCAAGGAAAGTGGGCTCATTTAATTTCAATAAACTTCGAGAAATGTCGTCGGGGTTTCTTCTACTAGAGATCTGGTAAATTGTCTACTATACAGGGTCCTGCAGCTCAGCTCCCGCCGTCTGTAGCTCAGCTACTAATTAAGCTAAGAGTTTGACATTTTGCAAGCTTACCCTGTACTTGAAGGTACATTTCAAGAAATTATTTTTGATTATACAGGGTGTCCCAAAAATGTGCAACGCCAACGTGATATATTTTTTTAAATTGCATGCTATATATTTTTTTACACATTTAGAAGCATGTCATGGTTGCCTACATACCACCAAAATTTTATTGAAATCGGTTGAGTGACTGCAGCGCAAAAAAAATAAAAACAAAAGAAAATTGATTTTGCATCGTTGGCTTTAAAAATCAATAAAAACCACAAATTGCACCTCGTTAATAAAATTTTGCGACGTCCTTATTAAGTTAGATCTAGTAGTCTCGTTAACCAAGTGTCATTGATCCAAATTATACAGGATGACCAAAATCTAGTGTCAAACTTGTCAAACTTCAAAGCGTGTTATTGTTCTTATTTTAAATTGGAACCCATACATTTTTTTAGGTGAAACGATGCAGAATTAAAAAATAAACATTGTTTCTAAATACAACTCCATCACAATTCCCACAATCCCCACAATTCCCCCCATCACAATATCGTACGTGGCGTTGAAAAACAATTTATTTCATAAAATATAACACAGAGAAGTATTTTAGATTTGAGTGTACTTAATTAAGTAGTGGTTCGAAATGTCTTCCGTGCTCTTCGAGGCACAAGCGAAGACGAGTATGAAATGACCTCGCCACTGCTCTTAATAGGTGGGCGTAATAGTTAGAAATGCATCTTTCTTGCATGTTTTCTGGTGTTGTTGGAGGTACAGCATAAACGATGTCCTTAACGTAGCCCCACAGGAAGAAATCCAGTTTCGTTAAGTCCGGTGATCGAGGAGGCCACGCAACTGGTCCTCCTCTTCCAATCCACCGATTTGGGAAGATTTCGTTGAGCTGGTGCCTGACATGTAACGAGTAATGTCCTGGAGCTCCATCATGTTGCAGCCACATTTCCACCCTTACCGCTATAGGTACATTTTTAAGTAAATTTGGCAATTGAACTACTTAATTAAGTACACTCAAACCTAAATTATTTCTCTGCGTTATATTTTATGAAATAAATTGTTTTTTAACGCCACGTACGATATTTTGTACCTAAATTGCTGTTGGAAACGTTGAAAAATGGGTTTTTCGCGAATAACTTTGGTTAACGAGACTACTAGATCTAACTTAATAAGGACGTCGCAAAATTTTATTAACGAGGTGCAATTTGTGGTTTTTATTGATTTTTAAAGCCAACGATGCAAAATCATTTTTTTTTGTTTTTGTTTTTTTGCGCTGCAGTCACTCAACCGATTTCAATAAAATTTGGGTGGTATGTAGGCAACCATAACAGGCTTCCAAATGTGTAAAAAAATATATAACATGCAATTTAAAAAAATATATATCACGTTGGCGTTGCACATTTTTGGGAAAACCTGTATAATCAAAAATAATTTCTTGAAATGTACCTTGAAGTATAGGGTAAGCTTGCAAAATGTCAAACTCTTAGCTTAATTAGTAACTGAGCTACAGAAGACGGGAGCTGAGCTGCAGGACCCTGTATACAACGTGTCTGGAAGTATTGAGTTTCCGGTTCGTCAAGTGATAAAGTGATGTTTGTTGAACATGCAGTAAAAATCTTAAGATGATCTGTCCAATAGTTTTCGAAATATGCCAACCAGTCTTCAGTATTCCTTTCTTGGCTTCGTGGAAGTCGTTTCGAGAAATTTGCCCATTTCTACACCTTGTTCGTGCCTGTTTTGAAGCCAATATTGTTGTACTGGAGTTTGCAGTAGTTATTGCAGATGGGCCAAATCATGATTACTACCTAAAATAATAAAAAAGAATGTCATTCAGGCCAATTCTGTAACGCAGTTGTTAAGTAGCAAGATGCTACGTAGCAACTACGTTAACAACTTTCGTTAACCGCATTATTAAAGACTTTAATAAGATTTCGCATTCTATATTGGAAAAATTAACCACTTGTTAAGAATCATGCCGTTAACAACAGTGGTTAACTGTTGATGGTCATGCGCATTTAGTACAAAACATTCAATCAGCTGATCAATACCCTGCGATGTGCTGTGCACACAGAAGTTAAAAATATGGACATTAATAATGAATAGGAATATCTGCGAGAGTAGAACTACATGAAAGCCACATTTATGCCGTCATGGTTAATTTTATTCACAAAAATAAAGTTCTTTTGCGACACACTTATTCTAGCGTCTGAGTGCATTTCTGAATTGTGAGGTTAGTTTATTCGGATATGTATAACCACAAGTTTCAATTGAAGGGGTTCGACAACTGGTTAAATTCTATTAAATTGTGGTTAAAAGTTTGAAAGGTTTTCTTGTTTATTGGATACTAATTTAATTCTTTAACAATGATCATTTAATTTAACTCTGGTAATGTACATTTAATAAATTGAACAAACTTGTTTTAATAGTCGACGAATACAAAATTGTATTTGACTATAACATTATTTTTTACTTGTATGGATATACATCCTAGGTAAAAGCCAAAGGAAGTATCCCCTAACCAAACAATTCGTTTTTATTTTAAGGTTAGACTTGAATAGTGTTTAGCAGCACATCCCTCTGCCTATAGGTTGCTACGTAGTTCGTAGTCACTCAATTCGCCACTCAACTGGTGGCAAACAATTTAACCACTGGATATATTACAGAATACAATTTTATAATTTACCAACGTTGCTAAGAAATTTAACTACTTGCTACGTAACAACTGCGTTACAGAATTGGCCTATAGTATATAGTTTAAGTATATATCTAATGGTTACCAAGAAGCACTCAAATTTCGATTTTTCAAATAAACTGATCATAAGCAAAATTACTCTACTAACTTTCAAATGGTGCGCACGATTTTTGCGATTTTGGTTTAATCAAATCATAAAAAATTTAAATGGCAAAAGTCCCTTTCATATAGGATAATTTGAAAATGGGTTTTGGCCGGCACATAGTCAACTCATTTGTGGCTCCATGCAATATGCAACGTACTCGGTTGAACTCTGCCAAATTGGATTAGATTGGCCGGCTTATACGCGAACGCTGCGGCCATTTTAAAGTCCGTAATGACGGTAATAGCATTGTTAATCCGGTAAACTTGTGAATAGGTTATGAGAGCGCAGCTGAAAGTTCAGCCTCATGGGGCTGCACTTTGGGCATGAAGTATGCGACGTACCGCAGAGTACAATAACCAGTGAAATGTATTACAAAGTAGTTGTCATCTATAGCTATTTGTCATCTGTGTTTACAACTGTATCTGTGTTTACAATATTTAAATAATTATAGAAATCAAAAATAATTGAACCCTTACACACAGAAAAGTGATCTCTCGAACGAAGAGAGAATTACTTCGCTGAAGTAGTTGGTAGGTTCGTATATACGCGAGAGATTATTACTTCAACCAAGACATTTTATTTCTTGGAATAATTACTAGATTTAAGAAAGTTGTTGGTCTGGTGAAGTAAGTAAACAGGCTTCAATGAAGTGTATATTTTTATTCCCGGTAAATATTTTTAGCTACTTAATGTAAGCATTTTAAAGGTTTGGCACAAATACGTTTTCTATTGCTAATTAACAAGATAGGTATGTTATATTACTCGTTCTAAACTGTTGCGTGCGTTACATCAAACTATTCCGTGTTGAAACGTTTATTGTACACAAATCACAAGGCACATCCCTTACGGGTAGTTCGTTGTTGTTTTCGTACTAGGTTAGGCTCCTTTACGGCGCCAGCACCACGCGCCGGCGCGCGTACCTTGACAAAATCACGGTGCGCATATTTATTCCAGAGAAAGGGATTACTTGAAAGAAGTGAGAATCACTTTCAGTTAAACAATTGGTGGGTTTTTATTCAGTAAACAATACTTACTTATATTAAATGTCTTATATGTTCTTGGATCAAGTAACTACGCACTTGGATGGATTTACTATTACTTTGTTGGAGCAACTGACATTTTTGGGACGAAAAATTCAATTACTTCTTTCCATTCAATTATTGGTTCTTATAAAGAAAAAATTTATTTGTTGACAGCATTTATCTGAGGAATTATTTTACTTATATTGAGTATGTGGCATTTCTTGTATATACCTAACTTTCTACATCCAAGTAAATATGCATTTGAATCTAGTAAATAAATTCACAAAATTATGTTTTCTCGTTCCAAATAATCACTTTTCTGTGTGTACTATTCATATAGGTACTAAAGAATTATGTAATTTTTAGGAGCGTTCAAAACGTTTTTGCACCCAAAAATTGACGTATTGGAATAAAAAAAAACACACACACATAAAAGTGAGTGGAAACAATCGCGGCTATTACAATAAATATTCATAAAGTGAGGGTGGATTAATTGCAATTAGTCTGGACCACTGGCAGCGATGCGAAGAACGACGGTGTGTATTAGAGAGTAGATATGCGTGTATTTTGGGTTGTAAAAGAGGGGTTGGATTGTAACGTTAACCCCTTTAATGGTCGCGCTGTAATTAAAAGATCCAGCCTCAGGGTCCTATCAATCCGACAAAGCGTATAACCTGTCCGGTCCATGCGTTTACTATCACGTCCAGAAACGATGTTTTCAAATACTGAAATAATTTTCAAAACGGTATGTAAATTAACTTCAAATAGTCGTTAGATACGCTGCAAAATACTGAAACGAATCTCAGTCATATAGGTGATGTTTTAAGATGGTTGAAACATATGTTTGCCGTGAATATTCTGAAATCTTGTGACTATGATAACTTTAAATCTGCAAAAACAGAAAACATAGTAAACAAAATCTAGCACTTATGGGGTGGGTTTTGGGGGTGGTTTAGCTAGAAATTTAGTTTTAAAGTTCTGAAACGTAGTATGACGTCGCAGAGATTCGGGAAGAAAGTAACATGAAATAAGCCTTCCTGAAGACTTTAATTGTAACAATTTTCATTTCCGGAACGTACCGGAAGTAGTAATTGCACTCAGTTTTAGAATTTACAAAGTAAAACCTAGGTCGTGTGCGGTATCATTGGATAGATATTTAAAAATTAAACATCTTTCGTTGGAAAGAAATCTTACTCAATCATATTGTTTACAAAATAAACCATATGATACCTGATTATGGAAACATTTTTTGACAGTTGACTGTCCAAAACTGACTCTAAAGGTGCTCCCATACGCAGTGCCACTAGGGGCCATCATTGGCCATCGGAGTGCTTCGCGTAGCGGGACCCAACTGTGCCAATGCACATCGCCAATATGTCGACCTTGTCCGCTTTATTTCATTCTGTTTTAGCATTGTACGTACTACCGATGAAAAGATTAGTTATCTATCTATGTTTTATCATATATACTGCATTATTTGTTTGTACGTACTTTAAGGACAATGATGATTTATTATTTTTTCAAATGCCTGATTGCCCAAATGTAAAAACATGAAAACTTTTTTTAATATTTTGTAAATTTATTCACAATAATTATGGTTCTTATAAGCATTATATTAACCTTACAGTTACAATAAATTAACAAGCAATAAAATAATATTCTGAAGACAATATTGCAGTCGTTATAATGGGTGACCCACGGCATAGGTACGTTTGTTTATTTTTTGTTTTTGACGCCGAAGGAATGAACGTTGTGTTAATAGACAGAAAATGCTAATTTATGGGATGGTCTTGAGGTTAGTATGACTTCCGGGTTTTCCAGAAATGACGTCATCATTAAAATTTTAAAAATGAATTCGCACACAATGGGGAGGCATACGGTATTTAGGTTCTGGGATTGCGGTCAACCTTATTCGCTAGGGTGGGGGTGAAAGGTGAGGGAGGGGGTTGGAGGGAAGCGGGATATGAATCTACACACGATGGGGAGTCATACGGTATAGGGGTCCAAGGACTGCGGTCAACCATCTTCCCTACAATCTTGACTACAATCAAACAAAGTTGCATTTATATACAAATTAACAACAATTAACTATATATTAATTAACAATTTATAGATTAGTTTTAACCGGCAAATTTAAATAATCTGATGTATTTAATGTATTCAACAAAGTTTAAAAACTATACTGGATGCTTTTCCTTATTTTGATTATCAGAAAAATATCAAAAAGTATATCTGTTACTAAAAATATTGGGTTGATAATAAATATACCTACATAATATACATACACAGAGTTTTAATATCTATAATTAAAACTCCGTGTATGTAAGGGTTCGCAATTTTTCTTTGTATCTTATTATAAATAATTTCAGTTTTATTATATAAATTATATTTTAAATCAAAATTATGAATTCATCGATTTGACTGAAATGAAATATTTATATAACGAAACGACACAAATTAACAGGACCCTGCATAAAAATATAGACTACTCAGTGTTTCAGATCCTATCTCATCTTATTCCGCATTTGTTGCTTGAAACATAAAGAAAATAAAAAGGAAATTTTTTTAATGTCACGTGGCAAATATAAAAAAAAACTAAATAATTTTGTTCCCTGTATTGCTGTATATTTGTAGTCCTTAATGTATTTAATATTTTCGAACGTACTGTATAAATAATGACTGAAAAACATGTTTAATATTTAACAACCTTATTAAACAGTGTCCTCTTTCGAGGGTTCCTTTTTTTAATTCTAAGCAACAATGCACTGCTTAAAATAATTGGAGCTGCGGCAACAGCATTGATATCGTCTTCACTGTTCATTTTTAATTCTCTACGGAACGCTACGAGCCTTCTACGATACACAGAAATACCTTGCGCCCAATACCAACGTTGGCCAATGTTGGCGAAGTGAATGCGCACACTACGCGCAGCGCGTCACATCACCAACGTTGGCGAAACGTTGGCACTGCGTGTAGGAGCTCCTTAAGGGCTTACAATCGCCATCATCAGATGCGCTAAATGATTGACTATCGATATAATATCACTTGGTTTCTCTACTAACTAAAGACAAAATTACCAAAATTACAAAATTACCTGCATATATCGTCATGATTACAGTTAATGCAGCTATGCCATAATTGATTATGGTTTCTGTCGTAAACCGTATTTATAAGCAATGTTTTCAACCAAATGTTGTGTCTTATTAAAATATCTATCCAATGACACACTACCTAGATTCTGGTTATAAATTCCACCCCCATGCAGTTATCACTACTTTCGATATATTGTAGAAATCACAACTGTTAGATCCATCAGGTATTTTATGTTACGTAAATTACTTTTCTGAGCCTCTATGCCGTTATATAACCAAGAAAAAGGCATATGAACCTAGAACCTCCAATACGCGATTCCACCAGTCGACAATAAAAGAAATATTTAAAGCAAATATGACATATTATGACAATCATATCTACTTGGTCATGTAACTAAGTAAGCATGGAAGTAAAAAGATCCAGTCTTTTTTCTGATGTTATTTAATTTATTATGCACTTATGGCATAATCCATAAGCCATAAGTGCATAATAATTAAATAACATCAGAAAAAAAACTGGATCTTTTTACTTCCACCCTTATTCGATTACAACTGGTGTAAGATGGAGGAATCCATTATTAATATTAAGTAAGCATGCAATGTGGAAAATTTTGCAAAATTTGCTTCTTGTTATTCAAAAAAACTGTAAGCTTAATTAATATCCAAATTTTTATTTATGAATATTTAATATCAAATCAAGTCTCACCTTCAGGCAATCGGGCCATATTAATGTTTACATCAACAACAGTCACAATCACTTGGTAATAAATTGTTCAACACGCCAGTGTTGAACAATGTTGCGGAAATTAAAAATAAGTACAAAAATCTACATTGTATATTATCCCGTTACTGTACGTTGTCTAAATTTTCCAGGGTGGCAAACTGAATGGTTTTAAGTCATTTGGTTCTCTAACAACATGTTTGTCAGTTTGGATAGAATTGGACCATAGCGCGAAAATAATTTTGAACGGCTATATTCGCATTTTCAACCACTGTGCGTCGTCGCATTGACTGAAATTAAATACGAATTTAATGATGGGGCGAATTATATTATGTAGAGAAATTTATGGTTATACTCAGATAGCAAATGTTGTTTAAATTAAATCAATATACATTAACCCAAACAACTTTTTTTGTTGTTTAAATAGAGGGAAAGAAAACACTTGGTCGAAACGTTTATGAAAAAACAATATTTCAATTTCGTACCACAGTTTTTAACTGAACATGCTGAAACGTACTGTTGTAATGTTTTATTCATCTGCAAACCGTATGAAACGTTTTGTTCCTCGCTGTTATGATTGCCTGTTTAATTTTAATATATTTCTTCGTGGAAACCCCAGGCTAACCATAAGGGCGTTAACATTAACTTGTTGCTACGTCTAGACGCCGCAGTTTGCATTTTACATAATGCAATTACTCCACGTATACCACACATTTCCAATTCTCGGTTGGAAATTTAATATTCTAGCGCATGTAATATTTTCATTCCTCTGTAAAAAAACGTCTAAAAATATTGTTCGGTAGGCTTTTTATTTGGAGATAGGGTGTGGGTCTGATCAATATCCTATCAACTTAATTGCAAGACTAATCTTCCGTTAGTTCACCACATGAAGTATCTGTATTGACGGGCAATAACATCGTTAAATGATGATGATTAGATGGAATTAATTACAAGTTAATTTAGAAGTTTATTGTCACTAAATCATCAATCATAATAAACGTTCTTAGTTTACAAAACAACTCGATTTCGTTGCTTGTCTAGAATATTTCTAAAACACTTCTTAAGGCTCCCGTCTCAATTCAAATACCGAACTGTAGCGAACTTCTCGCCAAAGTTTCGAAATAAAAAAATCATCAGATGTAGAGGGCGCTACCATAAACATGTCTGTTTTCATTTCGTATTCATTACTTTTGACGTATGGTATAACCTAAAGAAATAAATGTATTGCTTTCTATTTGTACAAATATTCAAACTGGACTGTATTTGAGTTTTCTTGTCGATGATATAGTACCTACTTTCACAATCGTCGCTATTGTAAACATGGTTGCCAACTCACTACAAACACGCACTACTATACTCCAGAGTGCTAGTCTAGAGAAGTTCAGAAGAATATAACTTGTGCTCTGATACAGTAGAGCGTCGATAATTCGAACTAATTGGGACCGAAGGTGATTTTACTGTACTTTCGTGTTTTGGAGGTCGGAGACGGGAGCCTTAAGGACTTTTTAGTGTCTCTACAAACTAAAGTAAGTCGTTCAATAAATAGCAGTACGTTACAATATCTCTTTCGAGAAGGAATGTCTTTCTTTACGCGGTTGGAATTTACTGAAAGACGTCGTGTTCCATTAGGTCGTTGCGTGCTACCGAAACGAAGCACTTACTTGCGACTTTATCAGTTAAATAAAACAAAACGGACCCGCCAAAAACCCTGCTGCCGGTCTGGACTTATTTCCTCCATAATTTATTTTGTTACCCCAGATCGGTAACGATCTCGACCCATTCCAGTGCGTGAAGGAATTTTAATTATTGTCGTTTGGCCTGAAGGAGTTAAAAGGTTTATGTTTTTATAAATTATAGTTAGCCTAAGCGGTATGTTTGGCAAATAAACACTCGAATGCGTGATCAGTATATGATATGAAATAAGTATAGATATAGCCCATTTCATAACCAGGGAGAATTTTTCGAATTTGTTACATACATTTAATAAAATATACTCTCGCCTAAGCAATCAGAGGAAAAGCTAAAGAGATTGAAATACTAAATTCTGCGGACAGAAATATGTTTGTCAAGAACAATATCCACTTAAGACGTTGCTGTATGTGATATTTCTATGAAATGAGCGATTTTTTATAATGATAATACATTAATATACAGGGTATATACTGTTACCACCCAGCGGTTAGCTATTTTTTATGTTAAATAAACAGGTGACTTAAAGTAGAGCGAAAGGGGATGGAAGATTTAGTTCATGCGAATTTTGCCGGTAATATTCGAGATAATACACTGCACTTACCTGATAATTCTTATTTCTCACACTCAATATTTAGAACTAATTTTGATTCACTGTGTAAATAGGAAATGAATCTTGAAATAATAAAATAAAACAACTAAGACAAAGTTCAAATTAAATTAAATATATTAAAAAGAATTAAAAATTGCAAACAAAGGTTCAGTTCGATAAAAAGTTAGTCCTACTAATTCATGCACAATTACAATAGTATGCAATAAAAATACAAGGGCTATATTTTTTTAACTATGGAGACTAGCGGTATTTTATCAGAGTGTTTCAAAGCGCGAAAAGAAGATTTATACCAGAGTTAAATGAAGTATGAGCACGATTGAAAAACACTCCAAAGCATTCACTTGCACGTTTTGGTATATATCATATATATGCCCTAATATGTTAAGGAGGGTTGTGCGGGTTTGTTTGTCGACCTAGAAATATGACGGGCGCATCATGATTGATCTTGTTTACCACCGCTTCGGAAAGATGGCAAAGACATATCGATGACATATCGTTATTTAAACTCTAATCGAAGAATTACAGCCACCTTGAAGAAGATACATACCTTCCGTTTTGTAATTATTACGGAACAATTATAGTTTGTTTGATTGGAAAAGCGTTAACAACTTTCGTTAACCACCTTGTTAACGACTTTATTAAGATTTCGCATTCTATACTGGAAAAATTAACCACTTGTTAAGAATCATGCGGTTAACAACAGTGGTTAACTGTTGATAGTCATGCGCATTCAAAACAAAACATTCAATCAGCTGATCAGTACCCTTCGATGTACCCTCCGATGTACCCCTCGTATATGCCCTAATATGTTAAGGAGGGTTGTGCGGGTTTGTTTGTCGACCTAGAAATATGACGGGCGCATCATGATTGATCTTGTTTACCACCGCTTCGGAAAGATGGCAAAGACATATCGATGACATATCGTTATTTAAACTCTAATCGAAGAATTACAGCCACTTTGAAGAAGATACATACCTTCCGTTTTGTAATTATTACGGAACAATTATAGTTTGTTTGATTGGAAAAGCGTTAACAACTTTCGTTAACCACCTTGTTAACGACTTTATTAAGATTTCGCATTCTATACTGGAAAAATTAACCACTTGTTAAGAATCATGCGGTTAACAACAGTGGTTAACTGTTGATAGTCATGCGCATTCAAAACAAAACATTCAATCAGCTGATCAGTACCCTTCGATGTGCTGTGTACACAGAAGTTAAAAATATGCAAATTAATAATGAATAGGAGTATCTGCGAGAGTAGAACTACACAAAATCCATATTTATGCTGTCACGGTTAATTTTATTCACAAAAATAAAGTTCTTTTGCGACGCACTCAACTCCGTTCACGGAAGCCCGTAACGTCGAAGAATTGTGGAAATAATTTACGTAA
Organism: Aphodius sticticus; assembly: GCA_963966075.1. Taxonomy (NCBI): domain Eukaryota; kingdom Metazoa; phylum Arthropoda; class Insecta; order Coleoptera; family Scarabaeidae; genus Aphodius; species Aphodius sticticus. The sequence continues at coordinate 77,607,666 of OZ014509.1, forward strand.
AAATTAAATTTTTGCGAAGGTCCACAGAAGATAGTTGCTCAGTAAAATCGCGTAAAATGAATTATTTTTGTTGTTATTCTTATTCGCGTCTGAGTGCATTTCTGAATTGTGAGGTTAGGTTATTTGGACATGTATAACCACAAGTTTCAATTGAAGGGCTTCATTAATACGACAACTGGGTAAATTCTAGTATTTGTGGTTAAAAGTTTTAAAGGTTTCCTCGTTGATTGGATACTAATTTAATTCTTAAACAATGCTCATTTAATCTAACTGTGGTAATATTTCCACTGTACATTAAATAAATTTAACAACCTTGTTTTAATAGTTGACGAATACAAAATTGTATTTGACTATAACATTATTTTTTTACTTGTGTAGATATGCATAAAAGCCAAAAGAAGTATGCACTAACCAAACAATGCGTTTTTATTTTAAGGTTAAAGACTTGAAGAGTGTTTAGCAGCACGCCCCTCTCCCTATCGGTTGCTACGTAGTTCGTAGTCACTCAGTTCGCCACTCAACTGGTGGCAAACTATTTAACGACTGCATATGTTACAGAATACCATTTTATATTTTAATATTGTAATAACGTTGCTAAGAAATTTAACCACTTGCTACAACTGCGTTACAGAATCGGTCTGATTGTCGTTGTGTGTAATAAATTGAAATTGGGACGTCACGCTTAGTGGCACAAAATAACAAATAAAAAAAAAGAGTTCAGACCGGGAAAGTTTTCCATGTCTAGCGCGCTTCCGCAGTACGCGTTAATAATTGCGTTCGCCCCACAGTTGAAAGCTCGAAAGCTCAGGCGTACTATGCACGGCAAACAAAAAGGGTAGCCGAAACAAAAAAAAACTGCCGCACTATAAATCATTCCATTAAATTCGTTACCATTGCTGTGCCGCAGACGCCTATTAAATTCGTATTTGCCGGACATGGAGCGAAATGGTAAACGTGAGATAAAAGGCGAGCTTTTCAGTTGTTTAATTAACTCTTGGAAAACCGCGAAAAAATATACCTCAAGTTTTTCCTGGTGCGGAAAATGTATAAAAATGTAAAATGGAACCATAAATACTTCAATTAATTAACACACCAGATGTATGTATTTTTTGTGGAAGAAGGAATTTCTGGAATTTCTGTAAATATGCTGAATTTCCAGTCATTTTCCAATCGCAAAAGTAAATCCGTAGAATTAAAACCGATTCTGTATTAAAAATGTTTTGAAAGCTCTCGAAAGAAATGCAATTAGAGAAAAACCATTTAGAACTTTAAAAACTCTCGGATCCAATAAATGAATATTAAAAATTAATAAGGGAAAGTTCGGTCTGCAGTAAGTAATTCGCCCATAATTAAAAATCCTCCCGAAAGGGCGGTTATTTTCCCAAGCATTAGGGCTCTGCTTTTTTTCCTTTTTACGACTTTAAGCTTTTGTTTGTCGTCGTATTCTAAGTGAGGGGGGGGGCCTAAAAACTTTTCATGAGCGAGATCGATAGCCCGAATTCAGCAGAGTTATTTACATATCAGTTTATGTCATAGTCGTAAAAACAAAGGGCGGCCGAACCTCTTTTGTTTTCGTACGCCATATAATATTCACACTCGGCACACAAAAAGCATATTACGGCAACCATTTAATTTAGCAGTAAAATCTCCACCTACGTTGTCATAAAAACCGACCGGATACACAGAGAAAATGTCCACTTGTAAACAGGCCTAAGGCTAGGCACGTAAAAATGAAATTTTAATGGAAATGGACGGATCTGAGCTTAATTACGCAACGTGAAGCTTTTCTGTGTCGACATCTGGTGTGTTTTTTTATAACAACATTATTCAGATAATACCTTTTATTTTACTGTATTACCGACAACAAAAATCTTCAATTCTACTGTCTGGTGCCTTGTGTTAAATCATGTTGGTATAGCATATTAGCAGAAAATGCTACAAGTACTCGATATACCTGCTGAAGCTGGACTTGAACCTTTAAATTCGTTTTAGATAAGATACCATTCGATATTCTATCTTCAGATATATATATATTTATCTTAAGTTAGCGTTTGCAGTTAGTTTACAATCGTAACACAAAAATACGTTTGAACACAAAATGTTTATTACTTAAATGATCTTTACAATACAAATATATTATTAATTATAGTGAATTGCTCCCATGTGCTTTTCCACCTGACCGCGTTAGGATCGACTTCCAGACCTTACTAATGTCAGTACCGTCCTCGCGGTTGATGTTGTCAGGATGTTTGTAAATTTCGATGGCTTCTCTAATAAGCCTTCGATGATAATTACTCACCCTTGCCAACATCTTCACATCATCGAAATTCATTGTATGTCCCGACTAGTGGCAGTGTTGAGCAATAGCGGACTGTCGAATCTTGCGTAGCCGGGTGTCTCTACTGTGCTCTTTGACTCGACATTCGATACTTCGGCCTGTCTGTCCCACATAGCATGTTCCACACTCACATGTTGTCTTGTATACCCCTTCGTTCTCCAGGGGTGGTGTGATATCCTTTGGGTTAGGCCAAAGCTCCTTTACCTTTGATGGTGCTCTGTACCTTACCGTGATACCCGATTTCTTCGGTAATCTACCGATTCTTTCTGATACCCCACTTACGTATGGTAAGCAAGCGAACCCCTTTGACTCTTGCCGCTCCTCTGAGACTTGCGGTTTGCTTTGGGTGACACCCCGTATGTCAGACTTGGTGTATCCATTCTGACGTAGGGCCCACTCCAAGTGTTTCCGTTCGTCGTCCAAGGTGCTGGAGTCGCACAACTTCTCGGCTCTGTTTAACAGAGTGTTAATAACACTTCTCTTCTGTTGTGGATGGTGGTGTGATTTGGTTGTGATCTGTTTCTTTCTGTTTGATTTTGACGACAGACAGGTCTGTGTCTGTTTTGCAGCATCAGTCAGGGATGGCTCTGAAAACATGATGCGCCGTGCGTCAGCCTTCGCGCAGATATTATTGAAGTTTGGCTAGATGCTCATACATAATACCTCCATAATCTTCATAAGGCTGGATAATGCATCATTGACAACACATATAGCTATACTTGCTGCAATATCCACAATTACTTTGCCACTTGAAAGTGAAAATGAAAATGAAATCACCAGGTGGCATTTCATCGGTCAGAATTTATGATACAGTGTCGCCCAGATTTATTTTCTTCATTTTATCAATTGAATCATGATTATGACGAATGGCTAGTCCATCATAAATTGAAAGCTCATTTATAGGCTTCTGGGTTAACTTCCCTTTTTCTTCGAGGCCCTAACTGGTTTTTGTCAAATGGTGGGGACGAGTGCCATTAGTTTTTTCACGTGATCTATGCATTCGTTTTCTTATTCCAAAATTTGTAAGTATTTAGAGTTTATGAGAATATCAACAACATTTCTCCAGCTGATAAGCGCCACCAATCATACAGAGAAGAAAAGCTATGTTTTCTCTATGTTCCATCGTTCCATCGTTCCATCCGAGACAGTTACGCCATTCTTTTTTTACTATTTTCATTTGACTTTTAACCCTCCCTTCTTCTGCTGCTTTCTACAACAAAACACAACAACAAAGTTCAAAAGATGATAATTAAACTTCGACGTTGTAATAGTCTTCAACCGACATTCCTTTTTTACCGGTGTGGACTGTGGATACGTTATCAGGCAGAGGCGACTCTACTTCCAAACGATTCAATGCTTGTCATATTAGTTCTATTTGAAAATCTGCTGCTTCCTTTCGACTCCTTTCGATCACGATATACTTCAAGAATATCACTAATTATTTCTGCTATTTTTTACCAACTAATCAAGAACAACACGTTACATCAGACAGCTGTAACATTGTGCGGCTAGCGTCAGTTCAACGAACGTACCGAGGATATTTCCACAAAATCTTTGTGTTTTATAATATTTTATGTTATATTTCACACCACGCATGTAATTCTTCCAAATAAGATAAGAGCGTATAGGTCGTCTCTAGGCTGTAACCTCTCACGCTAAAGTTTTTGCATGTACGCTCGGCTAGACGCTTGGCCGTATGTTCATCAAATAAGCATTTAAATATTTGTTTCCAATATGAAACGTATTGTACCTTATTTCCAAGATCTCAAGACATCATTTAAGCGAAAAGAAATTTTAAAATATCTAGAGTGGCATTACCCCTTAACCTACGTATAAGTATACCTTTCCTATTGTCAACTAAAACTGAAGACGTTGCACTCTTATGTAAGACCAAACATCCACCTCGTACAAAAAGGGGTAGACCGTCGCCGTCGCGACGTCTACCGTCTAGCACGCACGAGCATGCCGCGTCTATACCCTCCGGTCTTTGCCACCGTTCTGTGACCTGCCTATGAAGTTCAGCTCTAGCTAATACATCATCCAGACCGGCGCGACAAACGCACACCAAAAATTGAAAAAAGAAAACTCTTAAGGCTTCTCTTTCTATCCCACTATGACCTTCAAGACCTCTTCAAACTCCGTAGAGGTTAAGATAAATCTATTGTTATAGAAACTTGCGCCGCATATAAATTTGTTGTGTGCGGGCGTTTGCCATTTTTCTCTCGAAATCTGAGAGCGACGACAGTACTAATGCTTGCGTCTAGTATTCAGTGACCATGATAGAGCGTCATAATTCATTGTTGGATGGCCGTTTCTTATACGGTATTTCACTTTAAAGATTTGTGTTAAAATTTATAACGCGTCGTGGTCCATTAATTTCTACGATTGTGACGTGATTTATTGAATTATATATCGCACAACCAGCATAACAATGACGCAAGTGCAATGATCTTACGTCTAAGAGGGTATTTCACTGTTATTGGAAAACCATCTTAGTGTGTTTATTCCTTCACTCTACATTGTAAATGCATTATTTTTCGTAATTATTTCCTCAATATTTCATACAAATCGACGTTAAAAATTGAATCACAAAAAGTCCCGCCAAAACGATACTTTATGTGACGTCACCCGATAGTAGATGTCAAATCGGCCCATATGGTCTGTCAGCATCGGCATCGTCGCCGTTTGGTAATTGTGTTGTACGATGTGTTGTTTTCACAATTTCTACAGAAAAATGGGTTATAAATGGTGTATAAATCCACAATGTAGAAATGCGTGAAGAAAAACTCCAGATAAACTATTTGTAGCTGTTCCGCAAGATTTGAAACTGCGCAGAAAGTGGTTGGCTCGTAGAAATCCAAATGAAATAAATACTGGCCAATACAAGTGTTTTTTGTTGTGAAGATTACTTCGACATAAGTAAAACTGACTAGAATAAGTTATCAATCGTATTGTCGAACAAGGTATTATCTGATCTGACAGCTTAAGGTTAGGGCTAACCTAACCTACAAAGTTATGCTTACATGGCACTTTAGTGCTATTAAATTCAAACGGGAGAAGCATAAGAGCGCGTTCGGATAATCGGTTAGGGTACGGTGAGAGTGACGCGCTGCATAACAGGCGGACTAACGTCATACGGCGTTTATCTGCATATAAGAGAGAGACAACCGACCCAGGTTATCTGAGCATTGCTCTCCCCATACCCTACCCTGATAAACCGAACGCGCTCTAAGCGTACTAACGAATGACCTCACTGGAGACTGAGCCAATTACAGAGCGTTTTCAATCACGTGATAGGACGTGAATAAAATTCAATTTTAATTTCGGTTTTTAATTAAATAAAGCATTTTTTTAAAAGCAATAACAAATAGTTTTCTTAAACTGTAATCTATTAGGATGACTATAATACAAGCCATAGTTTGAATACAGTCAAATACCCTATTAGAGCTGAAAGACAATAATCTTCGTCACTCGGCGACTCCGCCAATTCTGCATCAAATCATGTACGACTGTTTGTCGTAAAAACCGTAATACTGAGCGTTTGCTGCAAGCGAGAGCATGGCGAAATTGAGAGACAAAGAACAAAGGATATTTGCTATTCAAGCTGCCCTCTCCCCCAACTTTATAAGAACATATAAACGTTTAATAAGCCAGTGAATGAACGGAGGTATCAGCGCGCAAAATTATTAACTTCTACGCTGCTGGCGTTTCATACGTTCAGACGGTATTTATTAAGATTCACATTTTCAGTCTGAACGACGAACTCGACAGGTCTAGACAGGATATATTTTGCTCGTAATGATGGGTACTTTTTTCTGGTTAATATGGGGTTTCGAAACGTTTTGCTGGTCTATTTTCGCTTTAAGCCACAGACAATAATGATCATCAAACTCTCAAACAACTTGTAGAACACATTAAAGGTGTCTCAATAAGAACGTAAGATTTTAATTTAAAATAAAACATGGTTTTCTGTAGCAAAGTATTGAAATATTTATTAATTTAAATATTTTAAACTATTTATTAAACACCTTTTAATAGTATACTATTATAAAAGCTTTATAAGACGTCAAATTGGCGCATGAGTTGTTTAAATGAACGAATGTGCCAAGATGTCGTAATAAATCGAGTGTAATATACTATTTTTTTCTATTTTGCGTCATGAATTTTATATAAATTTTGAAATTGTGCACACAGAAAAGTGATCTCTCGAACGAAGCGAGAATTACTTGGATGAAGTAGTTGGTAGGTTCGTATAAACGCGAGAGATTATTGACTTCAACCAAGACATTTTATTTCTTGGAATAATTACTAGATTTAAGAAAGTTGTTACTCTGGTGAAGGAAGGAATGTCTTCAATGAAGTGTATATTTTTATTCCCGGTAAATATTTTTAGCTACTTAATGTAAGAATTTTAAAGATTTGGCAGAAATACGTTTTCTATTGCTAACTAACAAGATAGGTATGTTATATTTACTTACTCGTTCTAACCTGTTGCGTGCCTTGCATCAAATTATTCCGAGCTAAAACTTTATTGTACACTAATCGCAAGGCACATCCGGGTACTTCGTAGTTGTTTTCGTACTAGGTATCGCTCCTTTACGGCGCCAGCGCTACGCGCGAGCCTTGACAAAATCACGGTGCGCATATTTATTCCAGCGAAAGGGACTACTTGAAAGAAGTGAGAATCACTTCAGTTAAATCATTGGTGGGTTTTTATTCAGTAAACAATACTTACTTATATTAAATGTCTTATATTTTCTTGGATCAAGTAACTCCGCACTTGGATGGATTTACTATTACTTCGTTGGAGTAATTGACATTTTTGGGACGAAAAATTCAATTACTTCTTTCAATACAATATTGGTTCTTATAAAGAAAGAATTTCTTTGTCGACAGCATTTATCTGAGAAATTATTTTACTTAGATTGAGTATGTGGCATTTCTTGTATATACCTAACTTTCTACATCCAAGTAAATATGCATTTGAATCTAGTAAATAAATTCAAGAAATTGTGTTTTCTCGTTCCAAATAATCACTTTTCTGTGTGTGGTTACTATATTTCAAATCTAGGGTATTTTGCGGATACCGTGTTGTAGTACTGTTGGTACTATAGTAAACTGTCAACTTTATAAAGTTGGGATAAAATCATGACAAAATCTTATTGTGGATAATTTTACTCTACTTTAGCCTAGATGCTTTAATAAATAATTAACGGGCGCAACTATAATCACAATAGAGCTTAGGGCAACAGTATTAACTCGCAACGGCTACTGTGATAAAAACTTTTACATGACATGAGTGAATAAAGGATATAGCCATAGAAACATAACCTAAAAAGTTAACTTAAAAATAGTGTCTAATAATTATAATAATCAGAATAGAAGTGTTTGGCCGTGACTGATTAGTTACTTCAAAGAACAAGAACTTACTAAAAAATTGTTATGACACTTAACGTTTAATATCGGTGTTAACCTAATTCCGCTAAGTAGCCGTTGAGGCTTATACATTTACACGCAGTTATAATTGAAACCAAATTCTAATTTCGGTGAAGTAGTTTATTACATAATATTCTACTTAGTAAAATTACATGCGATGGGGGTAACACAATTAGTTGCACACAATTAAAACTAAGACGAAGTTGGAAGCGCCGCACAAAAGAAGAATACGGTATTGGCACGACCAGAATTCTGTCCAAAATGTTACCGAAAACATATACGTTACATAAACTAAGAAACCCTCAACACTTTAGATGTGCTATAGCTTGCTACGTGCATGCTGATATTCAATAAACTATTTATTGCGCATAAACAATCCCACGGCAGTATTTAAACACTATCATATCTATGATGATGAACGATAACTTACCAGAGTCGCAAAACATCACCCCAACGTCATGCTGGCGTTTTTTGATAAACATAGCATGCTACACGCATAGTTCAATATGTATAGAATATAGATATTTCGCAGTTAATGCGATTGCAAGCGATTCTGAAAAGTACAATTTGTTAATTGTAACAGCAAAAACAGTGTTACAATGTGTGCATTGTGAATGCAAAGTAAAAAAATCTATTTTAGAACCTCCCTATTTTTTTTTTAAATAATCATAGAATCCAGATGCAAATAATAACAAAGCACTAGAGATTTACCCGGTATGCAAAGCATGTTTAATTAAAAGTTTCGCGCACCTTAACAAGGTTTGCACTTCCGGTGCCTCGTACAATACGAAATTGCTAGACAAAACGACAGAAATATACCTGATTTCCATCTGCATATAATCAAAACTATCTGGATATTCCGTATGCGAATACCGTAGTACTACATTCAATAATAAATTAAATTTGTATGCAGTATGAACAAGTACAGAATTGACCACAGTTTTCCCGAATGACTAAAATACACAAATTATTATTACGCAGTACTAATATGAAGTTTCTCTTTTTCTTTCAGGTAAGCAGATTGATTCCCTTTCCATACTTCTCAATCATAAACAGTTAACAGACAGAAACAAGGTAAGATTCCGGTGTACCGCAAGGTTCCATCTTTGGACCACCGTTATGTAATTTGTAATTATTTTTTTATTCATTAATTTTATTAAAACGATATTACGTCAGATATAATTAGATATACGTGCGTATAAACTGATGACAGATGTGTGTGAAACGTTGCGGCTTCCTATGTATATATTCTGCGGTTGCATGTGAATGCGTGCAAGCCTTTGATTAAATCGTAAATTATGCAGTTAGACGTCTGACCTCGCGGTATGGTCGGGCCGTTTTGGTCCCTGGACTATTGCCAAACCTCTTCGCTTTGTCACCAGACACCCGGATTCCTGAGATTGCTATTGATTTTTTGGGCGTCAATGATTTAAATTTCCAAACACTGCGAGATCGATCTGAAAGGAAAAAGTAAGAAATATTCTTGTTAATAAAAGGTCCAGATGAATTCTTTCGATAAACTAATAATTTGTTTAATCGAAGAACAATTTCAATCAACATAATAATAATTATTTGAATTACTTAAATAAATCTCGTTCCTTAATAAGATACAAATTGTAAATTTTAACTCAAAACATAAGTTGTTCGACACAAATAAACGTTATTTCTATTAACCAAATATTACAAAAAATGCATCTTCATCCGCAAAGAAATATTTCTTTGCCTCTATTGAAACACCAGATTTGTTGGAGTGTAGGTATTTACAGTAAACACGTAAAGTATGGAAACATGACAAAATTCTTAAGAAGTCCGGGTAGGAAAAGTCTGGGTAAGAAAAGTCCGGGTAAGAAAGGTCCGGGTAAGAAAAGTCCGGGTAGAAAAGTCCGGGTAGGAAAAGTCCGGGTGAGAAAAGTCCGGGTAAGAAAAGTCCGGGTAGAAAAAGTCCGGGTAAGAAATATTACAAATATTACAAAAAATGCCGTTTTATCCGCAAAGAAATATTTCTTTGCCTCTATTAAAACACCAGATTTGTTGGAGTGAGCACGTAAAGTATGGAAACATGACAAAATTCTTAAGAACGGTTTACTATTTTAGAAAATCCTCGAACACGTCGATTCATAATTATCAAAATACACCTTATGATATCAAATTAATTTTTTTTACCTTCAATTGTTTTTATCAGATGACGTCATCGACATCTTTTTCAAATGAGAACCCTATATTTTTATTAATGAATTTGATAGATCTTTTAATTGTCTTAATGGTAGCATAATACTTTTATGGCCTTACATAAGAAACTCTTCGAGAAAAAGACAATTGAAGGTTATGAAATAAAAGTCAGACTTCTTTCGACGTTTCGCACTTTCTTGTAAGTACTTCATCAGGATAATCTCTACAAATTCATTAGTTACAACTAAGCACCATTGAAAGTTATGTATTACTTACAGTTTCTGAGATATAACCTCAAACTTTTGAATTTGAAATAGAACACCCTATATGTTTTGACATTTTCTGTTACAGTCTTCCGTTGCCTATTCAACTACTACGCTTATTACAGTATTATATCAAAAACATCTAGAAATTAACAAAAACCTTCATTACTTAGGTCTAAAAATTAACAAAGAAAAAAATTGATAACAAAAAATAACAACAACATAACAATAAACCGATCAAATTTAACACAATGTGTTCTTGTCAATGGTTGAGAATCCTCATAAACCAACTAGAGTAGCTGCAGTAGAAAATGTAATAATGTTTTGTTATAAATTTTTTGTTTATTAATTTTTATACCTAAGTAAAAAAGGTGTTTGTTCATTTCTAGATGTTTTTTGATATAATATTGAAGACTGTAACAGAAAATGTCAAAATATACAGTTAAAAACAATTGAAGGTAAAAAATTAATTCGATACCATAAGGTGTATTTTGTGTATGTACTTTCCGCGCTCACTGTATATTCATTTGAATTAAACAAAATTTTCTATATGTTTTTACAAACATTACTGCTCTAAAACAATAAATTTAAACCTCAAAATTTACTATGTGGAAAATTACATGACCCTGGCTTGGACTTGAGCAATAAATTTCTATTATCTCTACTACTGGAACATTGGGGCGTATAGGCTATATTGTAAGGTTTCAGGCGACCCATTTTTAGGGTAGTAAACAGTATAGATCGCGTCAACGCGGCACCAAAAGGGCGCCGCGGGAGCCAAGTTGATTGTGTAAGCTTTTATATCCCATGTTTTTGCAAAACTACCACTACAAACCCGGAAGTAAACAAACCCAAATATAACGTCCGCTTTGTTGATTTGACATTACACTTATCAACCCACAATCGTTTCTTATTCTACCAATTTTCTAACGGCCAGAATATAACCTAGAAGTTTGACTGATCTTGATAATTGAGTGTTATGCTAAAAGTTGATTTTTTTTCTTATAAAGTAACTGCAATTCGACTTATTTTTAATCCCTTCAGAATAACAGTAATTAAGAGGCTTTTATGTTTGTGAGATCGACCTTGAGTCTGTAGTACGCCCAGGATGTGGTTCCATCTAACGGTGAACCTTTGTACTCAAGTCTTTGTGTATAAACGGACATACTTACTTAATTTGTTCAGCCGATTTCTGTAGTTGTCAACTGTTAGTTATTATTGATCTGAGTTAGAAAAAAATTCTTTGATTATTTCTAGAGGTATGATTTTTTGATGATTAATAGTGAAAATATGACTGTTTTGAGAAATTAAAAAATCAGCATTTCCGGTTGAGGGGGTTTCGTGTGCTAATATGGCCTTTATACTGTTTATTGATGCATAATAAACATTCGCAGAACGTTTCATAAATATTCTTCAATTATTTCTATAGTTATGATTTTTTAATGTTTTATAGTAAAAATATGGCTGTTTTGATAAATAAAAAAAATCAGCATTTCCCTTTGAGGGGGTTTCATGTATTATTATGGTCCTTATACTGTTTATTGATGCATAATAAACAATCGTAGCCAGTTTCATAAAAACTCTTCAATTATTTCTAGTGTTATGATTTTTTGATGATTTATTGTGAAAATATGGCTGTTTTGATAAATTAAAAAAATCAGCATTTCCCTTTGAGGGGGTTTCATGTATTATTATGGTCCTTATACTGTTTATTGATGCATAATAAACAATCGTAGCCAGTTTCATAAAAACCCTTCAATTATTTCTAGTGTTATGATTTTTTGATGATTTATTGTGAAAATATGGCTGTTTTGATAAATTAAAAAAATCAGCATTTCCCTTTGAGGGGGTTTCATGTATTATTATGGTCCTTATACTGTTTATTGATGCATAATAAACAATCGTAGCCAGTTTCATTAAAGCTCTTCAATTATTTCTAGTGTTATGATTTTTTGATGATTTATTGTGAAAATATGGCTGTTTTGATAAATTAAAAAAATCAACATTTCCCTTTGAGGGTGTTTCATGTATTGCTGTGGCCTGTATTATGTTTATTGATGCATAATAAACAATCGTAGCAAATTTCATAAAAATTCTTCAATTATTTCTAGAGTTATGATTTTTTGATGATTTATAGTAAAAATAAGGCTGCTTTGAAAAATTAAAAAAAAATTAATTTCCCTTTGTTGGGGTTCATGTGTTACTATGACCTTTGTACTGTTTATTGATGCATAATAAACAATCGTAGCAAGTTTCATAAAAATCCTTCAATTATTTCTAAAGTTATGGTTTTTTGATGATTTATTGTGAAAATATGGCTGTTTTGATAAATTTAAAAAAAATCAGCATTTCCCTTTGAGGGAGTTTCATGTGTTACTATGGCCTTTATAATGTTTATTGATGCATAGTAAACAATCGTAACAAGTTTTATAAAAATTCTTCAATTATTTCTAGAGTTATGATTTTTTGATGATTTATTGTGAAAATATGACTGTTTTGATAAATTTAAAAAAATCAGCATTTTCCTCTGAGGGAATGTAATGTGTTACTATGGCCTTTATATTGTTTATTGATGCATAATAAACAATCGTAGCTAGAGTTGATTTCTTTATGATTTATAGTGAAAATATGGCTGTTTTGATAAATTAAAAAAATCAGCATTTCCCTTTGAGGGTGTTTCATGTATTGCTATGGCCTGTATTATGTTTATTGATGCATAATAAACAATCGTAGCAAATTTCATAAAAATTCTTCAATTGTTTCTAAGAGTTATGATTTTTTGATGATTTATAGTAAAAATAAGGCTGCTTTGATAAATTTAAAAAAATTTAATTTCCCTTTGTTGGGGTTCATGTGTCATAGTCATAGTTTGTACTGTTTATTGATGCATAATAAACAATCGTAGCAAGTTTCATAAAAATTCTTCAATTATTTCTAGAGTTATGATTTTTTGATGATTTATTGTGAAAATATGGCTATTTTGATAAATTAAAAAAGTCACCATTTCTCTTTGAGGGGGTTTCATGTGTTACTATGGTCTTTATACTGTTTATTGATGCATAATAAACAATCGTAGCAAGTTTCATAAAAATTCTTCAATTATTTCTAGAGTTATGATTTTTTGAAGATTTATAGTGAAAATATGGCTGTTTTGATAATATAAAAGAATCAGCATTTCCCTTTGAGGGGGTTTCATGTGTTACTATGGCCTTTATACTGTTTATTGATGCATAATAAACAATCGTAGCAAGTTTCATAAAAATTTTTCAATTATTTCTAGAGTTATGATTTTTTGATGTTTTATAGTGAAAATATGACTGTTATGATAAATTAAAAAATCAGCATTTTCCTTTGAGGGGGTTTCATGTCTTACTATGGCCTTTATACTGTTTATTGATGCATGGTAAACAATCGTAGCAAGTTTCATAAAAATCCTTCAATTATTTCTAGAGTTATGATTTTTTGATGATTTATTGTGAAAATATGGCTGTTGTGATAAATTACAAAATCAGCACTTCCCTTTGAGGGGGTTTCATGTCGTACTATGGCCTTTATACTGTTTATTGATGCGTAATAAATAATCGTAGCAAGTTTCATAAAAATTCTTCTTCATACAGCAAGCGAGTACACAAACCCAGCCATACTACACAGTCTTGCAACTTGTAGTCTCTTATCCGAATACAAGAATAAACATTTCAAAGTCACGACTTATGCCGTGTACTCCTGTCGAAATTTATCGTCATTAACGTTCCTCGGCGCATTCTGTGCACATATTTATAGCCCTTGTTAACGCTTTCACACCCCCGTATCTGTAGTTGGCCGGAAGCAAAGTAGATGGAGCAAGATTGAAACGAAACGAATCTCTTTGAGCAAACAGAAGAAGTTACGCAACTGCGTTGAAGTGTGAGTAGGTATATTTTTGGACTGTGAAATTTGGTTTCCTGTTAGTTTAGTTAGTTCGCGTTAATAGTTTACGGTTACACAGGTTGTACGGGTAATTTGTAAAGTAGAAAGGGCAACATTCACTTATTGGTAACACTGTTTCACAATTTTATAATATTGAGAGCGAGGGAATTAAAAAAACCGTACCAGATTTTTGCAAACTAGTTTATACCCTTTAAGTTTTACGTAATCGTAAAACTTAAAAAAGGCCAATCTGTAGATGAGATTCTATATTTTAACCTATGAAAATTCGAACATTTTCGGGTAAGCGGTTTTTAAGAAAAATAAATCGGAAAGGTGAGTGCGAATTTCGAAGAAATACAACTTCAAAAACCGGGTACCTTTTTTCACTTCTCTCGCGCTCACGCTTACACCGAGAGAGAGAATGTTTTGAGTTTCATACACTTTATATAGAAATCACTAAGGAACATAACAAACTTTATTTCATTTCTTTTTGATAAGTAGTTTCAGAGTTATGAGCCTTCAAACACTAGGCTGAACGCCGGGTAACGCTGTACTTTTTAAACGCGTGTATCTCGAAAACTTGATTTTAGCAGTAAGACCCTTTTCTTCCGAGTGTGTTTACAAATTTAATAATCTATTTACCAAAATCAGTAGAAAAATAAGGGCATTCCCTAAAAAAGCGTTATAAAACTTAAACAATTTTTGCGATATTTACACACTGATTTTTATTCATGTTTGTGCTTAAATTGGCCATTTAAAACAAATGAACTGCTCGAAATGTACTTAAAAATTTCCCACAGTATCATAACTGATAGAAAAACATCAGATAATTATTATATTAACATCATTTTTTCAGTTTTGTCTCAAAGTGTATCTTAATACCTATGTTCATATACGATTCTACTCGTCAAAACAGACCGCGTGTTGCTTTCTTCCACTTCCACAAATTCTAGTGTTTATTTACATGGCAATATAATCCTAAAAATAACCCGAAAGAATCTGTCAACAGAAAGTTTACAACGTCAAACCGAGCGCGTCGTCTTCGGCGCTTGCAGACGCCGCGACGTCCGCGTACACCGCCCGCCGCGCAGTCGTGGCGTCGCCTGATAAAAAAAGTGGGGGTAATATACGGCATGTGCTCGCTCAGAGGGTGTCCAACAGCTGGGGTGCGAGTACATGCATATCCCCATAGCGGTAACCCTTCAAATCTAACGCGAAAACACGTTAAAAAACCACGAAAAACGAATTTCGGCCTAAAAGTTGTATCCCACTTCTGATATTGTAATATTCGGTTCCTCATTGGTGTCTGTTGTTATTTTTCGAGTGTTTCTTGATTGTGTACGAAGAGACGTCGTAAAGATGTGTTATCCGCGTCGCGACGGGTAGTATAATTTTATATTTATGTGGGGATAAATATTTATAGGTGACAGTTTTGGGACTGCCGTGCTAGCGTGATGCGTCCGATTTTCGATTTTCGCGTCGAATTATTGGATTTAAGGTTGGACTTTTCCGTCGAGTAGTGTTGTTGATTGGTAAATTTATTTTTGGACTAAAAACGGAGAACTTTGCGTGTGCTTACAAACGTTGTTTCGCCAAGGGCGTTCAAGGTCCCTGATGAATGGGAACCAACCTTACCAAGACGAGTCGTGTAAGTTTTTTCGTTTATTTTAATGATAATTCTGCCTTACAATCATTCTGGGTTTTCGATATTTAAGTGATTATTTACGAAACGTACAAGCAGTGCCTCTTTTGGGGTTAAATTGTTAAATTATTACTGAAAGTAGGTAGCAATTTAATCAATAAAGACATTTATCAAATTATATACAGGGTGTATCAAGGCTTTTCGGGGCTTTTTTGTATTAGCAGGCTAATAAAAGTCCAGGATGATCTGTTTTATTTATCTGGAATAAGTTTAAAAATGTAGTACTGTAGTTTTGTACCACTCTGTATAAGATGTAATGATGAACTAAACATTATTTGGTTTGATGATATTTATGATTGCAACAACAAAATTTATATCAACTTCCGGTACACCGGAACTGCTGAAGTCCTGATTCCAAATATTAAAATATGTATATGGAAATAGGGAACGTCAAAAACTACTAGTGAAACAGTTTCGTGAGACAGCCTGTATTTATTTAATAAATGTATTAGAGGAATTTTGTTTTGTCTATTTTCTAATTATTCTATGTTAATTCAGTGTAACTTGGATTTTGTGAAAGTTTATTGGCGTTGAAGGGTGTTTAATAGATGTATTTGTGCTGAATACTTTGACCATATAAGATTTTCGAAAAAGTTGTAGTAAGAAAACTAATACTAGCAATGTTTTTCGAATGTATATGGACTGAATCCAACTAGAAACACCCTAGAAAATGCGGTTTTTAGTGGTTTTTAAGTAATAAAAAGAGCCTCAGAAATCCGAATCAGAAATCCTTAAAATTTGTTCACAATTAGTGTTCTTGAAATACTGAAATTTCCTTAAATTTATAATAAATTCAATTATTTGATTTATTAAAATTTATATTTTTTTTTCCTGTAAATCTTATATTTCTTGGAGTTTTCTTGATCCCATTATTAGTAAGTAGCATTTTACTATTGCTCAAAACATTTTTTTAAAGTAATTGCTTTTTCGACTCCTTTGAAAGTTACAGCCTTTGAAATATTGACACAACAAAGAGAAATTTAAAATAAAATATTGACAAACGAAGAAAGAACACTATTAATACCCGTTACAATAATAACAAAATAAAAAGTAAATAAATTAAAGAAACAAAAATAAAAATAATTTGAATAAATAAGAAAAACAATTTGAATAAAAAAATCAATAAAAACTAGATGAATATGAAACTGTTTAATTTCGTTTCAATTAAATAATAAATAAATCAATGTTTTCTTTGATTATTAATACACTACAGTTTTTCGATTCGTTAAAAAGTTATAATTATAACTTATAAGAACCATTTATAATACAGTTTTGCTAATAATTCAAACGGCTGTTTTTCATCACTTGAAAATACCAATAAGTCCATATCAAATTCTAAAAACAGTTTAAAAAACAATTATAAAGAAAATCCATTTAATTACGAACTACTTACGAGATTTTTAGAATATTTTTAGAATACGATTATGTTGAAAAATCGAAAAATGTTCAGTATTTTTTCTATACAGTAGAGCGTCGATAATCCGAACTAATTGGGACCGAAGGTGGTTCGGGTTATCAAATTGTTCGGATTTTCGAAAATAACCTAGAAAATGACACTTTAGGCCTAAAAAATGCCTAAAAATGCACTTTAATCGATTAAATATACATATATTAAACAAACTATTACATGATTATGTACTTAAACTCTTTTAAAACGCGTTCGGATTTTTGACGTTTCGGATTTTTGAAGTCCGGGTTCTTGACGTTCTACTGTACTTTTTTTAGAATCTTAAAAAATACATTCTCTATACGCTGTCAAGCCGGTTTTTTTTTAATATTTTACATAATGAATTTATTATAAACCATGGAAGAACGAATTTTGTCATGAAATGCACTTTTTTTTTCAATTTAAAATGTAAATAAAAAAAATCATAAATTGTCGATATTAAATTAAAAAAAAACAAATTAATTTTTAAGATCCATTGTGCTCAAAGAGCCAAAACAAAACACGTAATTGACAGTTTCTCTTATTTTTAACAATTAATTCTCTCAAAAATATTCTTAAAAAATCTGATGTGGCCAGGCACATGACTTTATCATACTATATATAAAATTGATAGTTTAGCTGCATGAGATTCTATTTGATCCAGATCGGTCGTGTCTGCATTAAAATAAACTAGTTAGCCAGGATTTGTCAGATATTCTGACTCTAGTGACAGTAGGTATTGTCAAAACATCAGCGTTTGACACTACCTGCTGTCATTAGTATGAAAATATGTGTCAAATCCTGGCTAACTAGTTTTATATTAATGCAGACACGACCGATCCCGATCAAATAGAATTTGCTCATGCAGCTAAACTAATAATTTTAACAAAAAAATTATACAAAATTTCCTCTACTTTAATTTATTATTTAACTATTTTGACGAAATTACAGAAATGGCGCCTCATTTGCAAAATCCTTGAAAAAGGCTTACAGTAAACATCCAGTTCCTTTGGACCCTTTTGAACAAAAACCTTTTCAGCTCTAAGTTTAGTTTTTGTATCTTGGTCAAAAATGTTCAGGGGACCCAAAACGACATATTTCCGCTAAAATCTAATTTTTTTTTCGGAACGATTACAATACTTTATAATACTACGTATGATAAAGTAAAAAACAGCAGTTTTTACCTCGACTGGGGGTATGCACCCCTTTAATTTTATTAGTATTCTCTACACTTATTTTCGTAGCAGACACCCAACCTTATTACATTAGTAAGGGTTTACACCGCTCAGAGCTCTTGTTTATGCATCACATGACTTTTACAATACGCAACACCCTAGTTGTTAAACATCAAACAGCTCAAACATTTCATTAAATAATTAAATTACAAAGGGTTAACATTGTTCGTGGGCGTTCATCCAAAATTTTAAGGTAATGAGATTTTTCACGTCATGTAAAACGCAATTTTCTGGACCAAACCGGTCCAAATTATGTCTTTAATCAGTCTCCATCAAAACCATTACAAAAATTACTATTTTATGCTTCAAATAATCATACACAGAACAAAAAAAGAGTGTTGAATCAAATAATCCATTTAAAAAAAAAAATATATTGGCCCTAAACCGATATTTTATTAACATACACAGATCTTTGTTTATAAGAAAGAATTCAGTTTCTTACATGTTTTGATCCAAACAAATACATTTAGTTTTGACGATTTGGTAACAACAAAAAAATATTCGTTTATTTGAAACTAATACATTAACAATTCAAAAGTACGGAAATATTGAGTCGCCGCTCACACACAATTGAGAAATGATTGTCTAATGTTAAGAAAATGACATTCTGAACTTAATTCGTTTGTTTTAAGACACATACATATTATTACATATTGTTATAACAATATTTCTTTAATATAAAACAATCTAAATATTTGCTTTAAGTACGTCGTTGTTTTAAAAATAATGTGAAGGATGCCGATAGATGGCGCTATAGTTTCTCGTCGTAAGAGAGGTCTCCTAGAGGGTATATAACCGTATACATGTCTATGCTGAATCAGTGATTATACTATTATTCCGTCAATGTACGTGACGTAGAAATGTCCAACAGCTCTAGTATTGATGGAAAAGAGACTAAGAACTTCTTAGTCTCTTCTTGTCCCTTCTTAGTAAGAAGGGACACAGGGTGTCTTCTCTAGTTGGAAAATAACAATATTCTTCTTAGGATGCGTTAATCGCTTTCCATACAAAATATTATTGTTTAAAATATTATTGAAATGGGTTGAATTAAATAATGACCTTGCTAATTGATTATATTTATAAAAACATTTATTCTTTGGTCATCAATCATCAAAGTTGTTATTATTCACCCTAAATTTGAACTGACATACCGTCAGTAGATACCACTAACCAAATCCACCCTTCCTTTCCTATAATACGTATACCAACAATAAATATTTAATATTGTACACCAGAGAACGAATTCCCGGAGATAACTGGAATCCGGTATACAGAATGCTACAGAATCCACCCCCGCGTATCACTTATGCACCCCGACCACACAAAACACTATCAATTATGCCAAACGCAAATCCCAGACAATATTTACACAAATCCGCAGTCCGTAGGGATTCTGCATTTACTTGCATAGTAAAACGGTTCGACTGTAAATCTGAAACCGCTTCGGTTATATGAGATCGGAAATACTAAACCTAAATAGGAACCTGTGATTATGGGAACAATTGCGGAGCTTACTCGGGGCAAAATTTACTGTTTTTATCGATGCACCACTGTTGGGAATGATTTAGAACAGTTAGGTAAGCTGTATAAACCGTTATCTGAGATTAAATTGGGTTATTTCGGATTTTATGTGTTGTACGGTGTTCATACATAGTATTTCGTGGTTCTAAGCTTATAATGCAGGACAAATTCATACTCCTTTATGTGAAATTACTGTTGAGTATTGTGGGTCATGTTAGTGGAAGTTGATGAACACCCTCAAACAATGTCTGTCTACCCTCTATAATTAAATAAGTAAGCAAAGTGTTTACTTCTTTGATGTTTAACTGCATGCATTGTTTTTGACTCACAAATTATATGCAGGGTCCAGGATAGTGTCCTTGGGCGCCACAAAGCTGTGATAACAACGTTTACACCCTTGCTCTAACTAATTGAATAAGGGTGGGTGTCCAGGCAGGGTGAAATGTGTTAAATCATCATAAACTTCTTTGATATGTCTCCAAATACAAAAAGTCGTAAGGTGTTAAGTCCGGTGAGCTAAGTGGCCAAGGTCTTCTGTGTTTCTAGAGAGAAAGTTGTTCTTCATGAAGTATTCTAAAAAGTCCTTAGATACAGTGAGAATTTTGACTCGACATGGTTTGTTAAACATTTTTGTTAAAAACAATCTTCTGTGGCCAGACACATGACTATCAAACTTGTATACAGCAGTGTCAAACTGTGGCAAACTCTGATGTTTTGACAATACTGTCAGTAGAATGAAAATATCTGTCAAGAATTTGCTCTTGCAGCTAAAGTTTTACCAAACAATATCAGACATAAATTATTCAGAATTTCCTCTACTTTAATTTATTCTTTAATTATTTTGACTGAAATTACAGAAATGGTGGCTCATTTGCAAAATCCTTGAAAAATGCTTGGAGTGAACATCCAGTTCCTTTGGACCCTTTTGAACAAAAAGTTTTTCAGCTCTAAGTTTGGTCATAAAACTTCTAAATATGAAGTTTCGTCCCGGTACCTTTAGTAGTTTCTCCGTAATCGTCGCCACAAAAAAACGGGTAGAATTTTGTAACAATTTTGCAAATGAGCTGCCATTTCTGTAGATTCGTCAAAATAGTTAAATAATAAATTAAATTAGAGAAAATTCAGGATTTGAAAGATATTTTCATTCTAATGACAGTAGGTGGTATCAAACGCTGATTTTTTGACAATACCTACTGTCAATAGTATCAAAATATCGGTTAAATCCTGGCTAACTCGTTACATTTTAATCCAGACACGACCGATCTCGATCAAATAGAATCTCATGAAGCTAAACTATTAATTTTATATATTATATGATAAAGTCATGTGCCTGGCCACATCAGATTTTTTCAATTCAAAATGTCATAAATCGGTAAATATGTCGAAATTAAATAACAAAAAGCAAATTAATTTTTGAGATCCATTGTGCTTAAAGAGCCAAAACATAACACGTAATTGATATTTTCTCTTATTTTTAACAATTAATTCTCAAAATATTCTTTAAAAAACAGCAATTTTTTACCTCGGCTAGGGGTATGCACCCCTTTAATTTTAATAGTCCTTGCTACACTTATTTTTGTAGCAGACACCCAACATTATTACATTAGTAAGGGTTTACAGTGCTCACAGCTCTTGTTTATGCATCACATGGCTTTTCTCAAAACAAGATTTCGTATAAGCAATAAAATAAATTAAAATAAATTAATAAAACAACAGTTCTACACACAGAAAAGTGATTATTTGGAACGAGAAAACATAATTTTTTGAATTTATTTACTAGATTCAAATGCATATTTACTTGGATGTAGAAAGTTAGGTATATACAAGAAATGCCACATACTCAATCTAAGTAAAATAATTTCTCAGATAAATGCTGTCGACAAATAAATTCTTTCTTTATAAGAACCAATATTGTAGTGAAACAAAGTACTTGAATTTTTCGCCCTCAAAATGATAATTTCTCCAACGAAGTAATAGTAAATCCATCCAAGTGCGTAGTTACTGATCCAAGAAAATATAAGACATTTAATATAAGTAGGTATTGTTTACTGAACAAAAACCCACCAATTTATTTAAATGAAGTGATTCTCACTTCTTTGAAGTAATCCCTTTCCCTGGAATATGCGCATCGTGATTTTGGCAAGGCCCGCGCGTAGGGCTGGCGCCGTAAAGGAGCGAAACCTAGTACGAAAACAACAACGAAGTACCCGTAGGGGTTGTGCCTTGTGATTAGTGTACAATAAATGTTTCAACACGGAATAATTTGATGTATTAGGTTAGAACGAGTAAGTAAATATAACATACCTATCTTGTTAATTAATTAGCAATAGAAAACGTATTTGTGCCAAATCTTTAAAATTCTTACACTAACTAGCTAAAAATATTTACCGTGAACAAAAATATACACTTCATTGGAGACTGTTTACTTAATTCACCAGAGCAACAACTTTCTTAAATCTAGTAATTATTCCAAAAAACAAAATTTCTTGGTTGAAGTCAATAATCTCAATACGAACCTACCAACTACTTCATCCAAGTAATTCTCTCTTCGTTCGAAAGATCACTTTTCTGTGTGTAGGTGGTCTGCTTTTTGGGCCAAACGCCCCACTACGCTGCGTTCACAGAAAACCACCAAATCTAAAAACGTCAAAATAATATATTACTTTCCACATCCAACAAACGCACCTACAAATTTCCAACGTTCAGAACAAAAGCGAGAAGAAAAATCAACTGCACGCCTGGGGCCATGAAGTTTTATTGTGGAAGTCTGACATCGCCTCCCCTAGCAGCGCTGTTACTTTTCTCTCGTCTATTCACAGCGGTGGCGCCACTCAACCATAAAATGTTCAACCCCTGCGCGAGTCATTGATAAATACCCCATCTTTCCTGCACTTTCCTACGCCTATCATTAAAAACCGTTAAATGAAACAGGTCCTTGTCGTGTCTTAGAATGAACGAAGCAAGCATTCGTCCATGTGAAACATTAAGGCGACAAGATAAATTCCTCGCATTAAAATGTTACGTGGTTGAAAGTTTCGGCGTGAGATAAGTGCCGGTAAAGTAGGAGGCGATGCATGGTCTAGACAGGAAACTAACTCTGAGTGGTTTCGGGTTGGTACTTCTGAAATTATTAACTCGCGTAATAAGTTTTGTAGCGTTACAAAACCGAGGTTTGCTGGTATAGTTGTGTGTGTGGTGGCGACACGTTTAACAGTGCTGTCAGCATGAAGGAAATGATGCCAGTGATAAATTCCAACGTGTGTATGTGTGTGTGTGTGTGTCTGTCTGTGTGTGTGAGTTGCTTGCTGGTGGCAAATGTTTTGTCCATTAGGTTTAATGATCTTCATACATTCATACATGAGTGCTTATCTTGCAACTTGGAACGCAACATGACTTCTAAACTAAGAAGATGTGGATGAAATTATGTATTAAACCTTAAGCCGGGGCTACATATTCGTATACTTGCCAAATATTGGCCACATGTTAAATATTTGGCAAATATATTTGCCACGCAAATCGAAAATTGTTGTTATTGATTGGTCTAAACGATGCCATGAGTGATTTATTTTTCCTTTTAAGTTCGTTCTCCGAATATTTTTCATCCATCCTTGATTACCGGCTGATTTTTATAAAACTCAAAAAAATCTATGACATACCAACAAATTTGTACAATATTCGTTTGTGATTTCGGACCGTCAGAGTTCCACTGCAACACTAAATGCATCGGACATTGCTGCATCGCCACATAGCATTTTCTAATACATAAAAATCTTCTTTTAGGCTACATGTGCGTACCGAATGGCACTAGCTATTTTTTTGATTAGTTCGCCTTATTTGCACATTAGCTTTTTCAAATCAAACTGATAATTTGATTACGAACAAGCAAGGTTTTATTTTATAATGCCGACATATTTTTAATTACATAAGTGCAGAATTCACTGCGTACTAACAAGGGCATTCTTGTGGAAATTTACGAAACAAATCTTGACGAAACAAATCTTAACGAAACTGTTTGTTTCATTTTGATGATTTTTTGTTTAATTCACCAGCTTTCTGTATTATTAATTCGCAGCATCTAATATTAACAGACTGTAAAACAATACAATTGGTCATTTGATGTGAACTAGTTTAAATAAATCATTATTTTAATGAGAAAAAATACATATTTTTTTATTTAAATTAGGAAGATATTGCCCATAAAAGAAATGTTAGATATGGTTTCTTCGTCATCTTTAAAGTTCTACGAAATCCAATTGTACTACTAGGTCCGTTGTATAAATATGTCCTAATATTCTCTGAAATACAGATCAATTAGCTTCTGAAACAAAAATTTAAACAAATGAGTTTTCAAAATAGAATCTTTTTGTTGAATAAAAATGCTACTATTATCTCTACTATTAAAATATTTTTAACCGCTTTCGTTTCTCTTCAAATAATAAACATCATAAAAATCGATAAATATATATATATATAAATACAAGCAAATAAAGTATAATATTCCAAATAAATTATTTTATAGTCATGCTGTCTATAAAATTTTTATGATGTTTATTACTTGAAAAGAAACGAAAACGCTTAAGAATATTTTGGTAGTAGAGACAATTTTGTGTAGCTTTTTTATTTAACACAAAGGTTATATTTTGAAAGCTCATAAATGAGTATCATTTATATTGTTCATAGAAAAGCATCAACTTAGGATACACTCTGTATATGGTGTACGTTTTTCTTGGAAAGAAATAACATTGCGTTTATGTAGACCGGTAAATTTAATTTCTTATTGACGGTTTCCGGAAAACTGTCTGTCTGACGGTTTCATAAAATTACAATTTTATGCGATTTTCGCCCTTTAGAAAAATCAAAAATCTTACTAATAATTACAAATCTATTGTCAATCTTCGTATACGACCTACTACACACAAACCGAAATTAAAAAATGGAAAAATTAAGCACCGTACTAAAATGTTCAACGAGTACAAATAAATGCACCAATATTTGTCGCCTTTGCATTTGCTATACCCACTTCAACTGGGAATTACAAATACCAAGTATATGGCGTAAAAAACTCGTCCACACAGCCGAACGTCGAATATATAAATTTATTTTAGGGGTGGACGCGCTACGAATTGAATAGAGCAGGTTTTTTTCTTGACAATTATTCATATACTTGGCAAATATATGATATTTGGCAAGTATACGAATGTGTGGCCCCTGCTTAAGATATAATGATATTAAACATTATTTTTTGTTATTTTATCTCATAAGCCTTCTTATTTAGGTTAATTTAGTTAATTTATTGATAATTCCTGGGATAGGTGATAACTATGATGGTGAGCGCACTTTTGTAGAATATACACACTTTTAAATGCAAAATTTATACATTTTTTCAATAAGTCTTTTGTTAGTTTGCTGCAAGCTCTGCATTGCATTATTAAATTTACTGCATTAATGAATTATTGCCTTTAAAAAGTTTGTAATTAAACATTAGGAGTGGTCCAGATACACGAATTTAGACCCTTAACCACGTAATATAACAAAACTGTATACGTTAGTAGTGCAAAATGGTGGGTTCTGGACCAACCACATCAACACGCGCATATTGCAATACTATGAATAGTTCTTTATAAATGAAACTTCGTCAATTTTTGTTCGGTGGTAAGTAGCATGTTACAAAGGTTTCTAACACCAGATCGGTTAGAATCAAGTGTATCTGAGCCCGCTAAGGGTAGGCACCTTGCCTCCGTTATCGATTAGCATTCACCCTTTGTCTCAAGCTATCGTCCTGTTCTGTCTTCTCGTCACGGCCCTCTGCCATAACTTGTGCACCCACCGTACTTGTCGCCCCTTATTAGATGGCAGCACCGCCGACTCCTAGACAGTGGCCCTTTCACCTTCGACTGTACTTAAACGAGTGGCGCGTTCACAACTGCTCGGGGAATTAAATTTACGCTTAATCAACCTTTCTTGCACCTTACATACCTTCCTTCCTGCCCATTTCCTCCTGGAGGACTCTTCGTTTATTATTAACAACATCCCAAAGCGCGCGCCAAAGGGAACTTGATCGGTATTAATTCTATAAGGGCGGCGCGAGAGGACAATGTGACGAGTTTTAAGTAGATTAAAATCAGGGCATCGTTCGACGGAGTCGGATGGAATCCATCGGGGATTGGGGGGAGGGGTGGTTTTCAATTTTACCCCAACGGCGACTTTCGGAAGTTAACGGAGAGAGTTGGGCCCTTTCGATACTCGAAGGGATGCGAATTGCGAAATTTGAACCGTGTTAAAATCGAGGTGAGGGAACAAATTTCTACAGATAGGGGGTTTTGGATTTAATAGAGATTTTTTTTATTCGAGTTTGTAATCATAACCTGTATGAAATGTAATAAATATCACAAATACAGTTGCTCCAAGTCATGAAGAATAAGAAGAAATTTGTGGACTTGACTAAAATATTTTGAGTTTTTTGTTACTTCCGGTTTCACCGGAAATGGTGCTAACTTTTATATTTCTAATGGAACACCCGGTATTTTATAGCATTTTTTAAATCTGTGTTAAATTTTATGTCAATTATGTGTTACATACCCTATAAGTCATTTTTGAGATATTCATTTTTTCAATAAAAAATGACAGCTGCAAGGTTTTTAATTATTTATAAATAAATAATCCGCTGGGAAATTGTTGTAAAGGTTCTTCGCAAGGTTCTTCGATAAGTTATACAGCGTGTTCAAATTACAAGATAAAAGTTACACTCGAAGAAAGTACTGAAAGTCGATTTTTACCAAGTAGGTAAAAATGCATTTTAGCTATAGGATATTTTACACAAAGTTGATCTAAACTATTCAATAAAGCTTCAAAAGCATTCATATGACTAGGGTTGGCATTTGAAAACAATTAACTTTTACTACTTTTCTCTAATAGAGTATTCCGGTCATGTCAAAATTTAAGCAGATATTCGGTTTAACCTATTGTACAATTTATGAGGATGCATATAGTTAAGCTATGAGCTTTTTGATTTAGTTTTTCTATAAGATAATTGCAATTAAAAGTGCATTTCGTTTGAATCCACCGACCACCCTCGGCAATACACGATGACTACCGATCCCTAGTAGCGGTGGCAACAGCGGACAGCTCTTGAACAGCTGATCGGCCAAGTTGACGGTTGGCGACCCTGTTGTTTGACAACGAATAAAGGTAACTTTTTTGAGAGATGATTTGATCATTGAAACTTGAAGCCAAACATCCCTCATCTCGCTAGTCGGCAATGTAAAGAAAATTTTATCAGGAGTTACTGTTCTACTGCTGTTACAGCCCGGCACAGAACAATGTCGGCGTTGGAGTTTATACATTTTGAACAACTGTTTGATGTAACCTCAATAACCAAAGCAGGTGTCAACAAACGAGCGATTCTAAACGTTGACACAACAGAAGACTAAATTTACTACGTGCACCCTAGATATAGCAACGTTGTCAAGTCGCTCACTTTGAGCGGTCTTTGTGACGTCACAAAGACCAATCCTAATTCAAACTTCAAACAACGATTTCTCTTAATTTAAAACAATGTTTGATATTTTACTTGTGAAGTAGCAAACAGTAGCACCCATACTTTGTAAAAAATGACAATTTCAAAAACACCGGAATACCCCATTCAACTTTGTTATTATAATTTGAACACCCTGTATACCTTTTCCAAAAACTCTGCCGAGGTGCGATTATATGTTACCTTCACAATAATTTCGCACCATTCACACCATTTTCTATGGCCACAGCACATTATCTAGAAATAGTTAAAAGTAATTTTGCAGTTGTCATTTTTGTTTGAAATTTTTAAATAATTTAAAAATGACACATGTTAGGTATAGGGTCTGTAACATACAATTGATCTAAAATTTAACGAAGATTTGAAAAATTCTATAAAATACAGAGTGTTCTATATGAAATATGAAAATTAACACCATTTCCGGTAAAACCGGAAGTAACCAAAAACTCGTCTAATGGCGAGCTAGTCGTCAAAGACCCTGTATAGACGAGTGCATTGTTGGTATACGGATAGCAAAATTGTTTCTGAAAAACGATGACAGTGCAGTAATTAGTACAAGAGCAAAACGTCAATTATTAAACAGTTAGTATGGTAATTTGTTTTTTACGTCCACCAATACGAAACGTATGCAAATTAAACTCGGGTTTTTTTGGGGGTTGGTAACGACGCATGCAGAGCGTTACGTTTAATATGCTAAACGACTTTTTATGACCGGTCTAACCCCCCCCCC
The DNA here is from genome assembly GCA_963966075.1 of Aphodius sticticus. Lineage (NCBI taxonomy): Eukaryota > Metazoa > Arthropoda > Insecta > Coleoptera > Scarabaeidae > Aphodius > Aphodius sticticus. The sequence continues at coordinate 77,635,926 of OZ014509.1, forward strand.
CCCTACCGCTGTATCGTGTATTAATGCAAATCACGAAATTATTTTACTATTTACCCCACCTGTTTCCATAACATTTAACACCCCACAAAAACACCAACCTTCTTCGTGCTATTAGTTTATATCCCAAATATTTGCTACAGTTTCTATACTGTCCTCGCGACAGTATAGAAAAAACAGAATAACAAAATATAAATGGAAAATTCACCAAAATTGTGCGAACGTTTCATTTTATTCAGCATATTCTGTAAATTCAGGAGCACTCTGTGTCTGGCCAATAACTGGCGCTCTGGTTATGTATCCGAAATGAAACTGGGGGGCGCGACTCTCCCAAATTGAAATTTTATGCATTTGAATGTGTGGCGCCTTTTATTACATCTCTCCACTTTTACTTCCTGTCTGCAACGTTCTAGAGTTCATACCAATAGTAGACAACAGGGGTAACTTTTTAAATAATAGTTCTAGGCAAATCAAATCAAATTCCTAAAACCCTACAATATTTTGCCTCCTTTTAAATGTAAAACCCAAATTTTCAAGTTACTTTCAACGCAGCGTCAGCCTTATTAGACCAATTTTGGATGAGAATGCTGTTTACTCTGTGCATTGTGATACATGTGAAGCCTGCTACGTTGGTCAGACGGGCAGGGCTCTAGCGAAACGGATTGGAGAACATAGTAATCAAACTACTTCTAATTTATATAAACATAGAGTTGAGGCATATTATTAATTACAGAGATGTTAAATTACTTCACAAATGTGATAAAAGTTATAAATTAGACCTTCTTGAACAATTTGAAATAGAACGACACAAAAAAATCCCTAATACGTTTGTCCTTAATGATCAAACTAGTTTTATTTACAAACCCTTATTGTCATTCTTATAGTTTCTCCAGTCCATTTCGCCGGAGATATTAATTTAATTTAGTTATTAATTTTTGTGTTCCATGCACCCCCCTTTTTTTATTGTTTTTTTTTAATTCGTTGTCCCCCGGTTTAAGGTGTGGTAAAATTTTTTTGATTCTTACTGTATCTATGTTCTGTATGCTCGTTTTCGCGCGCATTTTTCTTCTGCCTCGAGCTGCCATGCGATACACACGTACCTGAAACATAATTTTAAGTGTGTCTCCGTATTTTTGATATTCTTGATTGTGATTATGTGTTTTACTTCAAACCATGTGACTGACACTGCGTTGTTCCTGTGCTCGTCCAAATTAGTTTGTTCCCGAATCTCTTCATGATCCGTTTAGATAATTTTTGACGTAAGTTTTTTTAAAGAGATTTTTGATTTCATTTTTATTAGTTATTTCGCTATTTTTCCTTTGTAGTTTGTACGTACTGATGATGGTGGTGTCCACCGAAACATGTCTACAGTAAATTAAATAAACTTGCAAGGATCACAGAGGCTTTTATTTGAATTCAACATTAAAATTTTGTATACTTCAAAAATAATTCCAAGTCTGTAAATATTATTTGCATAGGCAGCTGCGCTTAAAAAAGTGTGCTGTGGTAATTTGGTTTGAAATAAAACCTGAACTGTCAAAGTGCTTTGTCGTATTTAATTAAGATAAGATGTTGCAAATAATATTTACGGACTTTAATTATTTTTGAGGAAAATTTCAATATTTTTTAATTTTCATGAAATTTTGTATTTAGGGTTTTTGGGCAATTCTGAACAATAATTACTAGTAAAATTTTCCGATAAAAAAATCCCTAAAGTGTTTTCTTGATTTTTGCCATCACAAGGTGCTTTGCATTTAAAGTAGGCAATTGTTTTTTTGCAGTAAATAGAGCAATTAGTGTTCTATTTTTAAAAGAAAAAATTACTAAAATTGGACTAAAAATAACAAAGATATGAAGGTGTTACACTCTTAAGTGGGACACTGTATAGAAGTTATACATATATTGTAAATATATTCAATGAATAAATTATTATTATATTAAAATTAAATATGGGCGACAGCACGAGCAACTTGCACTTCACTAAAATTCCTTATTTTACTTCTAATGACGTTTCTAATCAACAAAAATTGACAACTGAATTCATTTGTCATCTAGTAGGCTTTCATACGTGAATTCAAAGCATACTTCTCAAACACATTCTGTATAATACTTGAACCTTCAAGTTTTTCAGATAATTATAAAAAAATTATACCTACATCGAAGAATTCTATTATATCAACAATCGAACCGAATGATTGGCAATATCACGAATACGATGGCCAATATTGACATATTCGGAGTAGCAGCGCAAAATCGGAGATCGAAAAAACAGACAAAAATGACGTTTATCCGTATTACCGTTGTTCGCGATCCTCTCTCATGCCTGAAGTTATTTACATATCAATCATAAAGTAAGCCCGTTCAAATATATAATACTTTAAAACCGGGCCTCGGTAATCCAGCAGGATTCCCGAATCAATCTAGACGGGGAAAAAGGGAGTCGTCCGCGTTCGGTAAAATGGGGAAAATCCTACCGGGGGAAAATTCCACTCCAAACGCTAGGTAAGGGGAGTGGGCACAGATGTAGCCCCTCCCGCGTATGATAACAAAAAACTTTTCTAATAGGGTATGTGTTATGGCTTATGCCTTCTAATATACTTATAACTTTTGGGGATAAGGCGGGAAATCCCCTTCCCTCAAGCCGGGAGAGACTCTCAGTCATTTTATTGGCCCATAATTTCAAGCGTTACGCTTTTCCCGGCTTAAGGGTAGTACGCGGACCTGGCTAATGTAAATTTTGGGGCTGTTGCGTATAAAAAGTATTCCGCAAGAACCCAGCCAATTTACAATGTACCGTAACTACCCTTACCAAGCCGTTTATGATTAAAATTCTTAATGCGTAAAGTTAACAAAGCACCCCATGCCACTCAGCTACTTACCACCAAACAAAAACTGATAAAGTTTGTTTTATAACGACCTATTTATAATGCCTTATTTATAATGTACACGCGCGCTAATGTGGATGATCCAGAACACACCTTATAATAATAATAATAATAATAATACTTAAGGCGTACACACTAGAAAAGAAATACTTGGTATGAATATATAGTTTATATATATATATATAGTTTATACGCGAGCCGTAGGCGAGCGTGTGAACATGCGAGCGATTTATATGTCGTCCACGTAGGTTTTGACAGACTTTGCACTAGCGTTGTATAATGATGACAGTTCGATCAAATAATGACGTCACGGTGGGGGTAGATGTTTTAATATTTTTTTTACTTATTATTATTATTTATTCATTTGAATATACCGGATTCTTACCTCAACATACATATTCCTTCAATTTACTCCTATAGATTTCTTGAATTGACGCTGTGGACACAAAGATACTGTGGTTTCCCTGGGACATTATGATCTGCTCTTTATGATGAAATCTATTTTTGGTTAAAATAATCGATACTTAATTCAGTTGAATATAAGAACCACTTAAAACAAAAAAAGAACAAATCTTAAATCTATTAAATTGATAAAATATTATTCCTGTAGGAAGAAACATGTTCTATTTGAAGTGAACAAAGCCCCTTGGTGGAATCATGCGTATATTCCAAGTGAATATATATGTGTGTAACGTTAGCAGATTTATTATTTTTATCGTACGGTTTAAACTCTTCTAACCTTTGAAAGGCAATGAATGCACCAATACAGTAAATTTAAAAGTCCAATTTCTTAAGACTCCCAGACATTAAATAATTAATTCTAGTGCAGGACTACCAACACTTCTGCATGAATTATTAATGTGGTGAAGTAGCCTGTACCTCAAGTACAAGACCAACAAGTCGCAGACAGTGGTAATGCCACTCGATTTGAAAGCCGAAGCACAGACAAACACCCCTATATATCTTACAGCGATGTAAATTCACATTGAATAATTCATTTAATTAGAATATGGGTTTCGGATTTCTTTGCTCTTCGGCGTCTACAAGTCGTTTCGTCTCGAGTTTAGAGGCCCTCTTCGTATCTATTGTGCTATGAATCCGACTGGTGAGATCGTCAGTCGAACAATGACGTCTGACTTTGTGCTTGGGGCGCACTCTAGTTGTTGGTATAAAAGAGGCTGTGAGACGGGGAGATGTGCTTTTACTGTATGGTCCCACTATTACCTTTATGGCCGTTGACTTTAATACGAGCGTTTGACGTTTGAAGAAGTGTGTAAAAAATGGAGAAAGAGATGATACATGTCGGGTTTTTATATACCAGTGTTCAGGAATCTATGTATACGTTAGAGTTAAATGTGAAATGACAACTGGAGTAATACTTTTTATATTCTGCCATTAAAAACTGCCATTTCACTAGATTTGGAAATGTTAAAGCGAACTGTGTTTGATCTAACCATCCGATTTTAACGATTCCGACGTTACTAGATAGGAAATTGACCGAGGAAAACATCTCTGGCGACCGCGTTTCTTTGTTCGCGAGAAAATCGCGAATAACCGCGAAAATCATAGTTTTATACATTTTCTGAGCGAACCGTACGCTTTACGGGAAACCCGAGCTCACCATTGAATTCAGCACGTCCCAATGCATAAACATTACTACATTAGAATGCTCTAGCTTGCAAAAATTTTTAATTATTCTCTCAGTCTAAATTTAGCCCATTCAGATAGAAAAAAATTGAACTTTGCAGCCGTTGGCGATAGAGAGATTTACCCACCACCAAATGATTGCTCTCGACGAGTACATCAAGAATATGTAGACTTTTATATGCCTAAGAAATACCATTTTGAAGTTATGTGGTCCAATTCGACTATTTTGGTGTTATTTAAAGAAACGTAATTTGAGCACAACTCTGTAACCAGTAGAGATAGAGACCTGTTCGGTGTAAATTCGTAATCAGCGCACTCATTTTAGCAAGATAGCGAAGGTTTCATATCGACACGGGGTCTAGATTTCGAATTAGGTGCGCTAGTTCAAATTTAAAAGTTTGTCCAGTGGGCAAAAGCAAAACTACTTCCCATCCAATTAAGATTTTGGTCCATGGTACAGTTTTTGACGCTGATTACGCTGGTGTGATGGGATTTTTTGTATATCGAACGGTACGGAAGTTATGACTTGCCAAAGTATCAACAACTGGTGATAAGAAGTATACTCTAACAGAGTAGATTGTGGTAGGCCCGGGCCCTGGTACAGAAATTGAATTTATCAATCAAGTGTGGCCGTGACCGTGCGACCTGCGGCACACCGGACGTGCCTCGAATGTTGCATCGAGTTTTATGGGGCCACCAAGACGACGCGGACGAGCGGTGGCTAGACGGTAGACCTGCTGCTGTCGATGTCGCTACTCCTGGTGCGTGAATTGAAATTCCGAACACTTCGGCATCTGGATTTGCAGTTACCACTACCTAGTACGTACCAATCACCTGCTTTAGAACAAAGATCAATCTCACGTCGGTTGCGACGAGTGTGGTCAGTGCCAGAGGTCAGTCAACTTTATATGTTGCACCTCTGGCAATATACAGTATGTCAATTAGAAAAATTGTTTGATATTTAAATTTATGGCCAAATATCAAATTTCAATGTTGTATTCTAAGTTTTATATTTTATTTATTTTTAACAAAGTAATTTAACAAAACATTACCCCACATTTCCCCTCCTACAGCTACACATTTTTCCAATCTTCTTCTAAACTCCCGATATACCAAAACAAATTTTCTTCATTTATTTAGTCTACTGCTTCCCTAATTTTTAATTTTAGAATGTCTATTATCATGAAAATTATTCGCATAGCTCCACCTTCTGTTTTAAATAACCCCACAGAAAAAAAATCAAGCGGCGTTAAATCAGGTGAACGTGATGGACATCCTATAGGGTCGAATCGTCCTATCCACTTATTTGGAAAATGTCTGTTCAACCAGTCCGTGACTTGATATGCGCTATGAGCAGGACAACCGTCGTGTTGATAGTATAGTGAACACCTGAGCTGTAAGTTGGTTTCGTCCAAAGTAGGTAGCAAAAAATTCGTGAAAAACGTGAAAAAGGTATGGTCCGAATACTTTCTTGTAATAAATCCCACACCAAACATACACTTTATTATATTTTTGCGATTTGGTTGTAATACCGAAATTTGGATTTTCTTGAGACCAATACTGCAATTCTGTGAACTAACAACTCCACTTGTGGTCAGCGTCGCTTCGTCAGAGAAAATAATTTTTCTGTAGAAAAATCTATCGACCATAATTCGTTCTCCCATTAATAGACAAAATTCTAATCGACGAGCATCATAGGCATTTTGCTGCAGGAACGGAATGAAATACGGTTCCTATTCGAACGGACATTATCGCGATTTAGGGCTTTATATCGAGGGGGCAAAACTCTGAGGGTCTGACGGCTACTAGAACTTTTAATTACCTACAATTTGAGGTATGATAGAAATTTATGCAAGAATTTTTGCAAAAGGTATAGTGATTTTGCTGCGGGAACTGAATAAAATACGTTTCCTATTCGAACTTACATTATCGCGATTTAGGGCTTTATATCGAGGTGGCAAAACTCTGAGGGTCTGACGGCTACTAGAACTTTTAATTACCTACAATTTGAGGTATGATAGAAATTTATGCAAGAATTTTTGCAAAAGGTATAGGCATTTTGCTGCAGGAACGGAATGAAATACGTTTCCTATTCGAACGGACATTATCGCGATTTAGGGCGTTATATCGAGGGGGCAAAACACTGAGGGTCTGACGGCTACTAGAACTTTTAATTACCTACAATTTGAGGTATGATAGAAATTTATGCAAGAATTTTTGCAAAAGGTATACGCATTTTGCTGCAGGAACTGAATGAAATACGTTTCCTATTCGAACGGACATTATCGCGATTTCGGGCTTTATATCGAGGGGGCAAAGCTCTGAGGGTCTGGCGGCTACTAGAACTTTTAATTACCTACAATTTGAGGTATGATAGAAATTTATGCAAGAATTTTTGCAAAAGGTATAGGCATTTTGCTGCAGGAACTGAATGAAATACGTTTCCTATTCGAACGGACATTATCGCGATTTAGGGCTTTATATCGAGGGGGCAAAACTCTGAGGGTCTCACGGCTACTAGAACTTTTAATTACCTACAATTTGAGGTATGATAGAAATTTATGCAAGAATTTTTGCAAAAGGTATAGGTATTTTGCTGCAGGAACTGAATGAAATACGTTTCCTATTCGAACGGACATTATAGCGATTTAGGGCTTTATATCGAGGGGGCAAAACTCTGAGGGTCTGGCGGCTACTAGAACTTTAAATTACCTACAATTTGAGGTATGATAGAAATTTATGCAAGAATTTTTGCAAAAGGTATAGGCATTTTGCTGCAGGAACTGAATGAAATACGTTTCCTATTCGAACGGACATTATCGCGATTTAGGGCTTTATATCGAGGGGGCAAAACTCTGAGGGTCTGGCGGCTACTAGAACTTTTAATTACCTACAATTTGAGGTATGATAGAAATTTATGCAAGAATTTTTGCAAAAGGTATAGGCATTTTGCTGCAGGAACTGAATGAAATACGTTTCCTATTCGAACGGACATTATTGCGATTTAGGGCTTTATATCGAGGGGGCAAAACTCTGAGGGTCTCACGGCTACTAGAACTTTTAATTACCTACAATTTGAGGTATGATAGAAATTTATGCAAGAATTTTTGCAAAAGGTATAGTCATTTTGCTGCAGGAACTGAATGAAATACGTTTCCTATTCGAACGGACATTATCGCGATTTAGGGCTTTATATCGAGGGGGCAAAACTCTGAGGGTCTGACGGCTACTAGAACCTTTAATTACCTACAATTTGAGGTATGATAGAAATTTATGCAAGAATTTTTGCAAAAGGTATAGGCATTTTGCTGCAGGAACTGAATGAAATACGTTTCCTATTCGAACGGACATTATCGCGATTTAGGGCTTTATATCGAGGGGGCAAAACTCTGAGGGTCTGGCGGCTACTAGAACTTTTAATTACCTACAATTTGAGGTATGATAGAAATTTATGCAAGAATTTTTGCAAAAGGTATAGTCATTTTGCTGCAGGAACTGAATGAAATACGTTTCCTATTCGAACGGACATTATTGCGATTTAGGGCTTTATATCGAGGAGGCAAAACTCTGAGGGTCTGACGGCTACTAGAACTTTTAATTACCTACAATTTGAGGTATAATAGAAATTTATGCAAGAATTATTGCAAAAGGTATAGGCATTTTGCTGTAGGAACTGAATGAAATACGTTTCCTATTCGAACGGACATTATCGCGATTTAGGGCTTTATATCGAGGTGGCAAAACTCTGAGGGTCTGACGGCTAAAGCCTCTTTCCATCATTTCATATTTACATTTTTTTAAAGAATACTGTTTTTATCATATGTTTTTATACCTTTAGTGTAGTAATTATTGATGTTTATTTCCGGGGACGCTTGAAACATATTGCTTACAGTCAACAACTAACTACAAGACGATGCAGAACTATTAAAACTAAGAATTCGGTACTGAAATATCAAAGACCACTAGATATTTGTCTATGATGACGAGTCCTGTGCAATATTCGGTCGGTTTCCTGGTAATCGCAGTTTAATTTCCGTTCGAATGCCATTGGCCATCGATTGCGAAGGTATTTATTGTTTGGGATGAGAAATTACGCCTCGTATTGCAGACAGAGTGCACTGGACAGCAGGGTAGCCCGAACCGTAGCTTTTATTGAATACTGCTGGTTTCGAGTGTACCAGCAATCCTGCAAATAGCCCTGGCAACGCGCCTAGGTATGCATACAAGCGTGTAATGACATCAAAGGTCGCTTCCACCCTCCGCAATACAGCTAGCGTGTCAGTTTGATCATTTTGGCATACCGAAAGCGAAATTCCAAAGCTGTTTTCCTACCTTTGTCAGGTCCACTTTGAAATTTGTTTGATGCATCCACACTGGATTTTCATAAAATACCAGAAAATTGGACTGACAATTCATTATGGGTGTCTAAACTTATCGGTTCACCATTGGTAACTTTGTTATTATTATAACTACACAGTAGGTTAAATTAGCAAACTAGTAGTATTTTTTTTGGCGATTAAGATTATGGTAACAACTAAATAATTGAAAATTTGGTTTTCGAAATATTTACAAAAAAATGTTTTTTTCATTGTAACACTCTGTATTTTGTCAAATATTTTTAAAGAAAATTTAATTTTGAACAGAAAGTTGATAATACATGATTACCCTAAACATAAAACTAAACACGTAATGCGCAGTTTAATTTTGTGATATTTGTCGGAATAAGGTAAGTAAGTAGGCCGGACTGAATGTAGTGCCAAATAATGAAATACACAAATTTCCTTGGAAACAAAGTAAATAAACCTAAATCTGTCAAATTAAACTGTTAGAAAGATAGATTAATAATTTTCATTGTTGAAAAATAAAATGCCTTTTACACATTTGGAAAAGTGTGATATGCTGGAGGCGTATCTGGTTTGCAGAAAAAATTCTGCACAAGCTTTATTACAATACCAGCACACATTCCCGGATCGTCAAGCACCAAGCCAACAATACTTTCTGCGACTGTATCGAAGATTGCGAAACAACGAAAATTCTTTTACTAAAGTAAGAAGAAAGAAGCTCTTTATTATTGATGAAGAAACGGAGACAAATGTGCTAGCGCATTTTGTAGCTTACCCTAAAATATCGATCAGAAACTGTGCAAGTGTTTTTGAAAAGAATAAATTCCATCCCTACAAAATGAATAAAGTGCAAACATTATTAGCTGGTGATGAAGAAAGAAGATTAGTGTTCTCTAATTGGTTTATAAATTTTTGCAATGAACGACGAGATAATTTTAAGTTTATTTTGTGGTCAGATGAAGCTAACTTTTCAAACACAGGTATGCGCAATAAACACAATGAGCATTATTGGAGTAAAAAAAATCCTTTTGTAGTGGATCCACGTAATCCACAAAACCGATTTAGTTTAAATGTTTGGTGCGGCATAATAGGATCTAAACTTGTTGGCCCTATTTTGTATCACGGCACGTTAACCGGACAACGTTATGTTGAATTATTAACGCCAGTTATTGAAGATTTCCTGGACCATGTTCCTATTATTAAAAACGGCCGCATTTACTTTCAACAGGATGGCGCACCTGCTCATAATAGCATACAATCTGTTAATTACTTAAATACAATTTTCGACCAGCGATGGATAGGAACAAACGCGCCAGTTCGTTGGCCTCCTCGGTCACCTGATTTAACGCCGCTTGATTTTTATCTTTGGGGCTCTGTGAAAGACGTAGTTTACCAGGAAAGACATCAGAATGTGGAAGAGTTAGAAATAGCGGTAAGAAACGCATTAAACAACATCGACGGCAGAACAATCTTAAAAGCCACTCGAAGTGTAAAAAAAAGAGCTCAAAAGTGCGTAGATCAAGAAGGTGGTACTTTTGAACATTTATTACATTGAAAAACATGTATTCAATTAATTTACAATTTTATACGTTGCTGTTGTTAAGTATTTATGTATCTATTTGTTTCTACTTATTTTTATGTAGTGTTAAGCATAGTGCGATTAATGTTATTACTCATTAAAATTTCTTCCAACTATGTAAAAAGATGCAGTCACATTAAAAAAAATATTCACAAGAATATTTTGAAAACCAAATTTTGAATTATTATTTTGTTTTCATATTTTTAATAACCGAATAAAATACTACTAGTTTGCTTATTTAACCAACGTTGTATCTGCTTTAATAACAAAGTTACCAATATTAAACCGATAATTTTGGACACCTGTATAACATGATGAATAAAGTTTTATTGCTCATTATTTATTCTACATAAAAAATAGCATATCTAGAGTATACCTTTTATGACTATTGTTATGGTATGGTATGGTAGTTTGACCTTAAAGATCTTTTGTATTTCCCTCGTACATTAGAGTTCTTCGATGTTGAGCCTTTTTATCAGTGAAATCTTGTTCTCTTTTGCTAGCTTTTCTAAGGATAGTTTGCAGTCCCACACAGTTTTGGATTTGTGGACTTTTGATTGCAGAACCTCTTGTTATACATATAGTTCGTTTTTTCATCTCTATTAATGTATTTACTGTTGTTTTCGTGATAGGTTAGCTGCAATAAAATATGTATATGTACCTATAAGAATTGATAAAGGCTTCGGAAAAGATGTGACATTATAGATGACACAGGTACACTTTCTATCGAAAAAGTTGAGATCAAAATATTAAAAAAAGTGCTGATTTGTAAATAGATTTATTTGTTTATTCATCTTTTAATCGTTACTAGGTGTACTAATAAAATAATAATAATATAATATAGTTTGGTGGTTGTTGGTCAAGGCAAGTCATTGTGATGAATTTTTTTTTCAATTCCTTAAAATGATACAGCAGTTTAGAATATTATTTAACAGAAATAAGAAAAAACAAATAAAAATAAAATACGAAAAATACGCGAAAGCCATGAAAACATACAAGCAATACCCTTACAATAATAAGAAGCAAATAAACTAATTAATAGGTAACAAAATGACAAATAATAATAATAAATTTAATAAAAGATATGAAGAAGCAAAATTTTATATAATATATTTTGCTGTACTTTCTTTGCGTATATTTCGGAAGTAATTGCCATTTTGTGTCAGAAGTCGCATCTGAACTTATTTCTCCTTTCAATTCCTTGAAAAGTGGCCTCGAAAAGATGTGTCAAATATTAACAAAACCGTATTTTAAACGACTCTAATTTCAAAGGAAAGAACTAACTAAAAATGATAATATTACTTTCCATATCAATCAGCAGCAAACAATTTCTTATTAACTTGTTTGTCACTTATTTTTTTTATTAAATTTATTTTTATTATTTGTGATTTGGCTATTATATTATTAATAATTGCCTCTTTTTATTTGGATGGGTATTGTTTGGGTTGGGTTCTTCCTTTGTTTTGCATTGTATGATATACAAATAAGTCTATTTGCAACATTTCTTAGTGTTTCCTTTCTTAGAGTCATAATTTGAGTGTCTTACTTTTCAATAACAATTCAATAATACAATTATATTTAATTCATATTTAGATTTGATCTGTTTGGAAATATTTACAACATAAACTGTATCACAGAACACAGAAAACATTTAAAAGACATTCTAGAAAAAAGAAGACATTAGGAGGGCACCAATAAGCAAGAGGACAACCCTCTAAAAAGGAGGACTGTCCTCCCTAAAGGAGGACGTTTGGTCACCTTAACAACATGCATATATTCCCTGCTGAAGCAAAACGAGATACGCCGCTTCAAGCGCCATCTAGCGCCTCAAATTTTAGTCTCCCGGTTTCCTGTTTGACAGCGGCCACTGAAAATTTCAACGCAAACAATGCGAGAAAACGTACATAATTCACTCGCAACAATTAATACTAGTGTTAATAAGCGTTCGGTAATGTGCAAGAAGCCATTTGAAACAATCCATCCAGCATGTCATTCACGCAATTATTGAACGGTAATTACAATTAAAAAAAAGTGAGGTTATGCATAATCCCTACTAACGCTTGCGCACAACGAACGTTTACACCGCTCCGTGCGCAACCTCGCGGCCGAATCTCTAGTCTTCGTGTTTTTGTTTTGTCGGCGGCAGCCTAAAATTGCAATGCAAACATTGCAACAAACACATAGATAATACGGCTGTGAACAATTAATATTAGTGTTAATAAGTGCTCGGTATTGTGCGTGAAGCCGTTTGAAACAATTTATCTATCCATCAAGTTACGCAAACATGGTGCGGTTATTAGGAGTTTAAGAAAAGTGTGGTTATGTCTACCACTACCTGACCTTGGATGCGGCGAAAGAAGGCCTAAATATTATATAGGAACGTTGTTAGCCCCTTTGAGAAGTAAGGAAGCGATTCGTGAGTACTAAATTTGTTATTTCTGTGCATGTACGATGGAGGTTTTCGATGAAAAAGCCTCATATTGTCAATTTTTATTTGTACGAATAAAATAATCCAGTTGTTTTTCAATATAAGCAATGGAATGTTCAAATGCTATGTTTGGTTTGTGTTTGATTAAAAGAGTATTTTTCTTTCAACAAATACATAATTTTGCAAAACATGCAAAATGCAAAACATATGTCAACACTAAACCTCTGTGTTTTGTATTAATTTTAAAACCAGGAAACGGGTGCGCTATTTTGCCTGTATTTGGTAACGTCTAGCACTATGGAATTAAAGAAAATTGCATTTAGATAATTTGTTGCTTGGTTTATTCTTGTAGAACACGAAAGGGCAAAAGGTGTTTAATTAGGGTACTATTAATTAACATTAAGTGTGTCGGTACTCTCACACTATATCTAAACGATTTTTTTCTCTAAATTATAGAATAATATTATGTATTTTCATAATAATCCGATGTGTCTAAGATCATTTGGCCGGAAGTGCACTCCGCCTTGAAGGGCTAAAATGCATGAAATATAACAATTTCTTCATGAAACAGCACGTAATTTAAAAATAAGATCTCAAATGACCAATTGTTTTAACCAATTTATTGAATGATTATGTGAACAACATAAATGCTTTAGAAAATTCTTAATATAAAATTATAAATTAGAGGGATACATGATCACTTGTGCAATTAGCTGAGATACATTTTAAAATGTGGTTCCTCTTAATACTAGTGCACCAAAGCTGTGAATTATTGAACTTCATATACAGTCTTCCACAAAATTTCAAAATTTGTGGACTTACGTTGTTCGATACGATCTTTTTAACTAAAACAGTTTCCATTTGAAATATGAAAGTTTACACCATTTCCGGTAAAACCGGAAGTAACAAAAAACCCGTATTTCATATGGTTCTCCATATACAGGCTGTCTCACGGAACTGGTACATTAGAAGTTTCCCATGTTCTACTATTTCTGGAAACTTGAAATTTTGGAATTAGAATTTACTGAACCTGAGCTCTTCAGCTAAAATATTCTCATGTTAACTGTCACGTCCGGTCACCGGAAGTCGGTATCAACTTTGTTATTTTAAATAGAATGATATAAATTTTATTTTATTTTCGGTTTCTACGTATCAAAATACATCATTTTTGATAAGGTTTCCCTATACCTAAATATCACCATTTTTTAGTTTTTTTGATTTTACTAATTTTTTGGTGATTTTTTTTTTGCGGTTACGTTTAAAATTGAATATCTTGGTTATTATTGAAACTAGAAGATTCATGATTGGTCAAAACTAGAAACATAACCACATAAGATGATCTGTAGTTCATCATGATATCTTCTACAGGGTGTTCAAAATTTACAACACAATAATTGAATTTTTAAAGGTAAAAAACTAATTTTTTTCAAATCGAACACCTTCTATCCCGATACGCCATTCGATAGGATATATTATCCCCTATCAATCGATATTAGGGTTCCATATATTACTTACTTCACCAGAGTAACCACTTTCTTAAATCTAGTAATTATTCCAAGAAATAAAATTTCTTGGTTGAACCAATAATCTCTCGCGTATATACGAACCTACCAACTACTTCATCCAAGTAACTCTCTCTAGTAAAATCAAAAAAACCCAAAAATGTTGATATGTATTTAGGTATAGGAAAACCTTATCAAAAATGGTCAAATTCTCCACGTTCAATTTTCTGCGTGATACCCCCTCATCCACGCACGTTAAAGAAATCCCGCGCTTAAGCGACCGTTCCCCGCCAAAAAAAAAAACCACAAAGTAATTCAATCAGACTCGTGCGGAAGAAAAAGCGGTCGCGAGAAATTTACGGTTTAATCTCCGCATTTTCAACGCGCGGCTTTGCTTTGCGGGCTCGAAGAATACAGCCGTTAATGCCATGCAAAATGCCTCTTTTGTACCGACCGTATTCCCTATTCCAAAAGCTGAGCCATCGTACGTCGTTATACGGTTTATTATTTATGTCCTCTGGCACTAGTTCAGAGAACAATGTCGGAAAAGGTTAGCGTCTCGCATACATATTAAGCATAACTTGATGCTAGAAGGGTGTGGAGATGTGAAAGATGAGAAAGTACCTACTAGAGACGAGAAAAAAAAAGGAAAAACATGAAATTATATGAGCCGTTATCGTGGATCTTATTTTGCGTGACATTCGTGCATTAAATGCAAATCGTCGGCGAAATTGGGGGTTAGGAAACGCTTTGAATGAGATGGTGAGGTTTAAATTTTTCTTTTATAATAGAGCGTTAGTGAAAGATGTTGAAAACGTGCTGAAAAGCGTGTTGAAAGTGGAACGTACCCGTTGGAAATATATTCGAACGCGGACGTAGTGCTTTAATAATGTAAACGCTGCATCAATCATGCTTAGAAATGTCAAAGAATACTTTTCGGCCTGAATGGTAGCGCACAATAACTGCAAGTGCAAATGCTTGCTATTTGATGAGAAAAAGAGAGGTGCGAATGCTTATTGTTGGCGGGTTTTAGGTGACTGAAAATGATGAAGAGTGATTCAAATATCTTATTTACTTTCCATGCACAAAATCTTGAACTATTCTCGAAAATTACCTCGTTACAACCGTTACCATGTATCAAATTGAGTGCTTAGTAACATTTGCTTGAAGTAAAATTGAAATTT
Organism: Aphodius sticticus; assembly: GCA_963966075.1. NCBI lineage: Eukaryota > Metazoa > Arthropoda > Insecta > Coleoptera > Scarabaeidae > Aphodius > Aphodius sticticus. The sequence continues at coordinate 77,651,491 of OZ014509.1, forward strand.
CTCAAAAGCTCATTAACCATTCATTTGTATTTATAGCAGATAATAGTATATTATTATACAAGTTTTATAAGACGTCAAATTGGCGCACGAGTTGTTTTGGGCACGACGAGCGTAGCGAGGAGTGCGCCAATACGTCTTATAAAACGAGTGTAATATATGTACTATTTTTTCTACTTTGCGTCATTAATTTTATATAGAAATTAGAAATTGTGGTTACTATATCGCGCTAAATTAGAATCTAGGGTATTTTGCGGGTACCACGTGGCAGCACTGTAGTAACTGTCAACTTCGTTAAGGATGAGATCGATGAGATAAAATCATCACAAAATCTAATTGTGAATAATTTTACTCTACTTTAGCCTACAAGTTTGAATAAATATTCAGCGAGGTCGCAACGATGATCATAATGGAGCTTGGGGCAACACTTTTAACCCTACTGTGATAAATACATGAAGCTTAATCTAAAAAGTTAACAACTTTAAAATAGTGGTTTCATAAGTATGTATAATAATCAGAATAGAAGTGTTTGGCGGTGACTGATTAGTTACTTCGAAGAACAAGAACTTACTAAGGAATTGTTATAACGCCTAACGTTTAATAGCGGTGTCTACCTAATTCCGCTACGTAGCCGTTGCGGCTTATATATTTACAAGCACTTATAATTGAAACCCAATTCTAATTTCGGCAGAGTAGTTTATTAGAATAAATTATACTTAGTAAAATTACATGTGATCGAGGTAATACAAATACGTTGCACATAACCAGAACTAAGACGAAGTCGAAAGCGACTGACAAAAACGAATACGAATTGAATCGAGCATCCAAGCGTCCAAAATATTACCGAAAACTTATATGTTACATAAACTAAGAAATCCTCTACACTTTAAATGTACTATAGCTTCGTACGTGTCTGCTGATAAACCATTTATTGCGCATATGCAATCTCGCAGAAGTAATTAAAATCGTTCATATCTACGATGTAGGTTTGATCTTCGCATAATACCTTATTAAAGTAAAAGAGGTCCTTGAATTATATCTGAAAAGGGGATTTGATGTTTAGTTGAAAAGAATGATGACGATCACTTACCAGAGTCGTAAAACATCACCGAAAACGTCATGCTGGCGTATTTTGATGAACACAGCAAAACTAAGAAAGCCCCAATTCTTTGGCCATACTATAGCAGCCTACACCCATGTTTAAATATGTATAGAATATTGATATTTCCCAGTTTATGCGATTGCAAGCGATTAAGAAGATGCAGTGTGTGGTTATGTTGGGTTATGTATTGTACGTTTGACATATGGCCATATGGCATTTGATATCAATGTGTACCAATCTTAGACAAAAATGTTACTGTTTTCGGTATTACAATGTGTTAATTGTAACACCGAAAAGTGTTACAATGTGTGCATTGTGAATGCAAGGTAGAAAAAGAACTTTTCCACTGCAATTACGAAATAAATAGTGTAATCCAGGGTCTGCTGAACCTTTTTTTTGTGGGTGAATACTAGATGTGTCGAATTTCTTTCTGTGCGTAATAAGAAAATGTCAGAAACAATTCACAATTTAAAACAAAATTGATGTGGCCAGGCACATGTCTTTATCATACTATATATAAAATTAATAGTTTAGCTGCATGAGATTCCATTTGATCGAGATCGGTTGTCTGCATTAAAATAAAACTAGTTATCCAGGATTTGACAGATATTTTGATACTATTGACAGTAGGTATTGTCAAAACTTCACCGTTTGACGCTACCTACTGTCATTAAAATGAAAATATCTGTCAAATCCTGGCTAACTACTTTTATATTAATTCAAACACGACCGATCTCGATCAAATAGAATTTTCTCATGCATCTAAACTATTAATTTTACCAAAAGATGTCATAGACATAAATTATTCAGAATTTTTTCTACTTTAATTTATTATCTAACTATTTTGACAAAATTAGAGAAATGGCGGCTCATTTGCAAAATCGTTGAAAATTGCTAAGAGTAAACATCCAGTTTCTTTGGAGCCTTTTGAACAAAAAATCATGCAGCTCTAAGTTTAGTCATGAATCTTCTAAATATGAAGTTTCGACACGTCTACCTTGGTCAAAAGTGTTTAGGGGACCGAAAAGGACATATTTCCGCTTAAATCTCTTTTTTTTTTCGGCACTAATACAATACTTTATAATACTACGTATGATAAAGTTAAGAAATGTTCAAAGAAATGTTATTTGATTTTGAAACAGCTTGGAACATCTTTTGCACATTTTGACCTATCATACTTTATAATAAAGCGCTAACGCGGTTTGTCCGCCTGTCAGTCTGTTCAGGTTTTATAAAGAAGAGGGTTGACCGCTGTCCTGAGACCCCTATACCGTATGACTCCCCATCGCATCATTTTTTTTTAAGTTGTAACTCAAAATACTTTGCTCGCGAAGAAGACAAAAAAGGATCCTTCAAGTTTTTTTGGTATTGTTATAACATTATCGGACAGATTATAATATTAGCAACCTATGCAAGTGTCTAAATACACATAAACTCAAAAGAAATGGTTCTTTTGAAGAAAGTATGCGATATGTTAATTTTAAATCGTTCAAGAAAATGTTCGTATATTCTAGCACCGTGGAGATATCTCATCAAAAATAGCAAAAAGAAGTTCTTATTAAATAAGAACTTTTTTGTTTTTTTTTATCTATTTTTCTTTTCTAATATTTAAATCAGATATTAAAAAAATATTTATGTATTTTAAACTATGTATATCACATAATATAGATAGTCTTTTTAAAAAGCATCATCGGGCTTGACAAACATCCAAAATACAAGTGTAGAGTTTGACAGTTGGTATTCTTCGTTTGGGGCTACGCCCGCCGTGGGTCACCCTGTATAATTAAATCCAACCTTAATTTTCTTTATCAGAGCATGTAATGCTTCATCGCGACATCTCTTTTGGAAAAATTCATATCTGTAATACGCCCCTAACATCATTCCCATGATTTGTCGTCACATCACGTGACGGCTTGGGCGACGCACACACGTAGATATGCGAAATGCAAATGGGAACACGTCTGCGGTATTTGCCACAAACGTGGACACTACAAGCAGTCCCCACCCTAATAAAGCAATAACTCACTAGATTGTCAAGGTACACACACGAACATAAATTATTATTTTCCAGTTATGGAGATTTACAATCTGCGATAGTGGTTTTAAAGGACCAAAACTGTCTAAAGTTTCTATCAAGGATTCATTTCTTCAAAACCGTGGAAGCAATAAAGGATGTCTCAAATAAGTGACACCGCACGAGAGTATCGCCCTAACTGCCATCTCTCGTTTCGATAGTATTGACTCCTGTGCTTGAAGGCTCATAACTCTAAAACTACACACAGAAAAGTAAATACTTCACTCAAAGCAATATGCTTTCATCCAAGTAAATGATTAGTTTGCTATAGCCGCAAGTAGATATTTTCTCAAGTTAAGAATAAAGAGATATTGTTGAATTGAAATGATCATATGCTTGTATATCTGAGAATATATTTTCTTGCAATGAGTATAGATATTATTCATTCAAGAAAACTATTCTCACGTTGAGAATAATGGAATTTTCTTAAAGTGAATATATATGCTTGACAATGAGAAAATATTTTCTTGAAATGAGTATAGATATTATTAGTTCAAGAACATGATCATAATGTATTGAATAGAAATTACTATTTTCGTTTTTTTAAAAGGTAGGGAATTGTGTGAAATAAGTAGACAATAACTTAGCGAATGATATTTGTTTTATTGTATGAAATTTCTTTGCTTAATTACATATATACTTACCTATTTATAAATTATCACTACCTACAATATCTAAGGCATGAAAAAAGGAACACCATATTCTATTAGACATCAAATTGTTTCCATTATATTACACAAGTAAGTTTTCTGTGACATGTATGTTGATTTGGTGACCACTATATGGCTAGGCAAAATTTACGTACCGTGTGCGTCACAAGTCACAACTACGAACTGCGTCGCAAACACGTTGAACAAGTACTGTAGGCTATTCACGCAAAATTAAAACTATATACTTTCATAATATTATAGATCGCGTAGTTATTGCGTACAGTACCTACAAAATTAGTAAAGATATACTTACATATTGAACTCTTCCCGGACAATACTCGGTAGTCAGCGAACACGACGCCATAGCAGACCCCAACTAACTGAAGGCAAAGGCCGATGCGAAAAATCTTAAATCTCGGCAACGTTCGTGCACGTTTGAGTGTAAATGCGCAAGCGCGTTGCAAGCAATGGCTTACTTGATTCAAGATATTGATCAACTTCTTGAATTGAGAATTTAAACTACTTGGTTTGAAAATTATATACTTAACCGAAACTAATAACTCTGAGATTGGGATATTCTTGAATTGTGAGAACAAGGAATTCTTAAATGAAAGAAATTGTTTCAAACCAAGTATATATTAACTTTCATCTAAAGCAATAACCGCAAGTAAATAATTTTCTCACGTTTTGAGAATATACTTCGCTGTGTGTATACTTATTATTACTTTAGAATTTTTCCACCATTCTTTTTACACTTTTCACGAATTTGGACCATTATTTCTCCCAAAAATTGGACGTAATTTAGGAATTGCACCAACCAAAGTTTTATTTAAACACCGTTAAATACCTGCGGTTGAAGATAAGGTGTTTCTAATTACAAATTATTTAAAACTAATCCAATCTACCTTTAAAATAAATATTAATTTTCCCTGAGTTGCAAACACAGCAAACGCTTGGCGCTCTGGTTTAATTAGAGATGGCTTATCTTCGCTTGAAGCGCGGTAATCCGAACCTGTGCAAACTAATCGAGATAATGTTAATTCTAGCGACTGAAAACCGGTTAAGTTATAAAATTAACTATGGAATCCGTCGTTTCAATTAAGCTTGAGGATCGCATGCGGGGCCATGCACTTCCTGTCACGGCCTAGCGGAAATCACTTACCGGCCGGGTATGTCCCATCGCTTGGCAAAGTTAACCAGAGCACCTTGTACTTTATGCGGGACATCGCCGGTGTGGCTAGAACTAATTTAAATGATAACGCGATGTGCCTGCGTTCATTAAGACGGCTTTAGAAATTTAAGCCATTGTTATGCGAGTTATTCTGGTTAGCGGGTTTGTCGTGTGTTGGAACGTTGAAGTCTCTACGAAAAAAGTTGTTTTTTTTATGGTTTTATGCTAAAAACTTATTAATCAGTAGATTTTAAGACTATTCAGGGTAATTTATGTATATGTTAGCGGCAATGTGTATATTTCCACTAACTGTGAAATTTGGCATATAGTATAAAATAACAATGATCGTATATACTTCTGCTACCGGTGTATGGAATGCCTAGGTATTATACAGGGTGAGTTATTAGTATCCCGGCGGTCGATAGTCAATAAATCGTTTGAGAAAGAAAAAAATATTTTACCTATCCAAAAGTTGCATTTAAGTGTGACGGAAAGTATTTACATTTTTTTTTTAATGGAACGTCCTATATATTTTATTATAGTATGAATACTACTAAATTTGTTTATCAAACCGTGTATATTGCTAAGTCACAGCGTTAATAGTTCCAGAGATATTCAACTGTTATTCCAAAATATGCCCGTTGCAGGATCTTTTTAAAAACTATGTAAAACGACATTTTTGTCGATTATGCCTTTAAACTATGTGAGACAATGGTCAAAGCCAGTAGGTAAATGATACACACAGAAAAGTGATCTCTCGAACGAAGAGAGAATTACTTGGCTGAAGTAGTTGGTATAGGTTCGTATATACGCGAGAGATTATTGACTTCAACCAAGAAATTTTATTTCTGGAATAATTACTAGATTTAAGAAAGTGGTTACTCTGGTGAAGTAAGTAAACAGTCTTCAATGAAGTGTATATTTTTATTCCCGGTAAATATTTTTAGCTACTTAATGTAAGAATTTTAAAGATTGGGCACAAATACGTTTTCTATTGCTAATTAACAAGATAGGTATGTTATATTTACTTACTCGTTCTAAACTGTTGCGTGCGTTACATCAAACTATGCCGTGTTGAAACGTTTATTGTACACTATAAATCACAATACACATCCCCAATAAATCACAAGGCACATCCCGGGTAGTTCGTTATTGTTTTGCATACTAGGTCTAGGTTAGGCCCCAGCGTGGCGCCAGAACCACGCGCAAGTCTTGACAACATCACGGTGCGCATATTTATTCCAGAGAAAGGAATTACTTGAAAGAAGTGAGAATCACTTCAGTTTAATAATTGGTGGGTTTTTATTCAGTAAACAATACTTACTTATATTAAATGTCTTATATTTTCTTGGATCAAGTAAATACGCACTTGGATGGATTTAATATTACTTCGTTGGAGAAATTAACATTTTTGGGACGAAGAATTCAATTAGCTCTTTCAATACAATATTGGTTCTTATAAATAAAGAATTTATTTGTTATCTGAGAAATTATTTTACTTATATTGAGTACCTATTCTACATCCAAGTAAATATGCATTTGAATCTAGTAAATAAATTCAAGAAACTATGTTTTCTCGTTCCAAATAATCACTTTTCTGTGTGTAGTATACAAAGATACATATTAGATACACTATCCAGGGTGTTCATTGAAATTAGTAAATTTTTATGTTTTTCAAATCGCTTTTCCTCGAGTTTTTTTAAATGAAACACCCTGTATAATATGTGTTGGCTGTAATAACCCTATATTTTTCATACCAAAATATCTACTAAAAACACTTCCAAATACTCCACTTTCCATTCACATTATTAATATTACTCATATTATCATTCATATTATCCCAATTTTGAATTAATTGTCTCTCCAGAAAAATAACCTATTTTAAACCAATTAACAATAGTAAGTAGATATTGTTGGTTGTTTATGTACTGAATACAAATCCGTTCTCAAACGTAGCTCATCAAGACAGGTTTTAGCGTTTCTTTTTGTTTTTGTGTATGAGCGCACATACCTATTACAATGAAACGTCTCCACACAATTTTCACACAAGTGAACAATTTTTCACGATAGTCCCCCTAAAATTACACTGTTTCTGGTTTACTTCGGACCCCAACTGAAGTTACTAGGTCTTCAGGTTCGCTCGCTCTACGTTTGTAAAAATTGCAAGACATACCTACTTATAAAATTGTGTAATACCTTGATAACCGTAATACTTTTTATATGAATAAATCTATTAGGTACTAAATAGCATACCTAGTACTCTTTAAATTGGAAATATCACAAAAACTAGGAAAAATATACGATATAGTGAATATATATTACAAAGAACTTAAAAGACATTTCAATTAGCATATAATATATAGGGTGTTCCATTTAAAAATCTCAAGAAAATGCCATAAAAAATGTTTAAAAACTAGTGCATCACCCTGTATACCGCATCTAATTTTTCATGACATCAGCATCAAGCTATGGGTTTAGTTATTATGTGACAAAATTTTTAAGACAATATCTACAAAAATGTATTATTTCACTTTATAGAAACTAATGAGTCAAACAACTCTTGTATAAAACTTGTATATTTGTTTGAATCAAACTTACTTACTTACTTACTTACTTTAAAACTATTACTTTAAAGGACAGTAATTTTTATTTGTATCCATCATATATTTATTTGATTTAAATAGATTGTATTTAAAATAAATTAATATCTACAAGCAAATAAGCTAGAGTATTCAATGACGTAATATCGTTGGCGTCAAAGAACTATGTTTTGATCGAAAAGAATAAATTTCTTAAAAACGCAGAAATCTTTTCTACCTGTGTAGGTCTCCAAATACCAGAAATAATTTAATTTTAGGAATTCTGATAGCTTTATCTTGATAATTCTCATCTCATAACACCGGCATCACTGCTTTATCACTATCGTTCAACATACTGTATATTAGTTCCTTGCGTATGCAAATTTTCTGAAACGGCCATAACTCATAGCAATTAAGCCCTGTATACATGGGCGCACTTAGTGCATAGGACCAGCTTTATGACGTGCTAATGTCGCCATAAATATCTCGAGGAAAATAGACGAGACCTGCGCTCGCTAGCTCCACAAACCGGAAACACGTACAGAGGAGAGAGGTGAAAAGCTCTGGGCCCGAGATTTAAACTGAGATCAACGCAGCGGAAGCGGTGCATCACGCAAACTGCAAAAATATTCCACTCCGGCGGATATAAGACCTCCACAACGCTGAAATAATTCCCTCAGTCGTAGAGAACCTGGCGGACCGCATTACCATTCCTGTGGAGCGTATTTTCAGGGTATCAGATTTAGTGGTGGGCATTTTCTTTTCACTAGCGACTGTAAATATACGCTTGACGTATCAATGAATACGGTTTTCCTTGGTTCGCGTTATTTTTATGGCGGGAAAGCAGGCCGCGAAATAACGAAAGCGGAAGTGGTAGTGGAGGGAATGTGCCAACAGGTAGAGAAAAAGGTAAAGGGCCGTTTGATGCATCTTACCGCGCCCTTGGGGTTCCTAAATTTGATAAGAAGGGTCGTCTGAATACAGTTGGGAAGTGTTAAGCGAACTGCAAATGTATTGGATGAACTGTGTGGACGTTTTCCATGTTGAGGGTGTATTATACTATACTAAGTTTATACTAAATTTTCAAATAGCAGGTGTTATTAACTGGCACTCATGCCATTTTCCCCCTAAGATCATCTAAATTGTTAAGTCGTTTTGTGTATATCTTGATTTTTAAGATTTTTAAGTCTTTTTTATGTATTATTTTAGTATTGTATTATTATTTTAAATATTGAACAATTTTGACTTGGACCCCAGAAAAACGTGTGACATATTTCAAGTAACCAGATACAAGTCTGTAAAGAAACGCAGTTTAATGATTGAATATTACTTACTACTGTGGAATTAAAGTATTTTTCCTGTAAAATTTAAAAAATTCCCTGTCGATTTAGGGTTATACTGTGCTAATTTCACAGGTATATGTTTGTGGAATATGTGAATTCTGTAAAAACAATACAGAAATTTACCTGGTATCCAATAACCATGTTACAGTTAATTCTTCTTTTACAGTTTTTTTGGTAGATTATTACATTCATTTTCTGTAACATTGCAGATATTTTTCTTTAGGTACAAACTTATGTTCTTTTTAGTTCCTTCAAGTATTACCAAAGGAAGGGAGAAGAAGATACAAATTATACAATGCGAAAACGAAGAATACAAAAAGTACTTTTTACAAATAATTAAAGAAATAAATTCAGTATAAATTTAAAAAAATTATTGGTCAAAATGCAAATATTAAGAAACATTTAATCTGAGTAAAAAGTTTTATATGGACGGACCTATTGATAACAAGTTAATATTCCTTAAGAAGTTAGAGCCATTTAAAATACTGTTTTATTAATATTTTAGTATTTTTTAAGGTATTGAAAAAATAAATATGTCCTGAAACATTTTAGTCAGAACAATAATTACATTCTGAGAAAGAACGTATGGGAATAAACACCCAAGTGATATTTATAGACACTAATTGTATCTATAACAGATGTGCTCTTTATTTTCTCTTAAAGTTTGTTAAATAAGAAAAAGCTTGCTCATACATACACAATGTTGAAAATTAGACTGATACAAGGTAATTTATAACTCGAGGTGAAAATTAAATGCAAAAACGTACCAAATTATAAATAAAAATATGTGAAGCACTTTTAAATTTATTTCATTTTCTAAATTAGTACTTACTTCAATTTAATTTAATTATTTGTTTTATTAAATGCAGACACGAAATTTTAAATTACAGTTTAGTTTCCTGTCCGCATAAGTTTTCGTCTATAATTGCAACTCACTCTGTTTATATATATATATATATATATATATATATATATATATATATATATATATATATATATATATATATATATATATATATAATTGGTATGAATATATTCGACCTCTTTAACTAGGAGATTGTTTAATAGGGTGAAAGTCGTGTTGCAAATAAAGGAGCTGTTATTTAGTAAGCCTTTATTTTAATTCTTATATTTCGCTAATAATTTTTAGCATCTTCATGAGAACTAAAACGATTATAAACAACAGTTAGTCTGAACTTATTCTAAAGGTGTTAAAATTACTTACAAAATGTTGCTGTTGCTTATAGATGTAATTAAAACAGTAATAGACATCAGGTGTTATTTACGGCACAATTTGGTTAAGCGAAAACGGAAAATGTTACTGCACCATGCTTCACTGGGGCATTTTTAACCAAACTAAAATTTATATGGTTTTTTTGACATGTGGTCAGTTCAACACGATCGAAGGACACTAGGGAAAAATTCGAACGGCAAGCGGGACCAGTTTGTCTTGAAATGATTTACTCGCGAAAAAATTATTAGCGAAATATAAGAATTAAAATAAAGGCTTACTAAATAACAGCTCTTTTATTTGCAACACGACTTTCACCCTATTAAACAATCTCCTATATATATATATATATATATATATATATATATATATATATATATATATATATATATATTCGTATTATCCATATTGCAAGTTTAGGTATAAGTAGTAGGGTGTAATAAAACCTCTTATCTTGCTAATTATAATTTACTGGTACTAGTTTCGAAGTTCACCTTCATCATCAGCCCAATCTACAAATTTTACAACATGTGAGTATAAATTAATATTGCTTAAAATGGGGACTCGCTCAAAATGGTTAAAACTTACAGTCTGGTTCTTGTCTTCCAACCAACATGATCAGGGACAATATATTAAAAGACTAATTCGAAAGCATCGGGGAAAATTGAAACGGCGAAACAGTTGAATTCGTGGGGGTCACATACAGGTCAAACTCTGGCGTCATAAACCGGTCTTATAATATGAAACGTAAATCTAAAACACATACAATTATTAACAATTCTACATTTCACTATCTCTACATATAAAGGACATCGTATTATAACTTACATTTATAGGGCTTGTCTTCCAACAAACATAATCAGGTCGACAGCTTAAAATATACAACGTTTGGCGGCCAGCACCGTGTCAGAGTGATTGTCGGTGTAGACAGACGAGAGCGGTGCGAGGGTTGAGACAGAGACAGCCCCCGGTTTCCGAAATGTGAAGTTAGCAATTTATATCTATATCACAAGGTGGAGCCACAGTCAAGATATGTGAAAAGTGGTTTAATTACAAAATTAGTTTGATCATTTAAAAGGTGTTGTTGTTTATGTCTCTCTAACTCTAACTGTTCTAGAAGGTCAATTCTTAGACCCTTGTGACATCTGTGAAGAAGTTTGGCGCCATTATAATCTATATTATGGCCGGTTTCTAATTTGTGTCTATATACACTAGAAAAACTTTGTTGTTGATGTTCAGATATTCTTTTAGAGAGGGGTCTACCTGTCTGGCCCACATAAACACCATCACAATTAATACATTTGATAGTGTAGATGCCACTATCTTGCAATTTCTCTCTTGTTAGATCCCTTTTCTTATTTAAGATGTTCAAAATGTTATTGTTGTTTTTATAAGAAGGTATAATGTTGTATTTATTAAGAATATTTTTAATTTTGATATTAGTTGTGTTGTAAGAAAAGGATCTATATATTTTGTCAGTTGGTATGTTACGAGTATATAGAGGATCGAGTTCTCTCTTCATATTTCGCATGGTCTTATGAATCAATTTCAAAGGGAAGCCATTTTCCACCGCCAACCGTTCGATATACTCTATCTCAGTTTGTCTGGCTTTATCATCTAAAGGGTACAAGTAACATCTCCTTAAGTAATATCTAAAAGCGGCTTGGCGATGAGCCATAGGGTGAAAAGATTCATACGGTATAACGGTGGCTACGGTAGATGGCTTCCTGTATATGTCAAATTTAATTTTATTGTCGCGGTTAGTTAGAGTGACATCCAGAAAATTTCAATTTTCCCCGATGCTTTCGAATTAGTCTTTTAATATATTGTCCCTGATCATGTTGGTTGGAAGACAAGAACCAGACTGTAAGTTTTAACCATTTTGAGCGAGTCCCCATTTTAAGCAATATTAATGTATACTCACATGTTGTAAAATTTGTAGATTGGGCTGATGATGAAGGTGAACTTCGAAACTAGTACCAGTAAATTATAATTAGCAAGATAAGAGGTTTTATTACACCCTACTATATATATATATATATATATATATATATATATTGATTTTCTATGATGAGGACCGACATAATTTTCGTCATAGAAGCTCAGAACTTGTCTGGTGATAGGTTAGTTATCTTATCTGGAATGTAAGATCATATTGAAATCCACCACCTACAACTCTGTTCTTCTCCTAAAGTACCTACCATTATGAGCAGCAGATTCAAATTATAGGTTTATTTTGTCACACATTTGGAAAGGCAAAAATAATGAAAACAAATAATGTTAGAGTTTGACCAGATTGTCTGATTGTTGTTTTTTAGAGGTTATTTTGTTTTTATGTAACAGATAATTGTAAGTAATATTGTCAATAGAAGTTAATGAATAGTCTAGAATGTTGCCCGTTCGATGTAATATCAAAATAACGTGGTTTATTGGGTTAGAGGGCTCCAATATTTCAAATAATAATTCCATGCTAAAATAATACATAAAAATAACACTGAATAATGTGCCCATGAACCGGCGACCGTCACCACTATTTGTTACTATTTTTCCGCGGAACCCCAGACATTCCGCGGAACCAACCACGGTTGAAAAACGCTGTTCTAAACTACAAAAAAAAATCATTAATTTCAAATGATAATATTACGTACAATTAAATGTTACATAAAAACATAACAACCTGTAAAAAACAACAACGTGGCAGAGTTATTGGTCAAAAACTAAATGCTTTGTTTTCAACATTTTTGCCTGTCCATATGTGTGAAAAAATAAACCTATAATTTGAATCTGTTGCACATAATGGTAGGTACTTTAGGAGAAGAATAGAGTTGTAGGTGGTGGATTTCAATATGATCTTACATTCCAGATAAGATAACTAACCTATCACCAGACAAATTCTAAGCTTCTATGACAAAAGTTATGTCGGTCCCGTTCATAGAGAATCGATAAATATTTGTAGTGATTTGCAATTCTAGGCGAAAATGTATGCTGACAGGAAACTAAAGAGAAATTTAAAATTTCGTGAAGCTAAAATTTAACTTTCTCCTCGAGTTTAAATAATAACTTATTACTAATTTAAATAAATTAGTTTGTATTAGTGGAGTTTTTAACATTTTGTATATATGAGCAATCTTTTTCGTATTTTACAAACTTTAAGACCAAATATAGACTATTTGGTCTAACTATTTTGTCTCAGAACGTAATTATTGTTCTGACTAAAATGTCTCCTAAGATCTTATCTATTTTTCAAACCTTAAAAGAATAACAAAATATTAATAAAACACTAATTTAAATGGCTCTAACTTCTTAAGGAATAGTAGCTTGTTATCAATAGGGCCACATGAAACTTTTTACTTAGAATAAATGTTTCTTATTTTTATATTTTGATCAACGATATTTGTATTTGTATTGGTATTTTTGTCTCTTTCCTATGATAATAGTTGTAAAGGGCTGTAACTTTTGAAGCAACTGAAAAGAACAAATAAGTTTATATTTAGAGACAAATATGTGCAATGTTACAGAAAATGAACGTAATAAATTACCAAAAAAAGCTGTAAAAGAAGAATTCACTCTAACAACGCTGGTTATTGAATACCAGCGATATTTCTGTATTGTTTTACTGAATTCACATATTTCATATACATTTTTCTCAGAAATTACAACAGTACTACTGTAATTTTACAGGATATTTTTTAAATTAGCACGTGTTTCTCTTCGAAAAAATACTGGAAATGACATTAGGTAGGACATTATACATATTTTTGTTGGGGTTCCGCCAGGTTGGAACCCAAGGGTTCCGCAAGAGTAAAAAAATTGGGAAACGCTAGTATAGAGTTAGTACCTATTATGGGTCGCTATTGGAATTTATTAGAGGTGCATCACACTTTTTAAACTTTAACTGCATCCTTTATTACTAACAAAAAAACATATATTCACAGGACAAACGTCGAAACAGACAAAAACCCTGTTAAATTTTAACTAACCTATCGCATTTGACGTGCCAGTAGATACCAGAAGCGATTTGCATTTTATTCGTGTTAATTAATGGGAGTGCTAGTAGGCGTTTTCGGGATGACCTGTCCCCCTGTCCATACGTAGATTTTCGCACGTGAATATGATGTTTTGCAACGGAAATCACGGCCTGCTATTCGAACGCGACAGGATCAACAGAACGGACACGTACCGGTTTAGTATCGACGCACCAACACACGTACCGGGTGTCCGTGTCAACGATTGTCCGGAGTGTTTGCATGTGTATGTGTACGGAAGCTTGATGAATTTGTCGAATCAATAAGCAGACGTCCCTGCTGTTTGACGACGCCTGTCCCTAACACTCGATGGTACTTGTTGCCCGGTTATTGGAAAATTGGATTTTGTACTAGACGAATTAAGTAGAGTTTTGACGTAGTGGTGGAATCCATGGATTGGGGAATTTTAAGCCATCATTTATTTAATAATATCATTAATTTAAGTCATATTAATTATAATTGTATGCCAGACAAACCCAACATCCTAGACCTTTCAGAATTATCTCTCATAGGAACCGTTCAAACTTGAGTAGTTTCACCTGAAATGTTGAAAGTTCTTTCATAAATTTTGTGTAGATTGTTGCAAAATAGGGATATTTTTGTTTCTCATACAGCAATATATAGGTAAAGCCGGGGCTACACATTCGTGTAACCAATATCAAATATTTGCCACATGTTAAATACTTGGCAAATATATTTGCCGCGCCAAATCGCGGCTTTTAAGTTCGTTTACCGAATATTTTTCATCCATCCTTGATTGCCGGCTGATTTTTATAAAACTCAAAAAAATCTATGACACCAACAAATTTGTACAATATTCGTTTGTGACTTCGGACCGTCAGAGTTGCACTGCAACAGTAAATGCATCGGACATTGATGCATCGCCACATAGCATTTTCTAATACGTGAAAATCTTCTTTGAGGACTTGCTACATGTGCGTACCGAATGGGCACTAGCTATTTTTTTTGATTAGTTCGCCTTATTTGCACATTAGCTTTTTCAAATCAAACTGATAAATTGATCACGGACAAGCAAGGTCTTATTTTATAATGCCGACATATTTTTAATTACATAAGTGCAGAATTCACTGCGTACTAACAAGGGCATTCTTGTGGAAATTTACAAAACAAATCTTGACGAACTTGTTTGTTGCTTTTTAATGATTTTTTGTTTAATTCATCAGGTTTCTGTATTATTAATTCGCAGCATCTAATTTTAACAGACTGTAAAACAATACAATTGATCATTTGATGTGAACTAGTTTAAATAAATCATTATGTTAATGAGAAAACATATATATTATTTCATTTAAATTAGGAAGATATTGCCCATAAAAGAAATGTTAGAAATGGTTTTTTCGGCATCTTTAAAGTTCTACTAAATCCAATTGTACTACTAGGTTCGTTGTATAAATATGTCCTAATAGTGTCTGAAATACATATCAATTAGCTTCTGAAACAAAAACTTAAACAAATGAGCTTTCAAAACAACCTTTTTGTTGAATAAAAAAGCTATACAAAATTGTCTCTACTATTAAATATTTTTAACCACTTTCGTTTCTCTTCAAATAATAAACATCATAAAAATCGACAAATATATAAATACAAGCAAATAAAGTATAATTTTCCAAATGAATTATTTTATAGACATGCTGTCTATAAAATTTTTATGATGTTTATTACTTGAAGAGAAACGAAAACGCTTACAAACATTTTTATAGTAGAGACAATTTTGTGTAGCTTTTTTATTTAACAAAAAGGTTATATTTTGAAAGCTCATAAATGAGTATCATCTATATTGTTCAAACAAAAGCATCAACTTAGGATACACTCTGTATATGGTGTACATTTTTCTTGGGAAGAAATAACATTGTGTTTATGTGGACAGGTAAAAACAACAATTTTTTTTTAATTTCTGTCTGACGGTTTCCGGAAAACTGTCTGTCTGACGGTTTCACAAAATTACAATTTTATGCGGTTTTCGCCTTTTAGAAAAATCAAAAATCGTACTAATTATTACAAATCTATTGTCAATCTGCGTATACGACCTACTACAGACAAAACAAAACTAAAAAAAAGGAAAAATTAAACAGCGTACTAAAATGTTCATCGAGTGCAAATAAATGAAACCAATATTTGTCGCCTAGGCACTTGCTATATGCACTTCAACTGGATAATGCAAATACCAAGTATTCGTCTTAAAAAACCCGTCCGCACAGCCGACCGTCGAATATATAAATCTATTTTTGAGGTGGACTCGATACGAATTGAATAGAACTGTTTTTTCTTTTCACAAATAATCGTATACTTGGCAAATTTTTGATATTTGGCAAGTATACGAATCCCCGGCTTAATATTTTGAAACTAATATGGAAATATACAAGAACCATTGAAAATAATGGAGGTCATTCGTATACGCTGACAGGGTTAAAAGGTGAGATATTAAACCTCGACAGTGTAAAGAGTTTTTCTACGGTGGGGTGAGTGGGGTTAATGGCATCCGCCGCGCGGGGATTTCTCATTTTTAACGTCGATGTATAAATCTTCGTTACGTTTGAATGATGTATTTCCATCATCAACGGTGTGGGGAGACACGATAATGAGATACGACGTAACAGCATCATGTTGTGAGTGAGCGCGGAGAAAAATTTTAATTGCGTCTGGTTCCAGTAAATAGAAAAAGTTGATGTGAAATTGACGGCAGGTAAACTGCAAAAAAAATCCGACTGAATGGTTTCTAGTACTACAAGGATGTGTTGGGAAAAATAAATAAGATACAGATGTTATTGGCAGGTATCAACCCCAACGATATAATCTGTTTCCTTTTTTAGCAAAGATTTTCAATTTATTGTGCTGTCATACGGATATATCGATCTTACGATTGGACCAAATCGCTTACGTTTGATGTTTGTATTTTCTACCAAAATAGTAATCCATACCCATACAGAGTTTGTGGAAAAGAATATAAAGTTCTTTTGTTGCTTGATCATTTGAAGAAGTAGATAACAATAACACTACATATACCTTTTCAAGTTCATATTGGCTCTAATCAAAATCATAAATCATAATCAACTTGTCATTAAATAATTTTAAATTAGCAGTATAATACGATAATACTATATTTTAAAACAATAACATGGACATATTAAATAAACAACATTTGCTAAATGAATTAATTAGAAAATATTATTCTTCATATTTAATAGTGCTGGAATATATCTTTGAATATGGGCTATGAATCTTGCACAGTTGGCCACATTGATTGTGTTAATATTATTCTGAACAATATTTTCTAACCGGCGCATTCTGTATTCAGTGTGGGAGATATTATGCCGATCTTCTTCTGCTAAAACATCTCTTAGGTTATCTGCCAAATATGATTTTACACTAGCCTTTAATACAGAGCATGCTTGCTCAATCGGATTTAACATGGGACTGTATGGACTGAGTATTATTAATCTATGGTAAAAAAATTCCTCCTTCTTCAATAGAAGAATGACACTGGTTCTTGGTATATATTTTGGGCGTTTCTCAAACATTGTTTCACAAATTCGTTTGTTTCTGGTTTTTTTAATGATCGCCGTCTTAGCTCATAATGTATTAGAGCAGAAATACCTATGCATTCAATAAGATGTATATTTGCGTCTCGGCTACAGGCTGCTACAAATGTACACCATTGGCAAATGAAGTGAAAAAAATAAATAGTACATATACCTTAATATAACAATAATAACAACAATAGCACTACTAATACATATATACATTTCAATGTTTAATCGCTAGGGAAGAATGCATACAGTGCTTCCCAAAGGTAACGGATAAATTCTATAAAATCTTAAATAAAAATATTTGAGAAAAATGCTCCGACACGTCGATTTTTACTTTTAACTTACTATCCTAATATACACTTTTCAGCCCCCCACCCCTTCACCCCTAAGGGGTGGTAACCACAACTTTAAAAATTCAAATAGCAAAGTACCCCCTGCGATACCTCAATTGATAGACTTTTTTAATCTGAATACAAAGAAAGAAAAAATTATCGAAATCGGTTGATAAATAACGGCGATATTTATCAAAATTTATTTATACACGAAATTGAGGAATAACAAAATTTAATTAACTAATCCTTAATTAATTGTCAAAGTGCTGCGCGTTAACGACGAGACAATGCCCTAATCTATCCCCAAACGCTTGTTGAACATTTTCTAACATTTTATTTCGAGTTTTCAAACATTCCTGGAGTCATTAAGTGAATTACTGCAGGAATTCTTTCCTTTAACGCCTGAATATTTACAGGTCTATTAAAATAAACTTTACTTTTTAAATAGCCCCAAAGAAAATAATCTAGTGGGGTTAAATCTGGCGATCTTGCTGGCCATTCAATATGCGTTCATCTACCAATCCATTAGGGAATTTGAAAATATTTGGATTAGGAAATACTTGATCGAGGTATTCTCGAACTTGTCGCGCATAATGTGGAGGCGCACCGTCTTGCTGTAACCAAATTCTGTCCTTGTGTCTATCAGGATCTTCTGCGTTGGGAAACAATACCGCTAAAGTAGGTAGTAGTTCATTTCGTAGAAAGTTCAGATAACGTTCACCATTCAGTGTTCTGTCGAAAAATTTGGTCCAATAATTCTAGAACCCACCACACCAGCCCACACATTAAGGTTTTGAGGATATTGTGTGTTCGCTTCCACCATCCAATGCGGATTTTGACGAGCCCAGTAACGGCAATTTTGTTTATTGGCGGTGCCATTCAGACAAAATGTTGCCTCATCAGAAAAAAACGATGTTTCTAATTAAGCAAGGATTTTCATTAGAGAGTTCCATCATTGTCTCACAAAACTGCACTCGTCGATCAAAGTCATCATCGGACAATTTTTGTACCAAGTGCACTTCATACGGGTGAAATTTGTGTTTTCGAAATAATCTGGACACTGTGCTTTTTGACGCACTAACTTGTGAAGCGACCTCCGCAAGGGTTGAATGATTTTCTTGCACCATTAAAATAGCATCCAATTGTCGGTTTTCAATTAAGGCCAATGGACGTCCTGCCTTAGGCTTATCCCGTACATGACCGAGATCGCGAAATTTGTTTTCGATTCGACTTACTGTAGATTCCGATATTGGCGGACGGTCCGGGTGCGTTTCATTGAACAAAACACGAACTTCGTCATGCGTCCGGCTTCTATCTCCAAACCCAATCATTAAAACTTCGATTCTTTCGGTTTCTGTAAATCTCATTTTGCTACTATTTCTTCAATGACGAAAAATCTGAATTGTGTTTGACAAAAGTAAAAACAAGTTGCAATTGTTTGAACGATATTGCTATGCCCGCTTCAACAGCGCTTACTCGAATATTGACGTTCTTCTTTGAATACATTCTGGTAAATATCGCGGTTATTTATCAACTGATTTTGATAATCTTTTTTTCGTTGTATTCAGAATAAAAAAATCTATCAATTGAGGTATCGCAAGGGGTACTTTGCTATTTGAATTTTTAAAGTTGGGGTTGCCACCCCTTAGGGGCGAAGGGGTGGGGGGCTGAAAAGTGTATGTCAGGATAGTAATTTAAAAATAAAAATCGACGTGTCAGAGCATTTTTCTGAAATATTTTATTTAAGGTTTTATTGAATTTATCCGTTACTTTTGGGAAGCACTGTATACCTAAACTATTGTTTAATGTAAGATTTTTATTAAACATAATACTGCCGGGTGACCCATTTAAAGTAAACGCCATTTGAAGGTTGAATATCATTGACAGTACGCGCTATACTATTACCATTACCATACGAATCATCGAAATCAATTTTGATGCGCTTTAGATTTCGTGTTCAATATTTACTATTTTAATGCACAAGTGATTCATTTTATGTAACATATTCGTATTTATTTATTGCGCAGTATGTATTATTTTAATGCACAGGTTAGCTATTCTAGGGTACAATATTATTATTATTATATGAATTAAATATTGCTCATTATCATATTTTTTATGTAACATTCATATTTATTTAATGCAGATTATTTCTTTTTTTAATGCACAAAGTATCTATTTTAATGCACATATCTATTTAAATAATGCACACTTAGATCGCCCCCGAATTTTTCTACCATCTGCAAATTCAAATATTGTACTTCAAACATTTCAACGATACAATAAAAGAAAGCTCTCTGCGAAATTAATCTCAAGAATGTCATTAGGTCGCTCCCTAAAAAAAATCTGGCCGCTTAGTCATCGGGCTGTCTCTTTCATATGCGTCCTGATTTGAAAGGGGAGTCGTTGGTTCTTTAAAATGGGCTTTCATGTTTAGCGTATACGTGTGTGCATGTGTGTGTGTTTCACCCTCGAGGCCATTGTGGCACCAGCGACTATTGTACTGTCAGGTCCTGTCATGGTCACCACTGCGTGACCACCCCATTTCACCAAAACGAGCTCAACTTCGTCCCTGTACTCTTGTTACTCTGCTATATCCCATGAAGTTATCGGCCATGTGTTATACTTGTCGCCTTTGTATAGCAGTTATTAGTATACGTAGGTGGGAGACCATGGGGAGTGACGGACGCTCACTGCAACCCCTATACGGTTGATTTTTATTCAATATTGTGGGTGTATAGCAGAACACTTCTATCTGACAGGTTTCATGTTTTCCACTTTGTGTAAGCTTATCTGTAACACGCCATTTGATATTGTGAAACTGACGTGTTTCTTGTATCGAGAGATTTTTGGCTTAGGGTTGTTTAGGTTATATTTTATAAAGGAAACAAGCTCGTACTAGGCTGGGCAACCATAAATTTGTGGAGTATTTTCGACTGGGAGTTTCGACGTAGAGCTAAACTAAGATGAGGGTCTGACTCAAAGAAGTCTGGTGTTTCAATAAGCGGCAAAGAAATATTTATTTGAGGATAAAAATGCATTTGTTTGAAATATTCGCTTGGTAGAAAGAACGTTCATTTGTGTCAAACAACTTATGTTTTCAGTTAACATTGACAATTTGTATATTATAACGAACGAGATTTACTTAGTTCAAATAATTATGATAGATAAATATTTGTAATAGAGATCTCTTAGCACGTTTTTATTATTATTTCCATTTATAAAAGTACTCCATAATCTAAAACCTATGAGTTTGTAACCTTCGTTCACATCTCAAATTGTAGATAATTAATCGGGGTAGCTACCCTTAAAGGCTCTGATTTTTTCTCCGCGGTTAACCACCCTTAAATGTCGATACCATGACCATTTAACAACCTAGCTAGCATTAAGGTACATCTCCAAGCGATCGATCAACCTCTCTGTGAACACTGAGGGAGTAATTTGGCAGGGATGCTTCATTGGCCACCTCTACATCCTGGATTCTTAATTAGGGAACAAATTAGAACCCACCCCAGTCTATTTATTTTGACTGGAGATCAATAGAAACTGTCCGACAGTATAAAGTTTACTTAGGATCTTTAAATAACATAGATTCAACACAAATAGCCTTTCGACCACATTTCAATATGTCATTAGTAACTTTCAGTTAAAATTTACAATTTGTAGGTGTATTATAACTAACGAGATTTATTTAGTTCAAATAATTATGATTGTGTTGAGTGAAAGAATTATGATTTTTTAAATTAACGAAATTGTTAGTTGAGTTAAAATGCGATATTTTAGGTTGCGATAAATGGTTCCTTGATTAAGGCTCCCGTATCCCTCATTCAAAACGTTGAGTTGCCGCTCTTTTCTCCAGAGCTTCCGACCAATGTTTTACTAGATGTAGATGGCGACACAACAACCAATTCTGGAATTATCCCGTATATTTTAATTTGCGGCAAGAATCCACCCCACCACAAATATCTAAACGTATACAATTTTTCGTAACCATGACAACCACGGAAAATACCAATCCAATAAGAGGTTATCTACTTCTCAATTGTTCTCAATATAGGGTGATATAGGGTTATGTTCGTTATTGTAAGCAGTTTTTTCGAGAGCGTGTCTCTCAAAATGGATATTGATCGATTATTTGTTTATTAGGTATTTATTGATAGGTACGTACACAATTGCACTGGTCTTCATATTTTGTAATTAAATATTGTTTAAGGTGCTCCATTTCCATATAGAACTTTACGATACCATCCAAGGACAGCAGCTCTGTATACTTTAGTCTGAATACACGATATGTCATTAGCGGCTGGTTTAAATTTAGATCAGAGATGGTCTGTGTTAAGTATCCTTAAGTACGATTAGACGGTAACTCAAATTGTATTGTATTACATAACGTAGTAACCTTTGCTCTCCGTTAAATGACTCGTCTAATCATACCTTTAACGCAGCAGCCCATTCCGAAATAACGCCATACAATGGAGGTCAAATCATTCGTCGTTTTTTGTTGCTCGACACAACAAAAACTGGAAGATTTCAATATTTTATTACGCAGTCTTGAGGGGCAATTTATGTTTTAAATGATTCTTATTGTAAAACCTTTTCATATAGAAAAGAGAATTCTTTGTGCAATTTAAATGTAATAAAATCTGCCACCTTGAGGTAGGAAGGTATATTGACCCATGCAACGAAGACTATAGTAACTACATTTAGTTTGTTACGATAGTCTTTGTTGCATTGGTCGATATGATTAATAATTATCTACATAAATACAGAAATAAATAAAAATTGTGTGTTGTTTACTATTTACGCCAAATTCAGCAGCAAAAAAGAATGTCAAAAATGAAATGTAGAAACATACTAATAAAATGCTGACGATTTTTGTTTTAACGTATGATTATTTAGCTGTCGTATAGCCTGTACTTTACAATGACGGTATAACTATATAGTATCAGCTTTGCTCCGAAGAAAGGGGATTTGTGACTAAACTATCAACGAGGTTTTTGTTTTGAACACATTTTGATCGGAAACTATTTTACAGTTCATCTGTGATTTTTAAAAACCCGTGGACACTTAACTGAGTTTGAAGGTCGTTTATCTGAATTTAGTTTGATTCGAAGTAAAAGTTTTTTTGTGACATTTTGCGCTGATTACAATAACAGATTTTTAAGTTATTATTCCTACAGCTTATATTAAAAAAAAAAAAAAAAACGAACTTTAAACGACCTTCAAATGCAAATAGGGCGACAGCTACGATTTATATTATTTAACACGATCACAAAAAATCCAAGGTGGTATTCTTTATGTTACGTCTTGTTTTCAATATTACCGATTTTTAGTGTACTTTAGGTCATATCTAAATAAATTATTTATGTTGTATTTACATTTTCAATTTGAAACAGCGCCATCTATCCACAGACCGTTGAACTATTTTGCAATGCCAACAGACTAAAACTCTCCCAGAACGGTATTCTAGTTACGTTCACTAAAAGCTACATCCCATCGTTATAAGTAACATTTAATGTATTTTTATAATATATTACAGTACACAATAATCATACACCAGTAAGACCAAAAAGCAATTCTATATTTGTAGTTTAGTTTTTTTTTAACACTAAAATTTGCAAGTATAATTTGCTTAAATATTGAAATTCTTTGTGGACGCAGTTGCGTAAGGGGACCTATTCAATCGAATAGTTGCTATAGTTTCACAATTTAAACAATAATTATTGTGTGGTGTATCGGCGCGTTTTCGACGTAGGATACGGGAGCCTTAAAGAAATTATTAGTTTGTTGAAGGAATTAATGTAGACCTATTTATTGACTAGAATTTTTCGGAGGGTACAGTAGAGAGCAAAATCTCCACGTGTCACCGCTGTTTGGGATGTCGCACATCCTCGACCAGTGGTTGGTTTTCCCAGACCTACATATAGTCAAGGTTAGGGTAGCAAAGTGTACGCTGATTCGGAAGCGGAACATGAACCTGCATGCACTGTACTCTATACTGCCGATCACATGGCCTTTTTAGCATTTAAGCCAGACGCATGACATCAACTGAGCGGTAGGCTTTCACCAGTCTACTATTTATACTCAAGATAAGGCCGAACTGCGAGGAGAGAGTTTACAGCGCCATCTAACAATACTGTTGGATGTGGTATTCACACTAAAATATATTTATTTGAAACAAATTTATATTTATTTGCTAATAAATCTCTTCTTATATAGTCAATCAAAATATTTGTATAGGTACGCAAATATTTCAAAAGACCTGATATGTTTCGTCAGTAAATCAGTATTAATTACCAATTAGCAATGCATGTATAGTCTGTATATATCTAAACAATTTAAAATATGCCGCTTGCACGCTATGGACATATCTATTAGCTCAATTAGTGTCTACGGCTGCTACAGCAGTTTCAATTTTAGTTGCACAATGCATGTCAAACGTATACTGTTTCGAATACATACATAACTAATATGGTTTGTATAGTATGTCTTTGTCTGCCTCTATATGTAATATAGGCTCTCGTGTATTCCGTTTCGTTTGATGCAATTGACCGATGCCATGTTGTTGTGTCCCTATTTTTTTAATAAGCCATACTAAATTGTTAATTGTGATGTCCAGTTCAGCATATCTACTATACGCGCTGGAGCTCTACAGCTCATTCAATGTAAATACGTTCCCTATTCCCTATAGATAGAACTTTGTTCAGTTTGTGTATAACCATTTTTTTTTATGAATCAGTAGTGTTAAAAGTGATTAAAGTGATATATCTCAATCGGAATGTTTGGATATAATAATACGCATTTTCAGGTATTTTGTTTTTTATCTTTCCAAATTGTTTTAAATTGTTTTAATAATATAAAGTAAGTCTGTAAACTAATCGTTGTAATCGTCTCCAAAAATAAAAGTCAGATGACTTTAGCCGGACAAAATGATTTTTTGTCTAATGCACTTAAAATCTTCGATAGATAACCGGAAAAATAGTAAAAAAGTCTCAAGCCTTAAGGGGGTTGTTTTTGTGGGGGTTGTAAAATGAATTTGGGTGTTGAAATTGGGAAACCCTGTGAATATGATATTATTCACAATAAAAATGAAAAAAAAAATATCTAAGTACCAATGGGGTGGTTTTTGAGGGGGTTGAAAATAAATTTTGATTTAAAATTCTGAAACTTTGTAAATGTGCTACTATTATTCCTGCAAATGCGCAAAATAGGGAAAAAATCAAAAGTACTTGTAAGGTAGTTTTGAAAGGGGGTTAAATAATAAATTTGCTTTGAAAATTTTGAAACTTTCCGCATGTGATATAATTATTCCTACAAATACGCGAAAAAAGAAAAGAAATCTAAGTACTTTTATTTTCTTTGTACATTCTGGACATACGCGATTTACTAATTACAATTTTACAATTTTGGAATTTCTTGAACGGAATGTAATGCTATTAGAGAAGAAGCGTCTTCCTCATTTAGTTTTATTATTTTTATTATTTTTTTGCTAGCCACAACATGAGATATTCTTGTATCGGGATATTATTTCCGAAATCTTTCAATAAATTACTGAGAACAGAACGTTATTGACTCGATAAAATTATTTACGTCAGTTCTATGGCGACACCGCTATACTTCAAAACTCTAAAAATGTCACACAATAACATGTGGATCACTTAAAAGCGAGGTCAGTTCGTCGTACAACCACCATCTTGTACGCAAACGCAACGCAGTAAGTTTTTCTCGTTCGATGTGAAAACGTGGTCGCCTGTATCGCATTTCGGACGCCACATGTATGTCCGAGTTTATAGCCCGTTGCTTGCAGATCTGCGTCTATAGTTTCTGGAGCAAAATTAGGAGATATGCCGTAAATTTGCGCGAATTTGGCATTTTTTGGACGAAATTTGCTGATGGGGTTGTTTTTCTTGTGGTTGCAGAGGGAAGCGGCTCAGAGGGATGCTGACCGAGAACGACGGATGCGCGCCGACAGCGAGGCACGCGCCAAACAAGCCCTTCAGGAAGCTGCGAGGTGCAGGTCTAGGCTTAAATTGCTCACAAGTGAATTTTCCAGGTAAGAATACTAATTATTTTATAATATACGAGTTGGCGTTTTCAAGTTGGACAAGGACAAGAACACGTCAAACTAACAACGCTGGATACTTCCTTTCACGTCCTATGTATTTGAAAACATGATAGAACATCATATTTTATAGTACAAACTAAAACAAGAACATGTAGTTGCCATAAAACGATTGTATTATGTTGCAATATCTATTGGTTTACCAATTAATCAAAACTGGTTACTTATATGATCTCTAAAAACTGCTCCACAACTTTATTTTCATCCTTTTCGTCAACAAACGCATTTTCTCTAGGCGAACAACTTTAAAAATATAAATAAAGACTCATATACCTACAATGAGCGCGGAAAGTATGGAAACAAAATCTCAAGAACGGTTTGCTATTTTAAAAAATCCTCGGACACGTCGATTAATAATTATCAAAATACACCTTATGATATCAAATTAATTTTTTCATCTTCCATTCTTTTTAACAGATGACGTCATCGACATTTTTTTAAAAATGACAACCCTATATTTTTTTACTGAATTTGACAGATCTTTTAATTGTCTTAATGGTAGCATAATATTTTTATGGCCTTACATAACAAAATTTTTGAGAAAAAGACAATTAAAGGTTATGAAATAAAAGTGACAAAATCTCCGGAACGGCTCGACAGAATTTAACGAAATTTTGGAATTAATTATTTTGCAACCATGTGGAGTCACTGGTGTTATCATCGTTGATGCAACGTTCACAGTTTGTGAGTTTGTCACGTCAAACTCGTGAATTTGAAATAGAACACCCTGTATATTTTGACATTTTCTGTTTCAGTCTTCATTATTATATCAAAAACATCTAGAAATTAACAAAACCCTTTATTACCTAGGTCTAAAATTAACAAAGAAAAAATTGATAAAACATTATTACAGTTTCTACTGCAACTACTCTAGTTGGTTTATGAGGATTCTCAACCATTGATAAGAAAACAATTTTAAATTTGGAACACGGTTTATATTTTTGTTGTTATTATTTTTGTTATCAATTTTTTCTTTGTTAATTTTTAGACCTAAGTAATAAAGGATTTTGTTAATTTGTGTTTTTGATATAATACTGTAACAAGCGTACTAATATTGAATAGGCAATGTAGGACTGTAACAGAAAATGTCAAAATATACAGGGAGTTCTATTTCAAATTCAAAAGTTTGAGGTTATATCTCAGAAACTCATAACCTTCAATTGTCTTTTTCTCGAAAATTTTCTTATGGAAGGCCATAAAAATATGCTACCATTAAGAGAATTAAAAGATCTGTCAAATTCATTAAAGAAATATAGGGTTGTAATTTAAAAAAAAATGTCGATGACGTCATCTGTTAAAAACAATTGAAGATAAAAAAAAATAATTTGATATCATAAGGTGTATTTTGATAATTATAAATCGACGTGTTCCAGGATTTTTTAAAATAGCAAACCGTTCTTGAGATTTTGTCATGTTTCCATACATGACGCGCTCACTGTATATTTGACCAGGAAAATAGCTTTTGGCTACATTACGAGAAATGGTTGTCTTTTTTTTTAAATATTTTACGGTGGGGGGTATTTTAACTTCAGTGTGTTCGTTTTATTATGGAAATTTGCAAACCATTCGATTTTCTAATAGAACATCCTGTAAATATTAATTTTTTTAATTCTAAGATTAATTCTAAGAATATTTTATAGAAGTAAGTTTTTTTGAAAATGCATTATTTTTGAGTTATGGGCAATTAAGCAAAACTAGTGAACTTCACACATTAAGAATATTTCCCACATACATACATAAGTACACATTTATTTTAATGTGACAGTTTGAACATTTTATTTAATTTTATTTAATTTTGTGGTTATTTTCTCTCGATTTTTTTTTTATTTTTTACCCGTTTAGTAAAAGTTCATTAGTATTGATTAATTGCTTATAACCAAAAAATTCACCAAATTCAACCAAACATTCGTAGAAATCATCTTAGCATTAAAAAATATTAAATATACAAGGTGTTCTGTTAGAAAAAGGAAAGGTTTGCAAATTCCCATAATAAAATAAACACCCTGTATATTAAAAATATATTTGAACGAGAGGTTTTTATTTGAACCATTTTGTGATTGTTTTACAGTTGGAGAGTTATTAAGGTGTTCCGGTAATTTTGACTATTTTTGGTTAATAGCATATAAATAAAAAATAATGCATTTTATAAAAATATGAATCCTCTAAAAAATTATTAGAATAAATCTTAGAATTAAAAAATTTAGTAATATACAGGGCGTTCTATTAAAAAAAAGGATGGGTTACCGAATTTCAATGATAAAATGAACACTCTGTATATTGAAAATATATTTAGACGATAACTTGTTTAAAGCAAACATTTTTTGATTTGAACAATTTTTGGAAATTTCTTACGGTTGAAGAATTATTTAGGTGTTCCGGTAATTTTGGCTAACCCTGTATATATTCTTGCGTATGTATATATAAAACAAACGTGCAAAAACTTATGATTCTTGAGAAATAAGCGAATTTATAAACATCAATAAGAAATGTTTAAAAATGTTTAAACAGATATGCTGTATTTTGGATAGTAATTACAATTGGATACTGTTTTTGAAAATAGTTAAAAAATAGGGTTAAAGTGGATTTTATTTTTTATCACAAGATCACATTAATTAGTATACATTAATTAGTATTTATTTACTCTAACATAACTCATTATTGCTTATTCCAGTCATATGTATGTAGTCAAAAACTTAGCACGATACTATCCCGTTGGCAATACGGCGTAGTACTCGAAAACAACTTTTTTGTGCAGCATTTACCACGTTATTCGACCTTATTTACCTCGCATATTTTGATAAAATTCGTCGCCGAAGAAATTCTCCAGCTATGAAACGAATGTTTATCTGCGTTTCACAAACTTGAAACGCTTTTTCCCGAATATAATGTATTCAACTCTGTATCTGGAAACGTACTTGTCTGATGTTTGTAAATATTTTATTATGTCTATTTCTTATTGATATTGTGCAAAAATTTCAACCATGCGACAACTATGTACGCATACAGTACCTTTTAGTATTGATTCCTCCCGCAAAAATGTAGTTTTGTTCAACACAATTCACCAAATTTTGTCTGATTCCTTTCGGATAAAAATCATCTTCTTAAATAATAATATTTCAGCATTCCGAATCTGCAACATCAATCTTTACATGAAGTATATGTCCTCGATTATTGTATTTGCAATCAATAATAGGTTAATGCGGATTTCAGTTCGTTGAGCTTGGTCTTCGAAGCTCTATTGTCTATTGATGTATGGATGGCATCTTCGTCATAAGTTAAATGAGTACTAAACTATATAGTTATAATAATCGTGTAATGTCCTGCTATAATAAACAGTTAATATCTGGAAATAGCAGTTCGTATAAGACAGCAGGGGTTCTAAAAACCCTCTGACACCGACCTATACACCTCCCCATATATCAACCGGGCTATGCGACACTATCTCGATATACCAACCAAAAAAATCGCCAACATAAAACTGTCAGTGGATTAAAATACGCGCGTATACATCCTGGCTATGTCCTGTCCGATAAACAACCCGTTTTGACTGGATTTCCAAACCCACAACAAACTCGATCGTCTACTGTCTACAGTCTACACCAACAAAACAGCAAAATCACGATAACGGACCGACATTTCCGCCATAATATTCAATACACTACCATTGCCATTATTAATTAAATTCCTCGTTGACGTTCTTGACGTCAAGCGATATCTTCCTCGGGTTTATTGTTACTGGTTTCCCCCCCCCTTTTGCAGTATCGAATATCCTTTTGAAGCGAGAAAACGGAAATTAACAAGACAAGGTTTGATCGGGAACCCCAGAGTAACGCCATTGGGTGTCGGTAATTGTTGTTGAAATAATGATTTGCGACGACGACGTTCCTAGTGTTTCTTTTTTTATTGCGCCCCCTCGTGTTTTATTTTGGTAACGAACCACCCGATCTGAGGGGGTCGTTTCAAAGAAAAATTTAATGAGAAATGTGATTCTATGTAACCGGGCACCTGATGATTTTGTTCCTTGTCTTTTGTAAAGAAGTGCTACACATAAAGGATAAAATTATATATCCCTACTATATACTAAAAGTCTAACACAGTCCCCGCAAGAAGTTTACGAAAATCGGCGAATCGGGGGAAAGGTCTGCTCCTCGGAGAAGCGAAAATCGGCGCCGCAGGCGCCGATTTTCCGCCTAAAATTTGATTCTACAGCGCTTAGGCCTTCGATTTCGTCCATTTTCGGCCCAGTTTTCGTTATTTTTTACCTCGATTCGGGTAAATTTATGGATTATGGCTTAGGAGTGTACAGGCCAGCGCGTCGCCATGGCAACCGATGTAGGTTGCTAGACAACGGCCGCGCGCTGCGCGACGCGGTCACCAGACGGCGGCACATCATCATGTCGCTGTTGGGATTACGCTAGGAAGCAATAGATGGCGCCCCGTAACCGCTTCGAACGTACGAGCATAATTATCACGTCGCGCGTGTAAGAGCATCCGAGCTTTTTGTTTCCCTCTTAACGCTTCGGCGATCTACCTAGGTCGACCAGCAGGCCTATTAGGCCTGCACATTCTCCTAGTCCCTACTATATACTAAAAGTCTAACACAGTCCGCGCAAGAAGTTTAGGAAAATCGGCGAATCGGGGGAAGGGTCTGCTCCTCGGAGAAGCGAAAATCGGCGCCGCAGGCGCCGATTTTCCGCCTAAAATTTTATTCTACAGCGCTTAGGCCTTCGATTTCGTCCATTTTCGGCCCAGTTTTCGTTATTTTTTACCTCGATTCGGGTAAATTTATGGATTATGCTTTAGGAGTGTACAGGTCAGCGCGTCGCCATGGCAACCGATCGTGGTTGCTAAGCAACGGCCGCGCGCTTCGCGACGCGGTCACCAGACGGCGGCACATCATCATATCGCTGTTGGCATTACGCTACGAAGCAATAGATGGCGCCCCGTAACCGCTTCGAACGGTTTTTTTTCCGGGCTTTTTGTTTACCTCTTAACGCTTCGGCGATCTACCTAGGTCGACCAACAGGCCTATTAGGCCTGCACATTCTCCTAGTTTTATATACTAAAGTGAGTAGGTATGTTGAAGAAATTTAATTTGTTCAACATTGTCTCAATATTATTTAACCCTACGCATTGTAATACAATTCTCACCGTTCGATTTTGTTGCATTTATATTTTTTTAATGACTTTGTCTACTAAATATGGTTCTCGAATGGTTTAAAGGTATTCTAGCTTTTAATGTTAGTTTATTAGATATTCCTCCTAGGTAGCTAATCTTTCGGCTCATCTTTTTAATTATACCGGGTGGTCTTTTTAACTTGAGATTCCTAAATATCTCGAGAAATATGCATGGTACGACAAAAGCGTCTCAAATAAACTTGTAGGACTCAAAGGGGGAAATGAGATGACGATATCAGTTTCATTGCTGATGGCGCTGCAATCGGTGAAAATGAGGCTAACTTAATTTTTTTAAATGGGAATACCCAATTTTTTTATCAAATTATGATATTACGCTAAATAAGAAGAATCTTTTGTCTGAATTTTTTTTTCGTACGATGCATTTTTTTCGTGCATCCTATGCGCATGACGGGGCAATGCGCGAGATACCAAAACGTGTCCCCGTTATGCACATACCTTCCTACGTTGTACCATGAGTGTCTACTCAGTCGTCGCTTTGACTGCCAGACGGCGAGCGCATCCCATGCAGTGGCAGCGGTCGTAACTACCGCAGACGCCACAAACTTCCATCGTCAATAACTTTTGATAGATGCATCGTACGAAAAAGATGTTCAGACAAATGATTGTTCTTATTTAGCGAAAATCATAATTTTATAAAGAAAAGTTGGGTTCCCATTTAAAAAAATGAAGTTAACCTCATTTTCACCGATTGCAGCGCCATCTGCAATGAAACTGATATCGCCATCTCATTTCCCCCTTTGCGTCCTACAAGTTTATTTCAGACACTTTTGTCGTACCATGCATATGTCTCGAGATATTTAGGAGTCTCAAGTTAAAAAGACCACCCGGTATAATCTGCCAAACAAATATTTCAAACAAATGCATATTTATCCGCAAAGATATGTTTCTTTGCCTCTATTGAAACACCATTTATTTGAATTAAACGAAATTTTCTATCGGTGTAGATATATCTCTACCTACCATAAACAAGCTTTTTATAAACGTCCTGTTTTCATTTCGTATCTTGTTATGGTGGAATGCTCCACAAACAGAATTTAAAATTACAGAAAGTTACCTTAGGGAAATGCGATGGTGGGGAGGGGGGGCTTTAATAAGATAAGGGAGTTTAAATACACGACAAATATTTGGTTTTAACTTTGAGGCAGAGGCATTCCGGACAGGCGGGGTCTCTTAGCAAAAAAGGGCCCCGTTTATAGCAAAGTGTTGGGGGACTTTTATTGATGTCTATCCTTTGGAAATCGAATTAGGAAAATAAATATTTGCAAAGCAATCAGGATTCAGGATGATTCGTGCAAATAGAAGAGGTTTAAAGAAGGAAATGTAAACGGTGGATCTTCCTGAAAGTACACTGAAAAAATTTTTGATGTGAATTTACAGTAGGAATAGTAGGTTTTTTGCCCTGCGACAATCAGTGTAATTTTACATCTCAATTGTATTTTTACATTGTCATTGTATATTTACACTGTAATTTTACAAGAATTTGGTTGAAATATTACACCGATTTTAATGTAATTTTAAATAAAATATGAGGTAATGCGTAATAATTTTACATCTATTTCATTGTAATATTCAATGAAATATGCAGTATTTTTGATTTGTATAATTTTATTCTGATCTTGAGTAGATATTAACATTATCATATAAAACAAAAAAAAAAACAGTAACATCATACACACAGTCAAACGTTACAATAGTACGGTCAAACAAGATGGTATAGATAAAATTACTTGTAAAAAAATAAATATCTAGACGTACATACAAGTATAAAATAGTTTGAGGGACATAAAAATACATTAAAACTCCAGAGAAGCAATTAATAAATACTTAGCGTACGCAAATACTTAAACATAGAAAACACACGGATAAATATATAAATGCACTTCGGTCAACCATGAACACACATACTCGTTCACTCTTTTTCTGACAAACACACTTGGTGCAAGATGTTCCGCATCTGTATCTGTAAGAACAAGGAAACATATTAGGCAGACACAAAAAAGTTAACCTAAAAAGAAGATTGCACATTATCTTTCTGTTGGTATAAAACCCTTCAATCTCAAAGCAAATTTTCACAAAGAAACGTAGAAGATTGTACTTACAGCTTTCATCCAGGTATGGCGTTAACGTTAAGACATCAATTTCTAATGGCTATTGTCGTCGTTGGTGATCTACAAAGGCAATACAATTGTTCTGCAGTGTGACATGGTATTTTAACCTACATCTACATGGTATCTAGATAAGTTTTAGTTCACTGTATCATTGTTACCGGAGACAGAAATACAACGCGCCCAACTACATATTGCACTCGATGGTATGCGTGCCGGCGTTCGTTTGCAAAACAGCTGATCAAACGTAGCGCATGCGTCTGGGCGTTACAATATCAACAAACCCGCTATTATTATGGTAAAATCACAACATACTTTGTAATTTTACGAATTATGGTATATTTCCATTGTATGTGTACTAAAAGATCGTTGTAATTGAAATAAAGCAGCATATCGCTGTAATAGTACACAGACTTGCAGACGTGCAATTTTTATACTTACCACATTTCTATTGTAATTTTCACAATGATTTATGTGTAATTTTACAGCCATTTTTCTCAGTGTACATTGACCGTATGAAATTTAAGGATGATTCCTCAAGTTATTCATTTAAATAATTTTGTAATATATCCAAATATTTCTGTTGAGGTCCATCGAAGAAATATGGTCCAATTACCCCGTGATAATGTTATAGCACACCACACGTTTACTTTTTTGAAATGTTTACTTTGTCTACTCTAGAGAGTGGAAAATGTGGATATACCTCCCTGCAGTAACAACAATACTGCGAAGAAACAAATGCCATTTGTCGAAAAGGTGCGTTCATCCAATAATACAATAATACACATTTTCATATTTCGTTACCATTCAGGTTATGGAAAAAAAGCACATTAATTAGTAATTTCGAATCACAGTTAGTCATGTTTCGTAATGAAACTTTTTCCATTTAACTTGAAATCAACTCTCTCACTGTTAAAGTGGGTACCTACTAGTACTTCCACTAACTTTAGTTTTATATTGAAATGAGATCGTAAAATGTACACAATAGAAGCACAGTAACCCCTTAGAAAGGTCCATTTCTCAAACAACGGACTGAGCGTAGAGTTTCTCCGAATCGCAAAGCGCGCCAGTAAAATTTACTTTTACGAGTGTGTAAAAGTGCAACGTTATTTCGCTGAATGCTTTGCCGTTACGTTGTCCGGTCTGGAAAAGTGTAGCCAACAGAAAAGAAATGCCAACGGCGTACCAAGCTTGTCGTTTTATTACCTTTATAACAGCAGAACACACAGTGTGAAAAACAAACAGATATTTAGAAGGCTAAAAAACTATATTCAATTGTAAATTTGAAATTTGCATTTGTGATGTTTTAGTTATTTTTTTTAGTTTGTTTTGTATCCTTTATATTTTATCTATGATCTATGATATAGGAGAGACAAATAGAACTTTTTTTTAGATAATTTTGAAGTCGGTATGACTTGTAGTTTTTTCTCCAGGAGTGTCCAGGAAAGGCCTAAACCTATGTAGTATCTATGTTGCAGAATTTGAGACTCCACTTTACCGAAAACAGTGTTACAATGTGTGCATTGTGAATGCAAAGTAGAAAAAAATGTACATATTTATGTTCTTCAAGACAAGGGAATGGTAATGACGTATTGAAAGGATAAGTCTGTACATCGCTCGACATTGACGATCTGATCTCGGAGATTGAACCTTTTTTATCCCCTCTTTTACAGGAGAGGAATTTGGCAATAATCCAGGAGGAATCGTCAAAATCGTCCTGGCTGTCGTCTATATAGGCACGATCGCATTATTAAAATACGACGTGGGGGCTGAGTTTGAATACGACTAAATAACGACGCTAAGGGTATTGGATTTCAATCCGAAATTCCAATTTTATTACAGTTACGGCTTTTTAAAGCTTGCCTAGAGATGCGTATACTTTGCTATATGCGAACTTATTATGATCCAGAAATAAGGCAAAATAAAATACATAATGGCATATGCTGTTGAGTCGTTTTGTATTCAAGAATTGATGGACTGAAGTGAAATATATCGAGTGTGAAAATAAGATAGAAAGAAGGTGCAAAAAGTTGCAAGGGAAGTAGTAAAATGCGAAGAATCGAGATGGGAATGCAGGAGAAAGACGGGATTTCAGACTTGATGACGTGGCTTAATCGCACGTCAAAAATTTCATTTACCGGTTCGAGCGTGAATATCGTTTAGATATCAATTTAAAATTCATGGTCTGCATCAGAGCAAAATAGTGAATATACATATCTGAGATTGCACAAAATATCACAAAAGTTTAAATGTCTTTATGGAGGAGATATTTCCTTTTTAATTTTTTTGTTTACTATAAGTTAACAAGATTAACGAGTTTAACATTTTTAAAATAGGTCAAATATACTCGAAAATAAACTTCAAAAATATACAAATTTGATATCGATTTGATGTGGATAGCCAAACACGTTTCACGTCCTCGAACGCTGCAACGGGCTGGACAAAAAACTTGTTATGGTCGTAAAATAACTTCTACAACGAATTTTATTAGAATATTTGAGGAAAATATATGCTCCGCAGAAAAATACTATTTTATATTTGCAAGAAATTGTTTTCGAGTAGGAATTCTTACTACGTTTCAGTTTCAACAAGAAAATAATATTTTGGTATGTAGCATGTTCAAAATATAATAATGTGTGTGACCCCGTACGAGAGAATCGCCCTAACTGCCATCTCTCGTTTTGATAGTATTGACTCCTGTGTTTGAAGGCCCATAACTCTAAAACTACTGAACACAAAAAATAAAAGTGTACCATACTCCTGAATCATTTCTACATATTATGTTGTATGACTGTCAAAATTCTTTGCCTCTCGGTGTAAACATGAGCGCCAGAGAAGTGAAAAAAAGTACCCGAATTTTGCAGTTTAAATGAACGCTTGTCTTTCCGATTTATTTTCTCTTAAACCACTTACCACAAAAATTTCAGCTTTTGTTCAGGTTGCATCTAGAGTGTCTTCTATATATTGGCGTTTTTGTTTTCTTCAGTTTTTATGTAATAAAGGTTGCGTACAAGATTTTGATGGTAGCCGATATCTCAGGAACGACTGTTAGCAACATAACGCAGTTAGCATGCAAATAATCCTTATTTACTGCGATACATATCCCTTGAATTTAATAGCATTCGGACTATTTGTTAATTTTTAAGACCGAGATAAACATGAACAATATTTTGCGCAGTCGGCTTCCCTCACTTGCTGGTTTTGGTGCTAGGCAGTCGAACGAAATGCGAAGTTTTGACGCGATCAGTTTGAATCCGTGTTTGTAAAATATTGTTGTGTATTATTAATTCTACATGTAAATTCATTATTTATATTTAACTCGCACTACCATTCAAAATTCCGAAATTAAATTGTTCTGACCGTATCGTACTTAATAGTAAATAATCTTCCACTCTCCCAGCTACGTTTCCATTTACCGCTACGATTGACGTAGTGCGCAGTACACAAAATTTATATCATTCATATTAAATCGCTTTAAAAATTACTTAAACATTATTATGCAATTCTGTTTCTACAGTCGCATTAAATAAAATATGACGATTGATTACGTACATATCCCGATATCGTGCTAATATTCGTTACTGAGATATCCGCTTCCATGAAAATCTTGTACGCAACCTTTATTACACAAAAAATGAAGAAAACAAAGACGCCAATCTATAGAAGAGGCTCTAAATGCAACCTGAACAAAAATTTAAATTTTTGTGGCAAACGGTTTACGAGGAAAAAATAGAAAGACGAACGTTAATTTAAAAGGAGAAAGGTATTTGTCGGGCATTTCCGTCATACGAAGATCGAAGAAGCAACCGTATACACGTGTTTCGGACTATTAGTCCTCATCAGTACGGTATAGCCAAGGAGCAAGATCGACACTCAATGGAAAAACACTCAAATGGTTCCCTACAGGGGGTGACCAATGTCGCCAATTTGGTGCTGAAGCACCAAACACAATAAGATTTTGTCATGATTTTATCCCAACTTTACGAAGTCAACAGTTTACTGCAATACCAACAGTTCTACAAATTTATTCGGATTTTACCACATGACATTGTAATTTTAGAAAAAAAATAATGCTAACGCTGAAAACCAAGGAATTACGTCGATCGTATCGTAAAAATCCCTTAATTACTCCAAACGGTAGACCGCATATCAACCCCCTATAAAATACTTTGTGATATTGGCAGATTTCAGCTTGGTCGCTCGACTGTTGTAACACGATGTATTTTAGTTGCAGGTTTTCCCGAATAACAAAAGTATTCGAAACAACATATGCGGCGCATATTTCACTAATTGATCTGTGCCGGCCCTCTCATATTTAAAACAATTGTTGTGACGGTAAATTTAATTAGAAACCTGTGCTATGCCATATAACCACCCTGCTGGGCGGAAAATCGAATTACTAGGTGTATATGCTCCCGAATTAAAGTGCAGGGGTGGTAGTTAATTAAAAAGCATGCCGTGTAGGTAGGTATAATTTAAAATTACTGTTGTTATTTCTCTCTCGATTTTGTTTTTTGATTTTAACTCAAAACCCGACCAAGTTTGTATATAGATAAATTAGCTTTAATCATCTTAAAATCTTTAGATTAATCTAATTTAGTCATAGAATTATCAAAAATTACTATTTTTCGCGGAGACTTCAATGCATTCAGATGCATTGGACAACAAACCTACAAAAAAGCCGAAAATTTCTATTTTATTAATATATTTTTTAAGCGTAAATAAATCAGTGGGTTATTTGTTAAGTTTCCCTGGCTATCCCCGGGGCCTTATATCCGATAAGGATATCGGGAGTAGGTTGCGGCACCGGCAGATCCATTATTCGATTATATCGGGGAGCTTGTCTCCATATAACGTGATTATAATAACTTTGTGACGGCCGTGAGCCCCCGGATCGTTCTTTGATCTACGATCGAGAGCCACCACCCCCCACTGAAGGGATGTTTACGTTGGCAGAACTGCCTACGACGGTATCTGACGTTGAGTGGCGCGGGGAAAAGTGGCTGACGAAGGGCATATCCGTGGCCTCGATGGCCCTTAACTACATCTGGCCCATTTGAACGCGCTATACCTAGGCGTCTGTTGCCAACGACCGTATCGAGAATTGAGTGAACATTTTTGCCATGAAAAGCTAGATAATATTCTGTATATGAAGAAATTTAATTTTACATAATTGACAAACGCTCTCAAACATTTGTCAATGATGTCAAAGACATCATACAGATAGTTAAAGTACATAGTGTCTGTCCATCCAGGTCTTCAATATGAACGCTATGAACTTTTTCCATTATGTCTATGGTAATTTTGATATTGAAAGGTTTTATTTTTTTAGGATAAAGTTTCTGGTTTTCTGGTCATCACTTAGTTTAACTTTTAGTTCAGAGTTTCTTTTCATTTCAACTTTTGGTATTTAAGTATGTAGAGGTCTAAGTTTTTAAGAGCAGGTATTTAAATCGCAGCCATGTAAAATATTTTTAAATACAAAATTAATACATGCATTAATCAGATTGTTCCGGATATTTTATCATGTTTTCATAATTTACATATTTGGTATTGTGTTATTGAATTTGTGTAATTCATTTTTGAGTCTTTTACAACAATTCATAGACTGAAAAGCACAAATAATTTTAAATGAATGTTTTATAATGATGACGACTTATGACAACAAAAAATTAATAATAATGTTTTAATAAAGCCATGTCTAATAAATTGTCCGGCTCGTGAAAATATATCATATATTTCAAAACAATAAATGTGTAAATATTGGGAAGTCGGCAATAAGATTTTTTTGGTCAAAAATTCTTGGCTTTGTTAGGTAGCGATAAATACACACAACGAAACGTTGTCTCAATTCAAAGCAACCTTTGTTAATCCAAAACAACGGTTGTTTTATATATACGCAAGAATATATTTCGTTCATTGAAGAAAACCGTTGTTTTGAGCGGTTGTCTTTAAGATTGTACAATTTTAAATGGATTTTATACTTATTTGACTTAGGAATTTGTTCTTTTAAATCAATTAGTTGGGTAGTTAGATTAATGAAATCACATTCTTGGATTAAACATTTACCTACTTCTTTTAAATATAAACATGTTATTATGAAAGCAATAATATTTTATATGGAATGCAATTAACGCATCGAAAGACAATATTGTTATTTTCCAACTTTGGAGGACACCCTGTGTCTCTTCTTAGTATCTTTCCATCAATATTAGAGCAGTTGGACATTTCTACGTCAGGTACATTGGCGGAATAATACCACATAATAATATCACTGATTCCGCATAGACATGTAGGCGGTTATATACCCTCTAGGAGACCTCTTTCACGACGAGAAACTAAAGCGCCATCTATCGGCATCCTTCACATTATTTTCAAAACAACGACTTTCTTAAATCCAAACAATCTTTGTCTTAAAGCAAATATTTAGGTTGTTTTATATTAAAGCAACGATCTTATTATAAGTATGTATTGTCTTAAAACAAACAAATTATGTAAAGAATGTTATTTTCTTAACATTAGACAACCACTTCTCTGTGTGTATAGTGTAATTTAAATATTATGGACGGTGTTAAATATTATTTAAGTCAAAACGGAAATGGAAGCGATGTTTTGCCGGACCAGTGTTTTTACTTAGTATTTTTTTGCCTTACAAAAATATAAAATTTAAAATATGGATAGTTTACAAAAAGCTATAAAACTGGAAAATAAAAGACCCGAAATACAAAAAAAAAGCTAAAAAACTAATAAATTTACACGTAAGACTGTCGATGATGTTCAACATGGTCAGAAGTAGTGATGGGCACACTCGGTTTATATAAATAATCGATTCTTGAAATAATCGATTCTTAATAACCGAT
This sequence comes from Aphodius sticticus, assembly GCA_963966075.1. Taxonomy (NCBI): domain Eukaryota; kingdom Metazoa; phylum Arthropoda; class Insecta; order Coleoptera; family Scarabaeidae; genus Aphodius; species Aphodius sticticus. The sequence continues at coordinate 77,691,829 of OZ014509.1, forward strand.
TCTTAATAAATAATAGATTCTTAATAATCGATTCCTAATAACATATTCTTTATAAAATCTATTTTGAATAATGGATTTTTAATAGTAGGTTTTAATAGTCGATTTTACATCAGTTTTACCCCCCCCCCCCCCGTCATCACTTTCATCGTCAACCCAACCCAAAATACAAAAAAATAATCAAAAAAAATCCTTTGTCTAAACGGGATCTTTCGAACTTAAGCCTTGGTCATTCATCTGTTCATAGTTCCTTCAACGTATAAAGACACCGGTTGCAAAAGTCATCGACGCGACGGTATAGAAAAGCATTACCGCCATCTGTTACAAGATACGGCAGTTCGCGACCCGTCACGTCACCCCCGCTTTATTTTCTTATTAACTGCGACACTGGTTAATGTCCGTAATGAATTCCGGATCCAGCATGACCCGGGGACCGGGGTGCGGGGTTCTTCCATCGCGTCAGAATGTGTAGGAGAAGTGACTGCGGGTAGTTATGATGGATTTCGGCACACCCCGCGTCGACACTTCATTAAAAATATTAATAGTCCGCTTTAATGAAAACGAACTACTATATGGTGGCACCGTTACACTTTTAAGTATATAAGGGTGCCTGAATCCCCTGCAATACTTAAATTAATTTGTCTGATGTTATCGTATACAGGGTGTTTTGTTTTGTAAATCCGCACCGCATTACTTAATTAGGTGAGTACCTGTAACTACGTTACCGAGTAAAAAGTAGGACATAGTAGTTTAGAACCGAACAAAATTTCTCCATGGTAATAAATCTGCGATACAAAAACAACCCTAAGTTGGCAACCCCTCGTACCGTCTAATATCTCGCGGCCATGACAGTAGTAACCATGAGGAAAACCTCCCTTAATGCGATTATTACATTTAGCGCGGTCTACGACGTTTAAGGGCACTATAGACGTATAATATAGGTCTTATACGTCTGGGCTTGTCTGTTGCTGTGATATGGTTGGGGATAGATCAAAGGATCCGCGCCGCTGGGTAATTGGCAACACTGGCGCCCGAAGACGCAACCCCGGAAACGCTTAAGCCTATTCAGTTATCGGGGGAAATTTCATTTTCTGATTCCTATCTAGTTAGTACGGCGTGTCGTAAACGGATACGTCCTAACGTGATTGTGATCTGCAGCAGCGCTGTCGATGATGCTATCATATTAGGAGACGTTTGTTGTTATGTAGGGGGGATGTCAGAAGTGGGATATTCGAGTATTAGCCGAAGAAATTGTATTAAAACTATTTTCTGCGTGTTTTTGTGCACTCAATAGGTAGTTTGTTGTGATGTTAAATGCCCAACAAATATAATAGAAATTGTTTATATTGCAAACCAGAGTCGCGAATAAACCATTCTCCATTCATCTGTAAAGATGACATGTGACGAATGATATTTATTTGCTCTAAAATATAACAGATATGACATAATTATGACAGATTTATGACTATTATTTATGACAGATTTGTGGCAATTATATGTCACTGCTGGTTAGCACTAATAAATAGAAACGAAAATGTTAATTGATTTGTAGTTACTAACAATAACCAATTAGATGTTTAATATGCACAACTTATTAATAAGTGGATTAAATTGGCCGATAAATTAAATGAGAAAGTGAAGGGACTTCCAGAACAAGTTGAAATCCATAAATGAATTATTATTGAAAGATACAAAGTTAGAAACAGCTGCTATGGAAGTAGCTATTAAAACTAAATTTGAAATTGTAAAAAATTAAAATACTTAATTGCTACTTTTCTTATTCTAATTATTTACAGCCATTGCACTCACTTCTGAAAAGTATACCACCATTCCTTGTCGTCTGTTATTGTTGCCATCTCTTTCATAGATGATTTGTCATGTGAAGATCTTTAAAAATGTTTTGTATTAACTGGAGACTGAATCCTAATGAGACTAAATTAAAGGAATGGAAAATGAGTTACTTTGTAAAACTCCAGTTATTTTTTCTTATATAATAACCTTCTGGTATTTTGCATTACCGTAGTCATTAGTTACCAATTATACAGCTTACTGTTTTAATTATAAGAGGTACTGACGATTGGCTGAGACTGCAAAAATCAGCAAACAAACAAATTCTAATTGCTGCAAGTATGTATCTTGCAATAGAGCCATATTTAACTATTCAAACATGCGTACCTCTAACTGAAAAGTTTTATTACTTATTACACAGTTTCAGCTAGCAAATAATTAAAGAATATCTTTAATGAACGAAATCTTTTGACTAAATTTCTACGAAATTCTTTGAAGTTCAAGATCCTTTCACCACGTATGGGAAAAAGAATTTGTATTTCTTGTGTTCTTGAATAATCATTTCTTCATCCATTTCGTACTCATCGTTATACATACTCGAACTGTGTTGAAAAATAATACAACTTTTTTTTTTAAAATAATACTGTTTTTTTAAATAATACTGTTTTTTAAATAATACTGCATTTTATCAAAAATTTAACAAAAACTACATAGTAAGAAAATTATTTTCAGCCGTGCTGAAGTTAAAATACCCCCCACCGTAAAATATTTAAAAAAAAAACAAGTGAACCGATTTTGCTCATTCACGAACATGTCCTTACTTTTTACGAGATAAGCTTTTATACCAAATTTCAGATCAATTACTTCAAAATTACGGCAGTTATCATGTACACAGACGGACAGACAGACAGACGGACATAGCTAAATCGATTCAGTTTTCAATTCTGATCAAATCCATATATATATATATATATATATATATATATATATATATATATATATATATATATAATGGATGTTAATTCTTTGCAGAAACCTGCATATATTGATATTAATTTTTTTTTAACTTAAAAAATTACCGCCATCTTGTATTAACTATTTCAAAGTTTTATATATATATATATATATATCTATATCTGCCACGCCTCCTTAATAAGCGGACTAAATTGACAGATAAATTAAATGAGGAAGTGGAGGCAAGATTTGCAGCACAAGTTGAAAACCATAAAGGAGTTATTACTGAAAGATACAAAGTTATAAATAACTGTTCTAGAATTAACGGTCAAACATGAATTTGAAAATGTGAAAAATAAAAATATTTACGGGGGAAGTATTAGTATTAGTATATGTGACCCCGCACGAGAGAACCGCTCTAACTGCCATCTCTCGTTTCGATAGTATTGACACCTGTGTATGAAGGTCCATAACTCTAAAACTAATGAACAGAAAAAATTGTATGTATAAGTATGTCATACTCGTACTAAAAAAATTTCAGTTTTTGTTGTTCAAGTTACATATAGAGTCTTCTATAGATTGTCGTTTTGGTTTTCTTCAGTTTTTATGTAATAAAGGTTGCGAACAAGATTGTTATGGAAGCCGATATCTCTGGAACGAATGTTAGCAGGACAACGCAGTTAGCATGCAAATAATCCTTATTTATTGCGATACATATCCCTTGAATCTAATAGCATTCCGACTATTTGTTAATTTTTAAGACCTAAATAAACATGAACAATATTTTGCGCAGTTCGGCTTCCCTCGCTTGTGGGTTTTGGTGCGAGGTAGTCGAGATGCGAAGTTTCGACGCGATCAGTGAATCCGTTTGAATGCATGTTTGTAAAATATTGTTGGGTATAATTAATTGTACATCTAAATTCATTATTTATATTTAACTCGCACTACTATGCAAAATTCCGAAATTAAATTGTTCTGATCGTATCGTACTAGTAAATAAATCTTCCACTATCCCAGCTACGTTTCCATTTACTTCTACGTGCAGCGCGCAACACGAAATTTACAGTATTCATATTAAATCGTTTTAAAAATTACTTAAAAATTATTATGCAATTCTGTTTCTACAGTCGCATTAAATAAAATATGACGATTGATTACGTGTATATCCCGATATCATGCTAATATTCGTTACTGAGATATCCGCTTCCATGAAAATCTTGTTCGCAACTTTTATTACAGAAAAACTGAAGAAATCAAAAACTCTAATCTATAGAAGAGGCTCTAAATGCAACCTGAACAAAAATTAATTTTTGTGGCAAGCGGTTTACGAGGAAAAAGCGCTCATGTTTACACCGAGAGGCAAAAAATGTTGGCAGTCATACAACTTGAAACCATGTTTCTTCTACAAACATTTAGTCATTGGGATTATTAGATTATGTTGTATAAAGCTTGTTATTCTTTTATTTTTCAGAATGGAAGATTCAGTCAGATCGATGCTTGTTTACAAGAAACAGGCTGAACAACTGCGTCAAGAGAAAATGGCATTAACTAACGCATTTGAGGTAAGCACTAAACATATTCAACTTATATAGAAGTAATAGTTATACTTATACATATATGAAGAAAAACATCGTCCTGCTTTTTACGTAATGTTTTTACTTAGTGATGTTCTGACTGAATAATAAATACAGTTTTCTCTCTAATTACTGTACCTGAAGTACGCCGTAAGTTAATTAATTTAAATAGAAATTTGGATTAAAGACCTTCGCCTCCATTAAAGGCCAAGTCGTACCCGCCCCATTCAGTGAGGGCTTAAAGGTCTTAATTACTTATTTAAAATCCCCCTAGCGCCCAAGACAGTCTCGCTTAGCTTTTTATGCAAGTAGAAGTCTTATCCTGCGTTATTTCTTATTTGCTTAAATTTCACTTTATTAAAGGATTATGCCGAAAGATGTAGTTTATCCTACCTAAATTGCTTTCAACAAGTTCGAAATTGTATTCGGAATTATGAACGCGCTTTTAGTTTAAAACTTTCCATCCAAAGTTTAATCAAATATTGATTTATTTATTTAGTCCTTTAATTAAATTCGGTTTAAAAGCACCCATTTATAAATAATGTTATGCACTATTATTTTCATGCAGATAATCAAAAAATTGACTGTACGTTGGTATAATGGTATGCTGCAACAACATTTAATTTGTGGTGCATAATAAATATTGAATAATGGCTTTGGGTATTAAAGAGGGTGACTGCCATTTGTAAATCTGTATTGTGCCCGATGTTGTGTGGTGTCAGCCACATCGATGGTCATATATTTTTGGCCGGTGTTTACCTACCCTGTAATTTATGATATCGCACCGAATTAATGAGAAATTCTCATCGCTAGCGATCGCCCTGTCTGTCCGGAAAAGCGTTAAATATATTGCAAGCCTCCCCCCCACAAACGCTGTATGGATTTAATTAAAACAATACACGGTATTTTTTTTTTCTGTAGCCTAAAATGGCTATGTTTGAGCTGTAATTTAATCCTTTTTAGATCTAAGGTTCCATACTTTGCACCATTTTGCACTGCTGACTCGTTCATCTAAAGCCGGGGCTACACATTCGTATACTTGCCAAATATCAAATATTTACCACATGTTAAATATTTGGCAAATATATTTGCCACGCAAATCGAAAATTTTTGTTATCGATTGGTCTAAACGATGCCACGAGTGATTTATTTTTCTTTTTAAGTTCGTTCACCGAATATTTTTCATCCATCCTTGATTACCGGCTGATTTTTATAAAACTCAAAAAAATCTATGATATACCAACAAATTTGTACAATATTCGTTTGTGATTTCGGACCGTCAAAGTTTTACTGCAACAGTAAATGCATCGGACATTCATGCATCGCCGCATTTTCTAATACATGAAAAATTTTTTTGAGGACTTGCTACATGTGCGTACCGATAGGGCACTAGCTATTTTTTTGATTAGTTCGCCTTATTTTCACATTAGCTTTTTCAAATCAAACTGATAATTTGATTACGAACAAGCAAGGTTTTATTTTATAATGCCGACATATTTTTAATTACATAAGTGCAGAATTCACTGCGTACTAACAAAGGCATTCTTGTGGAAATTTACAAAACAAATCTTTACGAAACTGTTTGTTTCATTTTAATGATTTTTTATTTAATTCATCAGCTTTCTGTATTATTAATTCGCAGCATCTAATTTTAACAGACTGTTAAACAATACAATTGGTCATTTGATGTGAACTAGTTTAAATAAATTATTATTTTAATGAGAAAAAATATATTTTTTTATTTAAATTAGGAAGACCCATAAAAGAAATGGTTTCTTAGTCATCTTTAAAGTTCTACTAAATCCAATTGTACTACTAGGTTCGTTGTATAAATATGTCCTAATATTGTCTGAAATACAGATCAATTAGCTTCTGAAACAAAAATTTAAACAAATGGGCTTTCAAAATATAACCCTTTTGTTGAATAAAAAAGCTGCACAAAATTGTCTCTACTATTCAAATATTTTTAACCGCTTTCGTTTCTCTCAAATAATAAACATCATAAAAATTGACAAATATGTAAATACAAGCAAATAATGTATAATTTTCCAAATAAATTATTTTATAGACATGCTGTTTATAAAATTTTTATGATGTTTATTACTTGAAGAGAAACGAAAACGACAAAATATTTTAATACTAGAGACAATTTTGTGTACCTTGGTTATATTTTGCAAGCTCATAAATGAGTGTTATCTATACAGGGTGTGTATAAATTGGCGGAAAAGCTATACGTGGCGATGTTCTTCGTAAAATTCTGAGTCAACAATCTTTATACTAAAATGTTGTAGCGTCATTATTGTGCCCTCAGGAGCCATTTGAAAGAAACATAGATTTGGCAACGCTGAATCCAACAGGTGTTCGTGTTACTATGCACTGTAAACAATGGGTCCGTATACCATATACATATCGGCATACTCATTAAACGTATATTCCATGTTGAACGAACGAAAAGATAAAATACAAAGGTAAAATACAATAACTAATAAACTAATAAACTAATTAACTAATGAACTGCAGGAATAATCACGGTAGAACGGTAGAACTGACGAAATTAGCACAAACAAGTCAAATTACTGAATTTGATTATACAATTGTCAAAAGTGACAAATGCCAAAATTAAGTTACCCATGTTCTACAGTGTTGCCGAATGTATTTTTATGACAAAATTAACGAAATACCGAAATTAAAAACAAACTTTTTAGGCAGAAAGATAACATTTAGGAAAAGAAAAATTTTCAATATTGTTCTTTATTCTAAACTGCAGCTTCTCCATCAATAGATTTCAAATAATAACACCATTCAAGAGATCGGATATCATGACTTTGGAGACCTCGTGAAGACTCAAGAAGCACGGTACAACATTTTAGATTATAGATTGTCTACTCAGAATTTAGCGAAGAACACCGCCACGTGTAGCTTTTCCGCCAATTTATACACACCCTGTATAGTTCATAGAAAAGCATCAACTTAGGACACACTCTGTATGTACGTTTTTCTTGGTAAGAAATAACATTGAGTTTATACAGGTAAAAACAACAATATTTTTTTTTTTATTTCTGTCTGACGGTTTCCGGAAAACTCTCTGTCTGACGGCTTCACAAAATTACAATTTTATGCGGCTTTCGCCCTTTAGAAAAATCAAAACTCTTACTAATAATTACAAATCTATTGTCAATCGTCTTATACGACCTACTACACACAAAACGACATTAAAAAAATGGAAAAATTAAACAGCGTACTAAAATGTTTATCGACTGCAAATAAATGAAACCAATATTTGTCGCCTAGGCACTTGCTATATCCACTTCAATTGGATATTGCAACTACCAAGTATTCGTCGTAAAAACCAGTCCGCACAGCCGACCGTCGAATATATGAATCTATTTTTGAAGTGGACTCGATACGAATTGAATAGAACTGGTTTTTTCTTTTCACAAATAATCGTATACGTGGCAAATTTTTGATATTTGGCAAGTATACGAATGTGTAGCCCCGGCTTTAAACACACTGGGTGTTGAAAAATAACCTGAAAACATTTTTAAAGTTTAAAGAATGGTTGGTTGGGTAAGATTGGTACACGGCGTTGATTAATCACCAGTTGCATCACAACTGTGGTGGAGTGTTGTCGATTTTCTTGCGCTGAACAGGATCGGACTCCGTTTTTTATTATTAATTTTAATATGAGTTTTTTCACTTTTTTTTTAAATTGCCCACCAAAAATATTTTGTTATGGTTTTACTGCATTTGCTTGATCTTTGATCTATTAAATTACGTAAATAACAAACTCACTATTGCATACCAGATAAACGATAACAACACAATTTCACAAACTGACGTCATTAGTAAGGACAGCACCCCTTTCGCCCCCAGTCCATATCCGTCATAATGGTTGCATGTGTAGGTACTGTATATATCGGGGAGTTTCCCCATTTTCGCCGCCAGGGGTTTTGACCGGCAGTCCTGCTGCGGTGGCCTCATGCAAACAAGGGGAGAGATATTTTCAGCCCGACATCTTTTTATTAATTCGTCGCTGCAAGGCAGTGTACAATCCATACGGCAAACTCCCCCCCCCCCCCACCGCGCGTGGCGAAGAGGCAGTAAAACTGCACCCCAAAACTCTCTCTCCCCTAGGCGTGGAGTCAACCCCTGCACGCAGGAAGCTACCTTGTTCGCACTAACTTGCATCGTATGCGCGTCATTTAGTCCCGTATTATGTTGAGGGGTTTCTGCTTGCTATACTCCTGCCGTTGTTGAGAATTTTCCTGATTTCTGTTTTCCACGCGGTTTGGCCTTGATGAGGTTTAAATAGACAGGACTAATTCTCTTCAAATGTGAGTGTGGTTAACATACAAGAACTTATAATTTTGTGCGAAAATGTTTGATGATTACTAAATTCATATGAGACGGTGCACAGTGGGGTTTTCATACGATAACCGGGAGTAGAAGTTTCCACAAATATTCTCCTCAAGAAACGGAAGGTTTCCCGCACGATCCCGCACGACAAATGTAAAATTTTTCTAAAGTAGTCAAGTTAGTACAGAAGTTGAAGTTCGGTCAAAACAGGACCAAAGAGGAAACAGTACGCAATAATTGAGGATTTTCCACGAGAAAAGCGCTTTATTCTTGGATTGCGACCGGATTTAGTGTGAAATGTTGGAGGTATTGCGCTAATTTCGCACATTACACGACGCAGGGCGCCAACGCGTAAGCATTAGACCCGCAGGGTAGGGTCTACTACGTATCCCGCCTATTACTACCTATCCCAAAGCCTACTAGGCTCGGGGAAACAAATTTCCGCTCCCTACAATAATTACTTAGGATTCTATTAGCGGATAGCAGATGTTAAACTAAACAAGATTAGAGAATTCCTAACTTTACCAACGGGTAAGGCCCGAATGCTAGAGATAGGGGATCGTCATTCCTGAATTTCCATCCCTCAGTGAGAGACACCTACGAGGTATTTGATAAATGATAAGTGAGATATTTAGGGAAATTAGTGAAGGGTTGATACCGAGGGAGAGGGGTAGGAGTTTCGTACGATAATGAACAAGCTATGGATTATACCTATGAATTATACACTATACAGGATGTCCTACGTTTAAATGGAATGCTAAGTATATTATTGCAGTTTTTGAGTAAGATTTTTGTTTGATTTCTTTTATAATTAAGCTTAATTAGGTGTCCCACACGTTTTATATTTATTGACGGTTGACGGATTGTTTAATTACTAATATACTGGTATACTATAGAATAGTGGAATATGGTCAGTCAATATTCCGCAACACACGTCGATTTTAGAAGAACATCGGTCTCGATTTCATAGCTAATTTTCACAATAATTCCGTTAAAATACAAAAATAAGAAAACAGTGTAGGATAGGTAAGAACGTAATAAAAAAAATGTTTGATAAGTAATCTCTCTGAAAACACTCCAACCAAACCGTATCGCAGTCCTACTTTCTGTGAAATTGTGACTGCAAACAATGACTGCGCCATTATGTCATCGGATTTTACGACGTCACTCGTTCCCATTGTCGAAAATGTCCGAACCGTGATACGGAATATCTCCATGTATATCTGTCGGTCCTATATGACGGTACGGCATTAGGACGGTAATTTATGAAAGCCGACCGTATACAACAGGCTGGGATACTCACTGTCCCTGTGCCATGCGGGTGTTTGACTGTAGAGTCTGTAGACCACAGTCAGCGCCGCTGTCTAGCAAATTGCCGCTTAATTGATACGGTCAATTGATCGCCTTTGTGGACCGGCACAGAGATGGATTAAACAGCCGTTCCAACTATAATATTACCATTGTACCTAATGTATGTGCTTGCTGGTTAACTGGCTAACTGATACCAGTTCATTAACAAGTTGCGCTTGCTTTGTGACGACGCCGCATGTAGGTGCGGGCAAATCAATGAAAGAAGATAGCTTAGACAAAAATAATTGAGTCGGTGGAAGAAAACAGGAAGTCCAAATCGGACATTTTTGGGGGGCACTGAAGAAAATTGTGTAATATGACTACTGTACATTTTACTGAATTGATCGGAAAAGAAAAGTTGTAGTAAATGTCATTGGTAGTTGTTCTGAAGTTAAATTTTCTGTCAAAAAGCAATAATAAATTAGCTATTAGCTAAAACATCGGCTGGGCTTGTGCTGTTCTTCGATTCAACGACAGTTTATCAGTAATTATCACTTATTTGATGACAAATCATGCTATTTAGAATGAATTGAAATTAAAAATACATAAATAAAAATAGGTACATATTTTTTTCTAGAATTATTAAGGGGAACCGCCACCCCTCGAAGTCGAAACATGATTTTCTACTTTGCATTCATAATGCACACATTGTAACATTGTTTTCGGTGTTACAATCAACAAATTGTAACACCGTTTTTAGTAATTTTTTTCTAAGATTGGTCACATTGATATCAAATGCCATATGTCAAAGGTAACCACACATAACCACAAACTGCCGTTTTATAATCGCTTCCAATCGCATAAGCTGCGAAATATTTATATTCTATGCATATTTAAAGGGTTGGGGCTTTCTTAGTTTTGCTCTGTTCATCAAAATACGCCAGCATGACGTTTTCGGTGATTTTTTGCGACTCTGGTTATCGTGCATCCTTCTCGTCAACTAAACATCAAATACCCCTTTCAGCTACAATACAAGGACCACATTTACCCGAATAAGGAGTTATGCGAAGATCAAACCTACATCGTAGATATGATCGGGTTCAAATACTGCCGCATGATTGTATATGCGCAATAAATAGTTTATTGAATATCAGCATGCACCTAGCAAGCAATAGTACATCTAAAGTGTTGTGTATTTCCTAGTTTATATAACGTACCTATGTATTTTCGGTAACATTTTGGACAGAATTCTGGTCGTGCCAATACCGTATTTTTTTTGTACGTAGCTTCCAACATCATCTTAGTTCTAGATGTGTGCAACTATTTGTGTTACCTCCATCGCATGTAATTTTACTAAGTACTATCAAATACGGATTATAAAGTACACAATGCATTTGAAATACTTGTCCGGATTATTGAAGAATCCGGTATAATGAGATCCGGATTATCGAGGTCGCACTGTATAAGAATATAACAATATTTCTGTACTTTTGAATTGTTAATGTAGCAGTTTCAAATATATATTTTTCTACTTTGCAATGCACACATTGTAACACTATTTTCGGTGTTACAATTAACACATTGTAATACCGAAAACAGTAACATTTTTGTCTAAGATTGGTACACATTGATATCAAATGCCATATGTCAAACGTACAATACATAACCCAACATAACCATACAATGCGTCTTCTTAATCGCTTGCAATCGCATAAACTGCAAACTATCAATTTTCTATACATATTTAAACATGGGTGTAGCCTGCTATAGTATGGCCAAAGGATTGGGGCTTTCTTAGTTTTGCTGTGTTCATCAAAATACGCCAGCATGACGTTTTCGGTGATGTTTTACGACTCTGGTAAGTGATCGTTATCATTCTTTTCAACTAAACATCAAATCCCCTTTTCATATATAATTCAAGGACCACATTTACTTTAATAAGGTATTATGCGAAGATCAAACCTACATCGTAGATATGAACGATTTTAATTACTGCTGCGAGGTTGTATATGCGCATAAATGGTTTATCAGCATACACGTACGAAGCTATAGTACATTTAAAGTGTAGAGGATTTCTTAGTTTATGTAACGTATAAGTTTTCGGTAATATTTTGGACGCTTGAATGCTCGGTTCAATTCGTATTCGTTTTTGTCCGTCGCTTTCGACTTCGTCTTAGTTCTGGTTGTGTGCAACGTATTTGTATTACCTCCATCACATGTAATTTTACTAAGTATAATTTATTCTAATAAACTACTTTGCCGAAATTAGAATTGGGTTTCAATTATAAGTGCTTGTAAATATATAAGCCGCAACGGCTACGTAGCGGAATTAGGTAGACACCGCTATTAAACGTTAAGCGTTATAACAATTCTTTAGTAAGTTCTTGTTCTTCGAAGTAACTAATCAGTCACCGCCAAACACTTCTATTCTGACTATTATAATTATTAGACACTATTTTTAAGTTAACTTTTTAGGTTAGATTTCTATATCTATATCCTTTATTCACTGGTTGTCATATAAGTTTTTATCGCTGTAGTCGTTGCGAGTTAATAGTGTTGGCCTAAGCTCTATCGTGATCATAGTTGCACCCCGTTAATTATTTACTAAAACTTGTAGGCTAAAGTAGAGTAAAATTATCCACAATAAGATTTTGTCATGATTTTATCCCAACTTTACAAGGTTGACAGTTTACTACAGTAGCAACAGTACTACAACCGATACCCGCAAAATACCCTAGATTCTAAATATAGTAACCACAATTTCTAAATTTAAATAAATTTATTGACGCAAAGTAGAAAAAATAGTATATTACACTCCATGTATAAGACATCTTGGCGCATTCATTCATTTATGTATTCCAAACAACTCATGCGCTAATTTGACGTCTTATAAAACTTGTATAATAATATACTATTATTTAGAAAATTAAATATGTTCCTGTTTTACACAAGTATTTAACTGTATAATCACGTCCTTACAGAACAAGAAAAAAGAGCAAAATGGATGGCGCACGGACATCTCATCGCAGGTGTAGTTTTAAAATCATCAAAAACGACGAGTTGGACATATCCCAGTCAATTCCAATTCGATTAATTGGAATTTTTTAAACAATCTTGTCATAAGCGAGACCTGTACGAGTTAGTCGACATATTTGTAAACAAATGACTGTAATAAAATTTCGAAAAAATCGTACAGTTTATGTATCAGAGAAATTTCAAATCAATTGGGTGTGAAGTGTGAATTAGCTGAAATCTCAGTTTTTTACTGATATCAGAGGAGAAATACCAGTGCGCCGTTATGTTAATTTAATTTTTTTTTCATTAATAATAATAATTTTATACAGAATGGTTATCTTAGCTTGAAATGTCAAATTTTGGACTTGTTCTGTTTTCCGGTCACCGATTCAGTTGATTATCTACAATTTTCCTATAGGGAAGAGAAGTATTTTTAAATCTTCTAAGGCCAGTAATGTACTTATACACTATGTTACTACAAACGTTGTTTAAATCCTGGGTTACTCTTTAACGAAAAGACTAATAACCTGAGGAATTAGGACCCATGTTTAAACCGGTTGAAAATTCGCAGGATATCCGTGAATAACCGCAAGCGAATCAATAGGACGAGGGAGATTTTGGGACCTCTGTGGGGCGCAGTAAATTCGGGGGGGGTCCCTTTTCCCAGCTTGGTTCGCTAATCTGCACCAACCCTCACATTTCTACGGATGTACACTTTTGCAGGTCACCCCCACTTGAATATGCAGCGATGTTTACCCGCAGAGTAGATTTATATGTCTGTATTTGCTTTGCCCATTGAAATTGGCAGTTTGGGACTGTCACATGCAGTCGTTTATACGTTCTGGTTGGTATTTTATCTGGGATAAGTTGGACGGAAAGTTTTGGAACAGTCCGCAGGAAAGTACGTAACGAAGATTTAAAAAAAATAATGATGTAACGTCCATTTTCCGCAAAGAGATAATGCTTTTCTGCTGGGTTCTGGCCAACAAAGTTTCCACGGACAGTGTATCGGACAAAACAGGAAAACTTTTGAATTAGTTTTAAACTTGTATTCTATAAAAGAATGTACTACATACGCCTTGAAAATAGAACGAGAGGACCTATAGTTAGGTCGATGGTCAATACTTGGTTTAGACTTCTTTTGTTTTAGTTTTTTGTGCAAGTGTTTTAGTTTATATCACCAGAACTTGTCTGGTGATAGGTTACTATTTTTATCGGGAATGTAAGATCATATTTAAATCCACCACCTACAACTCTGTTCTTCTCCTAAAGTACCTACCATTATGAGCAGCACATATAACACATATAACCTGGGTCGGCTGTCTCTCTCTTATATGCAGATAAACGCCGTATGACGTTAGTCCGCCTATTATGCAGCGCATCACTCTCACCGTACCCTACCCGATTATCCGAACGCGCTATTATGCTTCTCCCGTTTGAATTTAATAGCACTAAAGTGCCATGTAAGCATAACTTTGTAGGTTAGGTTAGCCCTAACCTTAAGCTGTCAGATCAGATAATACCTGATTCGAAAATACGATAGATAACTTATTCTAGTCAGTTTTACTTATGTCGAAGTAATCTTCACAATAAAAAGCACTACTATTGGCCGCTATTTATTTCATTTGGATTTCTACGAGCCAACCACTTTCTTCGCAGTTTCAAATCTTGCGAAACAGCTACAAATAGTTTATTCGGAGTTTTTAGTGACGTATTTCTGCATTGTGGATTTATACACCATTTATAACCCATTTTTATGTAGAAATTGTGAAAACAACACATCATACAACACAATTACCAAACGGCGACGATGCCGATGCTGACAGACCATATGGGCCGATTTGACATCTACTATCGTGTGACGTCACACAACAGAAAGTATCGTTTTGGCTGGACTTTTTGTGATTCAATTTTTAACGCTGATTTTTATGAAATATTGAGGATATAATTACGAAAAATATTGCATTTACAATGTAGAATGAAGAAATGAACCTACTAAGATGGTTTTCCAATAATAGTCAAATACCGTATTGTTTCTACCAGATTGTTGTTTTCTAGAGGTTATTTTGTTTTTATGTCACAGATAATATTGTAAGTAATATTGTTACGTGAAGTTAATGAATAATTAGTCTAGAATGTTCTTGCCCGTTGGATGTAATATCGAAATAATGTGGTCGTCCGGCGGATTATACAGGGTGATTCATTGATGTCGCTTAGGGCGATATTTCCGTCGCCTTAAGAGAAAGATAAAAATGTTTTATGCAAAAGGCGTTTGACCCATCATTTTCCACAATAAAAAAATATTTCTATTTATACAGGGTGTTGGATTTAAGCGGGGTGGAAAAAATGTGCCTTATTTTTATTTAACGAAACACCCTGTATATTTTAACACATTACGAAAACTGAAAAAGTTGCTTTTCCAACTGTATTCGGTTGAAATCCTCCTCTATCACCCTTTAAAAACTTTGAAAACCAGCAAATGTGACTATGCTTGTGCACAAAGTACCAATGTTAAAAGGCATATGCGTATACATATCCCAAAAAAGGTCAACCGCAAGCGAAAAATTCCGACTGGTCCAAATTGTTTTTTATTACTTAATAATTAAGCTTAAATGTGTATATGTTGTAAATATAAAAGCAGTTACAATTTTCGCTAATTTTGTAATAAATTATAGGCCTGTAGTTTTTATATTTTTTTATTGAACCTTTTGGTTAATAATATAAACTTTTATCTTTGTGTATTTAGCTTGTTAAAACTAATATCATAATGTTGTTGTTATTTCGACTTTCTCTACTAACTACAACATTTTTCCTCAGGATGTAAAAAGGTCGAAGCGAGTTTGAATAACGGATTATTTTTAAATTTGATCTTACCTATATCCTAATGTCGCGTCTGTTACCAAAAACCATATACATTGTTGTCATTAGTCGATAAACATTTGAAATTCAAGCAACATTCAGTTACAAAGCAAGCTTATTCATTTGTTTCAGAAAGCAAACAAATTTACTCACGAGAAATCGAAATTAAAATTTTATTTATGTTTGCAATTTGTCGTATCCGTAAGCGTAACACTATGAGGCGGCCTTTTGACTTATTTCGTTGCAAAAATCATAACTTTTGAACTAATGAAGATATTTAAAGAAATTAAATTGCATCTGAAAGTATAATATCTTAGCTTTAAAATACAGTAGAACATCAAAAATCCGAATGCGTTTAAGTTTAAATACATAATTATGTAATAGTTTGTGTAATAGATGTATATTTAATCGACTAAAGTGCATGTTTTTAGGCATTTTTAAACATTTCTTAAACCTAAGTGTCATTTTCTAGGTTATTTTCGAAAATCCGAACAATTTGATAATCCGAACTACCTTCGGTCCCAATTAGTTCGGATTATCGGCGCTCTACTGTAAATACTGTAAATGGAAATACAGAGCGCTACAGCAAACAGGGTGTTTGTTGAGATATTTTTGAAAAATGCAAACCATAAAATTTTTAGTAAATACCATAGTAAAATTACTGAAAGGTTGTTTTTAAAGTTACTGATTTGAAATCGGACCTGTTTCAAGCTGTACGTTGGAACGGTTGTACCTTGAAACAGGTCCGATTTCAAATAAAGTATGCTTAAGGCTCCGTTTTAAAAACATCGCAACTTCCAAACGAAATATTTCGTTGCGATGTTTTTTTTTGCTGGGAGTGGTCTGCCTGGCCCCCACCAACGTCAACCAGGCCCCAGTTTTATGATAAGGGGAAGTTGGGGGTTTAGAGGAAGCAGGCAAAGGCGGAGCATAGTCGACGCGAGTACATTCGAAGGGGAAGTACTCAGCCAGTTTGTCGCCGCGCGTCGGCGCTTTCGCTCAAGTTACAATGTATTAGTGTTCTCACTCATCACTGCATCCCGGACTGCATACAGCTGGCTGGCGGCCGCCAGGCGGTAAAAGAAAATATATTGATTTAAGTTAGAGAGAGCGCCCTTGCTATTACAATATTTAATCTTTTTAACAGGGTGACATACATACTGTATAGTAAATTGCCAAAAATGTATTAACTCATGATAACTTATCGGTGAATTATGGACTTCAATTTAGAAAGGAATTAATTAAAATCGAGCAATGCAATGAGGACCCAATACATCTATAAACATGCTGGATATCGAACGAACGCACGGCAGTGACACGAAGACAAAAATAAAAAAAATTAATCTGATGCGTTCAGGCACATTACTTTATCATACCATATATAAAATTAATAGTTTAGCTGCATGAGATTCTATTTGATCGAGATCGGCCATGTCTGCATTAAAATAAAACTACTGGAACTAGACGGATATTTTGATTATATTGACAGTAGGTATTGTCAAAGCACCAGCGTTTGACACTACCTACTGTCATTAGAATCACAATATCTGACAAATCCTGGCTAACTAGTTTTAATGCAGCGATCTCGATAAAATAGAATTTGCTCATGCAGCTAAACTATTCATTTTACCAAAAAATGCCATAGTCATAAATTGTTCAGAATTTCCTGTACTTTAATTTATTATTTAACTATTTCGACAAATTTCCAGAAATGGCGGCTTATTTGCAAAATCTTTCAAAAATGCTATAAGACTAAACCTCCAGTTCCTTTGGATCCTTTTCAACAGAAAGCTTTTCAGCTCTAAGTTTGGTTATGAAACTTGGAACTAAATATGAAGTTTCGTCCCGATACCTTAGTAGTTTCTCCGGAATCGTCGCCACAAAAAAAACACACACATACACAGAATTTTTTTTTTACTTGGGTCGAAAATGTTCAAGGGATCCAAAGAGACATTTCCGTTAAAACCTCAAAAATATTGTTTGGCACGATTACAATACTTTACATACTACGTATGATAAAGTAAAATCATAGTACATAGTCCCAAACCATTTATATAAATCCCAAATATTTTGTCACCTACAAGTTCGCTATATTTTATAAACGTTTTGGGCGCCATGAATGCAAGATTCATGAATGAAAACAAATTCTGGCATTGGCTATATCCAATTCCCGCTGTAATACTGCCCAATACAGTCGCTGAACTAATATCCATTAGAGCTGACCCAAGTTCGTCACTGCTAATTGTCTCTTCCTGTCCACAAAACCGACATTTTAAATAAAATGTTCATTTGAGTCCTGTTCTGGTCTCTTTGTCTCATTTGTAATTAAATAATTACAATACTGTTCTTTTAGATTATCTATACATATATTTTAACTTAGGTGGTACGTAGTCGTCTTTTACTAATTCGTCTAGAGGACAGACGCGAATGTTTAGGTATTTTGCCACGACTTCTACCCATTATTAAACAAATGTACCTAACACCTAGCAGGTATAACTACACTAAGTATAATATCATACAGTATATGACTGTTATCGTGTGTTAAATTTGTAGACCGTGCGTATAAATGTGAAATGCGAGAACTCTGTTCTCCCGATTCAATATACGCTACGGTCATAACACTCATAACTTGTGAACAGTCTAATCTAAAAATAGCAGTAGGCGTGGCGTAGTTATAGGCGGTGTTTAAAATTCCTAACGTCTGCTGTCTACACCGGGCCCGTAATATAGGCAAATTACATACATTTTTGGCAATTACGCTTTGTTATCGCAATTATAATGTTTAGATTAAAATTGTACTTAAATAAAAAATCTATTTTTGTATCATGAGTTGGGCTAAATGTTTTATATTTGAAAAAAACCAAAGATGTAGAAGTAAAATTGATTTTTATCTATAAAAAAATTTTTTTTTCATCCAGCCCAACTCGTTATTTATCTAAGAAGTTACATAAAAAATTTCATAAACTTTGAACAATAAATAACGCTTTTATTTGCAAACGCGTTTTAGGAGAGGTAGAACTGGGTCTTAAGGTGTGTTCTGATTAGTGGTAATGGCAGTGGTAGTAGATGCAATTATAGTATATCTGATAGAAGTGTTACTGACTCAAATTTATGTACATGCAAACTAATATGTGTCACTATCACGGCTGGTGAGAAATACTATAATTTC
This sequence comes from Aphodius sticticus, assembly GCA_963966075.1. Classification (NCBI taxonomy): domain Eukaryota; kingdom Metazoa; phylum Arthropoda; class Insecta; order Coleoptera; family Scarabaeidae; genus Aphodius; species Aphodius sticticus. The sequence goes on from OZ014509.1 coordinate 77,710,831, forward strand.
GTCTGCTACCACTGCCATTACCTACCATTACCACCAATCAGAACGCACCTTTACGTTCTGATTGATCTCGTAGTAGCTCGATCGGTCGGTACTCGGTATAGTAGTCTGTAGTAATCCAATTTTACTATATTATTATAACTGAATTAATTTTATGTTAAATTTCTGAAATAAAGTTAGTGTTGAAATGAACATTATTGTACTTTATGCTTTGGGAAAAAACTGTCGCGTCCGTAATGTCGCGTCCGAACTAGTACTATACATCATAAAAAAAGCTGAAAGATATTTCCCAGATTTCATAAGTCTACCGACAAAGGACATTCTTTGGTCTTCATTTGCTCATAAACACTTTTGTTTTTGCTTGTATATTTGCACTTAAGTATTTATCCGTCCAAATTTTTTTGTTTAATGTAGCACTCTACTAGTACTTTGCACTAATTAAAATATGCATACGATTTTTTCCGTTTCTTTCCTATTTTAAGCTTTGTTAATCGCGTACGAATGTCGCGTCCGTTACCCAGGATATACCCATATTTACTGGATGATTTGTTTATTTAACAAACCAACCAAACCATGTTTATTTAAAAGTCAAACCTTGCACTCTAATTGAAACCATATTTAGGATTAACAACGTTCAGAACTGCTGTCATGTTATCGAATAAACTCATAGAGCCTTCATAGAATATTCAACTCCATGGTCGGTATAACAACATCCACATCATCACATAAATCGACTAAAACGTCACGTAGCTATTTGAACAAAGCCCTGCGTCCGTCGTAGTGTAATTTTCCATCATAAACACAGCCAGACTAATAACTCGCTTACGCTGATACGTCAACCCGTTCTGCCCCGAGTCATCCATCCGATTCGTATACGGTAATGACCGTACCCTACGGGGAAGCCCCGGGCAACCCTAAACCCTCTTTTCATAGGCGTTCCCCACCAACCCCAAACTATATACACAGAGAGGAGAGCCATAACATTTAAATCTCCTGGTTCATGGTTCAAGTTTTATAATAGCCCTCTCTCATTATTTCGAGATGGGTTTTGTTTGTATTGAAGTTATTAGCTCTGTTAATAAGGTAGATGCTGTTTTATTTTTAGGTTATGTGCAGTGCGCTATATTTTGACGTTTGTCTAACTTATCGATGCTTGTAAACTTTATATGAGATATGTAGGAGAATTATGCATTAGATTTAGATGAATTTTGATAATAAACTGTATAAAATGTTTTTTTTATTTGTTACAGAATCGTTGTCAGCAATATCAAAACACCATATCGAGGCTTAACCAGGAAATTCTTTCGTTGAGGAATCAGTTGGAACAAGTGAATAACAGCTCGGCGGAGGGTCTTCTGCAAGCGCATACTGCAGCTTTGCACAGGCACGCGGAGGAATCAAGAAAACAGTACGAAAGATGTTTGGACGACGTAGCAAATCAAGTTGTTAAAGCGCTTTTAGCACAAAAGGTGGGGAATTTATATACAGTGTGTATCAGCCAAATGGAATAAATTCGATAATAAATAAATGGGGGCGTGTTTGAAAAAACGCTCGGACACGTCGATTTGTATTTGTAGTTGCGCACTTTTTTCAGTAAAAACTTTTTATACAGGCTGTCTCGTGTAACAGTGGCCAATACTAACTTTCTTATTTTAAATGGAACACCCTGTATATTATTCAATTTTTGGATTCCTCTGTAAATTCTAGACATATTTTATGTACAATGTCCTATACCTATCTTCAACTGTTCCAGATTTATTTCCATAATTACCATAAAAAAGTAAAATTATTTGATTAAAGAAATTCGATAGAAAAAAAAAACTGATTAATAATACTGTTTATTTCTTGATAACATAAAACACACAAAAAAGTGAATGCTAATGTAGGAAATGTTCAAAATGCTCGCCGCGAACTTCTTGGCAACATCCTAACCTTAAATAAAAATTTCTTCGGACGTTAATCAACATCTCAGGCGTAACCGATCTAATCGCAAGCGTTATTTGTCTTCTTAAGTCAGCTAAGTCGAGGGGTTTAGTTTTGTATACAATACTTTTGACTTATCCCCATAAGAAGTAATCTAATGGCGTCAGATCAGGGGATCGTGCTGGCCATTCAATCGATCCTCGCCTGCCTATCCACCGATTGGTAAACATTCGGTTAAGGTACTGCCGGACATTGATTCGGTAATGGGGCGGTGCTCCATCTTGCTGAAACCATATCTTATTCGCTGGAACTTGTGGGTTTGCTGGATCAGGATATAAGTTAGTCAAAGTTGGCAAGACATTATTTTGGAGCAGTGCTAAATAATTATTGCCATCCAAATTGCCATCAATAAAAAAGGGACCTACGATATTATCTCCAACAATTCCTGCCCAAGCATTAACCTTTTCAGGGTATTCCGTATGTTCCTCTCTCATCCAGTCTCGATTTTCCCTAGACCAATAGTGGAAATTTTGACGATTAGCATGACTGACCGTGAAGCGTAAAGGTGCACTCATCAGAAAACAAAACATGCTCTAATTGGATGACATTGTTATCTAACATTGCCATCATTTCTTCGCAAAAATACGTTCTCCTATCAAAGTCATCTTCCATGAGCTCGTGAGTTGGTATCATTTTATAGGGTTGCATTTTATTTTCTTTTAATGTTCTAAAAATGGTTGAATGACTAACATCGAACGTTGTGGCTTCTTGTCGAGTAAGAAGTATGTGGGTTTTCCTCAAACTCAAGCATAATATCCAATTTGGTATCGTTACTTGTTGCATTGCCAGCTGATTTTATTATCTGCCTTACATGCCCAAGCTCGCGAAACTGCTTCTCTATTTTACTAATTGTCCCTTGGGATATAGGCGGCAAATTTGGAAATTTTTCTTGAAATAACCTAGCAACTTCCATTTGTGTCCGTGTATTATCTCCATAACCAATCATTTGTAGAATGGTTATTTTGTGCATTTCTGTTAAATGAACCATTTTTATGATGGTACAGTTAATGAAATTCAAAATACTGTAACCATAACTATAACACTGACAGCTCCTGTCATGCAGTTAGGCAACACTTTATTAAGGCTAGGGCAGCTTGGTTTTTATTTCATCAGTACATAAAAAGAACACTGAAATGGTTTTTGCCAATAGTTTTTGCTTACTTTATCGTTATCAATACCTACATGTTAAATAGGTATTGAGTGTGTTGTATCGAATTTCTGTAATCAAGTAACTTTATTTTTTAATGTTAATTTTTGAAATAAATCTGAAAACACTTAATTTTTCCGAAACAATTGAAGATAGGTATAGGACATTGTACATAAAATATGTCTAGAATTTACTGAGGAATCAAAAAATTGAATAATATACAGGGTGTTCCATTTAAAATAAGAAAGTTAGTATTGGCCATTGTTACACGAGACACCCTGTATAAACAGTTTTTACTGAAAAAAATGCGCAACCACAAATACAAATAGACGTGTCCGAGCGTTTTTTCAAACACGCCCCCATTTATTTATTATCGAATTTATTCCATTTGGCTGATACACACTGTATAATAATGATGTTTATTTAGTTAAAAGAAATTAAGAATCACAATAAATTTGGTTTCCTTAGTACTAAACTTATCAACTACTTAAAATTAGCCAATACATAAACCCGACATGATGTTTTAAAAAAGCTTAGCGAACTACTGTTTTTTATATCACTTGGTAGGCTGTTAAATATCTTCTGTGCTTTATAATAAAATGAATTTTGCGTACTGCTTTTTGTATATTTTGGTAATCTGAAGTTGTCCTTTTGCCGAGTATTGTATTCATGCTGCTGACTATTGTATGTTAAATAATTACTCATAATTTGGGAGTTTATTATTTATGCATTTATATACCAATGTGAGTGCCTGATATATCGTTCCTTGTTTAACATTCAAGAAATTTAATTTATTCAACATTGACTCGAACTGGTTAACCTGAAGCTTTGTAATAAAATTCTGAGTGCTCGATTTTGTTGTACTTGAATCTTTTTAATGTCTTTGTCTGTACACAACAATAATATACTGCTGCAATAGTTAAGATATGGTTCTATAATCGTATGGTACAAAGATATTCTAGCTTTTAATGATAGTTTATTAGATATTCTTCCTAAGTAGCTAATCTTTCGGCTCACCCTTTTATATACATATTTATATACATACTCCATATTAGTCGTAAACTTCAAAGTATTGTCTAAAATGACACCTAAATATTTAAATTCGTCCACTATCTCAACAACTGTGTTATCGATAACTATTTCTGGTGTAGGGTTTACTGAATTTCTATTTCCCAATATCATAGCTTTTGTTTTCAGTACGTTCAAACATAACTTATTTTCTTTATACCAATTTGATATCGAAACCAGTTCAGAGTTCAATGTCGCGATTACATCAGGTAAGTTATGTCCTGCAGTTGATATTAGTGTATCGTCTGCAAATAGGTGCATATCACAAGATTTAACTATTGAAGCAACATTATTTATGTACAAATTAAATAAAACTGGTCCCAGAACAGAACCTTGTGGTACCCCTAAGCTGTTTATTAATTCACTTGACTCATTTTCCCCAATCCTAACCTTCTGTCTCCTGTTTGTTAAATAGTTTTCGAACCATTTCAATTCTAACTGAAAATGTTAACGACATATTGTCAAAGTAATATTATAGGTTAATGATATGGTGACATACAGGAGGGATGTAAATTTTAAATAAATCAAAAATTACAGCCACAACCTGGATTTGACCTGTATGTCACCATAATAATATATTAACATTTCAATTCTTTTCCTCTGATTCCGTAAATTACCAAGTTTTGACGATAATAGTCTCGAAGGCTCTTTTCAAGTCTACAAAAACTGCAACTATCGTTTTACCGTCTTCTAAATCTCCTTTCCAATTTGCCAATACCAGATTTAGGGCTGTCTCGCATGAATGCTGAGTACGAAAACCTGACTGTTGGTCAGTAATAAATTCATTTTCATCTAAGTACTCACTGAGCTGTTGTTTAACAATAATTTCCAGTATTTGTTCTAGTTTTGGTAACATCACTTTTTATATCACTTTTTCTTCTGAAGAACATACAGGCTGTGCCAAAACTCAACGTCCCCCCGTGGAGGGCTGATAGGCCAACTCATGACTGACAAGAAGATCTAAATATGTGCATAAAATGTGAATAAGCGAAAAACAAATACAATAAAATGCAACAAAATAGAATACCTATTAAAATTAGTTTAACTAAAGAAAGTTAAAATTGATAATAAACACAAAAATACTCTGGATTTAGATTATAATAAATAATGTAAAATAAATCTTAGATTTGTTTAACTTAATGTAAAATTAATCTTATAAGTGTAACATAAATAAGAATATGATTATGTACAAAATAAGTATTATACATTTTAAAACCCATTTTAAAAGCCATTAAACAAAACCATTTTATTATTTTGATGTCGAATGCTGGCGGATTTATTTATTTTTGTTTTTCTGACGTAACACATTCGAATAGGTGTGTACCTATTTATAATACTTCTAATTAATAATATTCTGTGACTATCGAACACATCTTGATCGAAACTATGTTTTACTAAACTAGAAAACATATTTGATACGATTTAGTGATGTTCTATCTATACCTATATCCGTAAAATGCTACGAACAAACAACACTTGACTTTGTCGGCCTCCAGTTACATCGGTCTACAAACTGTATCCATAATTCCTGCTGGGCAGGAATCTGTGGAAACCTACATTTAATTGTTAAATAATCCAAAAATTTAGTCAAATTTTATTGAATACGGGCCTGTTCATTGTCATTTGACTGACATCTAACGTCACTTACCGATGAAACGTAATTCCCGTTGATTTATTGCAGCCAGGACCCTTTCTGCTGCGACAGCTTCTTACATCACATACTGTCATGCTAATTAGTTATAAAATAATACTTATAGCGCACTAGAAACAACTTAAACCTATATAATGTATCGGCTTGTCAATTTGACGTTATGGAACTAACGGACGGTATGATTTGACGTAAACTGATCCCAATTTTAAGCTCATATGACTCCTCGGTGCTTTTTATTAAATACCAGCAAATATTATTGAATATCAGGTTGAAAAACAATAGATAAAGGACAATGTTAGTTAGTACCTCGTAATTGTCATAAAATAGCAATCTTCTTATGGTCTGGCGAGACTAAACATTAGGATAAATTTTTTTAATCGTCCAAGTTTGACTGTGGTATAAAATATTGTTCTGAAAACTTTTTTTATCATCGTTTATTCCGTTACAGGGCTTAAGGGAAGAAGTAGGCAACCTAAACCACAAAATCCAAGAACTCGAAACGCAAAACCGAGCCCTAACCTCAATGCTCGTTCATCAGCTACGAGGTGACAATCCTTTCTCCGGCAGCGACCAGAATTTATTCAGTCGACTAGCACTAGAAGACTCCCAATCGCACCCAGAGGAACAATCCGAAGACAATAACACCTCCGCGGATGCATCTCCGACAAACCTGATGCGAACGAGTCTAAATTTTAAGCACTGCAACTCGTTCAACTCAGAGATCTTAGAGCATCAATCGCCCTGTCAATCGACGAATTCGCCTTGCGAAAACGTGGTATCAAGGATCGAAAAGCGTTTGTCAGCCGATTCGGAAGTGTTGGACACGCGATTTTCGCTAGAGGATAAGAAGAGACATCAGGTGCTGACAAAACTATGGACTGAGATTAAAGGGACTGAAGTTACACCAAAGAAATTGATCGAGGCGCTGTCGGCTGTCGATTCGGCCTTATGGGTACCGCCGCAACGGCCTGTGTCGTTAAATTTGCAACTGCCGATATTGCAGGCGGCGAAGTATCGAAGATCGAGACCTATTCTTGGTATGTAACCGTTTTAATATTTTTATCTACGACTCACTTAATAAGTTCATTGCATACGTATCTAAGACTATATAATCCCCATCATGATACACGCCAATGATTATAATGACACTAGCGTTGTATAATAATGACAGTTCGTTCAAATAATGACTTGATTATTTGAATGAACTGTCATCATCAGTGGCCGGACAAAAATGTATGTCTCGCAGTGCTAGAAGTCGCCCAGCTATGAGTGTGCGTAGCGGGCACGCATGAGTCAATAACGACTTATGCGGTCGATTGGATTGATATCCATAGGCGCCTGGCGGTCGGTAGTAAACCGAGTGAATTTAATAATAAATGTTTGTCGTAACTATATGCAACACGTGCCCACTGAAATATTTTACTCATTTCTTGGATATGCATTGAACGATTGTATTTTAGTGCATATTTTTCAAAATTATCTTCAATAAAATTATTTCGCTTAGATGTTAAAATGTCTTTAAACCTTGAAAATGATCTTTGTACATCGCAGCTAGTCACAGGCGCAAAAGAATAAACCAACACCAAATTGGAATATTTTTGAGAAATTCCTTCATCCGTAAATGAATTCGTAGAGATTTGTTTTAAAATATTAAAATCCGGATTTCTATGTACTACCGCATCAATTTTTTTTTGTATTTGTTTACTGATTGGTGCTTCAATGCTTCGTAACCTTTCGTACAGAGATTCAATCCTTTGAAAACTGCTTGCAAGTTCAACATTTTGTTGTTCTAGAAACTTTATGGTTGGCAATACTTGCGCAAAATTTGTATCAATAAATTTTAATTGTTCATGCAAATCTTGTAATGATAGTACTTTTTTGCAGTCTTTAATACTAACTGCTTCATCAGGCAAATTTAAGACGAAGGGTTTGATGATATCAAAGTTTCTTGCATAAAATATTGCCGCTTCTAACCATGTACCCCATCTCGTAATAACTGGTTGTGGTGGCAAAGGTAGATTAGGGCACTTTTCCTTGTAAAGAGACAATCTGGAAGGAGCTTTCATTAATATTTTTTTGCATGTGCTTATTAGCGTATTCACGTCTGGAAATTCTCCCTGAATAAATTCACAAATTCTATGAATAGCGTGTGCAAAACATGTCAAATGAAGAATATTTGAAAAATGTTGTTTAAGTAATTTTCCAACTTTTAACATAATCGGAGCAGCTTCAGAAACAAACAGTAATACTTTGGTAGCGTATGTGATTCCTACTTTTTTATGGCGTCATTTACTATTGTACTATTGTACTATTGTACTCTTCAGCTTTGACGGTACAGCGAAACTGAGTAGATATTAAATAGGGTTTATATAAGTCTTGCGGGTCCAACAATCCGATAACGACGTTTACCACACATCTACCCTTCATATCCGTAGTTTCATCTGCAGAAACCCAAATATATTTATCGGATAGTTTTGACTTTATTTTAGAAATTGTTTGTTTTGTCATATTGCCCTTGTACGTAATATTTTCTAATTGTGGATTCATCGGGTAAGTCTCGTCCAGTATACATCTTGATAAATTTTTTAAAAACGGGATTATTAATTTTTGTGAAAGGTATTTTAGCAGAAATAAATGTTTCACATAAATCATCAAAAAAGTTTTTAGTTGACGTTCCTGAAACATTTTCCATGTGTTTTTTTGTTTTTACATGAGCCCGAAGACATTGTTTACTACGAATAATTAAATTTCGTGAACAGAAATTGCAAACCACTTCCCCTTTCTTAACGAACGTGAAAGTATTGCCAAACTCAGCTAGCAAACGATTCATTGCAGGATTTTCAAACTAAGTACAACTATAAAATAAAAAAATAATTCAACTCTAAGTATAAAACAGAAGAACAAATTTGAAATGGAAAATAAAAACAGATATTCCCACAAAATTTCAAGAAACAACACAATTGAAAGAAACTGCTCAAATTATCTATCGACGAAGCGGAAATTTAAACAAGGCAAGCGACTGTACTCGATCAACGCCAAAGCAGGTGTAGTGGTATGTACACCATGAGCCGAAGCCAGACCGGCTACCGCGTCCCCACCAGCACGTGTCCCATGCACAACACTGGAAAATATACATTTTGTCTGGCCACTGATAATAACAGTTTGTTCAAATAATGACTTCATTATTTGAACAAACTGTCGTCATTATACAATGCTAGTGTCAAAGTCTGTCAAAACCTACGTGAATGACAGTTATATGACAGTTCGCCTCGCCATCATTGACAAATACATTTTAAATATTTGATATAAAATGGAATTTATGAGTCGTAGATAAAACGTCGTATTCGACTCGCACTCAACGGATATAAATCCCTCGCATGTTTACACGCTCGCCTACGGCTCACGTATAAACTTCATGCTCACGATTTATATCCTTAGGTATGTGCTCGTCAAATAATATACTATTAATCGCCATAAAATATATAAATTTATCAGATTTAAACTTAATATCATAAAAAAAAAAATACTTTTTTCTTCGGAGACTTCAATGACGAACCAGACAACAAACCCACAAAAAAATTGTTACAAGATGGTCATTAAAGAGGATGTTCTTTACGTTATTTTTTTATAGCTCAATCGGCGTCTAAGAGCGAAGAGGAGACAACGGGGAACGAATCTCCTGAAAGTGGGAATCGTGACGAAGGATACTCTACGATGTCTTCGGATGTACAGGCGGAAGTGACACGTGGTTCGGGTGACGTAGGCGTGCAAACTCGAGGATTAGAGGATCTGAAAGAAGCTACAGACGAGACTGACATCGCCGAGACGCGACTTCTCATCACTGATAATACCGAACCGGATATACTATACATTCCTTTCAACCTGCTGAATCTCAAGCCCAGGTAACGTAAACTAATACTAAAGTGAAAAATTGAATCCATCGTTTCCACGTTTGACAGAAACGGAGATGATTTTCGACTTTTGAAAGCAACGTCAGAAATTGTTAGTTCTAACTATTTAGAATACTCGCTGAATTGAATATTTTGAAGTAAAAATCGATTTCTAACAATTTTGTTGTGTTAAGTACTTTCAGAATTATGTGCCTTCAAAAACAGGCATTAATACTTTTGCTATCGATAACACTGGCCAACAAAAAAAAAATTGCCGGACAAATGACAACTGATTCGGATAGGAATTTTTCCCAGGAATCCGAATCTGAACACAGAAATGGTGAAATGGCTATAGTTTTCTCGAAAAACAGTGTTAAAGGTGCAAAACAAAGGAATTTTTGGCTACCTTTGAACACATGCAAAACAGTAACGATAGTTAGTAGATGTTTTTATGTAGGATCAAATAAAACTTTGAATCTTCTCCTTTAAGACCATATAGCGAGAAATCTGATGGCATATACTCTTGTTTTCGCGAAAAACAGTGTTTAAGGTAAAAAAAAAATGTGTTTTTTGCTACTTTTATATGCATGCAATTCAATAACGTTATGTAAGCTGTAGATGTTTATATGTAGCACCAAATAAAACTTTGAACGTTCTCCATTAAGACCATATAGCTAGAAATCAGATGGCATAAACTTTGAATTTTACACCACATTTTTATAGGAGGCCCATTGCAGCACCGGATGGACCACACTGCTTGTTCCTTTATTTATAAATTGCATTAGCTGAATAAAAAGTTGTTGAAAAATGACACACAACTGATTTCGGTAGGATTTTTCCCATGGAGTCCGAATCTGAAAAAGCAAATAGTGAATTGGCTCTAATTTTAGTGAACAACAGTGTTAAAGTTGCAAAAAACTTTTTTTTCTACCAACTACCTGAACACGTGCAAAACAATAACTCGCCGTTATAGAAGTTTATGTTGGATATGTTGGATCAAATAAAACTATGAACCTACTGATTTTTGTTAATATAATGACAAATCACGTAGTGTAAACTTTAAATTTTTGGCACCACTTTTTAATAGGAGTGTGGGTCAATTTAAGCCCTTACATGTACACTTTTCCTAACGGCAGAGGCTTTCTTCTTTTAATATTGGTATTAGATTATATGTAGGTAGGGTGATTTTGTGTCGTTGATTTCGAATTTGATATCAATTTTATAACATTTGTTTTAATTTTTAAGATAACATACAAAAAGCTTGAAAGAAGGAAAGATATGTTTTTCACAAATTTATTACAGTTTACAAGGTCTCATCTTCGCTTTCACTGCCAGAATAAATCATGCTCTGTGCTTAGGGAGTACTTTGTCATCTGACCATGGATACTCATGTTGTGAGATGACAGTTGGTACTTGTATTGGTATGTCTGCTACAACAAAGATTTACACTGCCCCATTAATATATGTGATGCGGAAAGCGAAAAGGGACCAGTTGTCGGCAGAGATATCAACTTTGTTTTAGTGTAAAAATATTCCTAATTTACTCTTTTACTAAGAAAAAATAATAACTCAAATTTGAATTTTTGAGACAACGGGAGACAACTTAAAATAGCTTTGAATTTTTTACACTGCGTTTCAAAAAAAAAGTTATAGTCAATTCACTATTTCTTCCTTTAGATTCGAATTCTACAGAAAAAAGAACCTATCCCATCAGTTATCATTTGTCCGACAACTTTTTATTTGCCGGTGCTACAATGGGCGTGCGCTCTTGATGTAAAATGTTCAAAGTTTGCCATTAGATATCAGGCTTACGGTTCAAAGTTTAATTTGATTCTACATATCTTCATCTATATCTACATCTACATCATAAAACATGTGTCAAAAAGTAGCAAAAAATACGTTTCTTCCACCTTTAACTCTGTTTTTTCGTGAAAACAAGAGCCAAATCGCTATTTCTGTGCCCAGATTCGGATTTCTGGTCAAAAATCCTATCAAAATCAGTTGTCATTTTTCCGACAACTTTTTATTTGGCCATTGCAATGTATATAATAAATAAGGAAGAAGCAGTGCTGCAATGAGCGCGCGCTTCTGCAAAAAAACATATGAAATGTATGTGATAAAGGAGAATGTTTAAAGTTTTATTTAAACCTATATATGTTACGGCTAAAATGGATACTTCGCTAGTTTCAAAACTAACTAGCTATTGTGTAAACTAACTAAATGCGCTGTTATTTTGAAGGAATTCGCTCATTCTCACAATAGTGGGTAACCAGCCGCCAGTTTACAAACTAGCTGATTAGTAAGCAAACTGTCTACAAAATCTTGTTAAAATGGGGATTTTATATAAGTTTACTAAAATAACGGCTAGTTTGAATACTTACAAAATTTATTCAATTTTTTTATTAATGTAGAATCAGTGTGGGTTAGGTTCATAGCAATATGATACATTTCAATTTCATTTAGGTATAACCTTTATTTATAAAATTATGGAAAAAATAACAAGATTTGCTTTTACACATTCACATTTCTTGTTAATACACCTTTTGGTACATTGACATCGAACGTAACCCTGAGTGTATCCCGAGACTGAAGTACACCCAACTGCAGCCCGAAGGGTAATTTCTGTATCCTTCACATTGTGCACAAACACAAACAACCTGCTACTTTCTACATAACCTCACACTTACAGTGGAAGTCAGCTATTGTTCTTGCTATTTTGGGTGACTAAAACGATTAATGTTATCATAAGAATAAGAATAATCTTTATTGGTTGCTTTGCAACAAGTCAACAATAATGTAATAACAATAATAGCAATGCAGTAATAAGACAATATGTACGTAACGTCACAGCATTATTGGACAATGGCCCCCGGGTCGAACTCCTCAACTGAATACAAGGCTGTGACAACCAAGTGTCGTTTTATTGTCTTCCTAAACAAGGGCAGAGGCAGATCTCTGCATGATGCCGGAAGCATATTAAAGAGGCGATAACCATCACGCAGAGAGTTCGTTGTGCGTAGCCTCCCAAAGGGCATCTCTATTTGGTCTCGGCCTCGGGTGTTGTGATCATGAATCATGTTCCTGGTAGTATGGTTTATCAGAGTGGCTCTTATATGAAACAAGTGCAGCTTTATATATTCACTATAGATTGTTGGTATTCCATTGTTTTCGAAAATTTGTCTAGCTGAATGTCTACTAGGTGTGCCGTCCAGAGCACGAACAGCTTTTTTCTGCAGAATAAGGATCTTCCTGGTGTGTGCCGACGAGCCCCAGGCCATCAACCCGTAGACCATCCTCGAGTGGAAGAGAGCGTAGTATGTGGCTTTGGCTGCCTCTTTATTTATTGTTGTTGCTATGCGTCGTACAGCATAGATTGCCGAGGAGAGCCTGGCTGACAGCTCCTCCACATGTGGCAACCATGTTAAACGGGAGTCCACTCTCACCCCCAAGAACTTCACGTTTTCAGTTTGGAGTGGCTCTCTTCTGCTGCTGGTGACATGCAGCGTAGTAGTTTTCCCTGCGTTGAGAAGTAGTTGGTTTGTAGAAAACCATCTTGCCGCTGCTTCTTCTGCTCTCTTGGTCTCGATAGCCCTGGCATCAGTATTTTGTCCCCGAACCAAAAGGGTGGTGTCGTCTGCGTACATGAGTGTTGCTGTATCCATACTTCCTGGGAAGTCGTTGGTAAATATAATAAAAAATAGAGGACCCAGAACGCTTCCCTGAGCAACGCCCACGGTGATGTCTCTCATAGAGCTTGTGCCCGCACTGCTGGTAACATATTGCCGTCGTCCTGCCAAATAGGACTCCAGTAGCTGCAGAGATACTCCCCGGAAACCGTAGCACTCCATCTTGCTGAGGAAGATCTCATGGCTCATGCAGTCAAATGCCCGTGATAAGTCCAGGAACAAGGCGTCGCATTTGTCCCCATCCTCCAAGGCCTCAGACATCCAGTGCACCAGGTTCAATATCGCAGTCTGTGTTCCTCTTCCAGATCTGAAGCCATACTGCTCGTTGCAGAAGTAGTCGTGCTTATTGAAGAATTCAACAATCCGCTTTGCAATTATTGCTTCAAAGATCTTTGACACTGCTGGTAGTACTGATATCGGGCGATAGCTTGAGGGGTCACCTCTAGGCCCTTTCTTATATATTGCAGTCACTTTTGCAACTTTTAGCATGTCTGGAAAGACTCCCTCCCTCATGCAAGCGTTAAAGATATCTGCCAGTACATATTAGCCAACATCATAAATGCTTATTATACAAACTATCTAAAATACTTGGTTAATATTAAAACAATAGTATAAAGTGACGACATTAACCAAAACGAATATATAGTTTGCATACTAATCAACTAGCTGCTATTTACCCGCTATTTTGCAACAAAGGGCAAAATCCTTCAAAATAACGGCACTTTTAGTTCGTTTTAGTTCGCAAAATAGCTAGTTAGTTTTGAAACATTTTAGCCGTAACATATACACTATCTACTACATAACGTTACTGTTTTGCGGTGGTCAAATGCAGCAAAAAACTTGTTTTTTTGCACCTTTAAGACTGTTTCTCGTGAAAACTAGAGCCAATTCACCATTTCTGTGTTCAGATTCGGATTCCTGGGAAAAATCCTATCAGGCAATTTGAAGTCGATCAAATTTAGTTGGCCAGTGCAATAAATACACGTATGTGCGCTGCCTAATGTACGCATTTTATTTATATACCATAGCACGAGATTAAAAAAACAGTTTGAAATAAATAAAGTAAATCTTCAAATCTTACAAAATAAATCTGTCAAACGTGGTAATGACAGATTAAACTTCTAAAAAATATCACAAAAAAATAAAACGTTTGTCCTACAGGAACAGCTACCCTCCCGGCAAAGACGTCATACCGTTCCAGCACATCGTCCGAAGCTTCTCCGACTCCCACCTATGCATCAAAATAACAACCGCGCCCGGCCCGTACTACACCTTCACCTCGCCAATCTCCAGCAGCCCGAGCATCCTCTTCGTCGACATAACCGAAAAGACAATAAACCCCTTACGAAGAACCAAGGCCACAGCAAGTTTGTTAGGTAGTATTATCCTGCCAACATTTAACCATTACGAGATATCTTTTGCGTCAGGTCATACAAACATCATCGATCACCACGACGACACTACATCACCCCACTCCTGGTCGAGCATAGCCGAAGAACGCCTCGAATGCAGCTCGTGGGACGCCGAATACATCCAACACTGGTTGAGGTTAGACGAGACCAGATCCACCCTCCAACAACACAGAGACCTCTTCGAATTGGAATACGATCGTACCGAATTAGAGGACTGGAGTTTGAGCCTATCGGCGGACGACGTTCAAAACAATTGGAAGAAGCACGACGTAACGACGCCCGGACAGATTTCGCTGGCGACTCTGCCGAGCATTCAGGAGAACAACGCGTTGGAGTTGGAGGAGGATTCGAACGAATGTCTGTGGAATAATCCGAGCTATCTGATGGATAAGGAGGGACACGAGATTGTCACGTTGCTGATGGATAACGGGAATAGCGAGAAGCAGTGGCCGTACGCGCTTAACGGGAGTTTGAATTTGCACAATTCGCCGGATCAGAGTTGGTCGAGCGGGGGGTCGGATTGCTGTCACTCGCACGAGCCCGAGACGTACTCGAAGAGGTCTTCGGCGGCGCTGAGCGGGTGTAGCGACGATACGGGGGAGTTGCCGGTGATCGGGACTGATTTTACGAGGGATTTTTATAGGTAAATATGTTGGTTTTTGTTGTGGATATCCTTGACACTGAAGAAGTTAAAAATTGTTAAAAACACGTCTTTTTACATGTTGTTTTTTTTAAACCATATATAATTGGAAACTTGTGAGTCTTAGAAACTTGTTCCAATATACGGACACTTCTTAATTGTCTTTTTCCACAGAAATTTGTTTTGTAGAGACAATTTTGTGCTAAAATAAAGACTATTGAAAGATCTTTCAAAGTCAGTAAGGAAAATAGGTGATTGCCATTAAAAAAAGCGATGCTGATGTCTTAAATAAAAAGAAATATGTATGTGGGGTGTTGTTTTGATATACAAATGTGTATTTTGATCCTTAAAGTTTCAGTTTTAATAAAATTCGTCCATACTTTTTTGACTCACTGTATAAACATGACAAACCTATTATAGTATATTTTATAATTTTCATTACAATTTTTTTACAAAAACCGATAGTTTTTGAGATCATTCCAAAAATAAACAGTTAGGAACATTTAAAATATTGCTTGTAACATAGCAAAAAATAACAAGGCTTTTATAGTAAATTTTATAACTTTGATAAACAATTTTTATAAAAACTGATAGTTTTTGAGAACATTCTAAAAATAAACAGTTAGGAACTTTTGAGATATTGTTTGAAACCTAATAAAAAATAACAAGCCTTTTATAGTATATTTATAATTTTGACCATGTTTTACAAAAACCGATAGTTTTTTTGAGATTGTTCCAAAAATAAACAGTTAGGAAAATTTAAAATATTGTTTGAAACATAACATGACTTTTATAGTAAATTTTATAATTTTTGATAACCAATTTTTACAAAAACCGATAGTTTTTGAGATCATTCCAAAAATAAACAGTTAGGAACATTTAAAATATTGCTTGTAACATAGCAAAAAATAACAAGGCTTTTATAGTAAATTTTATAACTTTGATAAACAATTTTTATAAAAACTGATAGTTTTTGAGAACATTCTAAAAATAAACAGTTAGGAACTTTTGAGATATTGTTTGAAACCTAATAAAAAATAACAAGCCTTTTATAGTATATTTATAATTTTGACCATGTTTTACAAAAACCGATAGTTTTTTTGAGATTGTTCCAAAAATAAACAGTTAGGAAAATTTAAAATATTGTTTGAAACATAGCAAAACATAACAAGCCTTTTACAGTAAATTTTATAATTTTGATAACCAATTTTTTTAAAAACCGATAGTTTTTGAGAACATTCCAAAAATAAACAGTTAGGAACTTTTGAGATATTGTTTGAAACAATAAAGCATAACAAGCCTTTTATAGTATATTTATAATTTTGACCATTTTTTACAAAAACCGATAGTTTTTTTGAGATTGTTCCAAAAATAAACAGTTAGGAAAATTTAAAATATTGTTTGAAACATAACATGACTTTTATAGTAAATTTTATAATTTTTGATAACCAATTTTTACAAAAACCGATAGTTTTTGAAAACATTTAAAAAATAAACAGTTAGGAACTTTTAAGATATTGTTTGAAACATAACAAGCCTTTTATAGTAAATTTTATATTTGATATGAGATTTGATAATATTTGAAATTTTTTACAAAAAGAATCTGATGTGGCCAGGCACATGACTTTATCATACTATATACAAAATTAATACTTTACCTGCATGAGATTCTATTTGATCGAGATCGCTTGTGTCTGCATTAAAATAGAACTAGTTAGCAAGGATTTGACAGATATGTTGATTCTTAATATCCCAGGCAGCTTAATATCCCTCCATGCTACCAACAAAAATCAAAGTCCATAAATGTCCCAACAAATGGCAGGAGCTTCTTCTTTCATCCTACCGATTGCATAGAAATCTTGGACATAATACGTAATTTAAAGAAGAAACAAACAAAAGATTACTTCGATATGGATACAGAAACTGTAAAATCTGTTGGCTCCTCAATCGCGGATGTACTGGCGGATATCTTTAATGCATGCATGATGGTGGGTGTTTTTCCCAATAAGTTGAAGATTGCCAAGATTACTCCAGTTTTTAAGAAGGGCCCAGAGGGGGATCCTTCGAGCTACCGCCCGATATCAGTTCTACCTGCGATATCAAAAATATTTGAATCAATAATGGCAAATAGAATAATTGATTTCTTCAATAAACAGGGGTATTTTTGTGAAGAACAATATGGCTTCAGGCCGGGCAGAGGAACGCAACAGGCAATTAATAGACTTCTGGAATGGATCTCAGAGGCTTTAGAGAATGGTGACAGGTGTGATGCTCTCTTTCTGGACTTAACCAGAGCGTTCGACTGCATGTGCCACCAATCCTTCCTAGATAAAATGCGGTACTATGGGTTTCATGGAACTTCCCTTGACCTATTAACATCGTACCTACAAAATAGACAACAGTATGTCACTACCACAAAAGGGAAAAGCACCATGAGAGAGGTCACATTGGGAGTTGCTCAGGGAAGCTTGCTTGGACCTCTATTTTTCATTATATACACCAACGATTTTCCAAGATGTCCAGAAACAGAGTCAATCCTCTATGCAGATGACACGACCCTCCTGATTCGTGGTCAAGATGATGGAGAACGAGCCCGTTCGATCGAGAAAGCCAGAGGGGCTGCGGCAGAGTGGTTCTCCACAAACCGTCTGCTCCTGAATCTTGGAAAAACAGCAGAGTTGCATATCACCAGCAGCAGAAGGGACCAGATAGTTCCAACCAGTGTAAAATTTCTAGGAGTAAGAGTAGACTCGCGTTTAACCTGGTTGCCACATGTAGTAGATCTATCAGCTAAGCTGTCCTCGGCAGTGTACGCCATAAGGCGCATAGCGCTAACAATAAATAAAGAGGCAGCCAAAGCCACATACTATGCCTTGTTCCACTCACGGATGACCTACGGGTTGATGGCCTGGGGTTCGTCGACACATGTAACAAAAATCTTTCTGATGCAGAAGAGGGCAGTTCGTGCCCTAGAGGGAGTGGCTAGCACAGACTCGGCAAGGCCACTCTTTAAGAAACATGGGATAGTAACCATCTACGGCGAATACATAAAGCTGCATCTACTGGACACAAGAACGAACCTGCAAACAAAAATATTGAGAAACCAGATTCATAACCACAACACTCGAGGACAAAATCAATTACAACTACCTTTTGGTAGGCTTTGCACAACAGATGCTCAGTACGATGGTATTCGTCTATTCAATATGATACCAACATCATGGAAACACCTACCAGTACCCCTTTTCAAAAGAACTATAATACGTCACTTAGCCGACACACCTATTTACAGCATGAATGAATTCAAGGAATCTCTAAAGTGATATCTCTTGTTTAAGCACTTACTTTACACATACTTCATGTTATTGTATTATCATTGTATATTTGCGATATTATCCTTATTATTGTAACTCTCTGAATGAGGTATTTTGTTTCTGTTTTGACTTGTTGCTGAGCAACCAATAAAGATTATTATTATTATTATTATATTGACAGTAGATAATGTCAAAACATCAGTGTGACGCTATCTACTGTCATTAGAATGAAAATATCTGTCAAATCCTTGCTAACTAGTTTTATATGAATGCAGACATGACCGATCTCGATCAAATTGAATTTGCTCATTTTCCCAAAAAATGTCATTGACATAAATTATACAAAATTTCCTCTACTTTAATTTATTATTTAACTATTTTGACGAAATTACAGAAATGGCATCTCATTTGCAAAATTCTTGAAAAATGCTTAGACTAAACATATCCTTTGGACCTTTTTGAACAAAAACCTTTTCAGCTCAAAGTTTAATCATGAAACTTCCAAATATGAAGTTTTGTGGCGATACCTGTCGTAGTTTCTCCGGAATCATCGCTACAAAAAACGGGTACACATGTGTGCACACACACATTTTTTATTTTTTGTACCTTAATCAAAAAGTTCAAGGGCATATTTCCACTAAAATCTCAATTTTGTTTTGGCACGATTACAATACTTTATCATATCTACTATGTATGATAAAGTAAAAAAAGTAGTTTTGAGATATTGTTTGAAACATAACAAGCCTTTTATAGCAAATTTTATAATTTGGATAACGTTTGACAACTTTTTTACATACGACGAACGATTGTTTTTGAGATAATTCCTAAATTAAACAGTTAGAACCTTTTGAGATATTGTTTAAAACTTCAAAATAAAATAATTAAAGAAATTAATTTGTTTCAAACTAAGCATGGGCCAAATTTGAATATTTATCAATGTTTTTATTTGATCTAATAAACACCTGTCTTGCTAATACAACTTTTGGACCTGGCAACCCTATTCACAGTCCCAATTCAAAGATTTTTATAGGTAAATATGAGAGTTTTTTTTTTTGTGGATCTGCTTCACATTGACGAAGTTAGCGTTAGGTTTGCCAGGTATGTAAATTTGCAAAAATACCCAAAATAACCCCTTTTTTACATTTTGACCTAGCTCATGTTTAAAACCATTTTTGAAACTTTTGAGTCTGAGAATTTATTCCAATATACAGACACCTCTTCTATGTTCAATTGTCTTTTTCTAGACAAGTTTGTTTTGTGAGACTTTTTGTGCTATCATAAAGACAATTGAAAGGTTTTTCGAACTTAGTAAGGCAAAAAAATAGGTCATTGCCTTTTAAAAATGAATGCTGATGTCTTAATTAAAAAAAAATGATTTAGATTATGAAAAAAACAACATGTCCTAGGATTTTACTTTGCTCATAACACAAATTCATCCTTTTTTTAACTATGTCATATACTGTGCATAAATTGTAAAGACAATTTAACGCTTGCAGTATTAGTTTTAGAGGATCCTCCAACTTTTATAAAGAATAAAATTTTCCAAGAGAACAATAATAAAAAAGTTAGGTATTAAAACAAAACAAACTTTTGTTTATAACTCGAAAACAAAAGACGTTAGCTAACTTTAGTTTTCACCATTGGGTTCCTCTCTAATTAATACCTCTTTTAGAACAACTTTTCCCCTCGAAAAGCCAAAATTACATAAGAGATTTCAATTCTCGCTTAAGACACAAACCTTTTATTTTTTCAGGTTAGTAAAGTTCGAAAGCACCAAGAGCTTAGCATCCACGTCTTCCAGAAGTCTAGGCGGCGCTCTATCCGAGATAGGCGATAGAGACGCAGCCCTTCAAAACGTTCTAACCTTCATCGCCGAACAACAAAAATACGTCCACTGCAGGGACGCCTCGTCGCGACCGTGTTCGGTAAACGAAATAACAAAAGAATTCAACATCGAGGCCCCGCCGCAAGAGATCGACGAGATCAAAATATGCGACTGCAGCAGTGATATGTACTTAAGTAATAAATCGAACTCTTCCGATTTTAAAATTAGTGAGAACGAGAATTACGTAACCTTAAAACAATTGTGCACGGAGTTTACCTTAAACGAGCAGAACACGGTTAAGACGCAAGAGTGTAAGAAGATCGAGAGTTTTCGCGATGAAGTTTTGCAGAACGTTGCCTACGCCGATGAGATTTGTTTGGTTACTCCGATAGACGTCGAAAGTGAGAATTGTTCGAATATTAGCGAACACCCTGTAGATATTTGTAGTAGTGTTAGTGTTGAGATATCAATCGAAGAAAACTGTATAAATAGCGTCGAAGTTAGCGATATGTCGACTTCTACGAATATGAGCGAATCGTTAACTTCTAGCAACAGCACACCTGACACCATTGTCTCGAAAATTCCGCGTCGGAAATATCTGCCGTCGAAAATCCCCGTAAGTCCGGCGAAAACTTCCCAAAATCAAGATTCCAAATTACCAAAGAGTAGGATACCGTCGAAGAACATTTCGAGGCCTAAAACGGGGGCGCAGAGGCAGAAAATCGTTTCGATGCAAAGTCCGCAGCCGCAGCATCTTATAACTTCGGAAAAGCTGCCACAGCCTTCGTCGGGGGTTATAAGTAATATTATAGATGGGCCCCCGCATAGGGCTGTGAGTTTTCACGAAAGGGCTACTTCGAAAGACGTGATTGATGAGTTGAATCGCATGATAAAGAACGGAGACGAAACTACGCAGTGTAGTACGGAGAATATTACGGTTAGGTTGGATGAGGCTTGCCATTCGACGGGGTGGGTCCATGTGGAGCAGAATATCGATCTGAACGATCCGAAGGTAAGAATAAAATACTTAGAAACAGGATATTAGTTAATTGTAGCGTATGATTAAGTCAGTGCAGGCGTTTGCGTTAAACTAAATAACTTTGTTTGGGTTTGTCGTAGAGAGTTGAAAGTAATACTATTCTATTTAGCACATTCCTAGGTAACTTTTAAGTGTATAATACTCAAAGTTTACACTGATTTTCTATTTTAAAAGATATCTTAAAGTTTAGACACGTTAATTTCTTAGTAACTGATGAACATTTTCTTTTCGATATGAAGGTGTTCTTAATTTGTTTAAGAATAAATAAAAGCATTCTTCTTCAATTATAATAGCCCCTTAAAATCAGAGATACATCATATATTTTATATATACAGGGTTAGTCAAAATTACCGGAACACCTAAATAATTCCTCCAACAGTAAAATAATTCAAATTTTTTTCAAGCAAACGGTTTAGTTATTTATAAGTTATCGTTTAAACATATTTTTAATATACAGGCTGTTCATTTTATTATGGAAACTTGGTAACCTTTTTTCTAATAGAAACATCCCCTGTATGTGTCCACATTTTTTAATTATAAGATTAATTCTAAGTATTTATTTCTATTACTGTAAAATGCATCATTTTTTAGTTTAGTTATAAGCAATTAATAAAATTTCATGAACTTTTATTTTAACCAAACGGTTAAAAAATTTAAAAAAAAATAAAACAATTAACTAGAATTAAATGTTAAAACTGCCAAGTTAAAATAAATGTGTGACTATGTGGGAAGATGTTCTTAATTTGAAGTTCCGGTGTTTTAATTAATTGCTTATTACTCAAAAATGATGCATTTTATATAAAAAAATTCTTAGAATTAATCTTGAAATAATTTTTTTTTTAATATATAGTGTGTTATTAGAACAACAAAGTGGTTACAAAATCTCCATAATAAAATGAACACCTTGTTATTAAAAACCGCCTGCAAATTATTTCTATTTCTGTAAAATGCATCATTTTTTAATTTAGTTATAAGCAATTAATAAAATTTCATGAACTTTTATTTTAACCAAACGGTTAAAAAATTTCAAAAAATAAAACAATTAACTAAAATTAAATGTTAAAACTTAAAATAAATGTGTGACTATGTGGGCAGATGTTCTTAATTTGAAGTTCGGGTGTTTTAATTAATTGCTTATTACTCAAAAATGATGCATTTTATATAAAAAAAATAATACAACAAATTCTTAGAATTAATCTTGAAATTAATTTTTTTTTTCAAATGTATAGGGTATTATTAGAACAAGAAGAGGTTACAAAATCTCCATAATAAAATGAACACCTTGTTATTAAAGACAGCCTGCAAATTATTTCTATTTCTGTAAAATGCATCAGTTTTTAGTTTAGTTATAAGCAATTAATAAAATTTCATGAACTTTTATTTTAACCAAACGGTTAAAAAATTAAAAAAATAAAACAATTAACTAAAATTAAATGTTAAAACTTAAAATAAATGTGTGACTATGTGGGCAGATGTTCTTAATTTGAAGTTCGGGTGTTTTAATTAATTGCTTATTACTCAAAAATGATGCATTTTATATACAAAAAAATAATACAACAAATTCTTAGAATTAATCTTGAAATTAATTTTTTTTTAAATGTATAGGGTATTATTAGAACAAGAAGAGGTTACAAAATCTCCATAATAAAATGAACACCTTGTTATTAAAGACAGCCTGCAAATTATTTCTATTTCTGTAAAATGCATCAGTTTTTAGTTTAGTTATAAGCAATTAATAAAATTTCATGAACTTTTATTTTAACCAAACATTTAAAAAATTTAAAAAAAATAAAACAATTAACTAAAATTAAATGTTAAAACTTAAAATAAATGTGTGACTATGTGGGCAGATGTTCTTAATTTGAAGTTCGGGTGTTTTGATTAATTGCTTATTACTCAAAAATGATGCATTTTATATAAAAAAAATAATAATACAACAAATTCTTAGAATTAATCTTGAAATTATTTTTTTTAAATATATAGGGTGTTAGAACAAGAAGAGGTTACAAAATTTCCATAATAAAATGAGAACACCTTGTATATTAAAAACACCTGTATATTAAAATATATTTAATCACTAGCTTATTTTACACCAAAAAGCTTTTGTTTTGAAATTGTTTGCACTTGGAGAATTATTAAGTTGTTGATTTTGACTAATTTTGATTTATTGCTTAAAAATAATCAATTTTATAAAAAAAAGATTCCTACAACAAATTCTTGGAATTAATTTAAGAATTAAAAATATACAGGCTGTTCTATTTAAAAAAAGAAAATGTTACCAAATTTCCAGAATAAAATGAATACCTGTATATTGAAAATGTATTTAAATGATAGCCTTTTTAACTTACACTATTAACTGTATTCACTAACATTTATTTGAAAATTGTCAGTAAACACGTTAACCGAAATATATTTTTTTGGTTAACTTGGATGTGATTATTTCGAAAATTGCTATAAAAAGTTGCCAGTAGTCTAATTTTTCCATAATTTTGAATTTAAGCAAATAAAAACTCATTTTAGTACTAATGTTGGTTTAATACAATTTATTTATAATTAATGTTCGTTTACCTAAAAAAAGAACACAAACAAATAATTTGTTTACGCCTGTTTATAATATAATTTTTAATATGTATAGTCATAAACACAAAATTCTGGAAAAAATGAAAAAATATTTATTATATTATCATTTCATATAGATTGACCCAAATAACTAATTAATTTAATTTCTAGGCGAGAGCGACCCTTTTGGACGTAATGATGACCTCAGTATCCAGCGATTCCTCTCCGACGTCATCTTGCGGCGGAAGTATAACCAGTGAGTCGACAGAAGATCCACCCGACTACGGCCAACTACATCGGATACACAAATTCCATCGGCAGAAAAAAGGTACGATTGTTTTTTGAGGTTATCGCAATTTTAGACATAAAATACAGTGCCTAAAAATAAATTCTCAATTAGGTTTTGTTATTAAGTTGGCAACACACAATAATGAAATCAGTTACAGGTTAAAACTACAATCTGATTGGTCGCATTTGAAGGTTAAATTAATTAATTTGACAGCTGTCAGTGGTGATAACCTCAAATATGAAAAATAGTTTATTTATTCTAATTCAGAGTTTATTTAAATGCACAATATTAGTTATAATTACACGTTAGTAGTAATATTTAGTAGGTAGATTAATATAACCCAATTAGATGCTTGTTTTTTCTTTGATGGGCAGCAAAAACCATGCATGAGCTTTTTTCACCGAAATAGTGTAGTAAAGGTGATGGTGATTGTTATGAGTCCCCCTGAATTGTGGTGCGTTCAGCTATAATGAGAGGAGAAGGGTTTTTATTTACGCCCGTTATATATCCTTTACATTTCCCAAACGTTCATTTACATTATTTTGGCTTTTGCTGTTTTCTTATTTGTTCTAAACATATCCCCGCATCCTTTAACCCCACTTTTCACCAATACAAACACATACAAATAAGTTCATCGAAGAAATCATGTCATCTAATATTTGTAAATTTAGGTTATGTTAACAACACTAACGAGCATGTAATTATATTGGCTTACTAACTGAAATGCAGAATTAGTATTTGACGGCAAATATTGTCAATTGTTTTTGAGATAACCAGTACAAAAGAACCGCAAAAATACAAAACGGAAAACACATTTTTTTTCTCAAAAACTACGCTCAATTCGCAATGTTTGCGTTCATCACTTGTTGGTGCACAAAAAGAGTGCATTATTATTTTGTATTTGGAAAACAAAAATGTATATGAAATTGCTAAAAACTATAATATATTATTATTTAAAAATTGTATCTAATTACAATAATATTGCGGATCAGGTTTGTTAGATTTATTTTTCTAAAAAAGTAAACTTAATAAACTTAAAACTGCAAACAGTTGCAGACTTGTAAAGATTTGTATTCACATGGTTTATCACGTTGTTAATCATGATTTATTGCAATCAATTGCGTATTCGCTTCATCTTAAGTGACATCATTTTTATCGATTATTTGTCTCGACAATTTCAGCAATAATTTAGTCCGTTTATTTAACGATGCTAATTGCTTAGATTCCATTATGCCGATTTGGAAAAGACAATTTTTTTATTCAAAATTATGATAATTACTAAAACACATACACAATTTATCAACAAAAATGTAACCATTCTAAATACTGCGCTTTTGCGTGATCTACTATGACGTGATCTACACAACTACAGCTATGTCATTTTTGCTGATCGGAACCTTTAAGTTATCGATAGTTGAAAAAGCAAAGAAAAAGTGACACTTGTTCGCTCTACCAGTTTTCTTACGAACTATCTTTGACGTTTTTTTTTCTGATAAAATAGAGAAATGTAAAAACTCTGGGATTGGTGAAACTTTAGTAAAATAATGAGATAAACGTCCCAAATTCAGACACTGTCCTAAATGGGGTTACAAAATTTGACTGTATTAAAAATATGGCTTGTATTATAGTCATCCTAATAGATTACCGTTTAAGAAAACTGTTTGTTATTACTTTAAAAAAAAAAATGCTTTATTTCTATTAGAAACCAAAATTAAAATTGAATTTTATTTACGTCCCATCACGTGATTGAAAACGTTCTGTAATTGGCTCAGTCTCCAGTGACGTCATTCATTAGTACGCTTAGAGCGCGTTCGGTTTGTCAGGGTAGGGTGTGGGGAGAGCAATGCTCACCTGAGTAAGCTGTCTCTCTCTTATATGCAGATAAACGCCGTATGACGTTAGTCCGCCTATTATGCAGCGCGTCACTCTCACCGTACCCTACCTGATTATCCGAACGCGCTCTTATGCTTCTCCCGTTTGAATTTAATAGCGCTAAAGTGCCATGTAAGCATAACTTTGTAGGTTAGGTTAGCCCTAACGTTAGGCTGTCAGATCAGATAATACCTGGTTCGAAAATACGATAGATAACTAATTCTAGTCAGTTTTACTTATGTCGAAGTAATCTTCACAACAAAAAGCACTTGTATTGGCCGCTATTTATTTCGTTTGGATTTCTACGAGCCAACCACTTTCTTCGCAGTTTCAAATCTTGCGGAACAGCTACAAATATTTATTCGGAGTTTTTCTTGACGTATTTCTGCATTGTGGATTTATACACCATTTATAACCCATTTTTATGTAGAAATTGTGAAAATATGGGCCGATTTGACATCTACTATCATGTGACGTCACACAACAGAAAGTATCGTTTTGGCGGGACTTTTTATGATTCAATTTTTATCGCTGATTTTTATGAAATATTGAGGAAATAATTACGAAAAATAATGCATTTGCAATGTAGAGTGAAGGAATAAACACACTAATGTTCTGCTAAAAGTTGATGTTTTATTTATAAGGCAATACGACTTCTTTTTACATCGGCCTTTTAACCACTATTATTTTCAAATTTAAGGGTGTAGAAATAAGACTACTCCGTTTGAAAAAATCATTATTGTGACCTGAAGAACCCAAAAAAGTAAAATAAAACTGTTCTCATATAACTATCTTTGATGCTTGGAGAGAATATTTGTTAATAAAAAAGAAGGAAGCACAAAAGAAATTAATTCTAGAAAAATATTTTAATAATTATTATCAATTTTCTTTAGAAATCAGTAGCCTTCAGAAGAAAATATTAATTTTAAAAAAGTGGACATAGTCATTAGCACCACATAAATATAAATTCTACAGTTAAAAATTTAACAAAAAAA
Source organism: Aphodius sticticus (assembly GCA_963966075.1). Taxonomy (NCBI): domain Eukaryota; kingdom Metazoa; phylum Arthropoda; class Insecta; order Coleoptera; family Scarabaeidae; genus Aphodius; species Aphodius sticticus. The sequence continues at coordinate 77,738,198 of OZ014509.1, forward strand.
TCCATAACATGTTTGAATTTGGGGCGCTTAGCTTAATAATAATTTTGTGCCTGCTATTATTAATAATCCCAACGTCTGCTTGCAAAAACATAATCAACAATCATGTATTAGAAATTCCCTAGAATATCCCATTTCCTCTGTAAACAATATTACTATATAATAAAAACCTGCCTAACAAACATAGCTTTGCTTTATTTTTCATTTTTAAACATTTAGTACATACTACATATTATTATTTTCTGTAAAAACCTACATAGTTTATTTGTTCTTTCTCGATGAGTTTGGTATCTGTAAAACACTTTAACGCAAATTTTTCAAACCGCCAAATCTCCTTTACGGAGATTATGTTTTTGTTATCGTACTTATTGTATTGTAGCGAAAAAGGTATTCAAAAAAAGTATTCAAAAACTTAGTTCTTCCTTGTAATAGTACTAGGAAGAACTACGTTTTTGAATACCTTTTTTGTATACCTTTTTCGCTATCGTCGCACCTTGTATCCAACGTATTTGTCTTTATTATTGTATTTTGTCATGAAAATTTGCGTTTAAGTGTACGTTATATGCATCATAGTCCAGGCATTCTAGATTTTTGATATACGTTATACTCGGAAGATTAATTGCAGTCTATGAAACTGATATCAATCGATAGCTGTTGGTTTCAGTAGTAACATATTAAAATGTTTAGTGTCGTAGTTAATAGGAAAATATGTGACCCCGTATGAGAGACTTGCCCTAACTGCCATCCCTCGTTTCGACAATATTGACTCTTGTGTTTGAAGGTGCATAACTCTAAAACTACTGAACAGAAAAAATTGAAATAAAGTATCATACTTCTGAATCATTTCTACATATTGTATTGTAAGGTCATTTCCGAGCGTTGGGTGGGAGATACGCAAAAAACAGTAAGGGACATTTTTATAGAGAATTTAACGGAGAATATAAAAAGTCCTCTAACATTTTTTCGTAAAAATTGCGGTTTACGAGTAAAACGCCGAGAAAGACCGCGAGGTCATTAGGTGATTAGGGGTAGTTTTTTGAGCAAAAGGGGATGAAGCTCCAACCGGAGAGGTGGGAACTCTTCGGATCTGTATTTGGGTTCGTACTGAGAGTTCATAACCAAAATTTCAAAACTTTATAAATTTGTCCTTCTAAAAAAGCTAATTTTCCTACACTACATACAAATTATTTGATTTTAAAATAGCTATTCTATGATACTTCACACAACCTACATTTCTAATGCAGTTTCTAAAGTTGGTACCATATTCCAGCATGCAACTTGGGTAGAAATGATTCAGGAGTATGACACACTTTATTTCAATTTTTTCTCTTCAGTTCTTTTGGAGTTTTGGGCTTGAAATGCAGAAGTCAATACTATCGAAACGAGAGATGGCAGTTAAGGCAATTCTCTCCTACGGGGTGACATATTTTCCTATTAACTTTGACACTAAACATTTTAATATGTTACTACTTGAACCATAAGCTATCCGATATCAGCCAAAAAAGAAAAAATTTCATCGACTGCATTGAAATTTCCGAACCAAAATCCAGAACGACTGGACTATCAGATACTCCTGGTTAGCTGAGCGGACTGTACAATTTTGGGGTTTAAGCGTCATCAACATCACCATCACCACCATGTACGCCAATCACGGAGACAGCGGTCTGAAAGTTGAAAATTCTTCCAGCAAACGCTGCAAGACCTGAATTAGCAGTCGTCAGGGCCTCTTTACCAGCCGTTAGACCTTCGATTATCGGCAGACCGGATTTTTTCATCAGGTACGGCGATAAAGAAAAAGAAGCAGTAGCCAGTTTCGACTTTTTGGACACCCTCAGCACCAGTAGTTCTTCCGTAAGTTTTTCAGTCGACGAAGATTGCCAAGATGTTATTATATCAGACGAAGATAGCAATGTACAAAACGGAACTGTTATTTTGTAGTTAGGTTACAAGATGGGAAGAAGTAAAATTTTGTTGTACATTTTGTAAAGGTTGATAATTAAAAGTATGGAATCAAAATTTGGTTAGTTCTTGGATTGTAGTCTTTATTTCAACAGTATTTTTTTTTCTTTAGGTATGTACGTAACTTATTTCTTTCGATAATGTTTGTAATAATCGTTACAAGCAATATAAGCAATGTATACATTTTCTTTTCAGTTATTATGTATAGATGATTGTATGAAAAATTATTAACCGGATATTAAAATAAAAGAAGAATAGTGATATCATTTTTAGATATTGTAATAATTTTACGATTCTAATTGTTTGTAGATACATTCGAACCTGTGTACATAAACTTCTGTTCGTTTACAAAAATAAACTCATTACTATTACTGTATCATATTTATTTCGAAATGTATATCGTGTTAACAATGTATGATGTATACCTTTTTAATAACGTATGATGAAAAATTGTACTCCCTTCCCTCCCTTATTTATTTATAATGCGTGTATTTATCAAACTGATTTATACATTACATTAATAGCGGAGAACTGACCTTGAAACGAGTTTTTTAAAACTCTAGACCAAGAGAAGTTAGTGACGAAACTTGGTAACGTAATAAAATTAAAAGCACTATAAGCACCAACAATTTCCCTGTTTTTAAAGAAGAAGAAGTCTATGAATTGAAATGTGAACATAACCTAATTTATTACGTATTTATTTTTTCTTCGAAATTTTGATTTTTAATGGTGCCTATCGATGCATCAAATTTACATAAGAAAATGCATGGGAAAAAGACATTTTTTGGTATTTTTCGAATAATTCTTCGGGGTTTGGGAAAACTTCAGATTAAAGTTATAGGACTTGTAGAGGACTTTCCAATAAAGAATTTGAGCTATTAGACATATGGCTTTGACATTGAATTTGAAATTGAATTTATTTAAAATCCTTTTTTCGGGAAATTGGGGAGTTACATTTCTTTTAAAAATATTAAATTTTCTACCATAATTTGAAAAAAGTTGAAAATGAATAATAATTTATTGTTTAAACAATAGGAGGAATTTTTTTAATGAATAATGTCACTCTAAGATAATAAACTGCCATTTCGAACTCAGAAAACAGAATTCAGACGGATTTTCGAAAAAAACGAATTATTGAAACACCTAAAAATTTGTTTAAACAAATGGAAATTAACTGACAAATGTTTATAGGCATCCCACTAGACGTATAATAATGACTTCTATGAGAAAAAAAGAGAATGAAATAGGGTCAATTTTCTGAAGAATCTACGTTTTTTCATTTAAGGGTAGTTTTCAGGGCACTGTGGGGGTGGGTTGGGGGCATCAAATCCATATGTATGATAGGTCAAATTCTTCCTTGGAAAGTCTTCTACAAGTCCTATAACTTTAGTCTTTAGTTTCTTTAGTTTAACTTTAGTTTCCCAAACCCCGAACAATTATTCGAAATGTTTTTTAAAAACGGAATTTGGTGGTGCTTATGGCGCTTTTAATTTTATTAGGTTACCAAGTTTCGTCACTAACTTCACTTGGTAAGAGTTTTAGAAACCTGGTTTCAAGGTCGTATCTCCGCAATTAACTATGTGAAATTATTATTGATATTAAGTTGATTGATTGATATTTCTTGTAAATTTTCTGTTCTTGTAAATCGTTTTAAATCTAACGAAACGTTTGTATGTAGCTATTATAATAATATTTGGAACGAAACGAATTATTAAAGATGAAATATGTAGTTGGTCACACATTCTTGTGATATAGACACTAATCGGTGTTTTAATTTTCGATTAAATTGTGTTCAGTTGTAAGGTTCAGTTGTAACGATTGATAATCTAGTTATGTGCGTTTATTTTTAATACCAAAATTAGTCGTTATTCTTGTGATTTTATTACTTTTTTTTGTTATTTTTTTTTTTGAGATATGATGACTAGTGTCAGTCTGGTATACATGTGTTTTGTATTATACAGTGTGTAGAGTGATATGTATTTTTTATATAGGCTTACTTATATACATAATATATTTAGTACAAAATTAGAAATAAACGATATTCAATAAATATTTTTTGTCTTTGTTTTCCGCAAATAATTTTTAAATTTTGTCACTCCATATTGAATGGTGACACGCGGCTTAACATTTTACCATGTGACTTCAAATCTGGTCAAGCAACAAAATTCCCTGCTATGCAATACAAAATCTTGTCATTTAAAATCAAATCTTGTACCTCATGTTTGCATATCAAAATCTCCGAAATAATTAAAGTTCGCGGGAACAATTATACACCATATTAAAGACGAAAGATGTGGGTACATGATAAACAAAGAATTACTTAAAAGTATTAAAAGATGTAGGTTTATGAGAAGATTAAAAATCGGGTTTTCGAAATAGTTATTGACATAATATCTCGGTTGTGAAAACCCATTTTTCTACCTTCTCCCAAGTGTACATCTTTCAATATTTTTAAGTAATTCTTTGTTTATCATGTAGCTACATCCTTCGTCTAAGTATGGTGAAAAAATTGTAACGGTAAGCTTAATACTTTGAAAGATATGCAACTAATAACTATGTGACTTCAATTCTGGTCAAACAACAAAATCATGTCACTTAAAATTAAATCTTGTCACTCCATATTAAATCAAATACCATGTGACCTTAATCTGGACATAAATATCCATTATATGACAATTTATCGGGTGCTCGGCTGACACGATTATAGAATTGAATTATCAATTCACGTGTGCATTTTAAGCCTGAATTTTTGGTTTTAATCATTCTCTATTCTAAACAACTGAGTGAATTCCAACTAATATTGCCTTCGCATCGTTTATTAATTCTCTATAAGAATTGTTGGCTTGTGTTCATCGAAAGCAGTAGGAAGACAACAATATTAGTTGGCAACCATTCGAATTATTGAGAGATAATGTTTAAAGCCAAAAATACAGACAAAATGGACAACATTGAAAAGTCTATAATCGTGTTTATTGAAAGGTGATAATTGTTCATTATACATTAGGCCTTGCTCGATGAACACAAGCTGGAAATTCTTATAGGAAATTAACAATACTTACTCCAGAATATTAATAAATAATAAAAATTCTACAATATTGAGTAAATACGTAGGCTTACACGGCCAGAATCATTCAGAAAATAAACTGCTCCGGGTTATTCTACAATATTGGTCGACAATTAGACCAAATCTGAAACTATAGGATAAAAATTTAAAAAAAAATTCAATTCTGAAACAAATTTATAATTACAAACAATTCTCAATAAAAATTATTAATTATGCCTTAATAAGCGATAGAAAGGCAGCAAATATTCTTGCAATTCACTTAATATTAATAATAATGCTATAGCTAAGTCGTCGAGCATACAGGGGTCACAAATGTGGCTAATAACATAAAATAATGTGTACAAAATGACAACCATAGAAGCAATTTAAGTTTAACGAACAATATGGGCTGTTTTTTGGAAATGTTTTGTATGTTCATGTTTGGTATGTCTCATTTTAGAATAGTAAATAACAAATAAGAATAAGGTATCTAATTATCAATGTCATCTAAAACAAAGACGAATACGCTGCAAAATAGTTAATATCATGGTCATTCACACAACATTACCTTTTATTACAAAAGATCTTGCCCCCCTGGAACATTTTGTAACGGCGCCCATGGTCATTTAGTTCATAATATTGCCGTCAGGTGGTCAAATCTGACGTTTCGTAAAAAAATGGCGGCGACCTTCGCAAAAAGAGCGAAACCCGGTCTCATTTTCAGACAATTTCGCTATAATTTGAACCCACCAGACCCTTTGTTGTGCCTAGGATATTAATTGTGACGTATGCTAACCTAATGTCGAAAAATTGCGGCCCCACAAGCTGTTGGTGAGTTAATTTGATCGAATTTTATCTTGCTTATCAAGGCAGTGACAAAAATTTGTTATGTAGTTCCTAATTTCGCCGTTGGATGGCATTGAATAAGTACCATTGTATTACCGGCCGGTATTTGAACGCGAGTTCGGTTGTTTTCAAATCTGACGTTTCGCAAAAAAATGGCCGCGAACCTCTGCAAAAGGGTGAAACCCGATATGATTTTCAAAGAATTTAGGCATAATTCGAACCGGCTAGTGCTTCTATTGTGACCCCGATGTGAATTGTCATGAGTGCTATCGATATGTCGAAAAATTGCGGCCCCAGAAGCTGTAGGTGAGTTAGTTTTATCAAATATAATTCTTGTATATCGAGCTGGTATCCGAGGTTTGTTATGTAGTTCCTAATTTCGCCGTTAGATGTTGCATAAGCACGATTGTTTTACCGGCCGGTAATTGAACGCCACAAATCTGACGTTTCGCAAAAAATGGCCGCGATTTCCACCAAAAAAGTGAAACTCGGTATGATTTTCAAAGAATTTAACGATAATTCGAACCGGCTAGTGCTTGTATTGTGACCCAGATCTGAATTGTAATGATTGCTTTCGATTTTTCGAAAAATTGTGAAGCTAAAAGCTATGTGTGAGTTAGGTTTTCGAATATTATTCATGCAGATGCATATCGAGGTGTATGAAAAGTTTATTATGTAGTTTTACCTTTAAGGGGTGTTCGTTTTGATAAAAATCGTTAAAAAAAATAATAAGTTCGGTCTACATATTTCCGCTAGGTGCGCCACTATGCAGACAACCAAACGCGTTTAAGCCAAAACAGGGAATTACCCTAAATATTTGCGAATATTTGAGATTAAGCGGATTAAAAAAGTAGTCTCCATAAAACATTGAGATGCTTGTTCTGACAATATTTACTGTTTCTCAATAATAATGGGTCTTAATTAGACTACAATAGACACAGATTAAATCGTTCAAAATTAGAGATTTTTAAATTGGCAGCACTGTTACAAATATCACGTACCTACGTTGAACTGTGAATATTGCAACTGCCCAATCTTTAAATGATTCACACACAATTAAAAACACAATTCATTACGATGACGATAAAGTAAGATAAATTATGATTACGATATTGATTGAGTTTTCTGAATACACGCTTGGTATATAGGTAGTCCACCCATTTATTAACAAACACATAAACAGATGTTTGTATTCAGGGGAATTCCCCAAAAAACGAGAAGTTTATATATAAAGAAACGCTCGCTAATAATACAAATAACAAACAACGTACGACTTTGAACAGGTGCGCGCTTATATTAAAATATATATTCAATATAGTTTCAAAATGTTAGTGGAAGTGCTACAACTACCAAGTGCGTTAATTATTTGTGCCTGTATCCTGTTATCTACAGTAAACTTTTTACGAAAATGGAGCAATATCAGACATAAAACTTCGCTGCAAGAATATGCCTTCACAGACAGTTCTTGCACATCAAATGATCAAAAAATTATTCCTGTTAGTGTTAATTACCATTTTACAAGGGTGTGTAATTATGAATGCGGTTTTTGCTTCCACACTGCTAAAACGTCGTACATTATGAAGTTAGACGACGCAAAAAGTGGTTTAGTAATGCTGCAAAAGGCAGGTAAGTTTCGTATAGTTCCAAATAATATACTCGTTCTATAAATACTTCTTGTAGGAATGCAAAAGATCAATTTTAGTGGTGGGGAACCGTTTCTACCGAAACGAGGCATTTATGTTGGTGAACTGATCAAATTCTGCAAACAAGATCTTAAGCTTCCTTCGGTTACCATAGTAACCAATGGCAGCTTGGTTACTGAGAAATGGTTTAAACACTACGGAAAGTATTTAGACATCATGGCTGTCTCTTGTGATTCCTTTGATGAAGATACCAATAAGGTAAAATATCACACTTATACTCTATAACAACTTATACAGGGTTAGCCAAAGTTACCGGAACACCTAAATAATTCTCTAACCGTAAGAAATTTCTTAAAATTGTTCAAACAAAAGTTTTTTGGCTTTAAACAAGATATCTTTTAAATATATTTACAATATACAGGGTGCTCATTTTATTATAGAAATTTGGTAACATTTCCTTTTTTTTAAAATAGAACCTATATATTATTACATTTTTTAATTCTAAGATTAATTCTAAGAATTTTTTATGCGAATTATTTTTTTATAAAATGCATTATTTTGTGATTAGAAGCTATTAACCAAAAATAGCCAAAATTACCGGAACAACTAAATAATTTTCCAACTGAAATTTGCAAACCATTCCATTTAAATCTAATAGAACACCTGTAACGTTTTATTTTATTAGTTCTAAGATTAATTCTAAGAACATTTTATAGAAATAAGTTTTTTTGAAAATGAACTTAAAATTAAGAATATTTTCCCACATACATACACATTTATTTTAATGTGACAGTTTGAACATTAATTTAATTGTATTAAACCCAAAAAACTTATTTGAAACATTTTTTGATTTTTTTACAGTTGGACTATTCTTAAGGTGTAGGACTATTTTTGGTTAATAGCATATAAATAAAAAATAATGATTTTATAAAAATATGATTCCTATAAAAAATTCTTAGAATTAATCTTAGAATTAAAAAATTTAATAATATATTGTATAATATATTAATATATAGTGTTCTATTTATAAAAAGGATTGGTTACCGAATTTCTATAATAAAACGAGCAGTATTTCTATAATAAAACGAGCATTATATTGAAAATATATTTAGACGATAGCTTGTTTAAAGCCAAAAAATTTTCGTTTGAACAATTTTTTGATACTTCTTACGGTTGGAGAATTATTTAGATGTTCCGGTAATTTTTGCTAACCCCTGTATAATCTATAACTTCATGTACAGCAATCATAGCAGTTATTTTTTAGGTAATTGGAAGAGCGTTTGCTTCGACAAAACTACGTCAAGAGAAAAACCATATCGAAAAATTAAAAAAGATAAGCCATTGGTGTACCGAATACAATGTTTTATTTAAGATAAATACCGTCGTTAACACTTACAACTACAATGATGATATGACCCAAGAAATAACCGAGCTCAACCCAGTACGCTGGAAGGTATTCCAATGCTTGCTTCTTGAGGGTGAAAACGTTGGTGAAAATGCATTGAGAAATGCTGAGCGATTTTATATACCGACAGATAAATTTGATATTTTTATCAACAGGCATAAAAATGTTAAATGTTTGGTACCCGAATCTAACAGTAGCATGCAGAATAGTTATTTGATACTTGACGAATATGTAAGTTTTTAATTTAACTGTATTATTTTATTATTGTCAAATTTTAACATTAATTTTTTAGATGAGGTTTCTCGATTGTACTGGAGGTAGCAAAACTCCCTCAAAGTCGATACTGGATATTGGAGTTGCGAACGCCTTGAAGTTTTCTGGGTTTGACGAAGCCATGTTCAAAAAACGAGGTGGTATTTACAAGTGGTCCAAAGAAGCTGATAAAATGTCATGGTGACTTACGCAGTTTATGTTACGTTAAGTTTAAATATTTGTAATCTCATACAAATGTATTATTAATACGTATTTTTTTAATAAAATAATAATAACTTAATAATAAATTAAAACAAATTTATTCAACACACTACTTTATTCAACTCACACATACAAAATATAACAACAAACCAACTAATACACAAATTTATTTTTTCAAGTATTTCAAATACTTCTTAGAGTCGTATTCGTCTTCAATGTCATCTTCGATCTTAACCTTCTTCTTCGGCTTCCTCATTTCTAACCGTGCCTTGCGTTCAGCTTCACTCAGCGTCCACAAATTAATCGGTAATTTAATAATTTGCCTAGGCTCGTCATACCTAACCGTATATGTCGAACCATCCGTATTAACAACCAGCGTCGGGTAACTCAACAAATAATTCCTCCTATGCGGTCTTGTGATCGCCACCGATAGTGAATTTAAACATCGTACCTGTTGTGTGACGATTTTCAACAACATTCTACTATTTATACACCGTATACTGGCCATTATTAGATTTGCACGTCAAAAAATGAGGTTATGTTTGGTTATGTCATGTAGATTCGGTTCACGGCTGGCAGATGGCAGCACCAATACGAATTTGTCGAGAATTAGTGTGTGGTGTTGCCTGTAGATGGCGTATAAATCGTCTGTCAAGTGAACGAATTCTGTGCCTTGTGTGCAATATCGTAGACATAAAAATATAAAATTACGTAATCTTTATTGGAAATTAGTAAGTAAGTACTATTTGGTCATCGGTCGATTATTAATCGCATCGGTTTTCGTCTAGATAAAAGCAATTTTTTCTACCGAGTCCCGTACGGTAGAAAAAGCACTGCGAAGAAATGCAATGTGACTGATCTCAGAAATTGTTTATTTTTGGATGTAAATAGACGCAATAGCTTTAAAACGGTCTAATAAGCATAGGTGAGTTAGCAAATAACTTCGTCACACCGTATTTCTTTTGACATTGAACCTGGTGCTAACGAAAAAAATCGATTTTTCTAGATTGAGGTTAAGTTGACGCAATGCTTCGAAATGAACAGGTTCTTATATTCTAATCGGTTTTAAACCAGTGTTTCCTTGCATGACGCTTTTTTTAAAATTAGTTCGATATAATTTCTTGCCATATTTTGTATCGTATGTGTTGTACACGTTGTATGTGTTTGTTTTAATTGCGTTATTCTTTTTGTTTCAGTTGCTACTTGCATGGTAGATGTTTGTTTGGCGTAATTGAGATCGGCACGTTCCTTTGAGAGATGGCAGCTTATTTAAATCGCACCATGTCTATGATTTCGGGCGACGGACCTCACAATAGGGCCCCGATGTCGTCGATTCCGGATCACCGCCAGACGCGTAACCCTGTTGACAACTCTCCTTTGCAGATCTTCGTCCGGGCCAAGAAGAAAATTAACGATATTTTTGGTGAGATCGAGGATTATGTTAAGGATGCCGTTGAATATATGCACGGTAAGTGATTGTTGTTTGTTTTTGGCTATTTAGCGGGTGGAATTATGTGAGAAATTGTGTTTTAGAGTTGGAGAAGCAACAGAAAATTATCGAAACTCCTACTGTGAAGCAGTCGGAAGAATTTGTGAATAAAGTGCATGGAATACGAGATGTTTTGGCTAGAGATCACATGAAAGTAGCGTTTTTTGGGAGGACATCGAATGGCAAAAGTTCGGTCATAAATGCGATGTTGAGAGATAAAATTTTACCCAGTGGTATTGGCCATACTACAAACTGTTTCTTACAAGTGAGTATTTTATTTTTTTTTATTTTTTAAGTTCAAATTAAGTTCCATTTGGGCACTCCTCGCTACGCTCGTCGTGCCCAAATGGAACGATTGCGCCAATACGTCTTATAAAACGAGTGTAATGTACTATTTTTTCTACTTTGCGTCATTAATTTTATATAAATTTAGAAATTGTGGTTACTATATCGCGCTAAATTAGAATCTAGGGTATTTTGCGGGTACCACGTGGCAGCACTGTAGTAACTGTCAACTTCGTTAAGCATGAGATCGATGAGATAAAATCATGACAAAATCTAATTGTGAATAATTTTACTCTACTTTACCCTACAAGTTTGAATAAGTATTCAGCGAGGTCGCAACGATGATCATAATGGAGCTTGGGGCAACACTTTTAACCCTACTGTGATAAATACATGAAACTTAACCTAAAAAGTTAACAACTTTAAAATAGTCGTTTCATAAGTATAATAATCAGAATAGAAGTGTTTGGTGGTGACTGATTAGTTACTTCGAAGAACAAGAACTTACTAAAGAATTGTTATAACGCTTAACGTTTAATAGCGGTGTCTACCCAATTCCGCTGGGTAGCCGTTGAGGCTTATACATTTACACGCACTTATAATTGAAACCAAATTCTAATTTCGGCAAAGTAGTTTATTAGAATAAATTATACTTAGTAAAATTACATGTGATGAAGGTAATACAAATACGTTGCTCACAACCAGAACTAAGACGAAGTCGAAAGCGACGGACAAAAACGAATATGAATTGAACCGAGCATCCAAGCGTCCAAAATATTACCGAAAACTTATACGTTACATAAACTAAGAAATCCTCTACACTTTAAATGTACTATAGCTTCGTATGTGTATGCTGATAAACCATTTATTGCGCATATACAATCTCGCAGCAGTAATTAAAATCGTTCATATCTTCGATGTAGGTTTGATCTTCGCATAATACCTTATTAAAGTAAATGTGGTCCTTGAATTATATCTGAAAAGGAGATTTGATGTTTAGTTGAAAAGAATGATAACGATCACTTACCAGAGTCGTAAAACATCACCGAAAACGTCATGCTGGCGTATTTTGATGAACACAGCAAAACTAAGAAAGCCCCAATCCTTTGGCCATACTATAGCAGGCTACACCCATGTTTAAATATGTATAGAATATTGATATTTCGCAGTTTATGCGATTGCAAGCGATTAAGAAGATGCAGTGTGTGGTTATGTTGGGTTATGTATTGTACGTTTGACATATGGCATTTGATATCAATCTGTACCAATCTTAGACAAAAATGTTACTGTTTTCGGTATTACAATGTGTTAATTGTAACACCGGAAACAGTGTTACAATGTGTGCATTGTGAATGCAAAGTAGAAAAACAATTTTTTTGGAAACGACTCCTGTATTAACTATAAAGATCCAGAAAAAAAAAACAGAACGAGAAATTCTGCTTCTCTTCTCTTACATTCTGTTTAAGAATTCCAAAATTATCCATTCAAAGAAAAATATAAATTAGAAGATTGCATGTCTAGAATTTAAAATATCATTTTTACAGGTGGAAGGTTCTCCTAACGACGAAGCTTACCTTGTCTTGGAAGATAGCGATCAAAAATGCGCCGTAGAATCTGTGGGCCAGTTGGCGCATGCCTTATGTAAAGAAAAATTGAACGAGTCACAGCTAGTACGAGTCTATTGGCCGAGGAACCGCTGCCTCCTGCTCAGAGACGACGTAGTTTTTGTAGATTCACCCGGAGTTGACGTAACGCCCAATCTTGACGAGTGGATAGACAAGCATTGCTTAGATGCCGACGTCTTTGTGCTGGTTGCAAACGCTGAATCCACACTCATGGTTACCGTAAGTCGAAATCTCGCCGTAAATTATCGGGATTTTTGAAAATGTCCTTTTTTTTTTTAGGAGAAAAATTTCTTTCATAAAGTATCGACACGACTATCGAAACCGAACATATTTATTTTGAATAACCGATGGGACGCCTCTGCGAACGAACCAGAATTTTTAGATCAGGTTAGTTACTTGTTGATTTTAGGGAATTTGGGAATTAACGTGTAAGTTTGCTAAATTTTATTTTTGTACGTTTGTTTCTTGTTTTTATAAAGCAATACGATGAACAGGCTGAGGTGAGTGAGCTTACGTGTACTTATAGTTACACCTTGCAGCCATTTTCACGCCTTTTGTTGCATCACTTCTTTAAATTTTTTATCATTCACCGAAACAAAATTAGGTCTATGTCCTCGGCCCCCCACATTTGAAATTTAAAATTTTTCTTATGTCAAATATTTTGTGCTTGTTTGTGCTGTTTTCTGCCGCAAACCAAAAATTTTGTGCCCCTTTTGTGCAAATCAGCGAATTTTCGTGTATAGAAAAACGCTAATTACTCGAGTACCTTTGGAGATATCGTAATGAAACTAACACTGTTCGAACAAGCATTCTTCGGTCAATCTAAAAGTGGAAAAGTCCGATCCGAAATATGTGAATTTGTATCCGTAATTAATTAATAACTGAATAGGTGATGCAAAATATTTGCAAGAATCGATAGGAAGCACAAAACTTTTGATTTGCGGCACAAAGCGAGCAAAAAACTTTGACATAAGAAACATTTGAATTTTCGAATGTGGGGGTGGTTGAGGACATGGACCTAATAAATTATCTATTCAAATTTTTGTGTAAGCTTTATTAAACTGCTAATAACTATTTGTTATGATACGTCTCTCTTCAAACAAGAAATATTTTTGTTTTCTTAGGTTAGAAGGCAACATCAAGAACGCGCGATAGACTTCCTCGTCAAAGAGCTGAAGGTGTGCACGCAGAAGGAAGCCGAAGAACGTATTTTCTTCATATCGGCGAAAGAAACGTTGCTGGCACGCATGGCGGAGCAGGGCAACAGTTCACCTACGATGACATTAGCCGAAGGTTTTCAAAACAGGTACTTCGAGTTCCAAGATTTTGAGCGGAAATTCGAGGAGTGCATATCAAAGTCGGCCGTGAAAACGAAATTCGAACAACATTCGCAGCGTGGAAAATACATTGCCAGGTAACAAAATTATTGTTTGTAAGACAAAATTTAAGTAGTTTAGTCTAAATTTGATTTTCTTTTGCTACTTTAACACTTGTAATGGTCCAAAAGGTGTTTTTTTAAAGCTTTTTACGATGGTAACCTCAAAAGTTGACAATTATTGACTGGTTGCTGAGGTAACAAGTGAACGAAATTCAACCAAATAAGAACTGTCACTTGACTAAACGCTTTTACCATTTTATAAGTTTGATCTCGATTATAACCGCAAAAATTGACAATTGTTGGCTGGTTGCTATGGTAACAAACTGTGAACTGTCGCTTGCCTAAGGGTTTTCACAAATTTATATTTAATAAATTTTATGTGAAACTATTTTTGATTGTAAAAGCAAAATTTGAAAATTATTGACTGGTTGTTATGGTAATAAAACTAAAATAATCTTTTTTAAAACGTTTTATGATGATAACACCAAATTTGACAATTGACTGGTTGCTATGGTAACAAAACTGAAAACCATCTCTTTTTATGATGGTAAGAGCAAAACTTGGCAATTATTGACTGGTTTCTATGGCAACAAAACTAAAAACCGTTTCTTTTAAAAAAATTTGTGGTGGTAACAACAAAATTTTACAATTATTGATCGCTTGCTATGGTAACAAAACTTGCTGTGGTAACAAAACTTGCTGTGGTAACAAAACTTGCTTTGGTAACAAAACTGTCACGCGAATTAGAACTTCCACAATTTTTGCTTGCTTAAGGGTTTTCACAAATTTATATTTAATAAATTTTATTTGAAACTGTTTATGATGGTAAAAGCAAAATTTGAAAAATATTGACCGGTTGTCATGGTAACAAAACTAAAATAATCTTTTTTAAAACGTTATATGATAACACCAAATTTGACAATTGACTGGTTGCTATGGCAACAAAATTGAAAACCATCTCTTTTGATGATGGTAACAGCAAAATTTGGCAATTATTGACTGATTTCTTTGGCAACAAAACTAAAAACCGTTTCTTTTGAAATTTTTTGTGATGGTAACAACAAAATTTTACAATTATTGATCGCATGCTATGGTAACAAAACTTGCTTTGGTAACAAAACTGTCACGCAAATTAGAATGTCCACAATTTTATAATTTCGATACGTCTTACATCGATGGTAACCGCAAAAATTAATAAATTCAGGCTAGTGGTGGGTGGGTAATGGCGTATTCGTTATTTTGTAATCGTTACTTTTAATTCAACAGGTTGTTATTATAATATACAGGGTTAGCCAAAATTATCGGAACACCTAAATAATTCTCCAACCGTAAGAAATTTCCAAAAGTTGTTTTTTGGCTTTAAACAAGCTATCTTTTAAATATATTTTCAATGTACAGAGTGCTCATTTTATTATAGAAATATGGTAACATTTCCTTTTTTTTAGGTAGGACACCCTATATATTATTACATTTTTTAATTCTAAGATTAATTCTAACAATTTTTTATACGAATCATTTTTTTATAAAATGCATTATTTTTTAATTAACTATTTTACCGAGAAATAGTCAAAATTATTGAAACTCCTAAATAATTGTCCAACCGCAAACAAATTCGAAAAAAATTTTGCGTAAAAGTTTTTTGGGCTTAAACAACCTCTTGTGTAAATATAATTTTAATATACAGTGTGTTCGTTTTATTATGGAAATTTGCAAATCATTCCATTTTCTAATAGAACATTGTAAATTTTTACTTTTTTAACTCTAAGATTAATTCTAAGAACATTTTATAGAATAAGATTTTTTTAAATGCATTATTTTTGAGTTATGGGCAATTAAGCAAAACTACTGAACTCCAAATTAAGAATATTTTTCCACATATATACACATTTATTTTAATGTGACAGTTTGAACATTTAATTTAATTCTATTTAATTGTGTTATTATTTTCTCTCGATTTTTTTTTATTTTTTCTCATTTGGTTAAACTAAAAAATTAAAATTTTATAAAGAAAAAATTCCAACATAACATTCTTAGAATTAATCTTAGCATTAAAAAAATGCTAAATATACAGGGTGTTCTGTTAGAAAAAGGAAAGGTTTGCAAATTTCCATAATAAAATAAACACCCTGTATATTAAAAATATATTTGAACGAGAGGTTGTAATTGTTAACCCAAAGAACTTTTATTTGAAACATTCTTTGATTTTATTTACAGTTTGGAGAATTATTTATGCGTTGCGGTAATTTTGACTATTTTTGGTTAATTATAGAAATTTATAGAAATTATAAAAATAAATATAATAAATAGCTTATAAATAAAAAATAATGCAATCATAATATGATTCCTATAAAAAGTTCGTAGAATTAATCTTACAATTAAAAAATGTAATAATAAATTGGATGTTCTATTTAAAAAAAAAAAGGATAGGTTACCGAATTTCTATAATAAAATGAGCACTCTGTATATTAACAATATATTTAAACGATAGCTTGTTTAAAGCCAAAAAATTTTTGTTTGAACAATTTTTCGATATTTCTTACGGTCTGAGAATTATTTAGGTGTTCCGGTAATCTTGGCTGACCCTGTCTGTTAACTGCTCTGAAGCGTAACAAAATCTCCCAAACGTAACTCAAGCAAACTTAATAACAAAATAACCATCGGAAAAAAAAAATAACCTTTTCCGAAACCGAAAACCTCTGCCTGTTGCAGCGAATTACGCGAGACCCTCGACAAGATATACGCCGACGCGCAGAAGCTCCGCGAAGACAAACTCCTCCAACGGAAGGACCTGCACGACAAGGTCAACTACACGGAACAACAACTAATGGTGATCACGCACGAGATGAAACAGAAGATCCACAGCATGGTCGAGGACGTCGAACAGCGCGTTTCGAAAGCCCTCAACGAAGAAATCCGACGGCTCAGCAATCTCGTTGACGAATTCAACCTCCCCTTCCACCCCGAACCTTTAGTTTTAAACGTCTACAAGAAAGAACTCCACACGCACGTCGAAACAGGGTTAGGTTCGAATCTACGAGCGCGTCTCTCAACCGCTTTAGCGTTAAACATGGAATCAAGTCAACGAGAGATGACGGACCGCATGCAAACTTTGATACCGGATCCCAGCAAGACTACAGCGGGGGTTATAATGCCGCGAAGGCAACCGTTTGAGATTTTATATCGTTTGAACTGCGATAATTTATGCGCTGATTTTCACGAGGATTTAGAATTTAGGTTCTCCTGGGGGATAACCAGCTTAATTCAGAGGTTCGCCCAGGGGAAGTCGAGCTTTTTAGCGGTTAGGAACGATAAAAAGGAACACCCGAATAATTCGATGCCTTCGACGCCGGTGGACGCCGTTGACGGGAGGTTAATCTACGCGGGGGCGACTTCGGAGGATTGGTCGATTTTGAGTCGGATTGCCCTAGCTAGCGCCAGTTCTCAAGGTACGATGGGTGGGTTGTTAGTCGCTGGTTTTCTGATGAAAACCGTAGGTTGGAGGGTTATTATCATCTCCGGGGCTGTTTATTCGTGTCTCTATCTGTACGAGAGGTTGACCTGGACGAATAAGGCGAAAGAGAAGAATTTTAAACGGCAGTACGTGTCGCACGCGACGCGGAAGTTGAAGATGATTGTGGATCTGACGTCGGCGAATTGCAGCCACCAAGTCCAGCAGGAGTTGAGCGGGACTTTTGCGAGGTTATGTCATCTGGTGGACGAGGCTACGGGCGATATGGATAAACAATTGAAGGAGTTGGAGGTGGAGGTGACTGGGTTGGATAAAGCGGCCGGCAAGGCGAAAGTCTTGAGGAATAAGGCGAATTATTTAACGCACGAATTGGAATTGTTTGAGGATGCGTACCTCAAACCGCATCATTAGAGTAAATATTATTAAACAATCGTCGATTAGGTACCTTATTTGTGACTATCCCCCACTTATCTTATTATTATTATTATATACATTTTTATCTATTGTACAATTTATTTACATGCAATTATTTGTTATTAATAAATAAACGCGTTGTGATAAGTTTTAATCGAAAATATTTGAGCAAATTTGTTTTTTTTTTCTTCCAGTGTTACTTAGTCGATTGTACAATTAGTTAGATTGATTTATGTTACCGTTTGTTATATTTAGTCTGTTGTAGATGATTTTCATGCAATTTTAGTTTTGTTTATCTGGAGTGAATAAGCCGGTCGCTAAGTATGGTATCTGTAATGTTGTAAGTCTGCAAAGTACGGATATATAAGTTGTGTAGCTGTTCGAAATCGAACGGCGGTTGTTAGTATGTACATAATATCTTGAAGAAATAATAAATCATGTTTTTAAATGTATACTTTTTATTTGTCTTAATTTTTTCCTACCTCGTAGACAACAGCTGTTTCTACAAATAATATTGTGTTGTGTTGTGTTTTGTTACCTGTTAATTTTTGGGAAAATAAACCTTTCAGTAAGTGTTATTATTATCAAATAGTTCAGTAATTGTAGACAACATCGTAAATAATTATACCTATAGGTTTAGATGTCGAGTCACCCATAATGGCGCAAAATTTTTGTATTTTTTGATAATTTATATTGACATAATATCTCGGTTCTGAAAACCTGTATTTTACCTTGTCGTAAACCTATATCTTTTAATATTTTTAAGTAATTCTTTGGTGTATAATTTGTTCTGTTACTCTTAATACTTTTGGAGATATTGCTGCACACATTTCATGACGACTTTTTCTAATCATCTGATTAGATTATTCTAAGAATATTTAAAAATAAAAAAAAATAAAGGAATAAAGGATGGTTAGGTAAAATCACACTGTGTATTCCCTCTTTCACCAATGTGTGGCACCAAAAAATATGGCAACCCTACGCATAGTTCAAGTTAGCAACCAATCGTTTGTTTATTTTGTTTCCCTAACAACAGTTTTTACTCCTCCCATAAAAAGTTTCACTTCAATAACGGCAAAATCAATAAATATTGTTTCTTTTTTGATTTTATTCACATTACAAAATAAATACTACAAACTGTATTCAATATTTGCAGATCACTGGGTTCTAAAAAAAAACTAATAGATTTAGATGTCAAGTCACCTATCATGACGCAAACTTTTCTAATTTTTTGGTAATAGATATTGACATAATATCTCGTTCTGACAATCCATTTTTTTTAACTTTTTCCCAAACTACACTTTCAATAATTTAAGTTGAATTCTTTGTTTATCATGTCTTAATACTTTCGGAAATATTGGTTCCAACATAGGTTGGCAACATTTCATGACGAATTTTTACTTTATCATACATATAATAAAGTATGGTGTGTTATTTGACCAAGATACAAAAAAAAATGTCTGTGTGTGTGTGTACCCGTTTTTTGTGGCGACGATTCCGGAGAAACTACTAAAGGTATTGAGACGAAACTTCATATTTAGAAGTTTCATGACCAATCTTAAAGCTGAAAAGCTTTTTGTTGAAAAGGGTCCAAAAGAAGTGGACGTTTACTCTTAGCATTTTTTAACAATTTTGCAAATGAGCTTCCATTTCTGTAATTTCGTCAAAATAGTTAAAAAATAAGTAGAGGAAATTCTGACTAATTTATGTCTATGATATTTTTTGGCAAAATTAATAGTTTAGCTGCATGAGCAAATTCTGTTTGATCGAGATCGATATTTTCATTCTAATGACATTAGGTAGTGTCAAACGCTGATGTTTTGACAATACCTACTGTCAATAGTATTAAAATATATGACAAATCCTGGCTAACTAGTTTTATTTCAATGCAGACATGAAAGATCTCGACCAAATAGAATCTCAAGCAGGTAAACTATTAATTTTATATATATAGTATGATAAAGTCATGTGCCTGGCCCCATCAGATTTTTTTGCAATAGACTGAAATAATATCTCAGTTCTAAAACCCCATTTTTTACCGAGTACCTTCATTTAACTCAAATAAACAAAAAAAAGTCAGACTAGATATTACTCCTAATGTAAACATTTTGATATGATGTTCAGGACATTTTTCTAAATCTATTAGAATTATTTTCAAAGGCGGACCAATTATTTGTCTACCCTAATCTAAAATGATTAAACTAAAAACATTTTTAAACAATGATGTCAATTTGATTTTCATCGTAGAACAAATTGTACGTCGCGGAATACAGCAAATCGCTATATAGTGTTATTACGTATATGGGTTTTTGTGCTACGAGAAATAAAATGCATGCGATTAGGCAACTCCATATACACGAATGTATTATATTCGGTTGCCTACACAAACCATAACCACATCAAAAATAAACGATGTTAATCACTAATTACCACTATTTAGCTTATCTAAGGAAATACGCGAATGTAATAATAACAATTTTTATCGCTTGCTCATTTCTCCGATAACAAATCGCATAATTTAATCGCGCAAAACTACGAATACCGCCGTTTGTACGATCAGTTCCCATTCATGTGATAATTTGCGAGTACATATAAAATACCAGCGGTTTAAAATAAGTTTTCGTCCAGCCAGTGTTCTACCGCATTCGGTGGAAATATCGACCAAAACGTGATCAAAAGCGACGCAAAAGACCTAAAAACGTTTCGCTCTTGCGAAATACAACGAAATACCGGGTCTACGCAACACATCGTACACGATGCGTAGTATAAAAACCGGCCGTTCTAATTTAAATGTCAGTTTTGTCCGTCGGTCTGTGTGGTGCGTTGCTGTTGCTAAGAGTTCGCAGAGTTAACAATTGAGCGACTCTGCAAAAGCGAACTAAAAATGTGATATAGTTTTAAGTAGACCAATAAGTTTTAACTTTTATAATCGTAAGTACTCCCTAACATAAATATTCGTTTAAAAATCCTTAATTTCATTTAAAATTTTAGGTTATAGTCCTCAATAATATAACACCATGGCAACAATACTCTACAACTTTGGCAACATAAAAGATATCTTTACGAAACTAACCTTAATCTTCTTCCAACCGACCGATAAGAGTGCGAATCGACAGGAGTGGATCTACCGCGGCGAAGGTAATGCGAATTTGGTGATTTCCTTGCCGAACAAGAGGCAGATATTGAGGATACAGAAAACGTGCAAGTCGAAGCCGTTCTTCATGTGGCTAGTCGATTTGGTGTCCGATTATTTGACGGTCGATACCGGCTGCGATTCCACGCAGGAGTGCGAAGATCTCAAGTTTTATCGGGCGGTTATGATGCCCCTACTTGGCGGTTTCGTTTGCGAAGCCATGCAGATACAAATCTCAAGGAAACAGACGAATGATCTCAACAGGGCGCTGACACAATGCAGACCTAGTAAGTGTTTTTTTATTTTTTTAAATTGCCCATAAGTTTATGTAAGGGATTTTTTAAATCTAACCTATTCAGTCTGTTGTTGACACAGATTGAAATGATTGTGCGTTTTTAAGACACTTGTTTGTGTGAATTATGTTCTTTTGCCGTAAGCGTTTACCTTAAACAGCGTTGCTATTGACTACAGTCAAAAATAAATCTAATATTGCTATACGTTTGGAAAAGATAATTGATTTATTTTTTTGTTGATAGCAAACTTTGAGTCGTTATATCTGAACAATAAATACCAGGATGACCTGGACAAATATTTTAAAAGATTGCTCATTGAGTATAGTTTTTAAAATGATTGCTGTTTTAATACAGAAAAAATATTGCTATTGTACTTCAAATGAGGTTGTTTTGAAATAATTTCAGTACTTCACTAGAATGAAAACACTTATCTAAAAAAAACAAATAAAAATTAAAGAACGTGTTCAAATTGGCTGCGACCAAAACAAATGCAATAACCTAATTAATTATAGTACGATTTCCTGCACAGGCTGCTATGTCATCTTTTTTTTTTAATCGTTAGGTTATCGCTCTATTTTCTTTGCTAATAATTTTGGTTATAATCAGACAGCGGAATTTAATCTACCTGCAATTGTCCATATGTACGAGCAGTGTTATTTATTTATGTATTGTTAAAACAACGGTTAGTTTTTATTGTTAATTTCTTTAGTTTATACATAGATAATGTATCGATGCATCAAATTTACATAAAAAAATGCATGGGAAAAAGACATTTCTTTGTATTTTTCGAATAATTCTTCGGGGTTTGGGAAAACTTAAGATTAAAGTTATAGGACTTGTAGAGGACTTTCCAATGAAGAATTTGAGCTACTATACATATGGCTTTGACGCCCCCAACCCACCCCCACAGTGCCCTGAAAACTACGCTTAAATGAAAAATGTACATTCTTCAGAAAATTTACCGTTCTAATCACTTCATTCTCTTTTTCTCATAGAAATCATTACTATAAGTCTAGTTGAATGTTTATAAACATTTGTCAGGTAATTTCCATTTGTTTAAACAAACTCAATTTGTTTAAATAATTCACTTTTCTCGAAACTCCGTCGGACATCTGTTTTCTGAGTTCGAAATGGCAGTTTATTATCTTAGAGGGACATTATTCATTAACTAATTCTTCCTATTGTTTAAACTATCAATGATTATTAATTTTCAAATGTTCTAGTTATGGTAGAAGTAAGGTTTTTTTTGTGAAACTAACATGAATTTCATGTTCGAGGTATCTTGCCTATGTTATTAGCTAATAAACCCATATTTGTTTAAACAAATTCCATTTGTTTAAACAATTTTTTTGCAATTCTCCTAATATTAATTTTTTTAGATGGGTCTGGTCAACTGTTATTGTCAAGTGACATTATTTATATTTTGGGATAATTTCCATTGTTTAAATAATAAAATATTATTCAAATGCATAATGGTGATATACAGGTGGTATGTAAATTTAAAAATAAATTATAAATTACAGCCACAACAGGATTTGAACCAGGGACCTGGGACCTGGTTCAAATCATTATTAAGTAAAATATTATTCGTTTTCAATATCATTTATTCGAAAAAATTAAATTTATTTAAAATCCTTTTTTCGGGAAATTGGAGAGTTATATTTCCTTTAAAAATATTAAATTTTCTACCATAATTAGAAAAAAGTTGAAAATGAATAATAATTTATTGTTTAAACAATAGGAGGATTTTTTTAAATTAATAATATCACTCTAAGATAATAAACTGCCATTTCGAACTCAGAAAACAGAATTCAGACGGATTTTCGTGAAAAACGAATTATTTAAACACCTAAAAATGTGTTTAAACAAATGGAAAGTAACTGACAAATGTTTATAGGCACCCCACTAGACTTATAATAATGACTTCTTGGAGAAAAGAAGAGAATGAAATAATTAGAAGGGTCAATTTTCTGAAGAATCTACATTTTTTCATTTAGGGGTAGTTTTCAGTGCACTGTGGGGGTGGGTTGGGGGCATCAAATCCATATGTATGATAGGTCAAATTCTTCCTTGGAAGGTCCTCTACAACTCCAATAACGTTAGTCTTAAGTTTTCCCAAACCCCGAACAATTATTCGAAAAATACCAAAAATTGTCTTTTTCCCATGCATTTTCTTATGTAAATTTGAGGCCTTGACAGGCACTATTAAGAATTAAAACTTCGAATAAAAAATACGTGTCATGCCGTATTTTGCAATTGACCGCAAACAAAATTTCCAATGTATTACACGCCATATTTGTATTGATAGTAGGATTCTCGGAACAAAAAGCGCGGGGAAATACACAGGAAATGTGTCACGGCCTACTTCCACAATAGCGGTTTGAGCAATTTCTAAAAATTCGTAAAATTAACACGTCATCACAACCAATTCATAAAAAAACATTTGTTCCTCCGATAAAAACTATTACGAACTAATTGTAATAAATAACAATAAATAAGGCAAAAGTTAAGATTAGTAATCAATGACATTGATGACAGTGATGAATGAGTGGTTATTAATAAATACCTACACCAAAAAAAGGTCCTCATACAAAATTATGGGGACTAAATTTGATATTACGTCACTACTGTTACTATCTATACACCGCATATTTGCAATACACAATGTACATACGTAATTAAATCCAGAGGAGAATTGCTCATTATATTTGCTTATTACACTAATTTATTATACATACGAATGACCTCCATTACTGTGCAAATCATGCGTCTAGCCTTTTTTTCCCCGTACAGAATACCGTCTGATATAAAAATAGAATTAAAACATGAGCCTAGCACGGCTCTCAAATTTCGTATAATACACATACGCGGACAATTCTATTTTTAACCGTAGACGTTAATAATTACACCAAATTAAAAAGTCATTCTGGTTTACAGTAATAAATAGTCGTTCAGTACAAACACATAATTGCACAACTTTGTAGCATTTAAATGACATAAATATGTGTTTCATTAGCCTCACACATAACGATTTGCAAATAAAATTAACTTCCCTGTTTATGTGACTATATATAGAAATATAACGGAAATGCGCGTTGTTTACTGTTTTAATCATTTCGCATGATATAAAAACATGTCTGGTGTATAAATTACAAGTCTGTATTGTACAGGATTGTCCAAAACTCAACGTGATACCGTGGAGGGGTAATAGGCTTATGGTTTAAGTAGTAACATATTAAAAACATTGAAAAATTGTTCCTGTCAGATATTAATCCTTCATTCCTTCACTCGCTTAATCGCAAAAATTAAATACCACACTGTAGCAGACAAAATTTACCATCGAAAAGATTCGGGAACGTACACTGATAAAACTGAAACGGTAATTTTACCGTGTGGATCGGCGGTCATTTTTAACCTCTGTGTATCGAAGGGAAAATACCATGTGGTTTGTAATTTTACTTTGAGCTAACAAATTTACTTCTCATATGAAATGAGGTTTCCGATGTGTACTGTTTTCTATATACTTTTGTAAGTAAAATTACTGACGTTCAGTAAATTTACCGTAAACACGGAATTGCAATTAATTGTTGTACAGTAAACTTTCAGCAACTTTAATATTAGATTTCTCCAAGCAACTGAAAACCAGTTAACAATCAGTACTTTTGTGATGGACCACATATGTTGCTATGATAACTCCATTATAAATACCAATGAAACATTATCCGGTTTCTCACAAAAGAACTGTTTGCAAACTGGTTTTGCGACTGCTCGGACAAGCCTGTATTCTCAACTGTAAAATCACTAGTAAAATCCTATTAATGTGGAGATCATAAATAAGAACAAAAAATAATAGTATGAAGTTTTATTATAATTTTAACAATAAATAACATGTGAAACATATTTATAATATATATATATATATATATATATATATATATATATATATATATATATATATATATCTACATATTTTTTATAAATATTTCATATTTTTAAGGTTAAATAAATAGAAGTTCTTGACAAAAATGTAATCATAAGTAAATTAAATAAAATAGGAACCCATGGACTATACTTATCTACATATCGTATACTAAAATAAATCGATCTGCTTCACAGAGAGAAATATATCTTTTAAATATAAATTAAATATTATTTCAACAATATTAAGCTGAAATACCTATGGTAAACTTACGTCACACACTTACTTAGACTGCATACAAACATTTACTTATTTATTTTCATAATAAGTTTGATCACCTTTCAGTGGATTTGGTTTTATCCTTATTCGTTTTTGAACCCTGATTTGGAATAATGTTTAAAAGCTAAACCGTCTCCAGAGTAAGAGAACCTGGGGATAATCCAACCACAGCATATAATATAGGTCCAAAAAGTGTCACCTGAAATCAAAATAAGAAGTACATGAGTCATATATCATATACAGGATATAACAATGTCAGCAGCTGCTTTCCTTTGACGTACAGAGTGTGTGTAAAGTTATTAATGAGTGTTTATAGACAAGTATTTTTTATATTAGTGATTGAAATGATATGTGTTATACATGTTAGTAATAAATTTGATTGTAAGACCGCATGTACGAGAAAGAACAATAAGCGAAATCTTACCTATGGACACCACACAACTCCTTAAATTTGTAGAATGTCAGTATCATAAACACTTGTATCCTAAAAAGAACATCCAATTAGTGAAAGTGGAATTATACATATCAAGACTGCAAACTTTTACCTGCACTTTGTAGTATATATTTGCAAAGTCTTCCATAATATACAAAGAGATGAATGTACCAATATTATATCTTTTAATACTAAAGAACCATATGGAGCAAATATTCCACACCACGCCGATAAAGGATAAGTCACAGAGGCACTAACATTGTTAAATTAGTTGTATATAACAATCGCACTCAATAAAACTCTAACTTAGCTGCTGTAAACACAACCAAACGGATGGCGAACGGAACTCGAACTGTATATTCCATTATTGCGCAAGAGCGATATAAAATATCTCGGTAGCATTTTACCATCTAGAAAGGAAAATTGCACGAGCAGAAGGCAAATTTACATATCAGACAGTAGTTTTAATGTATAGATATGTAATTTTATTCCGTTGAAGTAATTGTTATTATGAAATTTACAAACTTGTTAGCAAATTTACATACAGTTTGTACAATTAATAAATGTAACTGCATTTTCAATGATATTTAGTATTTTTGCTTAAAATTATGGTAAAATTGCCGACAAGTAGGGTAGGTTTACTGAAAAAAATGTAAATTTCATTTGTAAATTCGTACTCATTTTTATCAGTGTATACGAGAAAATGAACGGTTAATTTTGTATAATAGGGTATTTGACTATTATTGGAAAACCATCTAAGTGTGTTTATTCCTTCACTCTACATTGTAAATGCATTATTTTTCGTAATTATTTCCTCAATATTTCATAAAAATCACCGTTAAAATTGAATCACAAAAAGTCCCGCCAAAACGATACTTTCTGTCGTGTGGCGTCACCCGTTAGTAGATGTCAAATCGGCCCATATGGTCTGTCAGCATCGGCATCGTCGCCGTTTGGTAATTGTGTTGTACGATGTGTTGTTTTCACAATTTCTACATAAAAATGGGTTATACTCTCCTATAACGCGAGTTCGTACAACGCGAATTCCTACAACGCGCTCAAGATTTTGCGACAACAAATTCATATAACGCGGCTCTCGTACACCGCGCGATGTGCGCGTATTGTTGTCCGGCCGATTTGTGCTAACTGCGCGTGAGCCATAAGCATGCCGCTGTTATTTTGAACTGTCACCACCGCGCTTAGAAAATACATAACCAAATTGTTTCGTAACGGCGCGGCACGATGGGTGATGGAGACAAACAAAAGGTACAAAGAGAATGTATTCTTATTAAATTAACAAATCCATGTACCATACTGCATAAGATAGAACGAAAACAATGCAATATAAGCTGTCTGTAGAAGCACTAAATGTATACACGATTTTGCGATAAGAATGAATTAGTTTCTTCGAGTTTGTTTTACGTGTATTCACTAATTCATACTGACTATTCTAAATGCTGCTCATCAACATAACAGGTAGGAAATTTAATTCCATTTATAATGTGTTTTTGGGTTATGACATCTATTTACTTATTTCAATTTTGCATTGTTTTTGGCGTTAAAACGCTACAGGCGGACGGCGCATGCGTCAAAATTCGCGATCGTCAAGTTCCTATAACGCGCTTTCGTACAACGCGTAACATTAAACCGCGTTGTAGGAGAGTCTACTGTAAATGGTGTATAAATCCACAATGCAGAACTACGTCAAGAAAAACTCCAGATAAACTATTTGTAGCTGTTCCGCTAGATTTGAAACTGCGAAGAAAGTGGTTGGCTCCTAGAAACCCAAATGAAATAATAATGAAATAATCTTTTGCGTATATCAAAAATCCAAAATGACTGGACTATGAAGTCTGACGTATATATGTAGCTGTCATGGCAGAATTTTTGTTTAATTTGCGTTCCGTAAAATATTCTAAACAAAAAACGACCACCTGTGTCCGAGACTATAAAGTTTTCTTTGGAATTTCTAAGTGGAATATAGAGTAGTTTGCAAACCAGTTTGTTTTGTGAAGAGTTTTAGAAAAGATCAGGTGTGGTATCTTATAAAATTGATAAAATAAGATTGTTTTTAAGATATGTGAACAGATATTAAAAACTTTAAACCTTTAAAACTCGAAAGTTTTGATATTGAAATTGAATAAGTGTCTGGATTGTCTTTTCCCTAAATTCAAATATTAGAATGTAAGTACCTTGCAGGTACCGGGTGTTACCAAAACTATGAGACACACTGAAGAGTAATGTCCCTTTATGTTCAAAGCTGTGCAAAAATGTTATTTGATACAAGTATTTGGAATAATTAGTAGTCTTTAAATACAAACTTGTAATCACCTCCGTTGTATATACCGCGTGTTGCGAAAAGACGAAATTGACATAGGACTAAAGTAATTCATCTTCAAAGCTATGCAAAAATATTCTTTGAAAAAGTATTTCGAAATATTAGAAGCCATAAAATATGAAATTATAGTCACCTTCGACGTTTCATATACCAGGTGTATATATTTCTAAATATGTACAGTTTTTAAATAACATTTTTGCATAGCTTTCCTCTTAAGAGTTTGTCATAGTTTTGGTAACACCCGGTACATGCAAGCAGATAATTACATTCTAATATTTGCAATTTAAGTTTGTCGAAAGGTCTCTACATTTTGCACATAAAAAAAATATATGTCCTAGCCTATTTTACTACATATTAGTAAAGTTTAATATTTCGGTTATTCCATCTTATTCGATTGACGCTGCTAGACAAGAGAGGTTAAAACATTTTCGTGCACTTTAAATCATTTCTATTATCGCAGATTACCACTAAATGATTCGAAGAAAATGAGTTTTTAATGTAGAACGATTACTATTAACCGCAATATAAATTGCGGTTTTTATTATCTACAGGCATTTTAAACATCTTTGTAATAGACTATTTACTCGTGTTATTATGTCAAAATTCCTCTTAAAAAATACGTACCTAGTGATCTTTGACGTTGATTGTTATCTTTTTAATCAATATTTGCGCTTACCGGCGCCTACTTGCTTGGCAGGTTACGTCACCTATATATCTACGCACCCTATCAATATACATAATTTGTTTTGCAAGTTCATTCAGGGATTTTTTTAAGGCAGAACATCAATTATTAAACAACAGAATTGCAAGACGCACGTGTATAGTTATAATGGTACACTGTGTAACTAGAATTAAATTGTAGATAATGGTATGTTTGTTGTATGTACAACGTGGGTTTATTGTCTCATAGAATGTGCTCTGTTCGCTAAATAGCAGCAAAAGAACACGCGAAAATCGCACAGAATTTTAAATGCGGTATTTATATATCTTATACATATCTTTTATTGACCGGTTTGAGAATGTGTTTTACCGTTCATAATCGTTTTAATATGGTTTATCGTTCGTTATTGTTCATATCGGTTTATGTGCACAGATGGTACACATTTTAGACATTTTAGTCACCAAATAAACATTCTACGGTAAACAGAAGTCGATTTTTATTTTTAATTTCCGGTACAACGCCTTCTAAACATATTTTAAATAAGACGAGTGTTCGTCTTAATTATAACTCCATTAACAAGTATGAATATCGTATTATACACCATATCGCATTATATCATCTTATGCACATATTTGAATGAACTCGATAAACTGCTTTCAGATAAGGAATGCGACGTTCATTCATGATTATTTAACATCAGGCTATATTATTTTTCGAAGAATAACTACTACTACTACTGCTATTACTACTCGTTTTGGTATAGAATGAATCTAGCACTCGTATTTCTTTAAAAATAAGAAACAGTTGGTGAGCTGTCTTTGGTTCAAGTTCAAGTCTATAACCTTCAAGTTAAAATGGTATGACCTCAATCCGTTTTGCAACATACGGTTATAATTTCTACAACGGTTAATACAGGCTTAGCCAAAATTACCGGAACATCTAAATAATAGGGTATTTGACTGTATTAAAAATATGGCTTGTATTAAAGTCATCCTAATAGATTACATTCTAAGTAAACTATTTGTTATTAATTAAAAAAAAATGCTTTATTTCTATTAAAAACCAAAATTAAAATTGAATTTTATTCACGTCCTATCACGTGATTGAAAACGCTTTGTAATTGGCTCAGTCTCCAGTGACGTCATTCGTTAGTACGCTTAGAGCGCGTTCGGTTTGTCAGGGTAGGGTACGGGGAGAGCAATGCTCAGATAACCTGGGTCGGCTGTCTCTCTCTTATATGCAGAAAAACGCCGTATGACGTTTGTCCGCCTATTATGCAGCGCGTCACTCTCACCGTACAATACCGGGTTATCCGAACGCGCTCTTATGCTTCTCCCGTTTGAATTTAATAGCACTAATGTGCCATGTAAGCATAACTTTGTAGGTTAGGATAGCCCTAACCTTAAGCTGTTAGATCAGATAATACCTGGTTCGAAAATACGATAGATAACTTTACTGACTAGAATGTCAGTTTTACTTATGTCGAAGTAATCTTCACAACAAAAAACACTTGTATTGGCCGCTATTTATTTTATTTGGATTTCTACGAGCCAACCAGTTTCTTCGCAAGTTCAAATCTTGCGGAACAGCTACAAATAGTTTATCCGGAGTTTTTCTTGACGTATTTCTGCATTGTGGATTTATACACCGTTTATAACCCATTTTTATGTAGAAATTGTGAAAACAACACATCATACAACACAATTACCAAACGGCGACGATGCCGATGCTGACAGACCATATGGTCCGATTTGACGTCTACTATCGGGTGACGTCACACAACAGAAAGTATCGTTTTGGCGGGACTTTTTGTGATACAATTTTTAACGCTGATTTTTATGAAATATTGAGGAAATAATTACGAAAAATAATGCATTTAGAATGTAGAGTGAAGGAATAAACACACTAAGATGGTTTTCCAATAATAGTCAAATACCCTATTCTCCAATCGTAAGAAATTTACATAAATTGTTCAAAATTTTTTTTTGCTTTAGACAAGCTATCTTTTAAATATATTATCAATATACAGGCTGCTCATTTTAATCTTCCACTGTCCCAGGTACGTTTCCATTTACCGTTACGATTGACGTAGTGCGCGCTGCACGAAATTTATATCATTCATATATGTATTTCATAGTGCGGGGTCACATGTAGTAAGTATATTATTATGTTCTTAGATATCTAGGACATACTCTTATAATACAGCACTATATAGGTAACCTGTATTTGTAGATTTGTTACAAGTCAAATCAAATTCATTCAACGTTCTTACTCATTAAGTTAGTGACAAAAATCTTATCTATTTAACCTTAATGTAATGATAAGTATCATGAATTGTTTATTCTTCTTGGCTACTAGTGGACACTTGAATAACATCCGGAACAGCAGATTATGTAAGAGATAAATAAATAAGTAATCAATCCACAATTAGAATGTATTTATAATAATAGTCTGCAAGAAAACTGTAACCTACAAAAAAATGTTGCATTGCAAAACCGAATGAGTTCATACCATTTAAATCTGAAGGTTACAGTCTTGAACTTGATCTTAAAGAAAGTTAACCTTCGGTTTTATAAATAAGCATATGAGTGGTAGATTTA
This sequence comes from Aphodius sticticus, assembly GCA_963966075.1. Classification (NCBI taxonomy): domain Eukaryota; kingdom Metazoa; phylum Arthropoda; class Insecta; order Coleoptera; family Scarabaeidae; genus Aphodius; species Aphodius sticticus. The sequence goes on from OZ014509.1 coordinate 77,769,881, forward strand.
TTCTAACCCAAAACGAGTAACAGTATTTATGTGTGTTACAGTAGTAGTGTAGTAGTTATACTTCAAAAAATAAAATAACCTGATGTTAAATAATCATGAATGAACGTCGCATTCCTTATCCGAAAGCAGTTTATCGAGTTCATTCAAATATGTGCATAAGATGATATAATGCGATATGCTGTATAATACGATATTCATACTTATTAATGGAGTTATAATTAAGACGAACACTCGTCTTATTTAAAATATTTTTAGAAGGAGTTGTACCGGAAATTAAAAGAAAAATCGACTTCTGTTTACCGTAGAATGTTTATTTGGTGACTAAAATGTCTAAAGGTGCTCCCACACGCAGTGCCAATAGGGGCCATCATTGGCCATCGGAGTGCTTCGCGTATCGGGACCCAACTGTGCCAATGCACATCGCCAATATATCGACCTTGTCCGCTTTATTTCATTCTGTTTTAGCATTGTACGTACTACCGATGAAAAGTTTAGTTATCTATCTATGTTTTATCATATATACTGCATTATTTATGTTTGTACGTACTTTAAGGACAATGATGATTTATTCTTTGCCCAAATGCTTGATTGCCCAAATATAGTAACATGAAAACTTTTTTTAATATTTTGTAAATTTATTCACAATAATTATGGTTCTTATAAGCATTATATTAACCTTACAGTTACAATAAATTAACAAGCAATAAATTAATTCTGAAGACAATATTGAAGTCGTTATAATGGGTGACCCACGGCATAGGTACGTTTGTTTATTTTTTGTGTTTTTGACGCCGAAGGAATGAACGTTGTGTTAATAGACAGAAAATGCCAATTTATGGGATGGTCTTGAGGTTAGTATGACTTCCGGGTTTTCCAGAAATGACGTCATCATTAAAATTTTAAAAATGAATTCGCACACAGGAGTCGTACGGTATTTAGGTTCTGGGATTGCGGTCAACCTTATTCGCTAGGGTGGGGTGGGAAAGGTGAGGGAGGGGGTTGGAGGGAAGCGGGATATGAATCTACACACGATGGGGAGTCATACGGTATGGGGGTACAAGGACTGCGGTCAACCCTCTTCCCTACAATCTTGACTACAATCAAACAAAGTTGCATTTATATAATTAACAACAATTAACTATTTATTAATTAACAATTTATAGATTAGTTTTAAGCGGCAAATTTAAATAATATGATGTATTTAATGTATTCAACAAAGTTTAAAAACTATACTGGATGCTTTTCCTTATTTTGATTATCAGAAAAATATCAAAAAGTATATCTGTTACTAAAAATATTGGGTTGATAATAAATATACCTACATAATATACATACACGGAGTTTTAATATCTATAATTAAAACTCCGTGTATGTAAGGGTTCTCAATTTTTCTTTGTATCTTATTATAAATAATTTCAGTTTTATTATATAAATTATATTTTAAATCAAAATTATGAATTCATCGATTTTACTGAAATGAAATATTTATATAAAGAAACGACGCAAATTAACAGGGTCCTGCATAAAAATATAGACCACTCAGTGTATCAGATCTTATCCCATCTTATTCCGCATTTGTTGCTTGAAACATAAAGAAAATAAAAAGGGAGATTTTTTTAATGTCACGTGACAAATATAAAAAACTAAATAATTTTGTTTCCTGTATTGCTGTATATTTGTATTCCTTAATGTATTTAATATTTTCGAACGTACTGTATAAATAATGACTGAAAAACATGTTTAATATTTAACAACCTTATTAAACAGTGTCCTCTTTCGAGGGTTACTGTTTTTAATTCTAAGCAACAATGCACTGCTTAAAATAATGGGAGCTGCGGCAACAGCAATGATATCGTCTTCACTGTTCATTTTTAATTCTCTACGGGACGCTACGAGCCTTCTAAGATACACAGAAATACCTTGCGCCCAATACCAACGTTGGCCAATGTTGGCGAAGTGAATGCGCACACTACGCGCAGCGCGTCACATCACCAACGTTGGCGAGACGTTGGCACTGCGTGTAGGAGCTCCTTAAAACGTGTACCATCTGTGCACATAAACCGATATGAACAATAACGAACGATAAACCATATTAAAACGATTATGAACAGTAAAACACATTCTCAAACCGGTCAATAAAAGATATGTATAAGGTATATAAATACCTCATTTAAAATTCTGTGCGATTTTTACGTATTCTTTTGCTGCTATTTAACGAACAGAGCACATTGTATGAGACAATAAACCCACGTTGTACAACAAACATACCATTATCTACAATTTAATTCAAGTTACACAGTGTACTATTATAACTATACACGTGTGTCGCAATTCTGTTGTTTAATAATTGATGTTCTGCCTTATAAAAATCCCTGAATGAACTTGCAAAACAAATTATGTATGTTGATAGGGTGTGTAGACATATAGGTGATGTAACCTGCCAAGCAAGTAGGCGCCTGTAAGCGCAAATATTGATTAGAAAGATAACAATCACCGTCAAAGATCACTAGGTACGTATTTTTTAAGAGGAATTTTGACATAATAACACGAGTAAATAGTCTATTACAAAGATGTTTAAAATACCTTTAGATAATAAAAACTGCGATTTGCACTGCGGTTGATAGTAATCGTTCCTAATTAAAAACTCATTTTCTTAGAATCAGTCAGTGGTAATCTGTAATAATAGAAATGATTTCAAGTGCACTAAAAAAAATTTGAACCGTTTTTATCTAGCAGTGTTACTAGAACGTTATCTATCTGATAATCGAATAAAATCGATTGGTGTGTTGATCGTACACAGATGGAAAAGATTACTTGTTTTAAAGAAATATATGACCCCGTATGAGAGAATCGCCCTAATAGGGTATTTGACTGTATTAAAAATAGGACTTGTATTATAGTCATCTTAATAGATTACAGTTTAAGAAAACTGTTTGTTATTACTTTTCAAAAAAAATATACTTTTTTCCTATTAAAAACCAAAATTAAAATTGAATTTTATTCACGTCATATCACGTGATTGAAAACGCTCTGTAATTGGCTCAGTCTCCAGTGACGTCATTCGTTAGTACGCTTAGAGCGCGTTCGGTTTGTCAGGGTAGGGTATGGGGAGAGCAATGCTCAGATAACCTGGGTCGGGTGTCTCTCTTTTATATGCAGATAAACGCCGTATAACGTTAGTCCGCCTATTATGCAGCGCGTCACTCTTACCGTACCCTACCCGATTATCCGAACGCGCTCTTATGCTTCTCCCGTTTGAATTTAATAGCACTAAAGTGCCATGTAAGCACAACTTTGTAGGTTAGGTTAGCCCTAACCTTAAGCTGTCAGATCAGATAATACCTGGTTCGAAAATACGATATTATTATTCTTGTCAGTTTTGCTTATGTCGAAGTAATCGTCACAACAAAAAACACTTGTATTGGCCACTATTTATTTCATTTAGATTTCTACGAGCCAACCACTTTCTTCGCAGTGTCAAATCTTGCGGAACAGCTACAAATTTATCCGGAGTTTTTATTGACGTATTTCTGCATTGTTGATTTATACACCATTTATAACCCATTTTTATGTAGAAATTGTGAAAACAACACATCATACAACACAATTACCAAAAGGCGACGATGCCGATGCTGACAGACCATATGTGCCGATTTGACGTCTACTATCGTGTGACGTCACACAACAAATTACGAAAAATAATGCTTTCACAATGTAGGGTGGAGGAATAAACACACTAAGATGGTTTTGAAATAATAGTCATATACCCTATTGCCATCTCTCCTTCCGATAATATTGACTCCTGTGTTTGAAGGCGCATAACTCAACTACTGAAGAGAAAAAAATACAGTGTGTCATACTCCTGAATTATTTCTACATAAGTTGTATGACTGTCAACCTTTTTTGCCTCTCGGTGTAAACATGAGCGTGAGAGAAATGAGAAAAGGTCCCCGATTTTTGCACTTTTAAATTAACGGTTGTCTTTCCATTTTTTCCTCGTAAACCGTAGAAAAAGAATTGCATAATAATTTTTAAGTAATTTTTAAAGCCATTTAATATGAATGATATAAATTTCGTGCAGCGCGCACTACGCCAAACGTAACGGTAAATGGAAACGTAGCTGGAACAGTGGAAGATTATTTACTATTAGTACGATACGACCAGAACAATTTAATTTCGGAATTTTGAATAGTAGTGCGAGTTAAATATAGATAATGTTGGCTTAGATTTTATCCCGGTTGTAATTTTTCTATGAAAACACCATAAATGGTCCACTCGATACCTAATTGCAGCATGCATGTATAGATTGATAATCACTCACCATATGAAACCATTTTCTACCGGTTAATTGAACGGGAAGGGATCTGCGATTCTCTCTCGGATGTTTGAGTGTCGACCACGAAACATATAACAATATAGAAATACCCTTTTAAACAGCTTTAACGATACATATGTAGGTTAACTTACCCGGGGACCGCCGCGCCGGTCCCCAGGCTGCTGGGATCGTCGCCTTATTCTAGCATGATCATCGGCAGCTTCCTCGTGTCATCTATCTCGTGGTATAATCGTTGGCTAGCTTGTAGTCTTGTAGATCCTAGGTGTGGGTACTCCACGCTGACATCATCCATATTAATACCACTAGGCAGGGAGCTATATTGACAATTCCTATGTCAATATCACTAGCCAGGGAACTGTATTAAAAGTATCCATATTAATACCACTAGGCAGGGAGCTATATTGACAATTCCTATGTCAATATCACTAGCCAGAGAACTGTATTAAAAGTATCCATATTAATACCACTAGGCAGGGAGCTATATTGACAATTCCTATGTCAATATCACTAGCCAGGGAACTGTATTAAAAGTATCCATATTAATACCACTAGGCAGGGAGCTATATTGACAATTCCTATGTCAATATTACTAGCCAGGGAACTGTATTAAAAGTATCCATATTAATACCGCTAGGCAGGGCGCTATATTGACAATTCCTATGTCAATATCACTAGCCAGGGAACTGTATTAAAAGTATCCATATTAATACCACTAGGCAGGGAGCTATATTGACAATTCCTATGTCAATATCACTAGCCAGGGAACTGTATTAAAAGTATCCATGTTAATACCACTAGGCAGGGCGCTATATTGACAATTCCTATGTCAATATCACTAGCCAGGGAGGTGTATTAAGACTATCCATATCAATACCACTAGGCAGGGAGCTATATCGACAATTCCTATGTCAATATCACTAGCCAGGGAGCTGTATTAAGACTATATTAACAATAATCACGGTAATTCAACACACCCCCCCCCCCCGCGCCCTCGATTCGACTGTCTCTCCAGTCTCCGTTTTTTCTCGGTCTCACCCTTGATCAGCATTATCAATTGGTGGGAGTGTGTGTTTATGTAAATATACAACCACAGGGCGCTGTTTTACACTGAGCCCGTCTTACTCTAGGGAACTATTTACAACAATAATGAATGTAGATGTATAATTAATTATACCTAACAATATTTTACAAACACGGATGCAAACGGATTCACTGATCGCGTCAAAACTTCGCATCTCGTTCGACTGCCTCGCACCAAAACCCACAAGCGAGGGAAGCCGAACTGCGCAAATTCAAGGGATGTATCGCAGTAAATAAGGATTATTTGCATGCTAACTGCGTTGTCTTGCTAACATTCGTTCTTGATATATCGGCTTCCATCAAAATCTCGTTCGCAACCTTTATTACGTAAAAACTGAAGAAAACAAAAACGCCAATCTATAGAAGAGACTCTAGATGGCAAACTAAAAATAAATTTCAACTAAATAAATCTCGTTCATTTAAAATATACAAATTGTAAATTTGAGTCAATGCATATTAATTTGAATTAGCCAAAATTTTCTATCTGTGTATAACAGACATAATAACATAACATCCAGTAGTTATAAATCGCCCCCTGTATCGTGTAGTTTCCTATACACCGCTGACGTGGCAGATTATGGTGCTCTATGACCAGGTCTAAAGTCCTTTTCCAGAAACTGGTCGTCATTTTCCACGCATTTCTATTTGTGTATCGTAATCAGTTGCACCAGACAAGAAATGGAGCGTTGCTTTAACATGATAAAAGATATCCGGTAACACAATGGACGGTATTAGTGTTAGCGGAGGTAGTTTCATATTTCTGGTGCCAAAGCCTTTACTTTCAACAAACACGTCTAGACCGAATGGTATAATATCGGGGGGCCGTCTTGTATGTTATCGTGTTACCTACGTGTATGCATGACCCGCAAGACAATGCTGCCATTTATAGGTACCGCTTCGTGGCGGTTTAACGAACTATCAACAGTGTTGAAGATCATATAAGACGTGCGCTATCACTGCAACACGTGGACAAACTTTGATGATAACACCTGCCTTTGTTTACTGACGTGTGTAAAGGTTAATGTCTGGTTTGATTACGTCACAATTCAAGCAGATAAAGTACAACTCACAAAGAAAAATGTATCAGAAATATGAGGGGCTGCGAATTTTGTTAAAAATAAACATATACAGTGCTTCCCAAAAGTAACGGATAAATTCAATAAAACCTTAAATAAAAATATTTCAGAAAAATGCTCTGACACGTCGATTTTTATTTTTGAATTACTATCCTGGCATACACTTTTCAGCCCCCCACCCCTTCGCCCCTAAGGGGTGGCAACCCCAACTTTAAAAATTTAAATAGCAAAGTACCCCTTGCGATACCTCAATTGATAGATTTTTTTATTCTGAATACAACGAAAAAAAGATTATCAAAATCAGTTGATAAATAACCGCGATATTTACCAAAATGTATTCAAAGAAGAACGTCAATATTCGAGTAAGCGCTGTTGAAGCGGGCATAGCAATATCGTTCAAACAATTGCAACTTGTTTTTACTTATGTCAAACACAATTCAGATTTTTCGTCATTGAAGAAATAGTAGCAAAATGAGATTTACAGAAACCGAAAGAATCGAAGTTTTAATGATTGGGTTTGGAGATAGAAGCCGGACGCATGACGAAGTACGCGTTTTGTTCAATGAAACGCACCCGGACCGTCCGCCAATATCGGAATCTACAGTAAGTCGAATCGAAAACAAATTTTGCGATCTCGGTCATGTACGGGACGTCCATTGGCCTTAATTGAAAACCAACAATTGGACGCTATTTTAATGGTGCAAAAAAATCATTCAACCCTTGCGGAGGTCGCTTCACAAGTTAGTGCGTCAAAAAGTACAGTGACCAGATTATTTCGAAAACACAAATTTCACCCGTATGAAGTGCACAAAAATTGTCTGATGATGACTTTGATCGACGAGTGCAGTTTTGTGAGACAATGATGGAACTCTCTAATGAAAATCCTTGCTTAATTAGAAACATCGTTTTTTTTCTGATGAGGCATTTTGTCTGAATGGCACCGCCAATAAACAAAATTGCCGTTACTGGGGTCGTCAAAATCCGCATTGGAGGATGGAAGCGAACACACAATATCCTCAAAACCTTAATGTGTGGGCTGGTGTGGTGGGTTCTAGAATTATTGGACCATATTTTTCGACGGAACACTGAATGGTGAACGTTATCTGAACTTACTACGAAACGAACTACTACCTACTTTAGCGGTATTGTTTCCCAACGCAGAAGATCCTGATAGACACAAGGACAGAATTTGGTTACAGCAAGACGGTGCGCCTCCACATTATGCGCGACAAGTTCGAGAATACCTCGATCAAGTATTTCCTAATCCAAATATTTTCAAATTTCCTAATGGATTAGTAGATGAAGGCACATTGAATGGCCAGCAAGATCGCCAGATTTAACCCCACTAGATTATTTTCTTTGGGGCTATTTAAAAAGTGAAGTTTATTTTAATAGACCTGTAAATATTGAGGCGTTAAAGGAAAGAATTCCTGCAGTAATGCACTTAATGACTCTAGGAATGTTCGAAAACTCAAAATAAAATGTTAGAAAATGTTCAACAAGCGTTTGGGGATAGATTAGGGCATTGTCTCGTCGTTAACGCGCAACACTTTGAACAATTAATTAAGGATTAGTTAATTAAATTTTGTTATTCCTCAATTTCGTGCATAAATAAAGTTTGATAAATATCGCCGTTATTTATCAACCGATTTCGATAATTTTCTTTCCTTTGTATTCAGATTAAAAAAGTCTATCAACATCATAAAAATTGACAAATATACAGGCTGTTCCTAAATATCATGTAAATACGAAAAGGGGTAATTCTTTGACTTATTTAATGACTAAAAATTCATATAAACATAGGTCCGCAACGCTTCGTTGCCGATCTACAGGGTGTTGAAATTTCAAGATTTTTTAGTTTTTTCTTCATAGCTCTTGTATCCTAGTTTTAATTTTTAACAGTTGGTGGCGAATAAAATGTCAAAATAAATACAAACAAAAGGTTATCTAAATCAAGCCAAGGTATAAGAGACCAATTATTTAAAAAATTTTAATTTCATCTAGCGAAACAGAAAAACTTTTATTTTTTTTCTCGATAACGGTGGTAAATACGAAAAAACTACAAAAGAATAAAATGCTTTAGAACAAACCAAAAAATGCATTTTGTATTTTAGAATCCACCAGCGGCGCACCGAAAAAAAGTTCATGGGGAAAAGAGGGGGCATGACCCCTGAAAAAATATCTCCCTGTGGATTCTTAAAACCATTTGGTATGCCCAATGATGTAAGTCCTACAGCGTAACCCATATTCCAAATTAGAGCTAAATATCTCAAAAAACTACAAGAGCTATAAAGAAAAAACTAAAGCAATCTTGAAATTTCAACACCCTGTAGATCGGCAACGAAGCGTTTGCGGACCTATGTTTATATGAATTTTTAGTCATTAAAGAACCCAAAGAATCCCTTTTCGTATTTACATGATATTTAGGAATATCCTGTATAAATACAAGCAAATAAAGTATAATTTTCCAAATAAATTATTTAATAGACATGCTGTTTATAAAATTTTTATGATGTGTATTACTTGAAATGAAACGAAAACGATTAAAAATATTTTAATTGTAGAGACAATTTTGTGTAGCTTTTTTGTTTAACAAAAAGGTTATAGTTTGCAAGCTCATAAATGAGTATCATCTATATAGTTCATAGAAAAGCATCAACTTAGGATACACTCTGTATATTGTGTACGTTTTTCTTGGAAAGAAATATCATTGAGTTTATGTGGACAGGTAAAAACAACATGCTGTTTTCGCCCTTTAGAAATTCAAAAATCTTACTAATAATTACAAATCTATTGTCAATCTTCGTATACGACCTACTGCACACAAAGCGAAATTAAAAAATGGAAAAGTTAAACAGCGTACGAAAATGTTCATCGAGTGCAAATAAATGAAACCAATATTTGTCGCCTAGGCACCTGCTATATCCACTTCAACTGGATATTGCAAATACCAAGTATTTATCGTAAAAAAACCCGTCCGCACAGCCGACCGTCGAATATATAAATCTAGTTTTGAGGTGGACTCGATACGAATAGAATAGAACTGGTTTTTCTTTTCACAAATAATCGTATACTTGGCAAATTTTTGATATTTGTCAAGTATACGAATGTGTAGCCCCGGCTTTATGCTAATATCGCCAAGGAGATGACAGCCGTCAGTGTCAAACTGGGGCACAGCGGGACAAATTGATAGTAACGAATTACGGTACATTTCTAAGCTTTATATAACAAAATTATCAGATTAATTTTACCTACCGTCATACTACTCAATAATTGACAATCATGTGTGATATGAGAGACAAGATTGCTCGCGTATCGGAAGAATTGGAAGGCCTGCAGGACGAGAAGAATTGCGTCGAGCAGAATATCGAGAAAACGTTGTCGGAGATCTCAAATATATCGAACGAGATCGAGAAGGCTGAACGCGACGTGCAAAAAGCGGCCAAGAAGAAGTTGGCCAGAGAGTGCCAGGAGCGTTTAAAATCGGAGATTAGCAGACTGAAGAGGGAACAGAAGCGAGCCGAGAAGCTGCTGAACACGTACGATAAGCAGCTGAGAGAGGCCTGCAAACAGTACAAGCAATGTGGGCAGTGCGAACCGCCCATATAGGAAGACGTTATGTTAATTGTTTGGAATCGATGTCATTGTCATCTTGTAAATTCGAGACGATAAAATTGTAAATATATCGGTTTCGATCTGAGTTGTTGCGTTTTTGGGTTTTATAGATTTCGTATTGGCTTTTGTACAGTCTATTTTATGTACATAACTCTTGGGAACAGGTTTGTTTGAAATATGAAAATGAAATTGCGGTTTAGGTAGGATTATTTGCCTCTAGAAAGCTCCTCATTTACTGCGATACATATCCCTTGAATTTAATAGCATGCCGACTATTTGTTAATTTTTAAGACCGAAATAAACATGAACAATATTTTGCGCAGTTCGGCTTCCCTCGCTTGTGGGTTTTGGTGCGAGGCAGTCGAACGAGATGCGAAGCTACCAAATAGCGAACACATTCTTAACGTTGATTTCCAGTAACATACGACATCATTAAATGTGCTAATTTAAAATAATTTTTATATTTAAATATCATGCATTTATGCTGTTTTGTAACTGGTTGTTGGGAATTTTCTAGTTTTCGTTAAAAAGGATTAACTACGAAATAACAAATAGAGTCATAAATACTGCATCTCAGACACATGTTACCACCCCATTTTTACCAGATTTTTGCATCAAATGCTCGAATTCGTATTCAAACGAGTCTGTGCCTGCAATCTGTAGTTTGCACAAGATAACGCTGTCACGCGGAAGACATGCGACGCGGAAAGCCAACAAGCAAGGAACAGCGTTCTGTAATTATCGCTTTTCGTCAGGAACGATTGTCAGTTCGTGAAAATGCAAGAAATAAGTCAACGATAAGTGAGTCAACGATAAGTGACACTCTTCACCAATATGAAGAAACATGGAATTTGGATGACGTGTTCGGTCGGGACTATCACGAATAATTTCCCAAGCGGATGAAGAACGATTAAAATTAATTTTTAAGCAAAACAGAAAATAGACCGCACCTAAAATCACCTCTGAACTCAATCGCGGTCGTGAAAGACCAATCGACGTCTCCAAGCGGAAAATCTGCATGGACGCGTTGCCGTACGAAAACCATTGCTTCGTCGGGGAAATCGTCAGAAACGACTTTAGTGGGCACGAACACATCGAAGTTGGACAAATGAAGAGTGGAAACAGTAGTGTCTAACGCTTTTCCCGACCAAGCAATGGTTAGCGTACGGCAACGTGTCCATGCAGATTTTCCACTAGGAGACGTCGTTTCCCTGTGCTTACGAAAATTGGTCTTCCACGATCGCGATTGACTTCAGAGGTGATTTTAGGTGCGGTTAATTTTCTGTTATGCTTAAAAATTAATTTTAATCGTTCTTCATCCGCTTGGGAAATTATTCGTGATAGTCCCGGCCGTACACGTCATCCAAATTCCATGTTTCTTCATATTGGTGAAGAGTGTCACTTATCGTTGACTCACTTATCGTTGACTTATTTCTTGCATTTTCGCGAACCGACAATCGTTCCTGATGAAAAGCTATAATTACAGAACGCTGTTCCTTGCTTGTTGGCTTTCCGCGTCGCATGATGTCTTCCGCGTGACAGAGTTATCTTGTGCAAACTACAGATTGCAGGCACAGACTCGTTTGAATACGAATTCGAGCATTTGATGCAAAAATCTGGTAAAAATGGGGTCGAAACATGTGTTTGAGATGCAGTATTTATGACTCTATTTGTTATTTCGTATTTAATCCTTTTTAATGGAAACTAGAAAATTCCCAACAACCAGTTAAAAAACAGCATAAATGTTGCATAATAATTAAATATAAAAATTATTTTAAATTAGCACATTTAATGATGTCTTATGTTACTGGAAATCAACGTTAAGAATGTGTTCGCTATTTGGTAGAAATAGAGATGCCTATTGCTACGCTATCAGTGCTTTTATCATTATATCCTATATGTTTACTATGTGTCCGAACTTCCATGAGCGGCAGTGTACATAGTTTAGATTTGGTTAGTAAAAAGTGGTATCAAACTTTACTGATATATCCCCTTCCACCAAAATCTAGTTCACTAGTTTTATTACATTAAAACTGAAGAAAAAGAAGAACGACTATCTACAGAATGGACTCTAAATACAAACAGTACAAAAATTGATTTTTTTTTAAGTTGTTAAGGAGAAAAGAACATTGTAAAGACGAGCGTTAATTTAAATATGCAAAAATGATTTCGAAAGATGTGAAAAATAAATAAACTTGACAAACTTTAAGCTTTGAAAATAATCTTAAAAGTTGGCGGTTTTAGATAGATATGTTTTTCAGAAGAAAAATGTGTTTTCAATAAATATCTCTCTTTTTAGGTAACAATAAGTTCACCAAAAAACATTATAAATAAAAAGGTGGTAAACTTGATAGTATTGAAAATTAATATGCCTGTAGAACTGGTAAATTTTTGCTAGTTTTTCAAAAAGTGACTGTTGATCTTTTAAAGACATCCTCAAACAAAAATAACTCCTGAATTCTAGATAAATATTTAGTCTTTAATTTACTCAAATAACCATTTGTTTTAAGTATTTTTAAAAGTAGTTGATGCACATAAATTCACTACCCATTTTTTATTTCAGGTTACAGAAAACATAAGAAGTTAAAATTTGGAACCGCAACCTTCTTCACGGACTTTGCATTTCTGCCACAACGGATGGACTCCTTCAGGCTACACGGGGCCACATACGCCATAGAAATCAAGCCAAAACAAGGCTGGTTGCCGAAAAAATCACGTCAATCCAAATGCAAATTCTGCCAGAATCAGTATTTAAAAGTACGTCTTCTTTTTAAAAGGTTATATCTAGTCTGAAGCAAAAAACAAGGTTTTGTGTGAATTTATTGTGACAAATCGGCCTTTATTTGTCTATAAAAATCGTAATTCTTTATCAAACTCAACAATTGTGAGTACTAATATAGATCTATGACGGGTGGGCAAAAGAGGATACCTTTTTAATAGCGACTTATACTCGTTTGCCCATGCATCATACAGATAATCTATCTAAGAAGGTACAGCCAAAATTTCAAATCAATCGGATAAAAATTACTCGCGTTCTACTGTTAGCTGTTTTTAAAAACTTAGTTTCGATAAAACTACCCACAACGGTTGCAACACGCGTTTGCAGTTCTATGCCAACGGCTAAAATGGCTACACAGACAACATATGTTCAATATTTGCTTCAATCTACTAACTAACGACATCTATGCATCATTTAGAAAATATATAGTGTAAACTAAAACTATAAATGAAGAGTTGAAGTAAACATTATTCTGAGATTTTTTGAAAATAGTGTGCAGCAAGATGAATGATTTATAGAAAGCCATCCCTAATTTTTTTTGCATATTTAAACAGATTGTATATCACATGTTGGTGTTGTTTTTTGCCGAGGTCTTGTATCGCAAGAACAAATCTAAAGCAAATAGAAAAATTCGTGGAAGGTGCTAAGTGCCATAATATTTATTCATACATATTTTAAGCTAAGTTGATATTTTTTATACTAGAAAGTAAATCTTAATAAAAATAAGTTGCTTGACCGAGTATACTTCATACAGAGTGTCCGTTGTTCGAAAAAATACATGGGGACCTCGTTTACTGAAAGCCATGCAAAATTTGATAGTTCTGCTCAATTTTATAGTCATTAATTTTCTTTAAAAATGCGTTTATTTGTTACTTTGCAAATGTACTGAAAAACTATTATTTTTTGTGCAATCTTTCTAATCTAAAGATGTTTATATAAACTTAACATTGAAAATGACTTAGTAACTTACTTCAGAAAAACTAAGGACCAGAAATTAAAATCCACTCAACCCTTTATTTTGAATTATTATTTTAGAAAAACAAAAACAAGCTATAATATTTTTTTCACAAACTACTCAAGGTATCACACAGTATTGATACTAACAATATCATACATTTTCTTTTTATTAAAAATCAAAACAAAATGTAATTTTAAAATAAAAAACAGATATAACATGAACTTTTTTGTAATAATAAAATTACCAGACACGCAAATAAATCGCTAGCCATAAAAAATTAAAAAGAAATTCAAACAAAACTTTTTTTGGCGTTAAACAAGCTACCGTTTAAGTATATTGTATTATGGAAATTTGGTAACTTTTCCTTTTTTCAAATAGACCCTGTATATTTTTAATTTTTTAATTCTAAGATTAATTCTAAGAATAGTTTATAGGAATCATTTTTTTTTATAAAATCCATCATTTTTTAGTTAAAAGTATACAAAATTTATACCGGGTGGTCTTTTTAACTTGAGACTCCTCAATATCTCGAGAAATATACATGGTACGACAAAAGTGTCTTAAATAAACTTGTAGGACACAAAGGGGGAAATAAGATGGCGATATCAGTTTCATTGCAGATGGCGCTGCAATCGGTGAAAATGAGGTTAACATCTTTTTTTTAAATGGGAATATCCAACCTTTTTTTTTATAAAATTATGATTTTACGCTAAATTAGAACAATCTCTTGTCTGAACATTTTTTCGTACGATGCATCAAAAGTTATTGACGATGGAAATTTGTGGCGTCTGCGGTAGTTACGACCGCTGCCACTGCATGGGATGTGCTTGCCGTCTGGTAGCCAAAGCGACGACTGAGTAGACACTCATGGTACAACGTAGGAAGGTATGTGCATAACGGGGACATGTTTTGGTATCTCGCGCGGTGCCCCGTCATGCGCATAGGGTTTGTTTACGCACGAAAAAAAAATGCATCGTATGAAAAAGAAATTCAGACAAAAGATTCTTCTTATTTAGCAGAAAATCATAATTTGATAAAAAATTTGGGTATTCCCATTTAAAAAAATGAAGTTAGCTCATTTTCAACTGATATCATCGTCTCATTTCCCCCTTTGAGTCCTACAAGTTTATTTAAGACACTTTTGTCGTACCATGCATATTTCTCGAGTTATTTAGAAGTCTCAAGTTAAAAAGACCACCAAAAATAAAAATTACCGGAACAGCTAAATAATTCCCCAACCGTAAATAGTTTCAAAAAATGCTTCAATTATGGAATTATGGAAGTTTGCAAACCTTTTCTTTTTCTAATAGAACTATATTTATTTATTTTTTTAATTCTATGAGTTTTTTGTAGGAATCATTTTTTTATAAAATGCATAATATTTTAATTATAAGCAACTACTGGCACTGACTAAAGGCACTTAGCGCGCTATTTACGCAAAATACGCCGAAAGTTAACTCATGCGAGATCGAGCGATCAAGTTTGATCAAGGCATTTCACGACATATTTTTACGTAGCCCGTTATTTACATTAAAGCCAGTGATATCCAGGCCACTTTAATGTAATAAAAACAATTTTTCAATGGCACTTAGTTCATTATTTACTTCAACTGTTCAAATGTAAATCTAATTTTTATTGTTTCAGTTAGCACAAGGCCAAATAAAGAAAATAAGCGGCTACTGCCCGTTAGACTTATTCTCCGGTGATAAAAATAGAATGATCAAAGCAATCAAGTCGCTCATCTACAATCCTCAGAATAACTTCAAGATATTCAGAAACGGCGTACTGGTTTACGGAGACCACACGTCTATCGATGTCTTTTACGATCTCCTCAAGGAATGGATGCACTGCCAGGATAGTTTATCGACGTATAGGTAAGCGCAGCTTGCTTATCGACGGAAATAGAGGTTACGTTTTATTTAATTTTTAGGTTACTCGAAGAGTTTAGCGAATTAGTTTACGATTCGTTGCTGAAGCCCATCGATAATAAACGTACCGATCACAATTGCAAAGAAGTTTTAAGTGTCAATTGTGATTCTAACTCGGAAACAAATTCTTGCGTTTATCCCGAAGAAAACTTACCCGAAGGGTGCATATTGGAAAGGATATTAGCCGTGCAGAAGTTTGATCAACTAGGGCTCGATTTTTATAAGAGAATGGCGGAGGATAGGGGACTAGATAAAACAAGTGACTACGTATCGGAGCTACTAGACGAGATTGAGAAACGAAACTGTGCCAAATGTGTTTTAAATAATTCGATAAATAATTGTATGAGAGAACGTGTGGATGCCTCGGATAGTTTACTGGATTTTGTGCCATATTTAGTAGCGTCGGTGGCCAATGACTGCTCTTTCATGCTGACTTTTCGGAAAATAAAAGAAAGGTACGTTCGATATTCTGAAAATTTCGAAAACAATTAAGGTGGTAAACGTCCCAAATTCAGACAATATCCTAAGTTCTGACATATTTCTGTTTAGTTGGTTACCTCAGTGGTTCCCAAACTTTTCGTAGGCGCGGCGCCCTTTTTCAATTAAAATACTTCCATGGCCGCCTACTCTAAGTAAAAGGATGGCTATTCGAACGATATAACAATACAAAAACTCGTGTTTCTTTATTATTTTTTTAACTTCATTAATATTAAATTTAATTAGTATTTATCTATAATTAATGTGATGGATGAGCCTTCTAAGCACTGCACATTTTCTCAAATTGTGGAGATAAACTGAACACTAGGGTGGTTCAAAAATGCATTGCAAAAATTTTTGTGATGATAGAAAGCAACGATCTTTGGTATTTATCGAATAATTGTTCGGGGTTTGGGAAAACTTAAGACTAAAGTTATAGGACTTGTAGAGGACTTTCCAAGGAAGAATTTGACCTATCATACATATGGCTTTGACGCCCCCAACCCACCCCCACAGTGCCCTGAAAACTACGCTTAAATGAAAAATGTACATTCTTCAGAAAATTTACCGTTCTAATCACTTCATTCTCTTTTTTCTCATAGAAATCATTACTATAAATCTAGTTGAATGTTTATAAACATTTGTCAGGTAATTTCCATTTGTTTAAACAAATTTTTAGGTGTTTAGTCCTTCGTAAAAAAATTGCAAAATCAGCCAATTTTATGTCATATTCAGAAATAGATTTGTCAAAAACGAACAGAACTATCAAAAATCTACCACGCAAAATTATATATCTTCTATTTTTAATTTGGTGTATTTCTTTTACGATTGTGTGAACTAATTGCTGAGAAAAAGCCTCAGAACTTTTGCGTGTTTTGCAAGTAAAACGTAGGGGGTATGGATTCCCCTTAACAATATAACAAAAATTTCTGAATTTGGAGCGTTTACTTTATTTTTGATAAAGAAACAAAATTGTAATAATTTTTTTTCAGTAGTGTGACGACCGTGGATGATCGGCATGTTATATCCACAAAGAATGGTGCGTTTGCGATCAACGTGGGCGTGTTCGATCTCTTCCCTAAGCCAGTATCGACAATTGAGAAGCACTGCAATAGGAGAACGAAAATGTCGTTGCTATCTCAATCTCAACGTTAGTACAATTTTTTTTATTTTTACGGCTCCGTAAATTAATTTATTAAACTAATTATTCTTCTGATAGCATGTGCAGAACATTAAATTGTGATTTTATATATATCGTTTTCATCATACTTTATAATATTGTAATAATTGTTTCATGTTATTTATTATGAATAGTATTATGTCGCTATGTACTACATTTTATCATGACACTGCGCCTCTGTTTTTCGTGTTTTTTAACTTATTAATTCGTGTAAAATGTTTTTACCATTTTTTTTTTATATGATTGTATTAAAACGATTTTTTCCATTTTTATTCCTGTGGGTTTATTTTTCGTCTATTCTATATAAAGTGATGTTTATTTTTTTCGTAGTCTTCTACGTGTTTTCCTTCTATGTTTCGGTACATCCATTCGGTTGCCCCCCATGCGTTGAGGCCGTTGACGTTGAATGAACACAAACGCTCGTAAATTTTTGCCTCCCAATCTTTGCTTATGTAAAAATGCGGGTTATCCTTGACGTGTACTTTTATGACGTAGTTTTGGTGACCTATAACGATTATTTAGGTTAATTTTATAGATTTCGTTAAGGATTATCGTTAAAGTTAACCTGCGGTAACCGAAAATCCATAATCGACGGGTGGTTCGCCATTTTCTCCATGTTGGTGCAGTATTAAGTCGCAATTTTCAATTGGGTACATCTTGTTGTCACTTGCGGAATATACAAAACCCATCGTGATACTAAAATAGCAGCAATATATTTTGTAAAAATGTTTTAAGTATACATGGTGAGTACCGGCGGTCGATAGTCATCAGATCGTTTGAGAAAGGAAAAAATGTTTTATACGAGAGTTGTTTGACTCATTAGTTTCTACAGCGTAAAGTTATTTTCATTTATACAGGGTGTTGCATTTAGGCGTGACGGAAAGTCAGTACATTTTTTTAAATGGAACGCCCTGTATATCATACCATGTTATAAATACTAAGGAAGTTGTCTTTCCAACTGTGCAAGTTGTATCTGTGTAAACTAAATAGTTTCTGAGATATTCAATTGTTTGTAAAAAAATTTACTATTGCAGGCCTTTGTTAAATACTACGTTAATACTACATTTTTGCAGATATTGTCCTAAAAAATTTGTCACATAATAACTAAACCCATAGCTAGATGCTGATTTCATGAAAAATTAGATGCGCTATACAGATCGTAGCATACACTAGTTTTTAAACAATTTTAAATGGCTTTTTCTTGATATTTTTAAATAGAACAACCTGTATATTATTTGCTAATTTAAATGTCCCTGAAGTTCTTTGTAATTTATATTCAATATATCGTATATCTATTTTTACTAGTTTTATAGATACTTAGAATTTAAAGAATAGTATGCTTAAGGTGACCAGAATTTTGTTGTAAACGACAAATTTAACACAAATTATAGTTTTTTATACAGATTTTTTCACATTATCACATATTCCTTTAAATTTTTTTACTTTTGATCAAAACATACTTGTTTAAACAAAATATATGTACTTCACTGCATACGTACTCGATATTATTTGTATTATTAGTGATTAATTGTTTTGCTATACGCATTTAAAATAAATATATATTTTAGAGTTTGGTACAAGAAAAAGTGTACTTCGTTATCGTTTCTGATTGGAATTGAAGTTGTAAATATTACCTGTTTCTTTTAACATAGATTTTTCAAATATTTGCCTTTTGCACGAAATAAATAGGTTTTCATCAACCAATAAATAATATTAAGAAGAGTAAGAAAGATTAATTACATTCTTATGGTTAATAAAACAAATCTTGTGGTCAAAGAAGATACCAAACAAATGTTCTACAACAAAATATTCCAAATTTAGGAATACGTTTTTGCGAGAAACTTAAAAGCCTATATTAAAGGAACGCCCATTTTGTTAAACTTTGATGGTTAAGTAGCTTTTGTAATCTTTGACGACTTTCATAATTTTTTATTCATATTTTACATCCGATTACACCAAGTATACTATAAGGATAATTTTGATCTGATCGATATTCTCAACATTTTGTTTTTGGTTCATTCCCATATCTGTATTTTTTTAGAAGATACATAATTTTAAGTAAACCGTTGCAATTTAAAATGCTGTTCAACCTTGCAGCTAATGTTACTTGATTAAAAGTGTTTTTACTATTGTTTTTAGTACCAACAACGAATTAATTTAAAGATAATGACCAGAAATTTACAGATAAACAGATGGATAAAAAACTAAATTATACTAAGCGAAACTCAACGTGTATGTGATACTTTAATAATGTGTGATGAAATAACAGCACTTGTTGAAATAACAGCTAGTCGACATGGAATCTAAATGATACGTTTCAAAGTTCGGTTTTGATCCTTGCAGCATATTCAGCCTGCCAGATTTCCCAGTGTTTCTGGTCCAAACACAATGCAATATTTTACTTACAAATGTGAATCTCCTACAAAAATTCAGATATTGGGATGAATTACAAAATAAGATGTTGAAAAATGATATGGTTTTTGTAACTGAGCACTTGAGAACATGCGAGAGAACTACTTCGTTAGTTACCCCACAGGATGTCTCAAACTTAGTCGAAAAACACCATTTTTTTAATAAGCTGGAACATTATTTTCTTAATCTTTCAAAAGTAGGTAAGTTTACTTTACATGTTTTGAAAAAATAGTGGAAATTGTTCAAAGGATACAAAAGTCATTGATTCCAGCAAGGTTGGTTATCTATATCAATTCAATTTTGTCAAAAAAATACAAACATCCATAAATTCCTTATGCACATAACAATTAATATTATTCATAAACGTACAAATATATCAAATTCCACCTTTAGACAGAATGGGTAATTCATAATTTTTTGTAAAAAACACTAATTTGGAAAATAATGAAAATCTAAATCTAAAGTGCCTATCAGTTCGCGTTGCATATTTGGTTTTTGTATGTGAGCACATAAAAGAAAATCTGATTTTCAACACTCAGAAGTCGACAAATTTTCTCGATGGTTAACCTAAAAGTACAGGGTTTAGGGTTACTTTAGCAGTAATTTGAAATTTTTAAATCGCGTGGTTGGTTACCATACGATAGACGGCAAAATATACTTCATATAAAATTGTTAATATATTATTGATAACGGTAATACTTTGTATAAGGATCAAATGGTTTATTAATTATCGACCGCTGGGATACTAATAACTCACCCTGTATAATAAACGTACTCACCATGAAAACGAAATAGGGGTTGAGATTATCCCAACCATTATTCTATCTCCGTTCTTCACCGTGATAAAATGTAGAGCGTATCGATGGAAGTTCCTCCATTCTCTTTTATGCCCAACGCTGTGATCTCTTAAGACATCCAAGTTAAAGTTGTAGCAAGTACCATCGACGCTAACATGTACCTTCATGTCCCCAAATTGCTCGTAATGCGTTTGATGTACTCTAAAATCATCACAATATACCTTCCACAAAACTTTTAGTAATCCATTATTACGTGTTCACTATTTTAAAATAATCCCTACTCCACGGTTCAACAGCCATTGCTTTTGCTGTCATTAACGGATCCATATCACTGTCTGCGTTATATATCGGTAAATTCGAAGTCCAAATACCGTTAATTTTTACGTCGACTGATTTTGAACGATCGTCGGCTTTTTTCATTTTACCCTCGTAGGAAATTCGCCATTTTTTCATGGGTTCCAATACTTTTATTTCTATGCCTTCGGCTTTGTACTCTTGCGTTTCTTCAATTTGATATAAAGCCGTGCTCGGCAATTTTGGACTTTCAAGAACACCTAATTTGGAATCGTTTATTTTGAGGTATATAAATCCGTCGATCAGCTTGTTTTTTCTTCGCGCTGTGCCTACTATTAAATGGTCGCCGTTTGAGTTTGCCCCGTTAAAAAAAACAGCGTCAATTGCCTGGAAATTTTATGATTTAGATCGTTTATGTTTATGTGTGTCTTTTTTCTTACGGAGTTATGGCTAGATAATTTTTGTGGTTTCTCCAATAGTTGGTACTTGTCTTCGTTTCCAAGTTGTCTAAGTCGCTCACTTTTAAAGTAATTCTTTAACTAAACCAATTTGTTATTACTTAATTATTTTCAATCATATAAATTGAGACTTACCAATCTCAATCTTATAACGATGTACATAAAAACTACTTTTAGCCAATATGCTTTCGTCGGCCTTTGGTACACGTTGAAAATTGGGCCCCTACCTTCTTCCGTGAATATCTTAACCACCACAATAGTTATTGCGGACAATATTAACACCAAAACTGCTGCTATCGTAAACATCTTGTAAATTTGTGAATTGTGAGTGTATTGACCGACTGTGAAGTACCTGCAGGTACGACGTTCAGGTGCCTCGACAATCTCAAGTGCATTTATCATCAAACAAATCAACAGATAAGGTTTGTAGATCGTATTATATAATTTATCAATAAATACACTGATTGCAAAGTAGGTATATATTTTTTGTATTTAAGTGCAGGCTAAAGATTCGTCCTGACACATTTTATACGACGCAAATCCGTCATTTAATAAATCCAGTTAAAATTTGAATTCAAAGTTCGCGCCAAGAAGCGCACAGAGGTTACGCGACCAGCCGACGGATGGCGCTATTGTAGTTTCATGTGCTCGGTCGGTAATGCCGACCGCGCTTAGCCGGTAATTTTCGGCGTATATTCGCATTTCACAATGTTTGTTTTTTTTGCATTTTTCCACAGTTTCCGTACGTTTTTCCTGCGTCTTGTACTTGAAATCAGCGTATATCAACGCTTTACGACATCGCTATCGTCATGGTAAGTTAATTCTTGATTTGTATGTTGATTTCTTGTTATGGAATGTTGGAAAGTGTTTGTTGATATTGTATTTATACTTATGCAGATGTCAAGAAAGAGACCGCGTTGCGTGTCTAATTGCTATAAACGCGATTCGTCAAGGGTTTGTCTAGCTGTCAAAGATACGATGTCACCTTGTTGGAAGAGTTGTCGAGAAGAATCACAAATCCTGATAGCGCTGAGAATTCGGAGAACCAGCGTGAGGTATTTCGAATGAAACGCTTTTAGTGCTGGATATTGAAATGTAAGGTAAGTTAGCTGATTATTGAGTATTATGTTACAATAAACGCGCAGTCATAATGTGGGTGACTCCTTATAACATAACCTCAACTAATTCTTAACAAACCAAAACAGAATATTTATTTATTATTGGCACCAAAAGTACAAAACTGTTTTCATTAACTCCTTTCAAAGAAGTTTAAATAAGTAAGTAAGATTATTTGGTTTTAAAAGTGCCATCCTATAACGCAAGACATTGTTTTCCTTATGCTGTCTGTAAAATTGGTTCCATCTTCCGACTCTCTCCAGCGTTCAAATAGTACATTTCCGGGCATGAGTTCATTCAAATATTTGTCGACTATGGTCTGTAAAGCATGTATACTGATTTGCTATACAGCTTATACATATATCAAACAATTATTATTAATTAGTTGACTTAATATTGTTGCCTTTCAAGTGTTTACGTATGATAGTAATAATAACAATTTTGTATTTCTTTGTCGATGATTGTTAGCACAGAATTTTCAAATTTGTCAACTTTTTCTCTATATTTGATAATAATATTGTCGCCTTTTTATTGTTTACCAATTTGTTATTAAGACTTTTTATCGGATGCTTGATTGACACGATTATAGAATTGAACAAATCAATTGTGTTCATTGTATACCTGTATTTTTGGTTTTGAATATTTTCTACTTACTACAACTGAGTGACTTCCAACTAATATTGCCTTAGCACATTTATTAATTCTCTATAACAATTGTTGGCCTGTGTTCATCGAAAGCAGTAGAAAGACGTTGATATTAATTAGCAACCACTCAAATTATTGAGAGATAATGTTTAAAATCGAAAATACAGACAAAATGGACAACATTCAAAAGTCTATAATCGTGTTTATTGAAAGGTGATTGTTCATTAAGTATAAACATTAAGCCTTGCTTGATAAACACGAGCTGGAAATTCTTATAGGAAATTAACAATACTCCAGCATATTAATAAGTAATAAAAATTCTCCAATATTGGTTGACAATCAGACCAAATCTGAAATTCTAGGCTAAAAGTTCAATTATTCTGAAAAAAAATATATAATCACAGAATAATGAAAATGTTTAGTTATTTATTAATAAACGATAGAAAGGCAGCAAATTTTCTTCCAATTCAGTTAATATCAGTATGCTACAGGTAAGTTGTCAAGCATACAAGGGTCACAATCGTGGCTAATAACATAAAATAATGTGTAAAAAAATGACACAACCATAAAAAGCAACGGAGATTTTTCAGGGTGAATGCAATTTAAGTTTAATGAACAATATGGGTTGTGTTTCTTTATATATATTTTTTTATGTTCATGTTTGTTGTCTCATTTTAGAATAGTAACAAACAAATAAGAATAGGTCTCTAATTATCAATGGTATTTACAACAAATAACATAAGACGAAAACACTGCAAAATAGTTAATAGCATAGTCATTCACACTACGTCACCCTTTTTCACCCTTTGTTGTCCCTAAGAACAAGCAATGGATATGTTTTATAAATTATCAATTATCTATGATTCTAACGCCCGGTTGTACCACCACTCGCAAACCGTCTGATCAGCAGACCGGTTGATCAAAGGTGACCGATGATCAAGACGCGATGCGTTGTACAAAGCCCGGTCGGGTGCCGGTTAGCCGATCAGATGATTTGGCGCGGTTGGCAGTACTCGTCTACCAGAAGCCAGTACATTTAATAGAAACTACGTGAAAAGTCCGCAACCAAACTAACACAGCAAATAAAGTGGTAGTAAACATATAAATATCACGCTGAACTGTTGAAACTTTAAAATAGGCCATTGTAGATATTATAATACAATATTTATTATAGCAGATATTAAGTTACTTTCTACTATAACAGATATTTATTTATAAACATTTTGTTTATTATTTTTTACATTGGAAATTTGTTTATCATTGATATTCTCAACTTGAAATCAATTGGTGCCTATTTATGTCAATATAAATAGAATTTTAGTTCTAAACTGAAATGGATACTTACCCTACCCATTTTCAAAGTGATAAACTAAGCCTACTTAATTAATCTTTACGGAAAATGTAGAAATAAGGGTGTAAATAAAAGTTTATAGTAAATTATTTATTTAACCAAAACTATACATCATTAGTTATCAAAAAATCTTTAAATATTCTTCAATTAACATATTTCTAATTGCAACGTCGCTCTGGTTATCAATGTTAACATGATCATCGATAATAAGTGGCAAAATTAAAATTGTGATATCATCGTCCACTTCTGGTTGCTGATCGTGCATGTCGCAGGCGATGGTGTGTAGGACAGCTGTGACAATCACAATTCCATCCATTTTATGGACATACAATTAAATCGCCAAGGATAAAATGGGCGAGACACCAAAAGAAACCGGCTACCACGTGTCTCGTTCAAATTAAGGAATCGTTGGTGTCCTGTTAATGGATTTCCGTCATGGGATAGGGTTTAACACCATATCCACTATAATAGTTTTAAAAATCTCCATTTTCAAGCTCTGCTTTCACTTGGGAATTTCAGAAAATATTTGCATCTGGTCACGATAGCTGTCTATCAGCTAACTGGCTATCGGCAAATTATGTTTCAAAGATTTAGCGTGCTACGGATCACCTGGACATTCAAAGAAAATAACCTTTTGAGGTTTCTGTAATTTTCAGCCACTTCACCACCTGGATTTTTAGATAATCTGAACCTCCTCCAAAACTCGACATCGTTCCACTGTTAAAAGTGATTGGGCCAGTCTCTCAAAACTGGCCGCAGTCGTGGATGCTGCACCATGTCCACCAGTTAATCTTTATTATCGGTCACGGCCCCAAGAAAGTCCCTTCGTACTGGATCTACAAGCAAATTAATTGAAAATATGGAGCCCAAAAAATGCAAACAAAAAATAAGAACTGTAGATAATGATAAATGTATACGAAACTGATATTATAAATACTACATACACTTATTTTTCTAGTACTTACCAAAATTAATCCCAGAGATTTGTTCGCTGATGTCAATACTAGATGTAAACACAAACAATTATAGGTTAGCGTCACTCAAGCGCCTGCCATGCGTCTGCGCGCCAGTCTTGATCAAACGATCACCGGCCAATATACGGCGGTCAACTTGCAGCGTGGTTACGGACCAATCAACCTCTGATCAAGGTTGGTACAACGAAAAATGCTCCGCTGACCAATGATCAACGTGATTGGACGGTCATCAGAGTTGGTACAACCGGGCGTAAGCATTTTAATATGTTACTTAGGGAACTAAGTTATCGATTGATATCAGTTTCATCAAAAAATAGGTAGATTTTTGCCTTTCAGCTTACTTGTCACAGCTTATCATTTAGAAAAACATATTTTTTCTCAAGACACCATTTGACTTTATATAATAATTAATTCTGCAAGTTTCTTAAAAGTTTCTTTTAACCTTATTTGTCCGAGTTATCAAAAACCTGAAGTCCTGAATTGCAAGGCAAGTAAAACTATTTTTGGTTGGTTTGGTTCGGTATGACATCACCTAATTTGCATTGCCAATCAAACCAAAATTTTCTCGGTTTAAAGAAAGCCTGCCTATGGATTGTGTATATAATATCTCTAACAACCTATAATTCTTTTAACTAGACAACATGGAAAATATTTATCAGGCCACCCTAACGAGTGATGAGACAGACCTTGGAGTTACAACAGGCTTCAAAACCAGCCACCATAGTTTTGGCAAAAACGTCATGATGGAGGTGGATCCTGAACCTGGAACCTAAACCTGAACCTGGATCCTGAATCTGGAACACACTCCAGCACTTTGGAGATAGCAGCAGGCATTCCTTCCGACCGAAACAGTTGAAGTTCCTGTGGAGTTGCCGAATCCACAACCTTCTACCAGTGAGTTGCAGGATCTTCAGCCCTCCACCAACGGGTTGATGACTCTAAAACCATTACGGAAACGAGCGGAGGGCGCACGTAAGTTACTTGACAAACTGACAGCCTGACTGCAAATTTATTTATATTATTGTATTGTGTAGCTTTTGCTGTATTTGTGACGAGGAGGCATTAGCTCTTACAGGCTTCATCATTCTTTGTTTGGTACTACCGATCTGCTGTGTCACAGCGAGTGATGATTCGACAACTTGTCTCAGATCCTTGCCTTTAAGGTAAGTAACGTTTCTTCCTTAATTTATAATAAATAATACTTTTTTTTAAACGTAGTGTCCTTGGGTGCATTTGATGCCTTCTGTTAACGTCACGTCTTATGGATGCTGAAGCTGGAGTATGAGATTTGGATTATATTTGCAGCATTGCTTGTAGCTGGTAAGCTAAGCTTCAACTAAACTAGTTGGATAAAGATTGTAATTTTATTTTTTCTTGTTTAGGATTTTTGATAGACTTCATGTATGTAATTCGACATAGTTTTGAGAGGGGAACAAAAGGCATCATCATGGTGGTCAACTCTAAACCTCGACAGGACACTTAGAAGCCGAAGTTAGGTTAATCATAACTATAGGACACATGTTTTAACACGTTTGTTTGCCAGTACTGATTCAAAGAAGTATTGTTTTTATGAGGACATCTTCATTTTGGAGGGTTGTATTTTTGTTTGTGAGGCAGTCCAGAATCATTTTTTTACCAAAGATAATGGCAAAGCAAACTTGTAATGACCATGTTTGTGTGACAGTGCCTTACTTGTTTCTTTCTGTGTACAATTCGTATTTTTAATATTTAAGTTATAAAACTTATACAATTCTATACAGAATTGTAATTATTTCTTTTGTGTATGTACATCTTGGCGGTATTCAGTATTTCTGTTTCTGTAATTGTAAAGCTTTTATACACACACATACACACACACATACACCCCCCACACACACATACACCCCCCGCACACACATATACCCCTCCGCACACAACATACACCCCCACGCACACACACACACTCACACACAAACAGCCCCTCACACAAACACCCCCCACACTCACACAAACACCCCCCACACTCCAACACAAACACCGCCCGCACCCACATCCCCCACACAGAGTGAGAGAGAGGCAAACACCCCCACACACCCCCGCCTCCCCACATCAACCCCCACGGTTTATAAATCGCTTTATTATAGAGCATCTTGTGTATGTAGTTGTATAGAGCAACTGTTTTCCTAAAACGTATTTAATAAATGATTTCAAATACCTTGTCTTTTATTTTTAAACTCGTCCGGTAAAAAGCTACATCAAAATCAGGTAAGTCAGATTGCATTGTAAAATGTTGCACGAATTTATTTGGTACAAATTTATTTGGTCAAAATTTTCTAAGAAATTCGACGATTTTGGTGGATGCGGCGGGTAAAATTCCCCTGCCCCGCCACCAAAATTGTCGATCGCGATGACCGAGATTTCCGGCTCCTCCACCAAAACTGAACAGGGTTTTCCGGCGCCTCCTCCAAAATTTCCGAAAATTTTTGGCAGAAAATCGACAATTTTGGTGGAGGCGCCGGGTAGAATTCCCCGGCTCCGCCGCCAAAATTGTCGATCGCGGTGACTGGGATTTCCTGCTCCTCCATCAAAATTGAACGGGTTTTCCGGCGCCTCCACCAAAATTTCCGAAAATGTTTTGGCCTACAGCGGACCATTTTGGTGGAGGCGCCGGGTAAAATTTCCCGGCTCCGCCACCAAAATTGTCGATTTTCCGACAAAAATTTATATTTTACAAAATTTGACAAAATTGTCGATCTTGATGGCTTACCAAAATTTTTTGATTAAAAATGCCATTCCACCTACCTGTATACACACATCCGCAATAATTAATAAAATACAAATAAAATATTTCATAAATTTTATTTTATTCAATAATAATCTATACATAATTTGAAAACGCTCAATTTTGTTTTTCATTTTAGGTTTGCTTCTTTATTCTCTTCATCCACCCATCATCAACTTTATACAATAATAAATATCAACCGTGAAAATCTATTTGGTCCTAACATCTCCATAAAATATCTATTCTCATATTTATAATATAATGAATATACCTATGTTAGCGCGGAACAATAGCGAAAAATCTCTCCTCATTCAGCATTTATTATAATAATAAATAAACTCACCCAAAAATGAAAACGATGCGTACTCGTATAGATAGAACGTGGGGCCGGGACAGTAACAACAAAATATACACGAGAGAAACATACTTAAAAAACTAGAATACCACATAAAAGTACCATACATTAATCGTATAAAAGTATTACCTATATCAAAATGACAAATAGGATTATTTTCATTTTTCCTTTCCGTAAAAAGTTGAGTAAGATTATAAACTCCGTGTTCAAGATAGAGAGCGCCACTAGAACATTTAAATCTAACCTTAAACTACCCACTTTTCTGCCATTTGCACGATTTTAAAAACTCGAGTAGTATTTAAACATACCTTGTTATCTTTTATAAATCGGTAGTAAGCTATTTTTATACAATTATATTTAAAAAACGTAGTAATCAACACCATAATATACACAGATACCCCCTTCGAAACATTTCAAGAACAAATACAGACACACTAAAGAGCTACCTAATAGAAAAA
Organism: Aphodius sticticus; assembly: GCA_963966075.1. Classification (NCBI taxonomy): domain Eukaryota; kingdom Metazoa; phylum Arthropoda; class Insecta; order Coleoptera; family Scarabaeidae; genus Aphodius; species Aphodius sticticus. The sequence goes on from OZ014509.1 coordinate 77,798,931, forward strand.
AATAATAAAATAATGCTTAATACTGATCTGTTGGAAATAACCAATCACAACCTACTTTAATTAAAAAGAGATAACAACAAAGAGCGTAAAAAAGAGAGGTTGTTACATAATACACAGAATACAAGGTTATTATGTAAAAAAAATGGCGATATACGCGACACTGTGGATCCTAACCCAACACTTCCGGAAAATGATTCGATTAGTATTAAAAGTAAATCCATCTTAAGCGAATTACTAACACAATCGGTCGACAATTCAAATCCGTCGGTCGATTCAAAATCGTAGGTTAGAATCCACGCCGAGCGACAACATACAAAAATTAAAACGACAACTCATCTCATAATTGCCCGCTGGACGAACTCGTCGTGCTCTCGTCGTCCGAATTGCTCTCGAAGATCATCGCCTCTCCCGCCAGATGCCGCGGAGTCGGCAACGATTCCCGATCGTTCCGTCCGATTTCGCTCGGCAACGACGGAATCTGCAAGTGGAGATCCTCATCGATATCGATATTATCGTCGATTTTACAAGTCGAATTCAACTGTTTGTAACTCGACGACTCCTCGGCCATCTCCTTGTTGGATAACGGCGTGCTAGTCCCGTTATTATCCCAAAGGAAAACGTCCTGATTGTCGTAATCCCCGCCGCTCAGTAACCGAGTTTTCCCACTCGACATTATAGCGCTTGCCGAAGCGCTTAAACTCAACGGATTCGTCTTGATTCGCGGTCGTTTATTCGAAGGGGATTTCGTGGGGGTATTTTTCGGCGGTGTTGTGTTTCGGAAACTCCTGCGGACGATTCTCGAAGCTACAACGTCCGGGCTTTCGTCCATTTCTAAGACATAACTGACCGAGTCGGATTTTTCGACGACGCCCTTGACTTTCGGAGACGTGGGTGGGGAGATGTCGTCGAAATCCAGGTCGTAGGAGTTTTTGGATTTCCGCGAACTGTCGGTGCTTTTCGATAGCAATGGTTTCTCTCGTAGCGATAAAGTTCGCTCGAGGTTGTATCTGTGCGAAGAGTGGCGCTCGCTGAAACTGGAACTTAGCAGGGAACGGTTGAAGATGCCTTCTTCGGCGTGCTCGATGACTTTCGTGACGACTTCTTTGTTCTGCTGGATTTTCCATTGGAGTTCTTCGTTGCGCTGTACCAGACAACGCTTCTGGTTAGCCTCTTCCTTCAAGGACTCTTCCAACTTTTTCTTTTCTTGTGCCAGTTGCCTGAAGATGTAAATAAAACATGCGATAAATAAATTTAAATCAAAATAAATAGATAAACTTACAGCTCGTATAAATTCTTTCGGTCCAATTGCGACGTGAGGTCCTCGCATTTTGCTTGCAACGTGTTGACTTTTTCCTCGACCGCCTGCAGCATGTCTGCTTTCTGACTGAGCTCCACAACGTATTTTCTCAAGTCCTGTATTTCGGACTGTTTCAGATCTAGGACTGCGCGCAGGGAAAGCACTTCCTGAAATGACAAACCCGATGTTACCTTACAGACCCGATGTTACCTTCTCATCTAACTTTGTAACTAAAGTTCACCAGGAGGATTTTTTTAATAGTGGTCCAAAGAAAAATAACAACAACATGTCTATGTCTATGACATTTTTTGGTAAAATTAATAGTTTAGCTGCATGAGCAAATTCTATTTCATAGAGATCGGTCGTGTCTGCATTAATATAAAACTAGTTAGCCAGGATTTGACAAATATTTTCATTCTAATGACAGTAGGTAGTGATGTTTTGACAATATCTACTGCCAATAGAATCAATACATCTATCAAATCCTGGCTAACTAATTTAATTTTAATGCAGACACGATAGTGCGCATAAGTGTTGCGCACACCTCTGTGACCTCACCCAAGCTTTCGACAGTGTAAACCACGTAAACCTCCTACAGAAAATGGAGCAATATGGGTTCCGAGGTGTATCACTAACCATGATATCGTCATACCTTCAGAACAGACTTCAGCAAGTGTCAATAAAGGGAACAACTAGTATATTACGAGAGATGAATGCTGGAGTACCACAGGGCAGCATCCTTGGTGGACTTTTCTTCATAATATACATTAACGACTTACCCAATGCATTGGACTGCAAATCCATTGTATACGCAGATGACACTACATTGATAACGTCAGCAAAAACTAAACCTGAAATGGAGGCACTTATCACAAAGAACATGCACACTGCAGAACAATGGTTTACGAAAAACGGGCTCACACTAAACGCCACTAAAACAGAAATACTCAAATTTGAAATGGATAGATGGGAAAAAGTTGGAAAAGCTGTTCGGTTCCTCGGAGTACGCATCGATCCTAGGCTGAATTGGAATGACCATATAGACAACCTCGCAAAACAACTAGCAAGAGCGACCTACGCTATTAAGAGAGTGGAAAAAACAGCAGGACATATCGCGGCTATAATTGCATACCATTCACTGTTCCACAACAGAATGACCTATGGGACTGAAGTCTGGGGCCATGGCAGCAATGTCAGGAGGGTGCTGATACAACAGAAAAGAGCTATCCGAAGTCTCACAGGAGAAAGTTCACAATCGTCAGCGAAGCCACTGTTTAAACACCACCGAATAAAAACAGTTGTGGCAGCATACATCCACCGCTGCCTGTGCAAGATCCATAAACAAAAAGAAATTACAGCAAGATGTGGCGATCATCACGATTACAGCACCAGATCCAGGGAAAACATAAAAATAGAACCCTCACGACTAACTACAACTTCATTAAATAAAATAGGCAGTAGCTTTCCAACGTTTTTATTCAATTTGTTCTTATGGCGACATGTTTCGTGTTCTAAGACACGTCTTCAGGCCAAGCTGAAATTACAGAATAACGTCAGTACAAAACAACTTACAAAAATGCACATCCTCAATATTACATACATTAAACAGTTTAAAAATAGGGGCGGGGGGGGGAAGTCGTCTCTGTGCTTACAAACATGCTTCATTTAATTAGCAAATATATTTCTTAGTATAATGAGTTAGGGGGAGGGATGTCATTAAGCAGTCAACAGCATACAGATCATTATAAGATTAATTGGTACATACCGTCGAGCGGCAAATCACTTCGTAAAAACATTTTCGAGGTTATGGAGAACAACAGCATATAGAAAACTTGTCCCAACTTCGCTTTCGGCGGTCGTGCGTTTTAATGCTACGGGAGGGAGACAAAAAACAATTTAAAGTGTCAATTCTAGATAGTAACATTGCTCTAATCACTATTAAAAACTTAAAAATTACAATACCTTGTACACGCGTGCATCTAAAAATAAATCAGTCAACTCAAGGTCATGGTATTGGTGGCGTCCTAAATATGAGTGTTTGGCGGGAGTTTCAAAAAGTGTCTATAAATAGTCTATATGAGGGAATGTCCGTCTGTTCGTTCATTAACAGCTCTGGTGTTTCTCTCTGATGCCTATAAATTTCCAACTCTTCAAGGATTGTCATTTTCTTAGATTTACCAATTTGATGAATGAGTTTAACGTTAGATACATCTACTGTGTGTCCAGTCTCTGCAATGTGGCTGTGTACCTTTGAATTAATGTCAGTTAGATGTTCCCTAAATCTTGTTCTAATGTTTCTACCTGATTGTCCAATATAGAATTTATCACAGTTTTGGCAGTTGATCTTATATATACCACTCTTGTCCAGAGGGTCGATTATTTCCTTATTATTTCTGATGTAGTTGTATGATTTGGTGTTACTTTTGAACACCGTGGATATTTGGAATTTATTTAGTGCGTTCTTAATCTTGTATGAAATTCCACCGTGGAAATCTAAAGCCAGATATTTATTATGTGTTGCGTGGTGTGGATATATGGTGCTAATTATGTTTCTGTCATGTATTGCGTTGTAAATGTGTTGTAGAAATTTTATGTTGTATCCATTCTTTCGGCCTATTTGCAAAATGATTTTTAATTCGGTGTTATAGCTATCAGTGTTCATTGGTATTATGTTAGCTCTATGAAAGAAATATCGAAACGCGGACTGTTTGTTTGCAAGGCTATTGAAAGAATCTCGTGGTATTACAGTGTCTGTTGTTGTCGGTTTTCTGTAAATATCAAATTTCAATCTGTGGTTATCTATGTCTTTTGTTATAGCTATATCCAAGAATATCAATTTGTTGTTTAGTTCTTTTTCCACAGTGAATTCAAGCACCCCCAAATTGTTAAGTATCGTGTGCAATGCAGTTATCTGTGCATCACTTCCCTCATAAATAATAAAAATGTCGTCGACATATCTGCCGTAGTATGTTATGTATTTGGTAATGAAACTGTACTTGTCGGAAAATAATTTCTGTTCAAGGTGGTCTACGTAAAAGTCTGCCAACAAGCCCGATATTGGGGAGCCCATAGGCAACCCATCTTGCATCTTATAAAATTTGTCTTGAAATTTCAGGAAGTTTTGCTGAGATACTGTCTGCAAAAGTGTAGTAATGTTGGACACATCAAGAAAGTCGAACCCCTTGTGTTTGTGAATGTTGTCCAATAAAAAATTGTTAACTATTTTGATAGTTTTAGAGATGGGGATGTTGGTGTATAAATTCTTTATGTCGAAGGATATTAATTTGTGGGTTTGTCCGATATGTAGGTTTTTTATCTTTTGGATGAGGGTGTCGGAATTGTTTAGGGTGTATTTGGGTTTGAAATGGAGCTTATGGTGAATAATCTGTTGTAGGTGTTTTGCCAGCCTCCCCGTGGGTGTGCCTGTGTTAGTAACAATCGGTCTAATGCTTTTTTCTGGTTTATGCAATTTAATCAAGCTATAGAGGGTAGGTGGCTTCGGGTTCATTTCTAATGCAGTGTAACTATTTATACCAAATTTTCGCAGGGTGTGCATGCTATCTTTAACGTTATCTCTTACTATCTTTATGATTCCCCTCATGGGGTTTCTATTTAAATGAATGAAATTATTGTCATTGAAAAATTTTAGAGTTTTTTGTGTATAGACATCAGAAGGAATGAGAACCATACCTGCGTTTTTGTCACCTAGTGTAACAGTAATGTTGGAGTCTCTTATCTTTGTCTTGATTCGGTTTAGGGCGTCTTTCTCTTTGGTGTGTCGTCTTCTCTTCGCGAGATCGTGGGAAGTGTGTCCATTTTTGAGTGTTGAGGCTATCAGAACCTTAAACATCGGGAGGTCATTGTGTGTGGCAAGCTGCGACTCGATGTCTACTGCAATTTCTTCACTTTTCTTCTTTCTTCCTGTGGTGTTTGCTATGCTGTACTTGTGTCCCTTATTCAAAATATTGATTTCCTCTTCGTCAAATTCGGTATCAGTCATATTCGTGAAGCGTGTCATAAATTGGTGTGTGTCTTCTTCGGTGTTAACTTGTATGGTGTAGGAGTTGCTGTCTCGTGATATTCTTCTTACGTGGAAGTCGTTTGAGTCTTCCATTCTACGTGTGGCTCGTTCCTTTTCCATCATTAGTCTGTGGAGTTTTCGGTTCCTCTTCTCCGTCTCTTCGCATAGTTCTTGTCTTATATCAAAAGTAACACCAAATCATACAACTACATCAGAAATAATAAGGAAATAATCGACCCTCTGGACAAGAGTGGTATATATAAGATCAACTGCCAAAACTGTGATAAATTCTATATTGGACAATCAGGTAGAAACATTAGAACAAGATTTAGGGAACATCTAACTGACATTAATTCAAAGGTACACAGCCACATTGCAGAGACTGGACACACAGTAGATGTATCTAACGTTAAACTCATTCATCAAATTGGTAAATCTAAGAAAATGACAATCCTTGAAGAGTTGGAAATTTATAGGCATCAGAGAGAAACACCAGAGCTGTTAATGAACGAACAGACGGACATTCCCTCATATAGACTATTTATAGACACTTTTTGAAACTCCCGCCAAACACTCATATTTAGGACGCCACCAATACCATGACCTTGAGTTGACTGATTTATTTTTAGATGCACGCGTGTACAAGGTATTGTAATTTTTAAGTTTTTAATAGTGATTAGAGCAATGTTACTATCTAGAATTGACACTTTAAATTGTTTTTTGTCTCCCTCCCGTAGCATTAAAACGCACGACCGCCGAAAGCGAAGTTGGGACAAGTTTTCTATATGCTGTTGTTCTCCATAACCTCGAAAATGTTTTTACGAAGTGATTTGCCGCTCGACGGTATGTACCAATTAATCTTATAATGATCTGTATGCTGTTGACTGCTTAATGACATCCCTCCCCCTAACTCATTATACTAAGAAATATATTTGCTAATTAAATGAAGCATGTTTGTAAGCACAGAGACGACTTCCCCCCCCCGCCCCTATTTTTAAACTGTTTAATGTATGTAATATTGAGGATGTGCATTTTTGTAAGTTGTTTTGTACTGACGTTATTCTGTAATTTCAGCTTGGCCTGAAGACGTGTCTTAGAACACGAAACATGTCGCCATAAGAACAAATTGAATAAAAACGTTGGAAAGCTACTGCCTATTTTATTTATTACAACACACCAACGTAATGGAGTTATTCATAGCCATATTGAAAGATGCCGAGATATCGGTTATACTCCAACACCTGCGGAAATTACTAAGAAAACGTCAAAAGAATGCAGAACACATCAACTTCTTGCACCAGACGATCAGGAATGAACTAACACCCACAGCTTTCAAGATTAAACTACCTAACAACTTCAGAATCCACACAAAGTCCATGGAAGTACAGTTAATGAAGATTAGAAGAAGAGAACACTACCTGGAGAGAGACACCATCGAGATGAAATTGAAGTACATTCACCGTTTACTGACGCAGCAGTTACACCACCTTGAATACATAACCGTAATGGAGCGATTGGAGAATGATATAAGACAAGAACTATGCGAAGAGACGGAGAAGAGGAACCGAAAACTCCACAGACTAATGATGGAAAAGGAACGAGCCACACGTAGAATGGAAGACTCAAACGACTTCCACGTAAGAAGAATATCACGAGACAGCAACTCCTACACCATACAAGTTAACACCGAAGAAGACACACACCAATTTATGACACGCTTCACGAATATGACTGATACCGAATTTGACGAAGAGGAAATCAATATTTTGAATAAGGGACACAAGTACAGCATAGCAAACACCACAGGAAGAAAGAAGAAAAGTGAAGAAATTGCAGTAGACATCGAGTCGCAGCTTGCCACACACAATGACCTCCCGATGTTTAAGGTTCTGATAGCCTCAACACTCAAAAATGGACACACTTCCCACGATCTCGCGAAGAGAAGACGACACACCAAAGAGAAAGACGCCCTAAACCGAATCAAGACAAAGATAAGAGACTCCAACATTACTGTTACACTAGGTGACAAAAACGCAGGTATGGTTCTCATTCCTTCTGATGTCTATACACAAAAAACTCTAAAATTTTTCAATGACAATAATTTCATTCATTTAAATAGAAACCCCATGAGGGGAATCATAAAGATAGTAAGAGATAACGTTAAAGATAGCATGCACACCCTGCGAAAATTTGGTATAAATAGTTACACTGCATTAGAAATGAACCCGAAGCCACCTACCCTCTATAGCTTGATTAAATTGCATAAACCAGAAAAAAGCATTAGACCGATTGTTACTAACACAGGCACACCCACGGGGAGGCTGGCAAAACACCTACAACAGATTATTCACCATAAGCTCCATTTCAAACCCAAATACACCCTAAACAATTCCGACACCCTCATCCAAAAGATAAAAAACCTACATATCGGACAAACCCACAAATTAATATCCTTCGACATAAAGAATTTATACACCAACATCCCCATCTCTAAAACTATCAAAATAGTTAACAATTTTTTATTGGACAACATTCACAAACACAAGGGGTTCGACTTTCTTGATGTGTCCAACATTACTACACTTTTGCAGACAGTATCTCAGCAAAACTTCCTGAAATTTCAAGACAAATTTTATAAGATGCAAGATGGGTTGCCTATGGGCTCCCCAATATCGGGCTTGTTGGCAGACTTTTACGTAGACCACCTTGAACAGAAATTATTTTCCGACAAGTACAGTTTCATTACCAAATACATAACATACTACGGCAGATATGTCGACGACATTTTTATTATTTATGAGGGAAGTGATGCACAGATAACTGCATTGCACACGATACTTAACAATTTGGGGGTGCTTGAATTCACTGTGGAAAAAGAACTAAACAACAAATTGATATTCTTGGATATAGCTATAACAAAAGACATAGATAACCACAGATTGAAATTTGATATTTACAGAAAACCGACAACAACAGACACTGTAATACCACGAGATTCTTTCAATAGCCTTGCAAACAAACAGTCCGCGTTTCGATATTTCTTTCATAGAGCTAACATAATACCAATGAACACTGATAGCTATAACACCGAATTAAAAATCATTTTGCAAATAGGCCGAAAGAATGGATACAACATAAAATTTCTACAACACATTTACAACGCAATACATGACAGAAACATAATTAGCACCATATATCCACACCACGCAACACATAATAAATATCTGGCTTTAGATTTCCACGGTGGAATTTCATACAAGATTAAGAACGCACTAAATAAATTCCAAATATCCACGGTGTTCAAAAGTAACACCAAATCATACAACTACATCAGAAATAATAAGGAAATAATCGACCCTCTGGACAAGAGTGGTATATATAAGATCAACTGCCAAAACTGTGATAAATTCTATATTGGACAATCAGGTAGAAACATTAGAACAAGATTTAGGGAACATCTAACTGACATTAATTCAAAGGTACACAGCCACATTGCAGAGACTGGACACACAGTAGATGTATCTAACGTTAAACTCATTCATCAAATTGGTAAATCTAAGAAAATGACAATCCTTGAAGAGTTGGAAATTTATAGGCATCAGAGAGAAACACCAGAGCTGTTAATGAACGAACAGACGGACATTCCCTCATATAGACTATTTATAGACACTTTTTGAAACTCCCGCCAAACACTCATATTTAGGACGCCACCAATACCATGACCTTGAGTTGACTGATTTATTTTTAGATGCACGCGTGTACAAGGTATTGTAATTTTTAAGTTTTTAATAGTGATTAGAGCAATGTTACTATCTAGAATTGACACTTTAAATTGTTTTTTGTCTCCCTCCCGTAGCATTAAAACGCACGACCGCCGAAAGCGAAGTTGGGACAAGTTTTCTATATGCTGTTGTTCTCCATAACCTCGAAAATGTTTTTACGAAGTGATTTGCCGCTCGACGGTATGTACCAATTAATCTTATAATGATCTGTATGCTGTTGACTGCTTAATGACATCCCTCCCCCTAACTCATTATACTAAGAAATATATTTGCTAATTAAATGAAGCATGTTTGTAAGCACAGAGACGACTTCCCCCCCCCGCCCCTATTTTTAAACTGTTTAATGTATGTAATATTGAGGATGTGCATTTTTGTAAGTTGTTTTGTACTGACGTTATTCTGTAATTTCAGCTTGGCCTGAAGACGTGTCTTAGAACACGAAACATGTCGCCATAAGAACAAATTGAATAAAAACGTTGGAAAGCTACTGCCTATTTTATTTATTACAACACACCAACGTAATGGAGTTATTCATAGCCATATTACAACTTCATTCCTGCAAGTTCCCCCACGGCTATACAACAAGCTTCCTGAAGTTTGGAGAAAGCTAAGGAACAAGCAATTTTCATCGACCCTAAACTTGCACCTACTAGAGACGGTACCTTACACGATCGAGGAATTTATACAATCAATCCCGACGGAAATATTATAATAAGTTACTCCTTCATTTTGTAATTTTGTTATGACTTTACTTTGTACAAAGTTTGAATAAATGATTTGATTTGATTTGATTGATCTCAATCAAATAGAACCTCATGCAGCTAAACTATTAAGTTTATATATAGTATGATAAAGTCATACGCCTGGCCACATCAGATTTTTTAGCAATAATGGCATGAATCCGCTACATGCCCTTGAATTTCTGAAATAAATATTTAGCCCAATATTCACTTGTAAATATTTTTTTTTAGAAAATTTGATGTACCAACAATTGTTACGCCTTAAAAACAACATTGACACAGAAAGAATCTTATTAATTATTTTTGGTGTGTCCGGTTATGACTTGCAAATGACCTCTACTATAACGTGTTTAAACAAATATGTTTACTAATAACCCTGTATAATCATTTCCATTTAGTATGTTGAATGGACAACGCAACAACTCGTAGTGTAGATAATAATAGGTGAAATATATAAATAAGCAAAAATATCTGGTGATTTTTTTCTATTGTGAACCTGGCGTCTTTATTCCTCCCGGTTATTAAATGTACTATAGTTTCTAACTTCAAGCGTGCTGCATGATATTTAAATTTTTTCCATACCTGTATGCTGTCATTTCCTTCAGATCTACTATGACTCAGCAGCGCCTCATTCTCATCTTTCAGCATGTGAACCTCCCTCGAAAACGAATGAAGCTGCTCCTTGTAGTTCTTCTTGACTTTCTCGTTCTCGTGTTTGTACGCCTGCAGTTTATCGATAAGAGCGTTCTTCTCGTCGATTTCCTCCCGTATGGCGTCATTTTCTTCCCTCAATATATCCATTGACCCCGAATGAGCCTTCTGTAACTTCGAGTATTCCGCAGCAATGGTTTGCACTTGTTCTTTGAGCTTACGTTCACTCTCCGCATGTTGATCTTTCACTGTAACAGATAAAATATAAAAATTAGCGAATATTCAAGAATTAAAATGGGAATCTTACGTTGAGAGATTGTTGTTCGATTTTGTTCTATCAGTGTGGATATTTCAGACCTGAATCTTGTTCGTTCCTCTTCTATGGCGGATGCATGCCTCGCGTTTGCTTCCAGAAGTTTGTCTTCGATCTGCTGGTACGATAGACGAGCTTCTTCGGCGTCCAAGCGTACCTTATCCACTTCCTTTTTCAGATGGGGAACCCTAAATGCTTCAAGCTGAAAATATGTTATAAAGTATGAATAATTTTCGCACCTTGTCATATTCTTTATGACAGTCAAATAAAGTGTCAATAAAAGTACCAATATGACGGATTTACATAACTACCAAGTTAGCAACAAAAAGTAAATTTATTTTAATTTTGTAATGAAACATTTTCGGATCGGTTGTATTACGTCCAGTATAATATTCTATTAATCTTAGCAAATTGAAATGTGAAATGAACATGTTGAAAATAAGTCAAATCAACTTGAAAATACATACATACGTAAAATATAAACATGTGATTTTCAAACACGTTTCAAGTTCTCGAAACGCGGTTCACAAAAAACGTGTTATTTTGCGGTCGTAAAATAGTTTCTACGTCGCATTATGTTCGAATATTTGAAGAAAACATAGGCCGTCAACGCTTCGCAGAGAAATTCTTTTTTCTACTGGCACAAAAAATTGTTTTCGGGTTAGTACGTTTCAATTTGGACAAGAAAATAATATCTTCGTATGTGGTATATCTGTCTTGCAAAATATAATAATACATGTGTAGTGAATTAATGACGATTGTTTTTGTTATTGTTTAATAATAAACATCCGACTATAGTTTCGTTTATTTGAAAAAATCCTCGAACGTGTTGATTTTCAGTTATCAAGAAATACATATTTACATTAAATTTTATTCCCGACCTTCAATTGTGTTCTACTTATGACGTCATCAACATTTTTTTTAAATGGCAACTGATTACTATTTGTGGTTATATCGACAGATCTGTTAATTGGCTTAAAGCTAATTCGCAAAATTTATCGCCTTACATAAGAAAATTTTCGAGAAAGACACAGTTGAAAATTTGGATAGTATTGATAACTTATTTGTTATCTGAGATCAAAAGTTGCAAATCGCGTCAAGTTATTGCGATTTTTGAGATTTCTGGTAAAAGTGCAAAGATTAAGGTTTACTATGAGACCATTTTGAGAGGTCCTAGGACAATGGGTTCATAAATTTGTAGAAATTAAGAAAATAGCGCTTGTTGACACTTTCATTCCACTTTTTTTTTTTCGAAAACTGTGCGATATATATTTTTGGAGCCCTCATTCATTTTCACACATTCGATTTCAGGGCATTTAATTCTACCCAAAACACAATTTCATATTCAATTTACTAAAGCTATTTTCCCTAAAATTATCAATATTTTACTATTTTTAATTGTCTTTTTTTCGTAAATTTTCTTCTTATGTAAGGCCATAAAAATTTCCGATGCTATTTAGACAATTAAATGATCTACCAAAATCAGTAAGAAAAAATTGATGTGGCCAGGCACATGACTTTATCATACTATATATAAAATTAATAGTTTAGCTGCAAAAACATTAGCGTTTGACAATACCTACTGTCATTAGAATCAAAATATCTGACAAATCCCTAACTAGTTATAATGCAGCACGAGATCTCGATGAAATAGAATTTGCTCATGCAGCTAAACTATTGATTGTACCACAAAATTTCATAGTCATAAATTATTCAGAATTTCCTCATCTTTAATTTATTATTTAACTATTTCGACAAAATTCCAGAAATGGCGGCTTATTTGCAAAATCTTTCAAAAATGCTCAGACTAAACCTCCAGTTCCTTTGGACCCTTTTCAAGAGAAAGCTTTTCAGCTCTAAGTTTGGTCATGAAACTTCTAAATATGAAGTTTCGTCCCGACATTTTTTGTACCTTGGTCTAAAATGTTCAGGGGACCCAAAAAGACATATTTCCGCTAAAATTTCAATTTTCTTTTCTTGGCACGATTTTGTATTGTTACTAAGTGAAAATGGCGTTGGCATTTTAAAAAATCTTGTGGCCAGGCACATGACTTTATCATCCTATACATAAAATTAATAGTTTAGCTGCATGAGATTCTATTTGATCGAGATCGGCCATGTCTGCATTAAAATAAAATTAGTAGAACTAGACAGATATGTCGATTAAAACTGCGTTCGGATATTGTACTCCGTTGACACCGGGTACACCGTCCAAATGACAGTTACATGTTATTGGGTGTAAAAAGTGTAATACAATATCCGAACGCAGCTTATATTGACAGAAGTTATTGTCAAAACATTAGCGTTTGACAGGTAGTGTCCGTCATTAGAATCAAAAAATCTGACAAATCCTGGTTACTACATAGTTTTAATGCAGTACGACCGATCTCGATGAAATAGAATTTGCTCATGCAGCTAAACTATTGATTGTACCAAAAAATGTCATAGTGATAAATTATTCAGAATTTCCTCATCTTTAATTTATTATTTAACTATTTCGACGAAATTCCAGAAATGGCGGCTTATTTGCAAAACCTTTCAAAAATGCTAAGACTAAATAAACCTCCAGTTCCTTTGGACCCTCTTCAACAGAAAGCTTTTCAGCTCTAAGTTTGGTTATGAAACTTCTAAATATGAATTTTCGTCCCGATACCTTTAGTAGTTTCTCCGGAATCGTCGCCACAAAAAAACGGGTACACACACACACACACACACACACACACACATACACACACAGACACACACATACACACACACACACACAGACATTTTTTTGTACCTTGGTCAAAAATGTTCACGGGGCCCAAAAAGACATATTTCCGCTAAAATCTCAAAAAAATTTTTTGGCATGATTACAATACTTTACATACTGCGTATGATAAAGTAAAAACGGGTACACAGACAGACATTTTTTTGTACCTTGGTTAAAAATGTTCAGGGGACCCAAAAAGACACATTTCCGCTAAAATCTCAATTTTTTTTTGGCACGATTACAATACTTTACATACTACGTATGATAAAGTACAAATGACGTCATAACTCAGTAATAATTGATGGTCGGAAATTGAACTTTTCGCAGGAATGTGTATTTTAACAATTAAAAATCGACATGGTCGAGGATTTGTTAAAATAACAAACCGTCTCAGAGATTTTCTCATGTTCGTATTCTAATAATGTATTCTATAATATTACTTCGCAATGGATGAAAAGAAAAACATGTTGCGTTTCCCCATTTAAGTGTATTTTCGGTATAATTTCAAGCAATATGTTTGCTTGTGTATTGGTTATTAATTAATAGTTGTTATGCAATTACAACACAAGCAGAAAATTCTTATAAATTCTTAAATAGGTATCGGATTAATTAGTTATTTTGAGGTTACGTTATGACGTACTCGAACAATTTAAAAAAAAAAACAAATTTATCACAAAGATTTTTGAACGTACGATTTTGTTTACCATGTGGCTTTTCAATCATAAGGGTTTTCTGATGGAAGAGTGTTCGAACGTAAGTATTTTTCGATCATAAAGACTTTTCTATCATAAGGACTTTCGACCGTAAAGACTCCTCGGGTGGATTCGGATATACTCGGGTATACCCGGAAATCCTCGAACGTAATGGTTTTCGGACGTAAGGAAGTTTCGAACGTAAGGACTTTCTATCGTAAGGGTTTTCTGACGGAACGGTATCGGGAATCCTCGAACAATATAAAATCAGTAAGCAAGTAGAAAAATGCAGGGCAAAGCAAACAGATTATTGAGGCAAAATAAACTAAGCAAATAAATTAATCACCTATACGTTATCTGTCATTTGCTTCAAATTTTGAATAGATGCAGGGCCAGTTTAGTTTTAAAATCAATTTACAGAGACTACCTATCTGTGTAGCTTAGTAGCTGTAGTTTAAATAATTTAAAAGGTGTTAAACCAAAATTAAATTCAAACAAAATTTACTAGTAAGTAAATGCTTCTTTTACAGACATTCAGAAATTAGGATGAAACAAACTATCAAACTAAATGTTGAGAACTAATATAGATAGGTCTGAAAATAATTAAACTTCGAACAATAATGTAGTATGTTAGACCATTACATTTCAATTATTTCATCCCTTCATCCCATTGACGTGTTATTTCCGTCTTAAAACCCCCTCTCCTCGTCTAACATCGTACTAACCGGGATAAATCATGGTAATGAGGCGTCACATAGAGATTTCAACTGCCTCAAAATTTGGGGCCGTATCGAAAGAACGGATGTAATAACTTCTAATGGAAGTGTTCCGTTACGCTTGTTCTTCCGCTCCATACTGTTAATGAGTTGCCAAGCAAGTTAACAATAATAATTTGTTATAAGTGGAGGAGAGAACATAGAACGCCGTTACGGACTTATAAATTTAAATAATTTGCGAAAGTTCAAATCGAGTTACCGTTATTCAAAACCGGCGATTTATTGGATTTTATTTTATTTTTAAAGGTAGGTTAAGTACTTACGTTGAACACAAGATGTTGCACCAAAACGGCCAGTGCTTCAGCTGTCCTCGGGGCTGGATTGAGTTGAACCCGTTGGGGTGGAGGGGGTCGGGTGCCGGGTGACACGCGACCCCCCTTGTTTGTTGTTCTGTTGCATTCTGTAAAGAAAAAAAATCGAATTGTAGTATAAATTTGACGTTTTTATTCCGTTATTCTGTGATGAATAACAAGAAGAATATTTTGTCTTCCACTAATATCTAATTTAATAAAAAAAATTAAATTATTTAAGAAGAATATTGGGGAAACAGTATTAAGTAATTTGTGCAGCTTTATTTACATAGTTCAAATAATTATTATTGTGTTGAGTGAACGGGTTACGATTAGAAACAGACGGAACAAACCGACCTACATATAGGCCTGGTTAGAGTAGCAAAGTGTATGCTGTTTCGGAATCGGAACATGAACCTGCTCTATACTGCCGATCACACGGCATTTTTAGCAATTTAGCCAGACGCATGACATCAACTGAGCGGTAGGTTTTCACTAGTCTACTGTTTATACTCAAGATAAGGCCGAACTGCAAGGAGAGTGTTTACAGCGCCATCTAAAAATACAGATGGATGAGGTATTCACACTAAAGATATATTTATTTGATTCAAAAGATGATTTCCTTGGCGGAAGTAAACCTATTTTTAAGACAAAATATCAAAACAAAAATATTGCTTTAAAGGGAAGTCATTTTTATTTGTATCCAAATTATTTGACTTAAATAAATACTCTAAAAATTAATGTCTACAAGCAAATAAACTAGATTATTCAATGAACCAAATAATGTCATCGTCAAAGAAATATGTTTTGACCCAAAACAGATAAATTCAAAAGAATAAAAACAAGAAATATTTTCTATATGTGTAGGGACATTCGTAGAAAGCAAAATACACCAAATATTCAATCAGGTATTGCTGTACCAAATTATCATAATTAGGTGCTTAATTAAAATTCTACATAGAGCAAAAAAAAAGAACATGGAAACGGTTTCGTAACACCATTATCGTACAATGGGGAAAAAATGCGCAACGCGCGAAACAAGTGCCTGCGATGGAGGCCATCATTCCACCCATTGTGTATTGTCCTGATTTAAATTGCGGTTCTTTAATTTCCCATTTCAAATTAAGCCACGTAAAATGGAAACGATTTTTTTGTTGTTGCCAAAATATAGATTGTTCATGTGTTCAAACAGAATTTGTTCAAATCAGTTATAAAAACAAAAATTCATAAAAATATTTTTTTAATTTGTTTTTGACCAGGATTGCAAAATCTATAGGATTTACAAACTACAGAATCGTTATGGCATGACGTAGTTAGTTTTTCTTGTGTAATGGCAAAACAAATAAAAGTTACAAGAATAGAAATCATCAATCGCAAAAGTTTTTATGACTTTTTTTCAGTCGTATGATTGATATATAGGAAAACATTGTCGAATTTAAAAGGACCAAAGTATGTTGAAATTCTTAAATAACATGGGTCAGAAAATATAATATATAGACTATACAGGCTGTTCATTTCTAGCGTGTATAATAATTACATCCGAATCTAATTCTTTTGAAGAATTTCCCAAACGGTGTTTATTTGAAACAAAACGGTTAGTGAAAAAATGCTTACAAGCTATTTTATACACAATTTTGCAAGCTTTCATTTTTATACAACCATTCTTTTAAATAATTTGATAGTTACTTAAAAATTACATTTCTTTACAGTAATACCTTTGTTTTGATTTAAAAATCTCATGTGACCATGCACATGACTTTCCCTACTATATACTAAAAGTCTAACACAGTCCGCGCAAGAAGTTTACGAACATCGGCGAATCGGGGGAAAGGTCTGCTCCTCGAGAAGCGATTTTCCGCCTAAAATTTGATTCTACAGCGCTTAGGCCTTCGATTTCGTCCAATTTCCGGCCAGTTCTCGTTATTTTTTAACTCGATTAGGCTAAATTTATGGATTATCGTGTGGGACTGTCCTCGCAGAGCGCGTCGTCATGCCAATCGATCGAGGTTGCTAGGCAACGGCCGCGCGCTTCCCGACGCGGTCACCAGACGGCGACACATCATGTCGCTGTTGAGGTTACTCTACGAAGCAGTAGATGGCGCGCCCGTAACCGCTCAGAACGTACGAGCATAATCACGTCGCGCGTGTAAGAGCATCCGGACTTTTTGTCTCTCTCTTAACGCTTCGGCGATCTCCTAGGTCGACCAGCAGGCCTATTAGGCACATTCCCCTAGTATCATACTACTTTATCACATAGCAGTGTCAAACGCTGATGTTTTGAAAATACTGTCAATAGAATCAAAATATCTGTAAAATCCTGGCTAACTAGTTTTAATGCAGTAAGTTTCGTTAATTTAAAAAATCATTTAAAAAATCATTAAAATCTTTTATGCAACACGATACTAATTATTTGAACTATTTGAACTTGTTTTTGAAAAGATAAATTGTTTGACACAAATAATGAGTTTACTACCAAACAAATACATTTTTAACAGCAAAAAAATATTGCTTTGCCTCTATTGAAACAACAGCTTAGGTTGAGTCAATGCATATTTATTACAGTATTACAGTGGCGTACCTAGGGGGGGGGGTCCGCCCCTGGCGGCACATATTTTGGGGAGGCATTTTCTTATGTTTCTGACTTATTTATTTAAAAATAAAATACTATAATAATGTTGTTACCAACAGAATCAATGATTATAAACAAATCAGCTGCTAATAATTTCTTTAGCGACTTTGTTTTTATTGCAATCAGCGACTCTTATCGGTCAAGGACGTTGCAATTAAAGAAAATTCTGCATGTGGATAAGCATGTGCAAATCATTCTTTAAACTTGGCATGTGTACATGCAGCGTCTGCTACAGTAATTCCACAACATTTTTGGGACTATAAAACACTTATTTTCGTATTTTTTGTCTTCCACCCATTGATGAGATAGCAAGAGTAGAAGTAGTAACAATAATTGTAAAAAAACATTTCGTAAACATTTAAGTGCGTTGGACAAGAGCGATTTAAGATGCCGAAATCTAGCGATACTTTCTATAGAGGAAGAGCTAACAGTTAATACTAATAAGTTTTGATTATGTTCTTCAAGAATTTTCGAATAAAAAAGCAAGAAAGATAAATTTATAAACAGGTTTACATGTTATATACATTATTATACGTATATTGTATTTGTACAATCCATGGGTACAATCTGTTTAAGTAAAAGAAATAAAATGTGTGTTGATGTCCAGTAATATTAATAACCATCATCACTTAATTTTGATTGACTTAGAAAGGGCGGCAAATTGGTGTCCGCCCCAGGCGGAAAAAACTCTAGGTACGCCACTGCAGTATTATATTTTAATGAATAAACTTACAGTAACAGTATATAAGCTTAGTCAGTCGTATTCTACATACATAATCTAATCACTCCAACCGGTAAGTCTTTAAGTATACGCTTCGGTTGAGGTGATTTTATCTTTATGCTTCGGAAGCAGTAACTCTTTTACATTATGCAAATTTTGGAATATTAACAGCTATGCAGTTAAACTTAACCACGCAGCGATGGTCAGGCAACACTTTTTAATAATAAATCGTAATAAAATTGTTCATCTCACGCTTTTGCAAACTCCGATTTGGCGAAAATAATCATTCGACTGACTTCTTACCATGGCCATGAAGATCTCCAGATCCGTTCCTAAATACAGATTCTACTCGGTTTTCTTTAGTCATTCAGTATACGGTACCTTACAGAAACTAGTACAAGCAAGTATTCTCACGGTCTGATTAGACACTTTAGACTCTTTAAAGTCTTTAGACACAGTTTTCTCAGACAGTCTGTCGCAGAGAGTAACTAAACGATTTGCAGTTTCTAACTTTTTTTGCGCCGTGAGAACTTTTGAAACAATCGGTGCCTCATTTGAATATTGCATACTTGGATGTTTATCTTTACACAGCTATTAATAAGCTGAAATAAAAGAAAATTGCACAATTTAAATCATTACTTTTCTGCATTGGCTATCATCAGATGGGACTATCTTCGAGCAGGATGTGAAGCATATTTCCCTTGTACTTGAAAGAACTTCGACTTCCTGTGAAAATATTTACACTGCGCAAATTTACGTTCAAGGCGCGCATGCCAGCAGTCCATTCGAAGTTTCAGCACCTATTTGATGTTAAAGCGTTTTTGTAACGTCTTTCAGACGACTTCATTTGAAATATGTCGATGTACTTAACGTGTGGCCACGGTAAAGTAAAATTAATATTTGATTTCTAGGAATTGAAAACTGTTCGCCACCCGCGTTTTCAAACTTACAAAACTACGTTTACTCTGTCGATATATATAGAATTCTCGAGAATGGCACGGTTTGTTGATAAAAAATCGAAGCGTGTTTTGGGATGTTATTGCTAAAATACAGTACTGTTCCAATGTGAATTTGTTTATGGAAAAACTTTTAAATTTCGTGTGTATTTGCCCATAAAGTTTTGTGTGTATTTGTAGTCGATACGTTGTTACATAAATTGAAATAAGCGAAGCTATTTTTAAATGGCGCGCAAAATATTTTTAGGCATAGGGAGATTATCATGCGTCATCGGTGACGTTACCAGATTTATTATTGTTATTTTCAATCGTAGCACAGCAACCTACAGATTTCACTTCAGAAAAATTTAAACTTATAATGAAAAAATTTCAATATCAAAACCAGAAATCTTCTATATGTGTAAGATTTAACAACCTAAATTGTTTGAATTTCCATTATTTGGTAAAGCCTATTATATACTTCCTCTCATCAATCAAACCAGACGTCTGCTGTCAATTAAAAGTGAAATTAACACATCAACTAAGAACAACTTTCTCTCAAAAAAAAGTAATATGTACAGCATAATACATTAAATTTCATGAATTCAAAAACAAAAATAGGAACATTTTTATATCGAAAAATGAACACAAATCCCTAATTACTTGTAACACCTATACAAAAGTAATTAAAAAATAATTAACTACAAGCAACGACGGCGTGTCAGTCCCGTGATTAAAAAAGCACCAACCTAAGTGCAATGCACTTTTCTACACTGTAAAACGAACGTAAAAACAAACGAATAACGCTCACTTTTAAGGCTACGCAGTCTATGTAGACAGGAAATTAGTGAATTACCATTTTTACGACAACCCGCCTGCAGTTGACATACTTCTTTAGGCTCAATTATTACAGGGACACGTAATGTCACTTAGCGTCAAAACGCTTGCGCCATGTTAAGTAATATAACGAGTAAAAAAATTTAAGTTGAGAGATTTACTTTGATGTTTTCCTTTAAAAAAAAGGTTAAGTAAAAAGGTTGACAAAGTGGATTGAAAATTTTTAGATGGTTTAGAATCTTAAGATGTTTTTTTTTTTTATGATTTATCCAGCTTTACTTTATTTGTATATTAATTCTATAAAATCATATGAACAAAATCAATGTTAAACAGTGTTTTTTTTATACTCAAAACAAGTTGATAAAAAAATAACCTACGATAGTAAACGCCAAATGCGCAGTCACATGGCACTGTGCCAGATAGGTTTTTAGAGCGTCTACTTTAAAGATTTCAACACCAAACATTAGGTATATTTAATCGTACAATTGAATCGGTGAGTGGAAGAACAGAACAAGTCCAAAATTTGACATTTCAATCAAAAATGGCCATCTTGTATAAAACATCTCGATCTTTTCGAAAATATTAAAATTAGAATACTATATATTACCAGTTTTGCTTTGCAAGCAGCGTGCTCCGCGCAATAGGCAATGCTTTAGGCAATTAATACGTAAGTGTAAACATAACAAGAATAAATAGTAATATTTAATATTATAAATTATAATATTTTTTGTTGCTACCAATAGTTTAAAATTTGCTTATTTTGTTAGGAACTAACGTCACCATTGAAGTCAAAACGCATTATTAAATTGATCTTGTTATTAAAAGTACAATAATCAGTTTCAATAAAAAATCAAATATATCTCTGTTTTACCCCAAGTCTTTAACATCATATTCGCGTAATGAAAACAAAAAAATAAATAAACCATAGGATATTTCCAAAATCTTATTACAGTCATTCGTTTACAAAATTGTCGATTAAAGGCCGTTTTTACAATAGTGGGATATACCTAGAATAACACTATTCCGAGAATAAGTTTGAAATATGCATTTTACATCAATGGAATAACACCCGAATAGCGTATACTCGGTATATACTTCTTATTGGTCAAATTAAAATCGAAAATTGACACAAGTCAATTTTGTTGTCACCGGTTGTCACTTCTCAGTTGTGAAACAGATTAAAACGGTTTTTAAATATTTTTTAATTAGTATTCTTTAAAAAAATAGGTCTCCTTCATTATCATTGTTTTGAGGTAGCGTCTAATAAACAATTTGCCGTATCTGAAAAACATTCTACAGAAAGAATCAATCTAAAAGCCTGTTAGTGGGTATGTATGTATGTAGGGTGTTGGGGGTCAAGGATAAATCCTCGTGGCACCCAGGCCCCATTGGGCCCCTTGTGCCTCCCCCTGCGCTCTCTCCAGCTATGTCAACCAGCCTAGGTTGTTAACGAAGGCTAGGACGCAGCTCAGAGGTGCGTTCCTGATTCCGTCCATGGTCGGCCATGGATCCCCCAGCAAGCGTTCCCTGTATTCGACCAGGTCTGGGCATTCACATAAAATGTGTTTTACCGTCTCATCCTCTAGCTCACAAGCTCGGCATATAGACGTTTCAGCGAGATGCATCACGTGAAGATGCTTCCGTAAACCGCAGTGACCCGTTAGAACCTGTTAGTGGGTTTAGACCTGTTAGTGGGTATTTGAATTCTCTTTAAATTTCCTGGCCCAGCAGTACTAGTAAACTGCTTTTCTAATATAATATAAAGAAAATGTCATTAATAGAACAGGAGTTCTATATTAGATTAGATAGACGAAATAGAGCTGTTTGGAAAATTCTTGGAGGCTACTAGAAATATACAAATGAAGAAGAAAACATACAAGAAATATAATATAAATCATTAAAGAATTACCACTTATTAAACTACATTAAAATAAAAACATGATTGAGATTATTCGTTATTGCATTATGTCTTCCGCGCAATGCGAAATTTCGTCTGAATAAAACTGACATTTGACAAATAGTCACAGGAGCACCCGGTGTACACGCATCTGCATGTTGGGTATATAACTAGATTTTCGCACCAACCAAAATCTACCTGACAAAAAGTTCCTAGACTTTCTCCGCTATTCCGAGTATATGTATTCTACTGACAAATGTCAATGTAAAACGCACACACTATTATACTACGGTATACGTTTCATATAAGCTATTCCTAGAATAGTAATTCTTGACTTTATACTAGTATTGTAAATAGGGTATTTGACTATTATTGGAAAACCATCTTAGTGTGTTTATTCATTCACTCTACATCGCAAATGTATTATTTTTCGTAATTATTTCCTCAATATTTCATAAAAATCAGCGTTAAAAATTGAATCACAAAAAGTCCCGCCAAAACGATACTTTCTGTTGTGTGACGTCACACGATAGTAGATGTCAAATCGGCCCATATGGTCTGTCAGCATCGGCATCGTCGCCGTTTGGTGATTGTGTTGTATGATGTGTTGTTTTCACAATTTCTACATAAAAATGGGTTATATATGGTGTATAAATCCACAATGCAGAAATACGTCAATAAAAACTCCGGATAAACTATTTGTAGCTGTTCCGCAAGATTTGAAACTGCGAAGAAAGTGGTTGGCCCGTAGAAATCCACATGAAATAAATAGCGGCCAATACAAGTGTTTTTTGTTGTGAAGATTACTTCGACATAAGTAATGCTACCTGACTACTGACTAGAATAAGTTAACTATCGTATTTTCTAACCAGATATTATCTGACAGCTTAAGGTTAGGGCTAACCTAACCTACAAAGTTATGCTTACATGGTACTTTAGTGCTATTAAATTCGAACGGGAGAAGCATAAGAGCGCGTTCGGATAATCGGGTAGGGTACGGTGAGAGTGATGCGCTGCATAATAGGCGGACTAACGTCATACGGTGTTTATTTGCATATAAGAGAGAGACAGCCGACCCAGGTTATCTGAGCATTGCTCTCCCCATACTTTACCCTGACAAACCGAACGCGCTCTAAGGGTACTAACGAATGACGTCACTGGAGACTGAGCCAATTACAGAGCGTTTTCAATCACGTGATAGGACGTGAATAAAATTCAATTTTAATTTTGGTTTTTAGTAGAAATAAAGCATTTTCTTTTTGAAAAGTAATAACAAATATGTAGTTTTCTTAAACTGTAATCTATTAGGATGACTATAATACAAGCCATATTTTGAATACAGTCAAATACCCTATTGCATTGGCACTAAAAAGTGTACAATAAAGTGCCAAACTGTGAAAAATAAGAGACGTCAACAGACAGCACAAGTCCAACCGATGTTTTAGCTAATAGCTAATTTATTTTAGCTTTTTGATTGAAAATTTAACCCCACAACAACTACCAATGACTTTACGATAACTTTTCAGTTCAGATCAAATCAGGAAAATGTAAAGTCGTCAAATTACAGTTTTCTTCAGTTTCCCAAAAAAAAAAAACGCCTGAGTTGGAGTTACTCTGTTCTTCCACTCACCGGTTCAATTGATCTACAGGATTAAACTTAATAGAAATATAATAGAAACAATCAACACCAAAAAATTTAATTCCACATTAATATGCACAGGAGTGCTTCATAATTAGTAAACAATAAGTTTTGTTAAGCAAGGCCATACCCCCATAAAATAATCTTCTTCAACCGTGCCAGTAATATTATTTAAACAATTCTTTCCGCACAGATAGGTGCGTTAACACATACAACTGTACAATTGCGTGTATTCTATATACACAACTATATACGTGGACTGAATGAATAAAAAGAATAAGCTGTTATTCTAGTTCACCACTTGAATTTTAATTATTTAGAACGTCAATAATGTTAAATAATGACATGCCTATATTTGCAAAACAAAATGCTGCAGACGGAAATAAATCTTCTCGTGAGAGAATGCTATGCCTCTGCATACTTTCAGACGGAAGCATATGTGCAACATTCAGGCGCTGTTAATGAAATGAGTTACAACTGACGCACCGCCAGAGAAAATTCAATTTAAACATGACAGTATTTATGCTCTAAGATCATATTGAACTTTGGCTAGAACAAACAGGAAATGCATCTTTAATTTGAAACTTGTGCGGCCAGCCAATTTATAGTTCGTTTATAGATGTTTGGTAAAAATCTTTACATCGAAGTACCTACCCAAACAACCTGTAGAAAATATAAGATTTGTGTGGCAATGGAAACAAATTTAAATAAGGTGTGAGAGATAACCATATATAATGTCATTGTTTAACTAGATATTTCTCTGTTAGATTGACAAATTTATAAATATTTACCTATTACGTGTTACCACAATTTAATCTCATTTATATAATGTCACTTGTATCAACAAAAAAGTTAGTTGTTTAATAGTATATTATAATACAAGTTTTATAAGACAAAAATTGGCGCACGAGTTGTTTTGGGAACGACGAGCGTAGCGAGGAGTGCCTATAACTTATAAATAAAATTGTGGTTAGCAAGATACATTGTTAAAAAATAATTACTCAATGTATTTTTAATGTTTCTGCATTTTATACTTATTTATAATTTAAAGAATGGGTGGCTTGTTCACAATGTCATGCAAAAATTAGTAGCCATGTCGTCGTCATCCGAGGATGACGATTTTTCTTATGTGGCGTTTAATTAGAAAACTTAAGAGAAGGTACTGGGTTCATCTGTATAATGGTAATTTTAATTCGTTTATTGCTATAATCATACAAATTTGGATTGTATAGAACGGGATTGTCCTCAATTTCAGCAATTAATTACACAAAAAAATTAAATTCTTTCATTTTGGATGATTGGCGGAATGATTGATCATCCTGACATAATCTGTTGCTATATAGATCCATATTATAATATACAGTGTGTCTCACGGGACGTTGGATTGTATGGGTACTTTTGTTATTATTAGAGATAGAAAGTCGGTTAAATGGACAAAGTAGTGCATATTTATGTGCTCTTTCATAATCTGTTCAGAAAACAGCTGAATTCTAAACGGTTCCCAAACTATTTTGGAATATCAAAAAAAAGTCATT
The DNA here is from genome assembly GCA_963966075.1 of Aphodius sticticus. NCBI lineage: Eukaryota > Metazoa > Arthropoda > Insecta > Coleoptera > Scarabaeidae > Aphodius > Aphodius sticticus. The sequence continues at coordinate 77,824,438 of OZ014509.1, forward strand.
TTTTAATTATGGTCATGACTTCTTTATTTGTGATCCAAACAAAAAAGCGTTTTGACATTATAGAGGCACTTTTTTGCCTACAATTTGATTATGTCAGTATAAATTTCTTTTCGCCAATTAATACGCCAGAAACAAACGAAACTTTTGTTTTTCTTATGGATGGATGTTATATATATTCTTATGTTTGGATTCATCATTTCGTTCTGAGTAATTTGGTATGCCACATGCCATGTTTTTACTACAATAAGATGATAGAATTGACTGAAAATAGTACACTTCGAGAATTGCTGAAAATCGCATGGTGCCATGGAAGACATTTTGTGAAACAATGTGATATCTACCCATCTGTACCCATCTGTCGAACGAAATTGGTGAAAACCCAGAATTAAAAAAAAAAAATATTATGATCCGATGAAACATATTTTCTAACTGCGGTATTTTTAACTGAAAGAAGACGCACCACTGGGTACTGTGCCCGCGAAAATCACCACCTTTTTGTACCGCGCCATAATCAGGTGCGGTTTGGTTTTAATGTATGGTGCGGTATAGTGGCCAACCGATTAATCGGACCAATTTTTTATAACAAGAATTGAACTTAGGAGAGGTATCGGCAATATTGCTCTCTGAGGACGTGGAAGAAAGAATGGACGATAAACCGTTGGCCTTACGCTAAGGTATGTGGTTCCAACAAGACGGAGCACCTGCACATAATGCCCGAATTGTGAGGAACTATTTAGATATAAGACATAAACGGAGAGTAATTGCTACCTATTCAGAAATATTGTTACCACCAAGATTGCGGGATCTTCCCCTTGTGATTTTTATCTATGGAGTGACTTAAAAAATAAGGTGTATGGTGTTTATAATTTTGGAAACGTTGGGGAGTTACGTGACACCGTCATCGCCGCTTTCAATTCGATTGACAGAAGAACCCTCGGTATGATCACCGTATTACGGAATGCTGTGAAAAATGTCTCCACGAAAATAGCAAGATTTTTTAAAACATTATTTAGTTTGTTAAAATGTTGTTACTTTTATATGTTGTGTAGTTAGTACAGATAAATACATTCCAAAATTTTACTGTACCTTGACTATGGGCACATAAATACTGTATCACTCAAATGTGCTTTTCATGGCCCCATGCGATTTTTAGATATTAAAAAAAAACTTAAATTTTGTCGGTTTATTGTGTTCTAAATATGGCATGTGGCATACCAAATTACTCAGAAAAAAGTTCTGAATTCAAACATGTATACAACCAATATGGCGTCCATAAGAAAAACAAAAGTTTCGTTTGTTTCTGACGAATTCAGAGGCGAAAAAAATTTAAGCTGACCTAATCAAATTGTAGACAAAAAAGTGCCTTTTTTATGTCAAAACGTCTTTTTGATGGGATCACAAATAAAGAAGTTATGACCATAATTAAAAAAATACATTTTTGGGCTTTTTCAAAATAGCTTGGAAACCATTTGGAATTCAGCTGTTTTCTGGACGGATTATGAAAAAACACATAAATATGCACTACTTTTCCCATTTAACCGACTTTCTATCTTTAATAATAACAAAAGTACCCATACAATCCAACGTCCCGTGAGACACACTGTATACAATTTTCAGTTCAAGGTGTTTTTTATTTCTTTCCTATCTATCAAAAGGATGAGGGGGGTGTTAACACTAAATTTCTTTAAAAAAAAAAGGGGCGGTGAACAAAATAAGTGTGGGAACCACTGAGCTAACCCTTGGTTTCATACGACGGTAGTACGCAAAACATTAAGATTAAAATTGCTCATTCTGTATGGAGGTTTTACTTTCGTGTTTTTTATTCTTTTCAACCCACCTGAGATCGTGTTGTCAACATACATCACATCAATTTCTACCGGACAGTGGGAAAACGTCCATTTTTTCAGTCGAGAGCACACACACACACACACAGAGAGGCCTGCTAAAGAGACACTTCCGTTTTGCGCTTCCTGTCAAACACAAAAGCACTCCCGTTCGCACTTGCAGCAACTATTGTAGAAGAAGGCCTTTCCATTCGTAAACTCCAAAGGTGGAGAAACAACAACGCACTCTATTGTCTTTACTGTTAGTTGTTTCCGCTATTTCACACGTTTTTATACGGTACGACGTATTTTTAATTGTCTCGCCGCTTATTATTCAAATTACGTACACGGACCAGAAGTTAGAATAAATAAATAACAGAATTAATTGGTGATTGTTTAATTGTTTGTTTGTTTGTTTGTTTGTATATGTTATTATGTAAGACATTTTCGCGGATTTCGTTTTCGTCTAAAAGTCAAGATGAAGGTGAATATTTGCGGACTTAAGTCTTGAAATACAGCCAGATTTTCGAAATAAACTAGAGCTGTATGCCAATGGGACAGACTGTTACTCCCAGAATACACTTTGGAAGTTAATTTATTTAATTAGTAAGATTTGGAATTAAATATGTTTCCGATAATAATATTCAGCTCATAGATTCCTACATTTGAGTCAGTTATGATCCAAATTAAAGACGGGAAACGCTTTGAAATTTGTGCTAAAGTTTGGCTAGCGTTCAATTAAACCAACATTGATCTACTCTTAGATTTAAATTTAGTTCTTTAACAACACCACATACGTTTAGTCACACACACACAATATGACATAGTAAACCCACTATAATTATTTAACTGGTTAATTTAGTCAATTGTCTTCGTTAAATAAACCACTTCTTTTGACTTTTATCTCACGATAAACTTAAAAGTTTATAAAGTTACCCGAATATATCGTTTTAAACGAGTGTTTGTTTATTTTTTTGTACACCACGCGCAAAAGACTAGAGCGCTTTGCAATCTAGGCAACTACTGAGCTTTTCCGCTGTCAGGCACTAGCGCTAGTCTACTGGACGCCAGTAGATTGGAGGATAGTCCCTCGACCATGACAGTGTTGTGCGGACGCCTACTATATAACATCCTGGCTGGTGTTTCTATTTTTTCCTTTCAGTAAAAATATACAGTTAATTTTCGCGAACGGCCAACCTTGCTCACAAGCAAAAAAAATCTGAGTTTGATACAAACAAATATATATGTATACAAGAAGAGATTTACTTCCTTCGAAAAAATCATATTTTGATTCAAATAAATTTTGAAAAAATATATTTTTAGTGTGAATACCTCATCTAACTGTATTGTAAGATGGCGCTGTAAACAGTCTCCTCGCAATTCGGCCTTATCTTGAGTATAAATAGTTGACTGGTGAAAGTCTACTACTCAGTTGATCAGTTGGTCATGCGTCTGGCAAAATTGCTAAAAAGGCCGTGTGCTAACATTGACTATATGTAGGTCTGGGAAAACCAATCACTGGTCGAGGATGTGCGACATCCCAAAACGCGGTACCACGTGGAGATTTTGCTCTACTGTACCCTCCGAAAAGTTCTAGTCAATAATAGGTCCACATTAATTTTTTCAACAAACTAATAATTTCCACTAATAATAACAAACTAATTAAAGAACTATTTACCGCAACTTCAAATATCGCATTTTAACTCAACCAACAATTTCGTTAATTTAAATAATTATAATACTTTCACTCAACACAATCATAATAAATTATTTCAACTAAATAAATCTCGTTCGTTATAAAATACAAATTGTAAATTTGAACTGAAAACGTAAGTTGTTTGACATAAATAAACCTTCTTTCTACCAAACAAATGTATAATCATTTGAGTTAAACAAATCGTCTTTGTAAAAGACGCAAAACGACAAATTTAACACAAAACATTATAGTTTTTTATACAGCTTTTTTCACGTTATCACATATTCCTTTAAATTTTTGTACTTTTGATCAAAACATACGTAAACAAAATATACGTACTTCACTGCATAAGTACTCGATAGTATTTGCATTATTAGTGATTAATTGTTTTGCTATAAACATTTAAAATAAATAAATATTTTATAGTTTGGTACAAGAAAAAGTGTACTTCGTTATCGTTTCTGATTGGAATTGAAGTTGTAAATATTAACTGTTTCCTTTAACATAGATTTTTCAAATATATGTCTTTTGCACGAAATAAATAGATTTTCATCAACCAATAAATAATATTAAGAAGACGAAGAAAGGTTAATTACATTCTTATGGTTAATAAAACTAATCTTACGGTCAAAGAAGATACCAAACAAATGTTCTAATCAAACGACCAAGTACAATACAACAAAATATTCCAAATTTAGGAGTACGTTTTTGCGAGAAACTTACCAGCCTATATTAAAAGAACGTCTATTTTGTTAAACTTTGATGTTAAGTAGCTTTTGTAATCTTTGACGACTTTCGTAATTTTTTATTCATGTTTTACATCCGATTACACCGACTAAACTATAAGGATAGTTTTGATCTGACCGATATTCTCAACATTTTGTTTTTGGTTCATTCCCATATCTGCATTTTTTTAGAAGATACATAATTTAAAGTAAACCTTTCCAATTTAAAATGCTGTTCAACCTTGCAGCGAATGTTACTTGATTAAAAGTGTTTTTTTTATTCTTTTTAGTACCAACAACGAATTAATTTAAAGATAATGACCAGAAATTTACAGATAAACAGATGGATAAAAAACTAAATTATACTAACCGAAACTCAACGTGTATGTGATACTTAAATAATGTGTGATGAAACAAGAGCACTAGTTGAAATAGCAGCAAGTCGCCATGGAATCCAAATGATACGTTTCAAAGTTCGGATTTGATCCTTGCCTCATATTCAGCCTGTCAGATTTGCCAGTGTTTCTGGTCCAAAAACAATGCAATATTTTACATACAAATGTGTATCTCCTACAAAAAATCAGATATTGGGATGAATTACAAAATAAGATGTCGAGAATTGATATGGTTTTTGTAACTGAGTACTTGAGAACATGCGACAGAACTACTTCGTTAGTAACCCCACAGGATGTCTCAAACTTAGTCGAAAAACACCATTTTTTTTTAATAAGCTGGAACATTATTTTCTTTATCTTTCAAAAGTAGGTAAGTTTACTTTACATGTTCTGAAAAAATACTGGAAATTGGTCAAAGAATACAAAAGTCATTGATTCCAGCAAGGTTGGTTATCTATATCAATTAAATTTGGCAAATAATACAAACATCCATAAATTCCTTATGCACATAACAATTAATATTATTCACAAACGTACAAATATATCAAATTGCACCATTAGACAGAATGGGTAATACATAATTGTTTGTAAAAAATACTGATTTGGAACACCGGTGGCGACTCCACAACATTGTTTTCAAATTATAAAAATATTAATGAACGATTTGAAAAAAAGTTGTTTATTTTTTTAGTAATTCTGTAAAAATTCAGTAAAATAATATTTCCTAAAAAGCGGGACTATTTTAAAACTCCGCGGGACGCGGGACAAAATGTGAAAAGTCGGGACTGTCCCGCCAAAAGCGGGACGTCTGGTCACCTTAGGCATTACCCCCTTAATGTGCATTGCTTCTAGCGAGGGGCATGTTATAAAATAAATGGTATTTCGTATTCAAGAACAATGCATTTCTTATTCACGTCAAACAAGAATAGTAAGAACAAGACACACAGGTTATTATAAACTAATAACTTTAGCAATCCATAAATGGTCCACGAAAACTAACTGTATTATCAGCCTTATCGCGTAGCTACATATATTATGCAAGAATCCAATAAAAAAACTCAAATTCTTCACTCACCCGTGGCCCGTAGCGACTCAAAATTACATCAACATCGTCCTTTGTCTTTTCGTCGACATCACACATAACCGCACAAAGAATAAATCCGAAAAATCGCTAACATAGGCGAAAAACAGTGCCGAAATGTTGGTAACGCGCACCATATGGAATATCAGCTGATACTGCGAGAGCGTCCGTAGGCCGCTCGGCCGTAAACAAGTTTTTTCAAAGCACGCGTGATTTTTCCGAAAAGCGTGGAGCTGCAGGTGCATTATTCGACTGCTGGGTTGGTTGCCTAACGATGTATACTCTATCAAGAATTATTGTGATGAATAATGATTAATGAATTAATATTAACGGAGATTATTGATGTAAACGAAAGGGTAGGATGGGTTTTATATTTTGTTTAGATTATAATACGGAATTAAATGTGTGTGTGATTAATGTTATATATTATGATGGATATGCCTCGCAATTTAGATCCCATTTTTTTAACTGTAGTTCTGCTATGTCAATGGTAAATACCCATACCCATACATGTCCTCAATGGAGGATATACAGAGTGTCTCACGGAACTGGTACATTAGAAGTTTCTCATGTTCTACTATTTCTGGAAACTTGAAATTTTGGAATTAGAATTTACTCGATCTGAGCTCTACAGCTAAAATATTCCCAAGTTAACTGTCACGTCCGGTCACCGGAAGTCAGTATCAACTTTGTTATTTTAAATGGAATGATATAATTTTTATTTTATTTTTGGTTTCTACGTATCAACAGACATCATTTCTGATGAGGTTTCCCTATACCTAAATGACACCATTTTTGACGTTTTTTTGGATTTTACTAATTTTCTGCTGATTTTCGCGGTTACGTTTAAAATTGAATATCTCTGTTATTATTGAAACTAGAAGTTTCATGATTGGTGGTCCAAAACTAGAAACATAGCCAAATAACGAGATGTTTAGTTCATCATGATATATTATACAGGATGTTCAAAATTTACAACACAATAGTTGAATTTTCAAACGTAAAGAAATAATTTTTTCAAATGGCGTATACCGATACGCCATTTGATAAGTCCACTATCAACATGGTCATTCTCTTTTTTGTATTTTATAACAACTTGCCTAGAATTTTAATGGACAAGACTTAATGGAGATAATTTTGTTAGCGTGTGAAGAAACATTCAGCTTTAAAACTTGAAAGTTACGATATTGGAAGAGAAATTGAGTAATCGTTTAACCTGTGGTGCAAATAGCTAATAATGTACATATGAATTTTATAATTTTTCGTTGAAATTCGTAAAAAAAAACGTATTTCTTACGTAAGCATATCATTTCATTTATAAACTGAGTTAAAATATACAAAATCGGCATTAAAAGCGCCAGCCCAAGAGATCTTAAAAATAAGTGAGAAATGTATTTATATTAAAAATCAATGATGATGATTAAACAATAATGATTTTACCAAATTCAGACTTGTACTGACTTTGCCTGTTTTAGCTGCTAAGCCTACACTGAGAAAAATGGCTGTAAAATTACACATAAATCATTGTGAAAATTACAATAGATATGTGGTAAGTACAAAAATTGCACGTAATTCCAATTATTTTTACAAGTCTGTGTACTATTACAGCGATATTGCTGCTTTATTTCAATTACAATGATCTTTTAGTAAAAATACAATGGAAATATACCTTAAATTCGTAAAATTACAATGTTGTGATTTTACTATTATAATAGCGGGTTTGTTGATATTGTAACGCCCAGACGCATGCGCTACGTTTGATCAGCTGTTTTGCAAACGAACGCCGGCACGCAAACCATCGAGTGCCATATGTAGTTGGGCGCGTTGTATTTCTGTCTCTGGTAACTAACAATGATACAGTGAATTAAAACTTATCTAGATACCATGTAGGTGTAGGTTAAAATACCATGTCACACTGCAGAACAATTGTATTGCCTTTGTAGATCACCAACGACGACAATTAGCCATTAGAAATTGATGTCTTAACGTGAACGCCATACCTGGATGAGCGCTGTAAGTACAGTCTTCTACGTTCCTTTGTGAAAATTTGCTTTAAGATTGAAGGGTTTTATACCAACAGAAAGATAATGTGCAATCTTCTTTTTAGGTTAACTTTTTTGTGTCTTAGATCTTAGAGAAATAATTTAAAAAAAAAAAATATAAGAAGGTGAAAAGAAAATAATCAAAACTGTCTTACACAAATTATTAGTGAAATGAACACAAGCAAAACCAATTCAGTCATTATACGCCCACACTCTCTAAAAATTAGCACTTTCATATTCAGCATTTATGTCTGCTCTCCAAACTTAAGTAATTACATACCACTCGTTCCCGTCTGATATATACATAATATATAATTAACGTGAAAGTGTCTCAGTTTACCGGTCTCTAGAAATGCACAAAAATCACATATGGCAGATTTATTAAATTTTATTCCGACCTGCTCTTCCAGTATAAGTAAGTACTTTTTAATATTTCATTCTTCGAAAGCCAGCTGTTTTCATGAAAACTGTTTGACAGCATTTTGTTACCTGCCTAACGTTATTTTTATTAGTATTATCTGTAATAACAGTGCTTTTATGAAAGTCGTATAAATAACGGTTATTTGTTGATAATAGTTTTGCATATCGCATGTGCAATTTTACAGCGTGTCGTACCACATAGGGAACGTGATAGGCAAAAATGGAAAATGACTTGAATGGCTTCACTAGAAACTCTATATGCGGGTTACTATATCAACGGTATTGTTTTAATACAATATTTAAAAGAGCTCTGGATTACTGGATTATTTCAAATAGTAGGTTATGGTGTTATAACTAATTAATTATCTCTTATAGACACGAAGATTAACTGAAGAATGCTTGAAGAAAGCTGTCTACGATTTGTTCAATAAAACAAACTAGGTTAACTTTGATTTAACAGCATACCGTGTCTTCAAATAAATTAATCTTTCCGTATGTATTCAGACGTTACAGCTGTCTGATGTAACGTGTGTTGTTCTTGATTAGTTGGTAAAAAAATAGCAGAAATAATTAGTGACATTCTTGGAGTATATCGTGATCGAAAGGAAGCAGTAGATTTTCAAATAGAACTAACATGGCAAGCAATGAATCGTTTGGAACTAGTAGTGTGTAGTAGTGTGTAGTATCCACAGTCTACACCGGTAAAAAAGTAATGTCGGTTGAAGATTATTACAACGTTGGAGTGGATGACGTTTAATTATCATCTTTTGAACTTTGTTGTTGTGTTTTCTGCTATTTCACAAGTTGAAGTGTGTAAAAAGTGCAAATCAAATGCGAAATTGGCCGAAAGTGGCAACCGTGACTTGGGATTTCAAATCGTGGTTTCTTGTGAGAATTTTGAACAAACTTTCATTCCAAGTTGCCGATTTGTTCAAAAAGGATATGAAATGAATAGCGGAATTTATCCTTGTCATGCGCATAAGAATAGGTGTAGATGTAATTGAAAAGTTTTGCACATTCAAGGACATTCAGATTTTTCACTCATTTTACGATAACGTTGGTCGCACCATTTTTGTGGAAACAGAAGCATTGTCAACAAAGTATTCAGAAAGCAGCAGAAGAAGGGAGGGCTAAAAGTCAATTGAAAATAGTAAAAAAAAATAATGGCGTAACTGTCTCGGACGATGGAACATAGAGAAAACATAGCTTTTCTTCTCTGTATGATTGGTGGCGCTTATCAGCTGGAGAAATGTTGTTGATATTCTCATAAAATTCTCATAAATACTTACTGCAAAGCTTGCAAATTTTGGAATAAGAAAAGGGATCACGTGAAAAAACTAATGGCACTCGTCCCCGCCATTTGACAAAAACCAGTTAGGGCCTCGAAGTCTGTCGTCAAAATCAAACAGAAAGAAACAAGAGGAGGAAAATGTTAATTTGAAAAGATAATTATATGGTCCAGGCTTCTCCGATTATAGTAAAATATAACAATTCTATACATCAAAGTTACACAATATTTTAAACGGTGTTTTCTTAAAATCGCATTTTGCAAACTGGCCGGAACGATAACTTCAACTGATCTCCGTCAATTCACTTCAAATTTTATATGCAGCTTCAGAACAATAATATCTACAGAAGTACGTACGGATTTTACGATAAGTTCGAAACATTTTTTGTTATAAACAATTTTTAACCGAATTTTGTACCTAAAAGTGATAATTTGTGTTCAAACGTGCGCCATTTTGTTTTAAAGCGGAATTTTCTAATTTCCGTACGTACTTCCCGAGATAATCTTATAAAGAATCAATTCCTTTTTTGTTTTTATGGCTAAGTGAAAAACTGCGTGGAAAATCTTTCCGGCCGTGCAACCCTGTCCGCCGGAAGAGGTTTCCTTTGATGTCCTCCAACGCTGCTATTTTTGTATTTATTTTTGCTTATTTTTATTGTGAATATTCCTCAAAATATGAACAATAAGGGCTTTAAAGAGATTTTGTAATTCATATTGTAAAAAAATATACCTACAAAATCGGCTATTTTTTCTCGCGCTAGAGTGGCATTACCCCTTAAAGGAAAGTAATTTTTGTTTGTATCAAAATATATTTATTTGACTTAGATAAATATTCCAAATAAATTAATCTCTACAAACAAGAAGTCTTTTCTACCGTGTGTAAGATAGTACTATGTTAGTACTAAATGATCTACTGATTTCATTAAAATATGGAATGAGATAGCAATTTCGCAGCGTGCAAAACAGTTTTCTAAGTTATGCTTGTAGGCCAATAGACATGAAAAAAAAAAGACCTACCATCATTTTATTCACTACAGCGTGCACAAGCAATTCGATCACTTTCTACAAACTGCTCCACTGATTCTACAGTCTAAAATTATGTTGAACTACCTAGCATAACAAAACCACGTTCTTCATTAATTTCATTATCTAATAGGTAATTAAGTGCATACAAATTAACAAGAACACGAGTTTTATAAATTATGAGGTCAATCAAACTCAAGAAATATACGAGAAACCTTTAAATAAACATTGAAATAAATCAATACGAATCTATAAATATACATGAGTGGTGTTATTACTCAAGGAAACAGCGGTTAAAAACTTGAACACAAAAAAAAATTGAACAGTAGCTCTCCTTAAGTGTGTATAAATAAGAACCAGTAAAACTTTTTAACAACCATAATTGCTATAACGAACCATACGTAATTCAATAAAAAAACGCTATTCAACTATAAAATTAAATCTAGCGTCATAATTACCAGATAAATTAAGGCTTGGGTTTGATCCATTGTTGATGCAACATTTCCATTTTCTCTTCACTTTTTTTTTGTAAAGGTTGCTCCACAAAAGGTGTCATTAACGAATTTGTCCATCAAAACACATTTTTAAATCCTATTTATTTAAGAGCACAATAAAATTGTTTTTAGTATACACACAGAAAAGTGATCTCTCGAACGAAGTAGTTGGTAGATTCGTATATACGCGAGAGATTATTGACTACAACCAAGAAATTTTATTTCTTGGAGTAATTACTAGATTTAAGAAAGTGGTTACTCTGGTGAAGTAAGTAAACAGTATTCAATGAAGTGTATATTTTTATTCCCGGTATATATTTTTAGCTACTTAATGTAAGAATTTTAAAGATTTGGCACAAATACGTTTTCTATTGCTAATTAACAAGATAAGTATGTTATATTTACTTACTCGTTCTAAACTGTTGCGTGCGTTACATCAAACTATTCCGTGTTGAAACGTTTATTGTACACTAATCACAAGGCACATCCCCTACGGGTACTTCGTTGTTGTTTTCGTACTAGGTTAGGCTCCTTTACGGCGCCAGCACCACGCGCGGGCGCGCGAGCCTTGACAAAATCACGATGCGCATATTTATTCCAGAGAAAGGGATTACTTGAAAGAAGGGAGAATCACTTCAGTTAAATAATTGGTGGGTTTTTATTCAGTAAACAATACTTACTTATATTAAATGTCTTATATTTTCTTGGATCAAGGGACTACGCGCTTGGATGGATTTATTATTACTTCGTTGGAGAAATTAACATTTTTGGGACGAAAAATTCAATTACTTCTTTCAATACAATATTGGTTCTTATAAAGAAAGAATTTATTTGTTGACAGCATTTATCTGAGAAGTTATTTTACTTATATTGAGTATGTGGCATTTCTTGTATATACCTAACTTTCTACATCGAAGTCAATATGCATTTGAATCTAGTAAATAAATTCAAGAAATTATGTTTTCTCGTTCCAAATAATCACTTTTCGGTGTGTAGAGTTTGAATTATTATTAAGTATACTGTTTGAATTATTAGCTAGTTGTTTCAGATAATCAATTGAGTTACTAATACTAATACAGAGTGATATTGCTTATCTCGAAAATGTACAGTATGAGTAAAGGTTCCGAAATGGCGTTACGGATAAAGTTATCAAGCGAGAAATGTTCCATTATGTTTGATTCATCGCGTATTTCTGAAATCAACTCAATTGTTTCGATTCTACAAGAAAATCTGCTTCTTTTCTATACGTCCTTTTCTGTACGCCTTTTGTTCAACCGATTTCAATAAATGATACATCATACGAAAGCTCAAAACATCCTGTTTCTACAATAGTTTAGCCCGATCGATCAAATTATAGTGACCGAAAAATTAAAATGCAAGTTGATTTTCATGGAAATTTGAAATTCGTATTTTCGAAATGTTCCATGAAGAATTTGTTTATTTTCCAAATCCCTTGAAAAAACTACAGCTTTTTGAAATAACAAAATCGTATTCTTAAGGAAAACAAAAGATCCATATGAACATGTTTACTCAGAATGAATTTTTCGTAATTTTTGTATTTATATCAGTTTTGACAGCTTATAAAAAGGGTAAGCTTGTAAAGGGTACTGTTTGAGTTTGTTTGAGAAGTCGACATAATAAAATATTTCCTCATCATCAACATCAGACATGTGCGTTTCCAGATATAGAGTTGAAAACACTAGATTCGAGAAAGAGCGTTTCAAGTTTGCGAAGCGTAGAAAAACATTCGCTTCATAGTTGGAGAATTTATTTGGTATCGAATTTTATTAAAATATGCGAGATAAATAAGGTCGAATAACGTTGTAAATGGTGCACAGAAAAATACATTCTTTTGCCCACAAAAAAATTGTTTTCGAGCACTACGCCGTACTGCCAACGAGGTATGCATTATCGTGGTAAGTTTTAGACTACGTATGACTGGAATAAGCAAAAATAAATTACAAAATACAGCATATATTTTTGAAACATTTTTAAACTTAAATTTTTAAATTTCGTATCAAAAGCACCATCAAGTGTATTTTTTGGTTGTACGGTCTGTCCGCTAGAGCGCGCTGAAAGAAAGCCAAAAACAGCGTAGCCGCTAGAGCGCGTTGAAATTTTATGTCACATTACGCGAAACCGCTAAGTCATGATCGCTTCACCAAAAATTCAATAGAGACCTATATTATTACTATTTATTTATTAAAAACTACATATTTGCTCTTTTTAATTGATACTTAATGTATTATGCATTTTACAACAAACAAACATCCGGGCTCTTGACTTAACGGCTTCGCTTAGCTTAAGGGGGATTCCGGTTTTCTGATGAAAAAAAAATCAATTCCTTTTTCTGTACGTTATTTTGTTAGTTGTCTTAAGAATGTATATACGAAGTTTTAAGGCAAAATTTGCCAAATTAGCCAAGTTATCAGCAATTAGCCGACGGCGTGCAGGTGTCAAAAATAATTTTTCATGCTAAAAATCTTGCAGTCTGTGGTTTATTATTCTGTTTAATTCTCTCGTGAACAGTCGTGGATAAGAAACACTCAAGAAACACTCCTACACGTGCTGATGGACACCAAAAAGAAAATTTTCTGAGAATTCATACTCGTGAAAGAAAAGCATTTGCTAGTACGTCTGCCGATAAATTGTCGACAGCCGAAGACGAGAAAATTATAGTGCTGGGTTTTGGAGACGGGATATGGAAGAACTGAGGTCCCACTTCCGTTGTATGGGATCACTATACTTATGGAGAAATATATGTGGTTGAGCATATGTACTGCCCTGTGGGATCACAGAGTTGGTGCAAATGGCGAAAAGCTGAAGCCGATAAAACTCTGGATGAATACAATAACACTTGTTAAAAATGTCGAAAATGCCATCAAGCCGATTTACGACTTGTCGTGCAGAGAGTTGCTAGAACAGTGTTTGGGTGGTGACACTCAAAACAACAACTAAAGCTTCAATTCTACTGTCTGGCGCCTCGCACCCAAACATCTTCACCGTGGCTCAAAACTTATCAAAAGTGGTGCTTATGCAGCAGCAGGCATTTATAATAAAGGCTTTTCTGTCATCCTTTAAACTATGACACCAATAGGAATCGTTATGGGCACGGAAACGAAGATATTTGCAAATGTGCGCGAGAAACAGCGTTTGTTGAGGTCGTCGAGACGTGCACTCGAGGCTGCAAAAGCTCCAACAAGGCGTAGAAATAAGCAAATGTCTCAAAATAAATGGCCCTGGTATAGCATATTAGCAGAAAAATACTGTAAGTACTCGATGTCGCGTTATAAACTGCACTTGAATGTTTAAACGTGTTTTTCTCGTAACAGTTTTTTCGCGAACGGTTGGCATGATATTTCGAAAACTAGTTGACCGATTGACTTCAAATTTTAACTGAATGTTCAGTAAACATCTATCGTTTGATGAACCAGAAATGTAATAAATTTGACAATCTGAGTATGGAATTGTCTTCATTGCCAAGAAATCTACTCAAAACATATTCATCTTCTGTGACAACAAAACCACAACAGTACCAAACAAAAATATGTACCCAAACTCCATAATTCCCAACAACAAGAAACATCTAAATTTCTAAGTATCTACCTTTATTGGTGTTCTTACTCTGCGGCAAATGAATCGAAGTCCAAACATACGCTTTATTCTTGATTCTCTCAGACTCCCTCGCAAGAATATCCAAATCACTGACGAACTTATGCTTCTTCCCCTTAACCCCCATCTTCCCTTTACCCTTCTGGTAGTTCTTATTCACGTCAACGATATTTCCGGTTGTAAAGAACGACGCGAAACGGTGTAGCGGACCCATGTAAACCGTTCGCGTGAGGCGAGTGCAACTGACTGCTGCACCGTGATTTTTTCGACGGTTCCACGCGAAGAACTAACTTTCTTTCGACCGCGCGTTGACTTTCTACGCCAAGAGATAGCACTACGGTTTCAAGTAGTAACCCCCACTACTCTCCATTTCAACCAGAGGTAGGTTGAGACACAACTTCCGATATCAATGACTAAAATTAACGCGATGTGCGGCTATAGCAGAGTTGACAATGGACGGTGTCGATCGATGATGATGCTATAAGGACCAGTTAGTTATCCATGCGTGGTCAGGGTTGACAGTGACGACAGCAAGGACGAAACTACGACTGCTTTTTTGACGATTTAACACGTAGATTGGTAACTTATACAATAGTTGAAGGTATATTTTAAATAAAATGAAGTCTTGTCGTGATTCTCTTCTATAGATTGGCGTTTCTGTTTTCTTTAGTTTTTATGTAATAAAGGTTGCGAACAAGATTTTGATGGAAGCCGATATCTCAGGAACGAATGTTAGCAGGACAACGCAGTTATCATGCAAATAATCCTCATTTACTGCGATACATATCCCTTGAATTTAATAGCATTTCGACTATTTGTTAATTTTTAAGACCGAAATAAACTAAACAATGATTTGCGCAGTTCGGCTTCCCTCGCTTGTGGGTTTTGGTGCGATGCAGTCGAACGAGATGCGAAGTTTTGACGCGATAAGTGAATCCGTTTAAATACGTGTTTGTAAAATATTGTTGGGTATAATTAATTGTACATCTACATTCATTATTTACATATACAGGGTTAGCGAAAATTACCGGAATACCTAAATAATTCTCTGACGGTAAGAAATTTTAAAAAAAATTCAAATAAAAGTTTTTTTACTTTAAACATTCCATCGTTCAAATATATGATTAATATACAGGGTGTTCATTTTATTATAGAAATTTCGTAAACTTTTTTTTCAAATGGATTTTTACATTTTGTAAATATAGGACTAATTCTAAACATGTTTTTATTAAAATAATCTTTTTATAAAATGCATCACTTTTTAGTTTTAAGAAATTAATTAAAATTAGTCAAAATTACCAGAACACCTACATAACTCTCCAACCGTAAAAAAAATTAAAAAAAAACATTCAAACAAACGTTTTTTGACATTAAAAAAGCTATCATTAAAATATATTTTTAATATACAGGTTGTTCATTTTTATTATGGATATTTGGTAAACTTATCTTTTTCAAATTGATACCCTGTATATTTTTACATTTTATAATTCTAAGACTAATTCTAAACATTTTTTATTGGGATATTTTTTTTTATAAATTTCATCTTTTTTTTAGTTATACCTAAGCAATTAATCAAATTTACAAAAAAAAATTCTTAGAATTGAAAAATAAAAATGTCCAGGACGTTTGATGAGAAAAAGGAAAACTTTTCCATACTTTCATAATAAAATAAACAACCTGTATATTAAAAATATATTTAAGCGAGAGCTTGATATAAAAAATGTTTTTTTTTACGATTGGAGAATTATGTAGGTGTTCCGGTAATTTTGACTATTTTAATTAATTGTTTATAACTCAAAAATGATGCATTCTATAAGCAAATGATTTCAATTAAACATGTTTTGAACTAGTCTTAGAATTATAAAAAATAAAAATATACAAGGTGTTCCATTTGAAAAAAAAGTTTAGGAAATTTCCATAATAAAATATATTTGAACGATAACTTGTTTAAAGTCAAAAAACTTGTTTTCTTGTTTTTTTTTTTTAATTTTTTACGGTTGAGAGTTATGTAGGTGTTCTGGAAATTTGGACTAATTTTAATTGATTGCTTAAAACTAAAAAAGTGATGCATTTTAAAAAAGATTATTTTAATAAAAAATGTTTAGAATTCGTCCTAAATTTACAAAATGTAAAAATATACAGGATGTTCCTTCCATATGAAAAAAAATTTACGAAATTTCTATAATATAATATAAATATATTAAAAATATATTTGAACGATGATTGTTTACAGTCAAAAAACTTTTGTTTGAATTTTTATTTAGGTGATCCGGTAATTTTGGCTAAGTCTGTATGTTAATATATTTGACTTTCTCGATGTATGTGTGTAGAAAATTTTTAATTTTAAGTTCAGGAATTTTGATTAATTGTTTATAATTCAAAAATAGAGAATTTTTAAAAACATTATTCCTACCAAAAAATTGTTAGAATTAATCCTAGAATTAAAAAATTTAAAGAATATACATTTGAAAAAGATTTTTACCAAATTTCCATAATAAAATTAACACCCTGTATATTGAAAATATATTTAAACGAGAGCTTGTTTAAAAATTGTTTAAATTTTGTTTTTTGATGTTTTTACAATTGGGGAATTATTTTAGGTGTTTCGGTAAAATTGACTAATTTTTATAATTGCTTATAACTCAAAAATGATGCATTTTATAAAAATATGATTCTTAGAAGAATTCATAGAATTAATCTAACAATTAAAAAATTTAAAAATATACAAGCTGTTTTATTTAATAATGTAAAAATCTGATGTGGCCAGGCACATGACTTTATAATACTATATATAAAATTAATAGTTTAACTGAATGAGACTCTATTTGATCGAGATCGGCCATGTCTGCATTAAAATAAAACTACTAGAACTAGACAGATATGTCGATTAAAGCTGCGTTCGGATATTGTACTCCGTTGACACCGGGTACACCGTCCAAATGACACTTACGTGTTATTGGGTGTAAAAAGTCTAATGCAATATGCGAACGCAGCTTATATTGACAGAAGTTATTGTCAAAACATTAGCGTTTGACACTAAGGGCCGATATATTCACCTATCGTCAAAGTTGTCGTTAACCAACGAACAGATTACGCTAACGTTCGCGTTAAAAATGATTCTGTCTTTTCACCGATCTGTAAGTTATCGTCAGGTAACGAGGACATCGCTAACATCGCTAACGAATGTTTTTCGGCAGTATAGTATCAAATGTCGGTAAAAAGGGTGTACTAAATCAACACTTGGATCATAACTTGGACTAATTGCCGCTAGATGTAGCGCCGTAAATGACATTGATAGACATTGACAAAACGTAACCAAAATATATTCGCACCCATTTCTAACCGCATCAATTAAAAAAGACCACCAAAAGCAAAAAAAAAATGGTATGAATGACGAATTCAGCAAATTCGGCCATATTATCTAAATAATGACTTCAATTAATACAGTACCACGTACGCACACGTACGTACGTAAATATTTGTCAGTTTGACTTTTTGTTTGACATTCAGCACATGCTCTGTGACCAATCAAAGTGTTCGTCATTAGTTTACGGCAGGTTCATTCGATCGCTAAATAAATTTGATCGTTAAGCGTATTTATCCGGTCGGTAACGTTAACGACAGGTGAATAGACACATTTTTACCATTTATCTTGTCGTTTAGATGACGAACAGTTTCACGATAGGTGAATATATCGGCCCTAAGACCTACCATCATTAGAATCAAAAAATCTGACAAATCCTGGCTACTAGTTTTCATGCAGTACGACCGATCTCGTAGAAATAGAATTTGCTCATGCAGCTAAACTATTGATTGTACCAAGAAATGTCATAGACATAAATTATTCAGAATTTCATCTTCTTTAATTTATTATTTAACTATTTCGACGAAATTCCAGAAATGGCGGCTTATTTACAAAATGTTTCAAAAATGCTAAGACTAAACCTGCAGTTCCTTTGGACCATTTTCAACAGAAAGCTTTTCAGCTCTAAATTTGGTCATGAAACTTGAATATGAAGTTTCGTCCCGATACCTTTAGTAGTTTCTCCGGAATCGTCGCCACAAAAAACGGGTACACACATCCACACACAGAAATTTTTTTGTACCTTGGTCAAAAATGTTCAGGGGATCCAAAAAGACATATTTCCGCTAAAATTTCAAATTTTTTTTTTGGAACGATTACAATAGTTTACATACTGCGTATGATAAAGTAAAAAGGAAAGTGTTCTGGTAATTTTGACTAACCCTGTATAACTAATTTGTTTTAGGTATGTAAGTATATTAATTTATGTTCTACAAGTCTCATTTTGATATATTTAGACACTTTTTAAGGGTTTACAGTTGTACTTTATTGGGGTTATTAAATACGTATAACGTAAAAATTATTTTTATCTAACCACTAATATATCTGGTGACATTTAAACGATTTTGAAAGATGAGTAAAATAGTGTTTGTAGCATTACCTTGCTTACTAATGGTCTGACGACAATGAAGGTTAGATTGAGATTTAAAAAACTTTTAATTTACTACACTAAAGGTTCTATTCATCTTCTTCGTACCAGTAACTGTTTTTACGTTAAACAGTTAAAAAAACTTCAACAAGTAGGGTTTGAATTTTTCCGAAATGGACAGCTTTTGTAGTCTACTTTCACTAAAACGTTACTTACATGCATAAATAAATTTAGTATATGCGATATCTTACCATATTTTAAACCATCTTGAGACTATTTAAGGGTAAAAACAATCATAAAAAGTCGTATTTAACACTAATTAATCTAAGACGTCTATAAATTAAACCACCTTTCCCATAAAGTCTATTTAAGGACATCTCAACTTCTTACAGTCCTAGGATTCTTGGATTTCTATTAATTCGCACCCAATTAAAATCAGGTTATAAATGGAATTTACTCGACGTTATTAATTAGATCAACAAGAACTCCTTTAGACGTCAAATGAATGTAGCAAATTACTTATTTGTACATCGCGATAGTACATTGACACGATTCACATTTCACTTATTTTTAATAGACATCCTGTTTTGACGAAACGTTTAAATGACGACAATTAAACAATTATTAATTAAAATTATTATCAATTAAAATCCACACATCACATTTTGTGAAATTTTACTTATTATAAGAAAAAATCACCTCAGCGAAGTAAATGAACAAGAAAAAGTGGAACACGAGCAATTAAAATAAAAGATCGACTTTTTTCACCGAAATAACAACAGGACCGTATACGACTTTCGTTTTCAACAATTTTAAAGGTAATTATTTATTTATACCACGACTCGTCATGTGGAATAATCCTGTAATTAATTAATACAACAAACAATAGCATTTTAGATTTATGGTTTTTTTTTTTATTGTTTAGTAAAATATTTTTGGGATAAAGTGAAATTTCATAGACATACAAAAGAAAAGCTCAAGAAGAAAACTAGGAAGTCGCATGCTGAATTAAACTGCGGTTTTATATCATTTGAAACGATAAACCGTGAAAGAAAGCCACCTTAATGATAATGAAACTGTGCATATGTTATACAAGGCTCGTGGCAGTGGCCATTAGAAAAGAAAACTTCTATAGACGAATTACCATTTCGAATTGATGTCGTTGACATTAGGATTGCAAACGGAAAACCGGTTCACATACGATTCTTTTTTCTGCTGTAACAAACAGCCAAATTTGGTTAAGTAATATGATATCTATATTTAGCTGTGCTAATTTCACAGGAATATGTTTTCTTGATTTTCTGTAACATTGCAGATATTTCTCTCTAGGTAAAAACGTATTTGTTCTTTTTAGTTCCAAAAACAAAACGTACCTTTTACAATTAAAAATTAATAATTAACCAAATAAATTCAGTATAAATTTAAAAAAAAATCGTTGGTCAAAATACAAAAAATAAGAAACATTTATTCTGAGTAAAAAGTTTCATATGGACCTATTGATAACAAGTTAATATTTCTTAAGAAGTTAGAGCCATTTAAAATACTGTTTTATTAATATTTTAGTATTTTTTAAGGTATTGAAAAAATAAATAATTCCTTATAAAACATTTTAGTCAGAACAATAATGACGTTCTAAGAAAGAAAGTGTGGGAATAAACACCCAAGTAGAAGATATTTATACACACTAATTGTATCTATAACAGATGATCTCTGTATTTTCTCTTAAAGTTTGTTAAATAAGAAAAAGCTTGCCCATACATACACAATGTTGAAAATTAGACTGATTGAAGGTAATTTATAACTCGAGGTGAAAATTAAATGCAAAAACATACCAAACTATAAATAAAAATATGTGAAGCACTTTTAAATTTGTTTCATCGTCAAAATTAGTACTTACTTCAATTTAATTTAATTATTTTTTGTTTAATTAAATGCAGTCACCAAATTTGAAATTACACTTTAGTTTCCTGTCCGCATAAATTTTCGTCTATAATTTCAACTCACTATGTATATTTATTGATTTTCTATGATGAGGACCGACATAATTTTCCTTATAGAAGCTCAGAACTGGTGATAGGTTAGTTATCTTATCTGGAATGTAAGATCATATTGAAATCCACCACCTACAACTCTGTTCTTCTCCTAAAGTACCTACCATTATGAGCAGCAGATTCAAATTATAGGTTTATTTTGTCACACATTTGGAAAGGCAAAAATATTGAAAACAAATAATGTTAGAGTTTGACCAATAACTCTGCCAGATTGTTGTTTCCTAGAGGTTATTTTGTTTTTATGTAACAGATAACTATAAGTTATATTGTCAATTGAAGTTAATGAATAGTCCAGAATGTTGCCCGTTGGATGTAATATCGAAATAACAGTGGTTTATTGGGTTAGAAGGGCTCCAAATCAAAATTATTCATGGATTGACCTTGTTTATTAATCCAAAATTTCAAATAATAATCCCATGCTAAAATAATACATAAAAATAACACTGAATAATGTGCCTATGAACCGGCGACCGTCGTGTACCCCAGGGTAGTGTCCTGGGACCAATTCTCTATCTACTATATACAAGTGACCTACCACAGCTGGAAAATGTAACAGTCGCCACATTCGCAGATGACACGGCTCTAATGGCAGTGGGATTAACTATTGCAGAATCTACTAGGAATCTTCAACAAGCGAGTAATAAAATATATAAATGGACCAAAAAATGGAAGACCAAGCTCAACGAACTGAAATCTGTCCATATCAACTTTACAAACAAAAGAATCGAGGACATACCTCAAGTCAAGATTAACGACGCTATAGTTCCATATGCACTTGTAAAGTATTTGGGTATGACTCTGGATACGAAGCTAAGATGGAAAGAACGCGTTAAGAAGAAAAGAGTAGAGCCTTAAATATAGAGAACCGTACTGGCTTCTGGGAAGAAACTCTCAGTTGTCAGTACAGAACAAACTACAAGTTTACAACCAAGTACTAAAACCGATTTGGTTATACGGCATCCAGCTTTGGGGTTGCACGAAAAACTCCAGTATACAAGGAATCCAGACTTCTCAAAATAAAGTACTAAGGAATATGGTTAACGCTCCTTGGTACATACGGCACAGTGACCTGCACCGTGATCTTGGTGTCCCACCAGTCATCCAAGAGATAAAAAGATTCGCCAATAAGCATGAATCTCGCCTAAACCATCACGTCAACGTAGAGGCCCTGCAGCTACTGGACAACCAGAATCTAGTGAGAAGACTAAAGAGAACTAAACCCTTCGAACTAGTGAATCAGTGAAATGTGTAAAAAGCAGAGCACAGTGAGTGAAGTGCTTCTTGTCTAGGGCAAAGTAAATATAGGACATCAGTGGAGAGCCTGTTAGAGACAAATACCTACTTTTAAGAAGTCAGATTTAAATTGATGGTTAATCTTTTAGGTTAGTTTCAATATGTTAAGCATGTTATGCTTATTAGAAAAAAAAATTATTTCACTAGAAAGCTGTTTATCGATAAATTCAAAAAGTTGGTTTAATGCAAGGTCTCAAAATTAGGACAATTTTAGAGATAACTCAATGAACAAAAAAAAAACAAAATGCTCTTTCATACAGAGTGCAAGCAGTAGGGATGGGCATTCTCGGTCATTTCAGTGAGCCGGTTCAGTCGAACCGGCTCACTAAAACGACCCGTTCAAACGGACCCGTTCAAAATGAACGACTTTCATATGGACCGACCGAGCGACCGAACCGTTCAAAATGAACGTATTTCATATAGGTTATAGACGGATCTAGTGAACGAACCGTTCAAAAAGAACGAGACACGACGCATTGTTGGTATCTTCGTTCAGCTATCGCAGCGGCCCTATGTGGCAGGGGGGTCATTTTTACGAATATACCGACGCGCGACGGCCTAACTCCTGCGAATATTGTTTTTCTCTGTCAGAACTGGAATTTTCTGATTTAACTTAGTGTTTCTTGTAATTTATGCTGATAGAAATTACCTCCATTCGGTAACAAAAACAAAATAGATCCTATAAAAATGCTACTAAGGCTAATAAGTCAATGGTATTTGCATATATATAATTTAAATTAATTAAATCTAATTTTGATCTTTTAGCGATTTTCGAAAGCTGTTTTTACGGAATTTATACAATATTTTTCAATAAGTTCTGTATGGTTAACTAAACAAATCGTTCAATTTTACCGCAAAAGTCTCATTCTGCTTTTTATGCTTTTTATATTTTCCCTTATATATTCTCAAACTTTCATTTTGTTTAATAAATTATATTTATTAAAATTAATGGTCTTCATTATCAACTCCCGATTCAATACAATATCCCAAAAATATTTAAAACAAATACAGTGCAGATAAACGGATGTCAACAATTTTATAACGCAAAGAAAATGTCCGGGCAGATTCATAATATGTTAACGAATCTTTATGCATCAATCAAACCAGAAATAAACGAACGAAAATATTTTATATATGTATATTGTATATACATATTATGTACTTTACGCGGCACTGGAAACAAATGAACACGTGCATCAAAGACGCCGCCGCGCCGCGCCGGTCGTCGCAAAAAGCTGGACTGTGTCTGCCTTGAGCCATCTATGCCTTGAGCAGAAATGAGCCGAGAGCGTAAACGCCGGAAACGAACGAACTACTGAACCGGATCTCCTACTGAACGGGTCAGTTTGCCAGGGTTGAACCAGATCGAACGGTTCAGACATTTCACCAGTTCTTTTGAACGGTTCGTTCGCGAACGACTCATCCCAAGTAAGCAGTTTCTATACACAGATGTTTAACTCCAATAAATATTTGTCTAACGAGAGGCAAAAATATATTTATTTGCTACAATATTTGGGTCGAAACAATATTACTTTACTCCAAACAAATGGTATTTGACTCAAATAAACATTCTTTGTAGCAACTAAATATAGTTTTGCCTCTATTTGAGTTAAACCAAAATTTCTATCTGTGTAGCATTACTTGATTAACACACAGGGTGAGACAAAAATGACGAAACAAATGGAATCAGTTTTTTTCACTACCGTCCAGGATGCGTGACAACTGTTGTCAGAATTCAGACTCAAATTTTAATCGTTAATCGTATCTTGTACTTATGGATAAAAAACAAATTATTCTATAGAGAGGTGAAAGCAGAAGATTTTCCAATAACGAAGCACGTAAAGAATCAATTTTCGCTGGATACTCCGCAAATAAATCACGCACCGCGCGTGCATGATGTTTATTATTATTAAATACTGTCATTTTCTTAACAATTCGTGCAAAACTCTTCGCCACCAAACCGTTTCATTTTGATTTTCTCTCAAATGCCATCATGCGTGAGCTTGACGTATAAATTTATGGTAAATAATACGTCAGCGGTAAAAGATTTTTTTTACCAGGCGCAAGCCGTAGTAAGTACGTAAGTTAAGATATTTTATGAAGCAGTTTTATGTGAATGGGAAGAAAGTACGCAGGTCTGTATTTGGAATGGAGACCTCGATACACCTTTTACTCTTACCGGCGCGGCCAACAAGGAAAAAAATAAGTTTTATCTAAGTAAATAATGGCAATCGGTACCTAGTGAACTCCCACAGAGTTTTTATCGTCTCTTCACAAGGAGATTGTGTCTAAAAACGGAAAACTTTCCAATTTTACCCATGGCAGGGTTACGTACCGCGGGAACACCATTTTCACAAGAATTACACAATTGTATGCAATGGTAAACAATGAATATTATGTAGTCGGTTCTTATAGTAAATCTGCAAATTTGTAAATACCTTCTGTTCGTGTTTTTTTGGGTATTCTACCCTAAACTACCCTTACTTATCCGAAGTCGCTCATAACTCCTTCAAACTTTGCGGTTAGGTGTTTTGAATGACGCTGAATCTTAATATGGCATTAAATTTCTAAATTAAAATAATGGCGGACTTTCATCTTCGGACCAAATCAAGTATAGCATTTATAAGGACGCTGAATCAAAACATGCTATAAACTTGGCAAAATTCAAAATGGCGAACCAAAATGGCGGACCAGAAAATTAGAATTAAGGGAGAATTTCGTCTTTTTATTCAAAAATTATTTTGATTTTTTCATCGACGACACACGCAATCAATTGATTCCAAATTCTGCAGGTCTGAAATGAAAATATCAAAAGCCGTTGTATTCTATACACAAGTTGTTATCGATTGTTGAACCGGAAATAAAAAATATTTAGATTTGCGGTACTGGTGACTTGCCAGAGCAAAATAATCGATTTAGTTCATAAAATCGAAAATATTTTTAGCAGTTATTGTATATAAAATGCATAACGGAATGAGTTTCTGATTTGCTTGCTTAAAGGATAAAGCAATGTTTGTCGAATATGCGGTAAAAATTTCAAGCTGATCTGTCCAATAGTTTTTGTAAGTAAAAATATATAATAAACACAAACATACTCTGGCTTTGGGTTATAACAAATAATGTAAAATAAATCTTATATTTGTTTAACTTAATGTCAAAATAAATGTTATAAGTGTAACATAAATATGATAATGAAGAAAATAAGTATTGTAAATTTTGTAACCCACTGGCCATTAAACAAAATCAATTTATTATTTTGATGTCGAATGCTGGCGGATCTATTTATTTTTGTTTTTCTGATGTAACACATTCGAATATGTGTGTACCTATTTATAATACTTTTAATTAATAATATTCTGTGACTATCCAACACATCTTGATCGAAACTATGTTTTACTAAACTAGAAAATATATTCGATGCGATTTGGTGATGTTCTGTCTATACATATATCCGTAAAATGTTTCGAATAAACAACACTGGAATTTGTCGGCTTCCAGTTGTATCGGTCTACAAACTGTATCCATAATAGGGTATTACGGCACTTTTCAAATTCTGTTCTATTACAAAGTAGGTTAGCTTAGCATCACCCTTTCACACGTAAAATGCCAAACAACGCTTTAATTTAGGAGAAAACGCGTTTTGAAATTCAAATAAAAATCCTACTTGTGACGTCACAAGGAGGGATTATAATGCGAAACTTGACAACGTCGCGCATAGTTATTTTATGTTGCTGTGGTGCCAACACTCAACAGTCGCGTAGTTCACTCTGTTTACCGTTCGTGTATTGAGGTTAGGTGGTCAGTGATTTTTTAATATATCCCAGCAAACACCATACATAATCAACATGAGCAAACAATAATATAGAGTTTGTGGCGTGCCGGGTTGCAACAGCAAATCAGTCGACACACCAGAATTCAATACAACATTTAGACGAAATGGTGTATCTACCTTGTAGTTTCATAAACACACAGGAATATATTATAAGAAATGTATTGTCAATATGTATTATTAATAAACTTCTATTTAAGCAGTTATTTTTTACTACTAGTCTTTCCCTCTATATTCAAATTTCTTTGTGAACCATGTGATTGGGGATGTTTCATTACTTTGTCGTTAATTTACTACGAACAATTGCAAGCTGGTTGAATAATATGTATGACAGTGTATAATCGTGGGCAAATTTTGCGAATTCGCTTTGGTAAAATCATCTTCCACAGAACACATGCTTGCACTGGTAACTTAACAACTTATAACAACCTACTTAATAAGTAATAACTTTACGATACGCTGTACATAGTACCGTCGAAGTTTGTCAACACACATACAAACAAACAGCGGTGCAAACACTGTTACAAGAAAATTCCCTAGGTTTTGATCAATTTCTTGGCTACGGTGCCAATTCTACACTTGGCCAATCACGACAGTGATCGGAAAATTCAAATTTTAATTGTAATTTTCTCAACAAATTCTGAATGTAATTCAATTTTAACTTAACAGAATTTCGGGTTATATACTGTAAAATCGCTTAATACACGCTTTTGCTTAAATTTCCACATGACCGTAATACCCTATTGCTGCTGGGCAGGAGTCTTTGGAAACCTACATTTAATTGTTAAATAAACCAAAAATTAAGTCAAATTTTATTGAACACGGGGTTGTTCATCGTCATTTGACTGACATCTAATGTCACTTACCGATGAAACGTAATTCCCGCTGATTTATTGCAGCCAGGACCCTTTTTGCTGCGACAGCTTCTTACACCACATATTGTCATGCTAATTAGTTATAAAAAAACACTTATAGCGCACTAGAAACCACTTAAACCTATATAATGTATCGGCTTGTCAATTTGACGTTATGGGACTAACCGACGCGACGGTATGATTTGATATAAATAGATCCCAATTTTAAGCTCATATGACTACTCTTTTATACTATCTCGATGATTAAAACACTGCTTTAAAACAAATATTTCTTTTTAATTAAACATGTTTAAAAAAAATATGATTCCTTATCTAAAACATGTTTTTTGGATTATTTAAAACATTTTGCAAAGTGTTTACAAACTTTGTTACGTTAAAAAAACGATTATTTTATTTAAAAAAATCATTTGTTTTGTTTTAAATTAAAAAACAGGTCCGGCGAACAGGGTCGGCGTACTAGGTCCGGGGTACTAGGTCCGGCAACCTAGGTCCGGCGTACTAGGTCCGGCTTTATAACAGCTTTATAACAACTTTATAACCTGGTTATGAGCGATTTCAGATTTTCTAGTTTGGGGTAAAATACCCCAAAGAGCATGACGCAGACATAGGACTTTTAGTATGTTGTTCAGGGCCCTAAATATAAGGGGGCTATTAAAACAAACACTATTTGTTACTTCTTCTCTTAAAATAAACTTTATTTGCTGCTTCTTTCTATTTCATCAATCACCAACCAGGCATCTTTTAAAGAAAAAACAACGTCAGACTATTCTCAAATTCAGACTATTAGCAGAAAGACCGCCAACTTTCTTTCTCGTAATATACATACATATATTATACAAAGTGGTTACGTAAAATATTTTGAATAGGCGCATAAACAAATCTCACTTTCAATGACACCCACAGAGCACTCTCTCGGCCATATTTAGCGCATCGACATCAAGCCTGGGTCTCCAGCATAGCAGTCAAGTCATGTTAATGAACCAGGCAATCGGAGAAAGGTATGGATTTCTGTTTTAGAGTAGGCGTGGCATAGTATTTCTATATGGCAAAAATCACCACATCGTAGTATGTAAATTATACCACGGAATAGTATAATATATAAGTTCCTAAAGTTTTCCGTAATATCACCGCCTTAAAGATGATTTTTACAGACCTAATTATAAATCATTTGTCATTATGATTCAGTCAACCTGGGCTATATGCTATTCAATTCATCGTTAAAGTTATTATATTAATTATTTTCTGTATCTTATAGCTTATACGCATATCAAGTCAGCATAGTGGTCTAATGTAACTCCATTAACACACTTGACGTGCACTTATTTGTTACCTTACTCCACATAAACGTACAAACAACCCAATCGGTAAATATTTCCAAGAAGAGTGACGTAGGAGTAATTTTTGTCACGCAAAAATCTCTATTGCCCGGTCTACAAATAAAACCATCACTCAAATATGTATTCAAATTAAAAAAAAAACAAATACACAGTTATTACATATCAAGATCGCCCTGTAGATTTCTGGCTTTCTGCTGATGTAGTCTTTTCTCGAGCATCTCGATCTCATAATGGATATGGTCCCATGGCGCTTTCGAATCAAAGCACCACACGTAATACAGGATGGCCAAAAACGTCGTTATGGACGTAAAACTGCACAATATAATCCTCCAATCGGCTATGGTGTCCGTGCGAAAATATTTGAACATCCTAGGCATGGAAAGCCCAGCGATAACATAGCTAGTACCATCGACAATCGCAAAGGCCGTTCCACAATAGTACCTCGTCTTGTCCATGACGTTCGGTATGGTTCCAAGTTCGCCAATGCCTTTGAGGCTCAACGCTACAGTGAAGCAGGCCAAAATACCGGCCGGATAGCAGCCGTTGTAGGTGGACAAAAGGATGAAGATGAAGGGGGATATGTTGCCGATGCCATTCGAGAGGGTCCGGACGTAGAGTTTTGGCACGAACTTCCGGTTGATGGAGTACTGCGCCAACAGGCCAGTCAATAGTCTGGCGATGGACGATACGATGCCAGTCGAGAAGACCAGAATATAGGCGGCTTCATCGTCGATTCCGATGACGTACTTATTGAAGTCGATGCTGCAAAGATGGGTTGAGTGAGGTTAGGCCCCGTCATTGAAATTTGTAGTCCAACGTCAGAGCAGGGGCCCGTAACACAAAACAAACACTGCAAGTCCTACAATAGGGTATTTGACTATTATTGGAAAACCATCTTAGTGTGTTTATTCCTTCACTCTACATTGTAAATGCATTATTTTTCGTAATTATTTCCTCAATATTTCATAAAAATCAGCGTTACAAATTAAATCACAAAAAGTCCCGCCAAAACGATCCTTTCTGTTGTGTGACGTCACCCGACAGTAGATGTCAAATCGTTGTGTTGTATGATGTGTTATTTTCACAATTTCTACATAAAAATTGGTTATAAACGGTGTATAAATCCACAATGCAGAAATACGTCAAGAAAAACTCCGGATAAATATTTGAAGCTGTTCCGCAAGATTTGAAACTGCGAAGAAAGTGGTTGGCTCGTAGAAATCCAAATGAAATAAATAGCGGCCGATACAAGTGTTCTTTTTGTTGTGAAGATTACTTCGACATAAGTACAACTGACTAGAATAGGTTATCTATCGTATTTTCGAACCAGGTGTTATCTGATCTGAGAGCTTAAGGTTAGGGCTATCCTAACCTACAAAGTTATGATTACATGGCACTTTAGTGCTATTAAATTCAAACGGGAGAAGCATAAGAGCGCGTTCGGATAATCGGGTAGGGTACGGTGAGAGTGACGCGCTGCATAATAGGCGGACTAACGTCATACGGCGTTTATCTGCATATAAGAGAGACAGCCGACCCAGGTTATCTGAGCATTGCTCTCCCCATACCCTACCCTGACAAACCGAACGCGTTCGTTCTAAGCGTACTAACGAATGACGTCACTGGAGACTCAGCCAATTACAGAGCGTTTTCAATCACGTGGTAGGACGTGAATAAAATTCAATTTTAACTTTGGTTTTTAATAGAAATAAAGCATTTTTTTTGAAAAGTAATAACAAATAGTTTTCTTAAACTGTAATCTATTAGGATGACTATAATATAAGCCATATTTTTAATACAGTCAAATATCCTATTGTGATGTTCGTAATGGTTGCAAATGACAGCTGTTATTTTTATTCAGTGGCGTAGGTATTCTTTCTTGTATAGGGATTCATTCTCTGATTATAATTAGGTATATTAAATTGAAATAATTAAGGTTTTGGAAATTTAGTTAGTTTTGGCAGTGGCGGATTACCCATTAGGCAATGAGGCACGTGCCTAGGGGCCCCGGGCTTTGGGGGCCCCGGCCAAGACATTTTCCCAGAATGTTTTAAAGATTAATTGTAAAAAGTATCACACAATTTTGATTATTTTAAGCAAAACGCTTTTCAAAACGTTAATTACGCAATTTGTGGATGTGGAAGTGTGTCGTACTTGTACTCAACGATATGTTTTTCAATTCCGCAATTTATTCAATAGTTAGGAAAGTACGTACCTACTAAATTACGTTAAAGAAGCAAAATATTTAGGTATCATAGTAGATTTCACTCCGGATTTACAACATATCGATCAGCCGGCTTTTATAATAAAGGGATCCGCTTCAAGTACACAAGGGATTTCTGAAATTGTTTACTAAGTCACACATGTAGTTCCAAAAGATTCTAAAATTTATTCAAGATTGTAACCTGTAAATTTAGATGAAAAATCAGAAAGAAAACACATTTGGAGTCTAACTAGATATGAATATACGGGTATATCGTATCATACGGACTGACATAATCAATGTATAGTGAATGGTGATATACAGGCGGGATGTAAATTTTTAAATAAATTAAAAATTACAGCCACAACCGAATTTGAACCAGGGACCTTCGTGTCGCTAGCACAATGCTTTCACCGACTGAGCTATTGAGGCCTATATCATATGTTATTACAGTATATCCGGATATTAGTTATATTTCACGGTCAGTAATTGACTTTAAATTACATTTCTTGTGTGAACCCTACGTCATGTAGATGACATTTGATAGGTGTCATGATAGGTTACGTTTGGTAGTGTTTACTACTTCCTTTATATGACGAGTTTCCCTCATAAGAAATCATAGGCCTCAATAGCTCAGTTGGTGAGAGCATTGTACTAGCGACAGAAACGTCCCTGGTTTAAATACAGGTTGTGGCTGTAATTTATAATTTATTTAAAAATTTACATCCCGCCATACATTGACATTTGGAGTCCATTAAGATTTGAGTGCATTTGATCTGTTTGACAACTACCGACAATAGGGTATTCCGGTGTTTTTGAAATTGTCATTTTTTACAAAGTATGGGTGCTACTGTTTGCTACTTCACAAGTAAAATATGAAACATTGTTTTAAATTAAGAGAAATCGTTGTTTAAAGTTTGAATTAGGATTGGTCTTTGTGACGTCACAAAGACCGCTCAAAGTGAGCGACTTGACAACGTTGCTATATCTAGCGTGCACGTAGTAAATTTTTGTCTTCTGATGTGTCAACGTTTAGAATCGCTCGTTTGTTGACACCTGCTTTGGTTATTGAGGTTATATCAAACACTTGTTCAAAATGTATAAACTCCAACGCCGACATTGTTCTGTGCCCGGCTGTAACAGCAGTAGAACAGGAACTCCTGATAAGATTTTCTTTACATTGCCGACTAGCGAGATGAGAGATGTTTGGCTTCAAGTTTCAATGATCAAATCATGTCTAAAAAAAGTTACCTTTATTCGTTGTCAAACAACAGGGTCGCCAACCGTCAACTTGGCCGATCAGCTGTTCGAGAGCTGTCCGATGTTGCCACCGCTACTAGGGATCGGTAATCATCGTGTATTTCCGAGGGTGGTCGGTGAATTCAAACGAAATGCACTTTTAATTGCAATTATCTCATAGAAAAACTAAATCAAAAAGCTCATAGCTTAACTTTATGAATCCTCATAAATTGTACAATATGTTAAACCGAATATCTGCTTAAATTTTGACATGACCGGAATACCCTATTGAAGAGGCGTAAAATAAAATTGAAGCTTTTCCCAGATGAATTGAATCTTGATTGTTCAACATATAAGATATATTTCGGCAAAAGATCGGTTAAATTAATTTGCAAATTCTAAAATTAGCAAAATAATTTAAAGAAAAGACGATACGAAACTATCCAAGAGCTTTTTTGTTTATGTTGTTATAAACTGATATTATATCAAACAATTCAAATTATTATAAACATGTTTTTTTCTTTTATTTTACCTTGTGGGTGGGGCCTCCAAATATAATTTGCCTAGTGACCCGACTATCCTTAATCCGCCACTGAGTCTTGGTAAAAACAATGGACATAACTGTGGCGGGAAATTCAAACTTACCGTCATTTTAGATCACCCGTTACTATTAGCATTTTCTTTTGGTAAAAGTCGGACGCACTAGTTCGAGTGCACTGGTGCAACTTTTCACGAGTGTAGGGCAAGCGAGTGCGATAGAAAACGCTATATGATACTACTGTTCTATTCGCAACTGTTAAATTGGTTGCATAACCTAATTTTTTGCGAGTAACCTAACCTAAAATTTTGCGGGTA
The DNA here is from genome assembly GCA_963966075.1 of Aphodius sticticus. Taxonomy (NCBI): domain Eukaryota; kingdom Metazoa; phylum Arthropoda; class Insecta; order Coleoptera; family Scarabaeidae; genus Aphodius; species Aphodius sticticus. The sequence continues at coordinate 77,857,170 of OZ014509.1, forward strand.
ATTCAAAATTGTGCCAAAATATAGGTTTTTCCATTATAAAACATAAGTTTGGATTGGTACTACCTTATGGAACACCCTGTATACACGGTAATTATTTTAAAATGAGCGCATCGGCGTTCTGTATATATGAGTGAAATCAGTTTTAAAATATCTTCATTAACAGAGGCACAATCTTCCGAGATCGCACTGTTGAGACACCCTGTAGATTTGTTACAAGTGTAAAGTCTGTGTTACAGGCCCCTACATTAGTGAAGCATTAGGAGTAAGTAATCAATCAATTAATTGATTTAGTTTATGCTGGATTTAGAAGAAAAATTGTGAAACTATGGATTAATCAAAAATCAAATATTGGGTACCGTACGTACCTATACAGATTGACGAATTCAATGGAAAACCTGCAGGCGGTGTGCCCGGCAACTATAGCCCACACAGACCCATCGAAAATAATATTCCTCCACGGTATGACTTCCGGCAGATCGTCCTCGATTTCCTTCAGCATCTCCGCCTTGTCTTTCGCCGAAGCGTACGGCGAGCTGAACGGCGACGAGTGCACGAAGATCACGTTCAACATCAACAACAGGACGTACGAACTCCCGATAAAGATGAACATTATCTCCCAACGATCCAGAAGATTGAAAATAATAACGCCGGCGTACATACTCGCCAAATCGTAGCCGGCCCAGGACATCGCTATGAACGCCGTCCGTTCATTTCCGGCCACCCAATGCGACACCAGGCATATGGATCCGACCTGACAGGCGCATTCGCACATGCTCAGGAAGACGTTGTGCGAGATCAAACCGAGCCACGAAACGCTCTTAATGATCGGCAACCAGACGAAGGATAAGATCAGTCCGAGAACGGAATGGACGATGACCAAGTTCCTCGCGCCGAAAAGATCGGTCAGAACGCCGATGGGAATGTACATGAGGAGTTGCGTGTAGATATACACGTCGTTGACAAGGCGTTTTCGCGACCACGAGATGTGGCCGTTCGTCTTCGGGATGGTTATCGTGTTGTTCAGCAACTTGCACTGACTCTCGGTGATGATGTGCCTCAAGCTTTCCGAATTCTCGACGGTCACCAGGTCGGCAAAGGTTCCGGTGCAGATGTGCCTCAAGGTGAGGAAATGCAGATTGTTCAACGCTATTACCAAACAGACGATGTACTTTGGTCGTACTCTGTTGAACGTGATGCCATGCAGGCCGTGCTGTCGTCGCTTTTCTATCGCCACTTGCAGCCTGTTGATCATCTTGATTGTTGATCTTCGATCTGATTTTGCTCGTTGATAGACAGATGACACAATTGACACTGTTTGAACAAAATGGCATCGCTGACGGAACAATAAAGAATTGAAGTTTTAGATGATGATTGGGTATGGAGATGGTATGGAAATCGAAATAGAAGTCATCGAGAAGTATGTCAAGTTTTTAGAGAAAAGTATCCAGATGGGCAAATTAACCAACTCACAGTCAGCAGAATAGGAAATACATTTCTAGGAGACTATACTATGAAGAATCTTCCCAAAACTGGCCGCCCCAACACAAAATTAACCGAAGATGTGCAGCTTGATATCAAATTTGGTATGCTTTAACGGATTGCTTTATTTACCTAAAGAAAATTACAAAAACAATGTTACAACTTATAGTTACTTCTAAGTTTCTCTTAAAAAATGTAAATTAATAACGAAAACAAAATGAAAAATATGTCATGTATACTCTGAATTCACGTATGAAAGTCTACTTACTAAAGATGACAAATAAATTCAGTTGTCAATTTTCGTTGATTAGAAACGTCATTAGAAGCAAAATGAGGCATCTTAGTGAAGTGCAAGTTGCTCGTGCTGTCGCCCTTATTCAGCGTGGCCGCTCTATTCGACACGTTAGCAGGGACCTTCGAGTTTCCCCTTCTGTTATTCAGCGTTTATGTAATCAGTTTCGTGAGACTGGTTTAACATGTTAGAAAACCTGGACAAGATAGAAAAACTACCTCAACAAGAGGACGTAAGAACACCCGATAAAGATGAACATTATCTCCCAACGATCCAAAAGATTGAAAATAATAACGCCGGCGTACATACTCGCCAAATCGTAGCCGGCCCAGGACATCGCTATGAACGCCGTCCGTTCATTTCCGGCCACCCAATGCGACACCAGGCATATAGATCCGACCTGACAGGCGCATTCGCACATGCTCAGGAAGACGTTGTGCGAGATCAGACCGAGCCAAGAAACGCTCTTAATGATCGGCAACCAGACGAAGGATAAGATCAGTCCGAGAACGGAATGGACGATAACCAAGTTCCTCGCGCCGAAAAGATCGGTCAAAACGCCGATGGGAATGTACATGAGGAGTTGCGTGTAGATATACACGTCGTTGACGAGGCGTTTTCGCGACCATGAGATGTGGCCGTTCGTTTTCGGTTTGGTTATTGTGCTGTTCAGCAACTTGCACTGACTCTCGGTGATGATGTGCCTCAAGCTTTCCGAATTCTCCACGGTTACCAGATCGGCGAAGGTTCCGGTGCAGATATGCCTCAAGGTGAGGAAATGCAGATTGTTCAACGCTATTACCAAGCAGACTATGTACTTTGGTCGTACTCTGTTGAATGTGATACCATGCAGGCCGTGCTGACGTCGCTTTTCTATCGCCACTTGCAGCCTGTTGATCATCTTGATTGCTGATCTTTGATCGGATAGTGCTCGTTGATAGACAGATGACACAATTGACACTGTTTGAACAAAATGGCATCGCTGACGGAACAATAATGATTTAAAGTTTTATAGCGTTTTCGACTTAGCCACTCTATGCACGCTCTCAGTGCGACCCGGCACCGTGCCAGTGGGATGTGCACTTTTTTCGTGCAGTTGGTAAGCCGAACGCTTCAGAGTGTCACAAACTGTCAATGGTCGGATCGTGATCGATCGTGGTTAAGGTTAGAATCACGGTTTGAATCATATTTTAATCAATTATAAATAAATATTAATAGATAATGGTCCAAGAGCTAGAACTTTCAGAATCTGTCCCTTTTAGCGTAACAATAAGATAATATCAAGTCTGGCAACCTTCCGAGGGTGGTTTTTGCGCCCATAGATTTTTAAAGGGTAAACAAAATCAAAAAATTACGTTATTATAATCAGTCTGTCGGTTTGGGATATCAAAAGTTGATTTCAAAATTTTTTATTCGCGGCAGTGTTTTCTGCTTTTCTGCATGGCAATTAAAATATCTTCTTCGCCCGCAGATGACGAAGACGATAATAAGTCCATAAGCCGTGACACTATCACTTTGGCGCAACCTGACATCGCTTGTTGACAGTCCGCCATATTGCACTGACACTGCACCGACTCCAGAAGTCGGAGCAAGAAAATTGCCCTCAGTGCGCACTGAGGGCAACTTTGGTCCTAAGTCGAACACGCAAAACTGCCCCGGGGCAAGCCAGTGCAGAAAAAGTGCAGTAAGTCGAAAACGCTATTAGATAATGATTGGGTATGGAGATCGAAATAGAAGTCATCGAGAAGTATGTCAAGTTTTTAGAGAAAAGTATCCTGATGTGCAACTGAACCAACTCACAGTCAGCAGAATAGGAAATACATTTCTAGGACACGGTACTATGAAGAATCTTCCAAACACTGGCCGCCCCAACACAAAATTAACCGAAGATGTGCAGCTTGATATCAAATTTGGTATGCTTTAAGGGATTGCATTATTTACATAAAGAAAATTACACAAACAATGTTACAACTCATAGTTACTTCTAAGTTTCACTTAAAAATGTATCTTAATAACGAAAACAAAATGTTAAAAATGTCATGTATGCTTTGAATTCACGTATGAAAGCCTACCAAAGATGACAAATAAATTCAGTTGTCAATTTTCGTTGATTAGAAACGTCATTCGAAGCAAAATGAGGCATCTTAGTGAAGTGCAAGTTGCTCGTGTTGTCGCCCTTATTCAGCATGGCCACTCTATTCGACATGTTAGCAGGGACCTTCGAGTTTCCCCTTCTGTTATTCCGCGTTTATGGAATCGGTTTCGTGAGACTGGCTTAATATGTTAGGAACGCTGGACAAGATCGAAAAATTACATCAACAAAAGGACGTAAGAACTCCCGATAAAGATGAACATTATCTCCCAATGGTCCAGAAGATTCAATACATTTCTTATAAGCAAAATTATTTCACTTTGAAAATCATTGTAAGTCCAACGTCCGTCGCAGTCGAACCAATTTACAATTTTTATATTTTTACCTAATAAAAAATCAAATTCTGCATCTACTATTAATTTTAAAAACCTTTCTTTTGGGAACATAACCGACCCAAAAATATTCATAATCCCATTGTCAAAGTACTAATCTTCTCTCACCTTTAAAATGATCAGTGACCAAAATCTCAGAGGTGCGCTAATCGCGGACGATCTAAAATTACACAATGAAAAATTTGCACATAATGGCGGCGCGGCGCGGCGGGCTCACTTCACTTTCACGTATATTTTTGCCCGAAAGCGGTCATAATAGACGGTAAACTGAATTGATGGGCGCGCTATAAACGAAAATTAAGCGGACATTAAACCCATCAATCACTTGTCTCGAGCAAGTGACTTTCTCGTATAAGTAAAATCTAACGATGTATTCGCCTAAATTGTATGCGACCAAACATTGGCTAAATCTATCGCAAATTCTATTATGTTTGTCGATTGGTGTGAATTCTGCAGGAGGATTAAGACGCGCAATTTGGTAAAATGGCAGGCGTTCACTTACCTTTTACGTTGACCTCCTTTTTCTTTTCTTTGCTGTTGAAGAGGTTCCTTTTATTCGTCGCCTTCACATCGATTGTTGGTGATGATATCTTCTTGGCTGAAAGAAGGAAAGGAAACTATATTGAGGAGAATTTTTGGAAATATTTCAAGCATGTTTAGCTTGCAATGGAGGAAAGCACAGTTTTACCCGTTTTTCTAGATGGACACACCGCACGTAAATATTAACGCTCTACTATAAATTTGTCACAATTTCAAAGTTGATTTTCTCTTAAACCGTTCGACCGATTTGTATGACAATTTAGTTCACTTGTAGGTTCATTCTTCAGTAACGATACTGTGGTAAATTCTTATTCACATTTCAGTTTTGAACATAGAATGTGCAAGAATGAGAATGATATTTACGTCAAAATTTGTAGCGTCGTGGTTTATACCAGGTACAATTACAGGAAATCAAGTAGAGTCAAATAGTAGCCCGTTTTTTTTAAATTACAAAAAAAAACTTGATTAAAACACTACTCTCAGCAACATGAAAAAAAAATACTGATTGTGAGACAACTGAATTTCTTTCATAAAATTTGAATCTGTAGGTAGAAATTGTCAATTGAGTGCGTGCTTTTTCTTGCACTGGTTTTCCCAAAAACTAAATTCAAATTCTAAGAGAAAAAATCATATCGCAATCACTTATCAGTAGTTTAACTTACTTACAAAAAAAAAACTAGTAAAAAAATTATCTTCAGCCGTGCTGAAGTTAAAATACCCCACACCGTGAAAAATTAAAAAAAAAACAAGTGAACCGATTTTGCCCATTCACGAACTTGTCCTTACCTTTTAAGAGATATGCTTTAAACGACATTTCCACGCTACGATTTTCAGCTAAATATCAAGTATTTGGTGTCATTGTAATCGTAAAAATGTTATATCGAATCAGGGTGTACCCATAAACTACACGGGCAAAAAAAACAATTAAATCATGCTAGAGGACACCAGTAATAAAATATCGCCCAACATCGATTTAGTTTTGTATTTTATTTATTTGATTAACAAACAAAACTTTTTTTGTTGTCTTGGTGATAAAAATTGTCGATCGGTATGTTTCTGTGATCAGAATGTCATCCTGATTGAAAAAATACAGTAATAATAGTGTATCATTTAAAATTCAATGATGACGTCATTTCCGGAAAAACCGAAAGTCATACTAACCGCAAGAGTATCCCAAAAAATGGCATCTTTCGTTGATAGGACTTCTCAAAATTTCATTCGTCCAACGAGCGTACCTATGGCGCGGGTCGCCCGGTACAGTAAACAAAAAACAGCATCAAAGTTATTTTTATGGACAACGCAGTATCTATAACGCCCGAAGTATAGGCAACCGGTAGTATACACGTGTACAAGAGAATACATAACTTTCAGGCGTTCAGCGTTCTATGGATTGCTTCTTTTCAGAAACCGCCTTCTCTTCTAATTGTATACACTGGCTGACGAAGAAGTAAACTGTGGTGGGGAAAAACTTCCTCTACCGCAGTAATTTTAATAATAACCTACTTAAAATCAGCTTTGGAGTAGTGGTGTGCGCTCGGCAGATGTTTTGTCTGGCGGTCAGGTGGGATTCCACCTGTACCTACAAAACTACCGCAAACTATCCTTCCGGTGAATCTCGTTCTCTATTTTCTAGCATTTCGTACCGTTGAAAATGTCTTGCTAGGCCATTTTTATTTCTCTAGCTGAATTTTATATCATATAGAACGTCATTTAGGGGTTGTTAGCACTGGTGCAAAACTCCGAGCGTTTAAGGGTGGCTACCCCTTCTAATTACTTACAGTTTTACGTACGAAAGAAAGTTATGCAACTTTATTTGCTGAAGTTATAAACATTTATGGTATTTACTTGACCAATTTTGTCTTGTTAATGCCCAAGTCGGATGCAGAATTTCATATGCTTTTCGAATTTGCTGACGTCAATGTTCTGTGATGTCGCTGGATGGAGTATTTTGTAATTGTTTACGTAGACGTCCTACGCTCTTATTAGATAACGCTTGCTAAATTAAATCGCTAAATTAAATTGATAAAAAACCGTTTGATAAATTTCGCATTCAAAACTCTGACGTATACTACTTGAACAGCTTTATCGTTTGGTATGTTTCAATAAAAAATGGATTAAAAAAATTATTCAAATATTTATGGCTAACTACTTATTAACCCCGTCACAGCCAGATTCGTATGTCTATACCAGGATTTATTTATTATTATTTTGTTTGGCAGTGGCGTTGGTAAATGCTGTGGTGTTTGGCAATTTAATTATGCAAAATTGAGATAGTAAAAGAAATGAAAACGAGATTGTTTGTATAATAGCTATATCTATTATTTTGAAGATATCCTGCATGGTATACCGGGTGATTCAATTTCGAGGCTTACCATGGGGATCTCGCTTATTAGTGGAGATAGAGCTTATGTTTAAATTTGGCAGTTTCGTATTTTTGTGTTGGTCAATTATCTGAAAAGAAATTTAAGCTATCATTTTTCATTTTAAAGATATCCGCAAAAAATCTGATGTGGCCAGGCACATGACTTTATCATACTATATATAAAATTAATAGTCTAGCTGCATGAGATTCTATTTGATCGAGATCGGCTATGTCTGCATTAAAATAAAACTAGTAGAACTAGACAAATATCTCGATTAAAGCTGCGTTCGGATACTGTACTCCGTTGACAGCGGGTACACCGTCCAAATGACACTTACGTGTTATTGGGTGTAAAAAGTGTAACGGTGTTCAATATCCGAACGCAGCCTATATTGACAGTAGCATTTTCAAGACATTAGCGTTTGACACTAGCTACTGTCATTAGAATCAAAATAATCTGACATATCCTGGCTACTAGTTTTAAAGCAGTACGCCCGATCTCGATGAAATAGAATTTGCTCATGCGGCTAAACTATAAATTCTACCAAAAAATGTCATATACATAAATTATGGAAAATTTCCTCTTCTTTAATTTATTATTTAACTATTTTGATGACATTACACAAATAGCGGCTCATTTGCAAAATCTTCGAAAAATGCTATGAGTAAACCACCAGTTCCTTTGGACCCTTTTCAACAGAAAGCTTTTCAGCTCTAAGTTTGGTTATAAAACTTCTAAATATGAAGTTCCGTCCCGATACCATTAGTAGTTTCTCCGGAATCGTCTCCACAAAAACGGGTACACACACACACACATACACACACACACACAGACATTTTTTTGTACCTTGGTCAAAAATGTTCAGGGGACCCAAAAAGACATATTTCCGCTAAAATCTCAAAAAATTTTTTTGGCATGATTACAATACTTTACATACTGCGTATGATAAAGTAAAAACTGAATTGTTAAGATATCGTTTCGAATTGGTGAACGTTAGATTACCATAATTTGCAATGCTTCAACTACTGGTTTTTAGATAAATGACGATCCTCGGATTTCTACGCGGCAAGTAGCCTCTAATTTGGAATTGCCGCAAACAGAGCATTACGAACAAAGAAATTGAAACCGAACAAACGCCGCAGAAGTCAAACTTTGCAGTTGTACGAAATTATTTGAATCAACAATTTTCAAATCGCTGCATTGGTAACGGTGGAGTAGTGGAATGTCCTGCTAGATCCCCTGATTTAAGTCCTCTGGACTATTTTCTATGGGAACTGTGAACGACGAACTTTATCACGATACTCGCAGAAATATCGAGAATCTGTAGGATCGATGCTATTCCGGGGAGAACAGTTAGAAGAGCTATAGCAACATGTCGAAAAGCTGGCTCGGTTTTATGCCTTCAAGAAAATGGCGACCAATTTAAAGATTTACTTAAAAATAAGCTTTTTGTTGTATATATGTTACGGTCATAGTGATAAATAGGTTATTATTAATAATTACCGGTTATTATTAATAATAGCCAAGTGGCGAGGTTAAAGTGAAGAATTTATCACATGAACCGGCTATTATTAATAATTTCCAGCATGCTGTGGTCAATGTGATATATTTCAATTCGATATTGCATTAAGGTGATGCTGCAATATAATAGAGCCTCAGATATGGAATTCTGTTAGTATCTACATAATCGCCACACAACGAATCTATTCACTGGGTTTTCAGTGTTGGGCCTTTAGTGACGTTAGTCCTGACTAACTTATTTAGTTACTACTCATGACTAAAATAAGGAAGATTATCAAATCGAGACTAAAAAATACCAATCCATACAAATTGCATGCACGAGTGTGTAACTTTTTGGGGCATGCTTATTTGCGCAATTCTTAAAAGCTAAGTAATGCCTCAATTACATTGAGCGAGTTTACACGCTGCTAGTTGGCGAATTCACGAGTTGCTAGTAAACTCGCCTAGTGTCATCATGTTCGCAGATAGTTTACAAGCTGCGAGTAACGTTGTGAACATGATGACAAGCACCTAGTGAATTCGCCAACTAGCAGCGTGTAAACTCGCTCAATGTAATTGAGGCTTAACTTAGCTTTTAAGAATTGCGCAAATATGCACGCGAGCAACTAGTGAATTCGCCAACTAGCAACGTGTAAACTGGCTAAATGTAATTGAGGCTTCAGTAATAAATTAGAAACTCGGTTTGTATTATTCTGCCAGTGCATACGAAAAATTATTTTTATTTATAACTTATTATTTATTATCTTTTTAATACAAAACTTTAAAAAAATGTTTTATATTTAATTTTGAATACAAAAGTCCTTCTAGACCTTTAATTTCTTGTGGTAGTACAACAATTACACCATTTATATTGTAAAAATAAAGCAAGATAAAGTTTGTAACAATAGAACGTCATCTTCTCTTGTTTTGTTTACAAATGTCAACTGTACCTGTATTTTATTTTTATTTTATTATTTACTATGAATATTGTTTATTTTTGATTTGTAAGTGCACAAATGTGATACAGATTTTATTTGAGTTACCTACTGTTAATTCTATTTATTAAGAATATATTTTATTTTTAAACTGATTCCTGGACTTGAGAATTATTGTGTTTTTGTTATTGTTATATTTTTTCATATATCTAAATAAATAATGTATTTAAAAGTCTTTTTTTTGTTGGTGATAAACACTTTCCTGATGATTCCTGGACTTGAGAATTATTGTGTTTTTGTTATTGTTATATTTTTTCATATATCTAAATAAATAATGTATTTAAAAGTCTTTTTTTTTTGTTGGTGATAAACACTTTTATAATAACCGCCTTATAATGTTTAATCTTTTATTTATAAAAGAGTACTTTATTGTCAAACACCAAAAGTAAAAATACCGTGTTAGGAACAGAGCCATACAAAAATGTTTGCATCATTTGTGCGGTGCAATTTATGTAAAAACATCTATGTAAACTAGTCTCGCCTATTCTTGCATGTATTTGCATGAAAATACAATATTGAAAAAATTAATATTAAATGCGCAAAATTTCAAGATAATTGTGATTTGAGAATTTACTTAATAAATTGTAATTGTACATTACAAAAAACTACCCACATGCATTAAGTATAAAATGGGTGTTATTGATAATAAAAATGTTAACTTTTTTGAATACTCTGTATAAAATGTTCTTTTTATGTTTTCGTCATTGAGCCGTCCTTGGGTGTATACCAAATATCATTACCAATTATATCCAGTAGTTTCTAAAGTACAAGGGAGACAAAAGAAAACATTCTGTATTATCAATGTTTTGTATTATTCGTAATTTTGGTCATTGGGCTAGCCGTGCTGTTGATTTGCGTCGAGTAAATAAATATAATAGCTTACATAGTAATCAAAATAACCTAGCTAACTTCTTTGAAGACTGTATACAAAAGATCTTTTGTAAAAAGTAACGTTTTTATCACTTTTACCGTGCCCGTTAGGAAATTATTAATAATAGCCGGTCCATGTGATTATTTAAGTGTTTCTAATCACATTGACCAAATGATGCGGTTATTATTAATAATAGCCGGTAATTATTAATACAAACCACATTTATCACTTTAACCGTAACATATACATGCTTCTTTTAGAATCTGAATGTTTTTAATCCAAAGCACTCTGGTCAGTCCGGCGCCGGCGGTCTGTAACCAAGCACCAGTTGGGTACCTGATAAGCACGACAAACAACGACAAAATAAGGAAAGTTTTTTTTATTATTAAACCATTGTTTTAAAAAATAATGCCAACATGTTATACATTGCGGAAATGAGAAAAAACACGACTATCGGAAAATGCCAAAATTCAACATGGCCCCCATAAGAAAAACAAAAGTTGGCCGTGGTTACGCCGCCATCTTTGCTGTTATTTAAAATTAAAAAATAATAATAAACACTGCATTCCTTGTTAAAGAGTCGCTGTAGAATGTTTTTGTTTCAAATGTCTAGCTACGTTTGGTTTTGAATAAAAAATTAAAAACGATATCATAACAATTCAGTTTCTTGCGTATATCTATAAAATGAAAAATGATAGCTAAAATTTCTTTTCAGATAATTGATCAGCACAAAAATACGAAACTTTGCCAAATATAAACATAGCTTTTTATCGGATTTTAATTTAGCCACTTGGGTTTGAAGTTTTTTGAAGTAAACAGCTCTATTTGACTCATTTAACTGTACTACAAACCCCTTTTGCTACAATTAATGTCCATATTACATAGTTCTCGAAAATATATGGTACTCTTCATCACTAATCGATTTCTAACGAGTTAATTAGAGTAGAAAAGCATTATAAAGTATCGACTTACCATCATTCGCATTGCTCAAGCTTCGATTATTTGGTTTTGGAGACAATTTAGCCGCCGTTAGCACTTGCGTCACCCTGACTACCTCTCTTTGCTTCTTAGCTGACCCTGTAACAAACAAATTACATATGAAATACATCTGAATACATCTGAAACAAATATTTACACATATAACGAGATGCAAACATATTTAAATTTCGCACATCAAATAATCTGAGAGACCCAAAAGTGTTAAATCTATACATCTACGAGGTCAACGTACCCAATATTGGCGACGGTAGGTAACTTATTCTAATAAATTGTAAATCACGATCGAATTGTAAACATGACGGTTCACTTGCTAGCGGTCGGTCATTTTTGCCCATCGTCATTTTACCGTTTGCCGTTCACAAGGGCCGGAGGGGTTTTCTCGATTGTATCTCCTGTTGAACATCTTTGAGCTGTCAACGGGATTTATTGGACTTTTCAACGCTTCCGTTATATTTCACTTAGAGAAATCAAAGAGAGTTGAGAGGTAGTTAGTATATTGACAGTTTTATAACTATAACAGTTGATAATGGGCAACGTACACACAGAAAAGTGATTATTTGGAACGCGAAAACATAATTTCTTGAATTTATTTACTAGATTCACATGCATATTTACTTGGATGTAGAAAGTTAGGTATATGCAAGAAATGCAACATACTCAATATAAGTAAAATAATTTCTCAGATAAATGCTGTCAACAAATAAATTCTTTCTTTATAAGAACCAATATTGTATTGAAAGAAGTAATTGAATTTTTCGTCCCGAAAATGTTAATTTCTCCAACGAAGTAATAGTAAATCCATCCAAGTGCGTAGTTACTTGATCCAAGAAAATATAAGACATTTAATATAAGTAAGTATTGTTTACTAAATAAAAACCCACCAATTATTTAACTGAAGTGATTCTCACTTCTTTCAAGTAATCCCTTTCTCTGGAATAAATATGCGCACCGCGCGTGGTGCTGGTGCCGTATAGGAGCCTCTAGTACGAAAACAACAACGACGTACCCGTAGGGGATGTGCCTTGTGGTTTATTGGGGATGTGTATTGTGATTTATGTGTACAATAAACGTTTCAACACGGAATAGTTTGATGTAACGCACGCAACAGTTTAGAACGAGTAAGTAAATATAACATACCTATCTTGTTAATTAGCAATAGAAAACGTATTTGTGCCAAATCTTTAAAACTCTTACATTAAGTAGCTAAAAATATTTACCGGGAATAAAAATATACACTTCATTGAAGACTGTTTACTTACTTCACCAGAGTAACCACTTTCTTAAATCTAGTAATTATTCCAAGAAATAAAATTTCTTGGTTGAAGTCAATAATCTCTCGCGTATATACGAACCTACCAAGTACTTCAGCCAAGTAATTCTCTCTTCGTTCGAGAGATCACTTTTCTGTGTGTACCAACACAAACTTATGTTTTTTTTTTTTAAATGAAACACTAGGTATATTATTACAGTTTTTGATTAAGGTTTTTATCATACTTATTATTACATCTACTTATTATGTATTAGGCTATTATCAATTGATTCTATGATATTGTGAAATTAATGTCAAAAACGTGCATTTTCCAAAAAATAATTCTCAGATAACTAAGAACGATAAAGAAACAAAAGAACTTATTTCGGATAGTCAAAGTATCGCACTTTTTGACAGTTATTATTTCTTTACGATTCTAATATAACTTCATAAATTAATTTAAATATCCGTTTGGTCACACGTCACTGGATAGGAAATTGGCCGAGGAAACCATTTCTGAAGACCGCGTTGCTCTAAGTTGAGTGGTTCTCGAGAAAAACGCGAGAAACCGCAAAAATCCTAATTTTACATTTTCTGGACAAACCGTACGCTTTACGGGAAAACCGAGCACACCGTTGAACTTAGCACAGCCCAATCCATAAGCACGACCCCATTAGACAGCCCTATCTCTCAAAAAAATTTGATATTCTTTTCGATCTAAATTTAGCACATTGAGATAGAAAAAAAATTAAAAAAAAATTACTTTGCAACCGTTGGCGATAGAGAGATTAACCCACCACCAAATGATAGCTCTCGACGAGTACATCAAAAATATGTATACTTTTATATGCCTAAGAAGTACCATATTGAAGTTATGTGGTCCAATTCGCTTATTTTCGTGTTATTTGAAAAAACGTTATTTGAGCACAACTCGGCAACCAGTAGAGATAGAGACCTGTTCTATGTAAATTCGTGATCAGCGCATCCATTTTAGTAAGATAGCGAAGGTTTCATATCGATCCGGGTCCTAGATTTCGAATTTGGTGTGCCATTTCAAATTGAAAGTAAAAAGGTACCGATTTTTATCAAAATTTTTATCAGTTGGCAAAAACAAAAGTACCTCCCACCCAATTGAGACTTTGGTCCCTGGTACAGTTTTTGACGCCGATTACGCTGGAGTAATTAATTTTTTTCTATATGCAACGGTACGGAAGTTATGACTTCTCAAAGTAGCAAAAACTGCTAAATTTGCCATTTTACTATGTTTTGAATTGTTAAGGCGCACTGTCGTCCATCTAGCCATCCGATTTTGACGATTCACACGGCACTGGATAGGAAATTGGCCGAGGAAACCATTTCTGAAGACCGCATTGCTCTAAGTTGAGTGGTTCTCGAGAAAAACGCGAAAAACCGCAAATATCCTAATTTTACATTTTCTGGACAAACCGTACGCTTTACGGGAAAACCGAGCACACCGTTGAACTCAGCACAGCCCAATGCATCAGCACGACCCCATTAGACGGCCCTATCTCTCAAAAAAATTTGACATTCTTTTCGATCTAAATTTAGCACATCGAGATAGAAAAAAAATTAAAAAAAAATTACTTTGCAACCGTTGGCGATAGAGAGATTAACCCACCACCAAATGATAGCTCTCGACGAATACATCAAAAATATGTATACTTTTATATGCCTAAGAAGTAGGTACTTTGTTTCTAACGTGAGACATCCTATATTACGGGCTTCAATTCACACATTTGCTTGAGATATCTCTAGATTACTAATAGATTTTCCCGAAACAACAATACACTTGTCGGAATCAAACACGAGGATAGAGATATTAATAGACGAGATGCACATCTAAACTAAGTCGGTATAAATTTAGCCCAGGCGGTGATAACTTTACATGTGAAATGGGAAATGGCTTTAACACATTCTACTAAGCTCAGGCACTACTACAGTGACCTACATACTTTATATTTGGGATACACACATCTAGTCTTTAGCGGTCATAATATTCCGCTTATGTTAACGCTTACAAAACTAGTTCAGTATTTTTATTAAAAGATAAACTTTATGATAGCGATCGAACAGGTATGATTGGATTGCTCGCGAGAAACAGAGACATTATAGGTTATAGCGTTCAGTTGGAACGAATTTGATTATATGTCAGACGCGAAGATTGGACCACCCAACAGCTGGTAAACTGAAATCAAGGTAATTTATGGTTGTAGAGAGAAAGAACCTTTCTCTTTGATACAATCATACAATTACAATTTGAAATCTCTCGATGTAACTATGTTTTCTTATGAAAAATTTAAACCCAGTAAATACTATTGCGATGCTTTCAATAGATATAGTTTTTGAGATATGAATTTTTACTCTCTAATTGAAAAATTAGTTATAGTTGTAAGTATAATTTATTGTTACACAACGTTCTAAATAATAATATTTAATATAAATATTAAAATATTACTTTAAATTACCAACACAAAAAAACTTCGCTTTTAAGAGTAAATGTTAGTCACCGGCCTCAAAAGTTCGACGAAACTGAGGCGCGAGAGGAGGGAACAAGCCGCGCCCACTGTACACTCCGCAGAAAATGCAAGCAACGCACTGATTAGATGAGGGGAATGGCGGTATCGTTCTTTGGCGGCGAAGATCAAAGGTGCTGTGCGGTGTCGACTGGCGCCGAACCGTTTCCTAATAATTTTGTGTATGTGACTATCGCATGTTCTGAAATGCTTTTCTTGTATATTTTAAATACAAATACAATTCCACAAAACAATACAGTAATACAAATTAATTAATTGCTTTATTATAACATTCCCATTTTACTACTAACTATGGTTGAACATTTTACCTTTTGTATGTTGAAAAAAATTGTAGTTTTGGTAAAACAGACAGCTTTTCTTACATAAATCATTTATTGCTTTACATTTATTATTAGAATTAGTAACTAATTATCAGCTAGCTCCGAAGAAGCGAACAGCATGGTTCGCGAAGACAGTAATTATGAATTTTTACTCACGGCATAAACCGGTAACTATTTATCATCTAAATTTAAATGACTCTGGCCGTGAAAGCATTCGTACTCAGCTACTTATTTAAATCCATTTAACGTTTTCTTTGTGCATCAATAATCTCGAATGTCTCGTTCGTACTTAGCAGAGATCGATACTTTCAGGTAAAACACACCTCATATAAAAATTCAAATTTTTATCGGGTGACGCAAGTAGGTGTTAGTAAATATAATATTCCTATTTTAATTCTAGATACAGTTGGATACTGCATTTTGAAATTTTACTCAAAATTATTATTGCTATGTATAGACTTGGTAGTATACGTACTTCAATTTCAATTGTAGGTATGAGAAAACATAGCGATTTCGATAAAACAGGCAGCTTTATGTATATGTATGTCATTTATTATATATTATTATATAGATACATGTTCAAATATTTTACACCTTTATAAAAGTTTTTTGCCTTATATGGTAATCCGGCACGCTTACACCTATAAGAGAGTATTGCCCAAATTAACTAGCGAAGTTAATTAGCGAAGAATTACACTACACGTATAATATCTACACATACACTTACCGCAGGTACTCTCGCAAATTATTAGTAATCAATATAATTAATTTTCAAATCAATTTAAAATAAATATTTAAATTAACTATTTGAAGTCTTGAATTAAGCAGAAATTTACTTGAATCAATAAATCAAATTAATTGATGAGATTAAATTGTATATTCAGGTTGAAAGTACATATCTCTAAATTTAAGAATTTCCGATGATCTGAATGAATAAGTGATTGCTTGAAAGTTAATAAAATATATTCTTCACTAGAATAAGGTATATATTTACTTTGAATACCCGCTGAACACTTGAGTTTTTAACTTTGAATATTTCAGATTCTCAGCTGAACAAAATATTTCTCTCCGTATATAGGAACTTACCGTTTACTCTATTTAAAGCACATTTAGTTATTTCAAGTATTTCTTTTTTAGCGTGTAGACAAATGAAATTTGGGAAAGTGTTAATTGACAAAAAATGCCATTCTTTGGGATACTCTTGAGGTTAATATGACTTTTCCGGTTTTTCCGGAAATGACGTCATCATTGAAATTTTAAATGGTAAATTCTTAGTCTTACCTCTTTTTCCAAACGTATTGTATTTCTCCTTGTCTGGCACTCGCACGGAAGCTGATCTTGCAAGTTTGTCCTTTGAAGGGTGTTGTCCCATATTTATCAAATAGTAAATTGCCGTAAATTTATAAATATATCACAAGTATTGTATCACATAAGTTATTCGATGGATGTCTTAATTAATTGAAGATAAAAGTCTTCCACTATACAGTTTATATCACAGTTAATAATGTTTAATTATACACACTTTTCTTTTCCAAATATTTAGCATCTATTTGAAAAACATAACTAAATGAACAAATCTGGCAAATTTTTCGACATAGACCGTAAATATAACTGAGAGATTGGTGTTGATTTTTTTTTTATACGATAATGACTAAAGTCTGGAGATTGATGTTTGGATCAGTTTTAAATTTAACATCCCGCAGGAGAATATTGAACTGGAGCAAAACTAGAGCAGATCGTTCTGCTAAACAGCTGTGTTTACAAATCGACCAAAATGAAGACCTCCATGTAAACGAAACAATCGAAAATATACGCCTAACTTACTTAAAACAGAGGTTATTTCGATGGCCAGTCTTAATTTAATGCACAAAAGACTCGCACAATATGACGTGTTGTTTCACAAATAAATTTCAATGCGTTCCTAAAAATAACTTCGGCATGTTTTTATTACACTTGCACACCACATATTATTTTACTAGTTTCACCACATTATAACCTCTATATCCACTATATTATTTACACACTAAAAACAGCTGCGAATCGGACAGTTGTTACGCTAACTAAACCACTTCATTTTAACTGAAAAATTGTCTAATGTTGTCAATACGGTTATTATTGCTACTCGTTGTACGTTCAAGGTCCCAAAGCAGAGCTATCCGCTTACGTTTCTACGATGATAAAATTATTACAGATTAAATTTGAATTTATCTAGATGAGAGTGTTATTTATAACATACTAAATACCACTGATCGATATACTGCCAAATAAGGACTTCGAAAAACCTATGAACATTCTTCTAAATTCAGCATAAATTACAACAATTGTACATTGATTTATTTCTGTTATTGTTTACCTAGTTTTTAATTGTAGAATTTTTACATTGTCAGTAAATACAACAATATTTTGAAGTATTTATACAAAATAAAAGGTATATTAAATACCTTTTTTCTACTTTGCATTCACAATGCACACATTGTAACACTGTTTTCAGTGTTACAATTAACACATTGTAATACCGAAAACAGTAACATTTTTGTCTGATTGGTACACAGTGATATCAACTGCCATATGTCAAATGTACAATACATAATCCAACATAACCACACACTGCATCTTCTTAATCGCTTGCAATCGCATAAACTGCGAAATATCAATATTCTATATATATTTAAACATGGGTGTAGCCTGCTATAGTATGGCCAAAGGATTGGGGCTTTCTTAGTTTTGCTGTGTTCATCAAAATACGCCAGCATGACGTTTACGGTGATGTTTTACGACTCTAGTAAGTGATCGTTATCATTCTTTTCAACTAAACATCAAATCCCCTTTTCAGATATAATTCAAGGACCACATTTACTTTAATAAGGTATTATGCGAAGATCAAACCTACATCGTAGATACGAACGATTTTAATTACTGCTGCGAGATTGTATATGCGCAATAAATGGTTTATCAGCACACACGTACGAAGCTACAGTAAATTTAAAGTGTAGAGGATTTCTTAGTTTATGTAACGTATAAGTTTTCGGTAATATTTTGGACGCTTGGATGCTCGGTTCAATTCATATTCGTTTTTGTCCGTCGCTTTCGACTTCGTCTTAGGTCTGGTTGTGTGCAACGTATTTGTATTACCTCCATCACATGTAATTTTACTAAGTATAATTTATTCTAATAAACTACTTTGCCGAAATTAGAATTGGGTTTCAATTATAAGTGCTTGTAAATATATAAGCCGCAACGGCTACGTAGCGGGATTAGGTAGACACCGCTATTAAACGTTATAACAATTCTTTAGTAAGTTCTTGTTCTTCGAAGTAACTAATCAGTCACCGCCAAACACTTCTATTCTGATTATTATACTTATGAAACCACTATTTTAAAGTTGTTAACTTTTTAGGTTAAGTTTCATGTATTTATCACAGTAGGGTTAAGAGTGGTGCCCCAAGGTCCATTATGATCATCGTTGCGACCTCGCTGAATATTTATTCAAACTTGTAGGCTATATAGTAGAGTAAGATTATTCACAATTAAATTTTGTCATGATTTTATCTCATCGATCTCATCCTTAAGGAAGTTGACAGTTACTACAGTGCTGCCACGTGGTACCCGCAAAATACCCTAGATTCTAATTTAGCGCGATATAGTAACCACAATTTCTAAACTTATATAAAATTAATGACGCAAAGTAGAAAAAATAGTATATTACACTCGTTTTATAAGACGTATTGGCGCACTCGTTCCATTTGGGCACTCGCTACGCTCGTCGTGCCCAAAACAACTCGTGCGCCAATTTGACGTCTTGTAAAACTTGTATAATAATATACTATTAAGCTGGGACAGTGGAAGGTTATTTACTATTAGTACGATACGATCTGACTAATTTAATTTCGGGATTTTGAATATTAGTGAGAGTTAAATATAAATAATGAATTTAGCTGTACAATTATTATAAACTTTACATACATTGTAGGTATTATTAATTCTATTAAGAATATTATGTAAACCTCATGCCATGAGATGCACTGTATAGTTAGTTTATAACGTTAAATATTTTTCAAAAAGCTCTTGTAGTTTGTAGTTTTCGATGTGAATGCTGAGGTCCATAATTATATATTGGGCTAGTGCCCATTGTCTTTGTTTATTTTGTTTTCCACGTATTGAACGTGACATACAAATTAAATAGGCTCTTTCAGACGTCCTCTTTATGCAAATTATACACGTACGTGCTCACTGCAGCTTTCGGAAGCTTTTAGAGGCTGACCAGTTTATACTAGAAGGCTAACTAGCAAGACTCTCGATTGTGCTATAAACGGCACCATTGTATCTACGTTTAAACGTTTAAAGCAGTTTATTACTGGAATTATACAGTCTTACAACTAAATCTTCAATTCGATACAAAACGCCCAACTCCTAAAAATACTTTCTAAGCTTTCTAAGCATTTCGTATCAAAATGTCGACATCTTTATGGTCATCTAACGACTTTATAAACTCTCCTCATCTCGAGTATTGTAAAACTATGCCCAACCATCCGTGACTGATCCAAATCTCGTCTATCTTGGTACTTATCTGGAGCACTATAAAGTTTTCGTTCTTTTCGAGCCGTACCGTACCTTTGCTTGCTCGTAAAACCATGATAAACGCACAAAAGCTGCCCGATTCTATTTTCAGACGCGCATTATTACTTGGCGCTCGTAATGACTGAATGGCCGCGGTACCGTCTAATTGTTTTAACGGTTGTGCGAGCACGGTTCTACGAACGCTCATTTTGATTTTGATGAGAAAAGGCAAAGGTTAACGGTCGCGTATAGTCGATTTTATAGAAACCAGAAGCGAGAGTTGTACCTAGTCTGCGAACAGATCCTTGGGGTATGCTTTCCCATTCCTCAATCAGGGCTTGTGTCAGTACCTGTATGGTTAGTGGTGGATTAGGGCGCTTGCGAACACGTCGGTCAAGCTGATCCCACACGTGTTCAATAGGATTCAGGTCAGGACTTAACGCCGGCCTGAATTCCACGTTCTTGTAAAAAGTTTCTGGCGATGCCGGCGGTATGTGGCTTTGCATTGTCCTCAGGTATGTTAAATTACGGTAATTAATTTTTTTCGTAAATTACCGTTGAAATTAAAATTATGAATTTCACACATTAAATTCCGCGTAATTAAAAATTAAAAATGGTAAATTACCATGGCGTAAATTACCGGGTAATAAAAAATTCAAAATGGTAAATTACGCTGGTTTAAATTAACGCCTGTTTATTTTTTGGATAACTAGCTATCTCTGATCTTTTGCCTGATTTGATAGTACTAAAACCAAAGCAAAGACTACATAGAAATACTATTTTTTCTACTTTGCATTCACAATGCACACATTGTAACACCGTTTTCGGTGTTACAATTAACACATTGTAATACCGAAAACAGTAACATTTTTGTCTGATTGGTACACAGTGATATCAAATGCCATATGTCAAACGTACAATACATAACCCAACATAACCACACACTGCATCTTCTTAATCGCTTGCAATCACATAAACTGCGAAATATCAATATTCTATACATATTTAAACATGGCTGTAGCCTGCTATAGTATGGCCAAAGGATTGGGGCTTTCTTAGTTTTGCTGTGTTCATCAAAATACGCCAGCATGACGTTTACGGTGATGTTTTACGACTCTAGTAAGTGATCGTTATCATTCTTTTCAACTAAACATCAAATCCCCTTTTCAGATATAATTCAAGGACCACATTTACTTTAATAAGGTATTATGCGAAGATCAAACCTACATCGTAGATACGAACGATTTTAATTACTGCTGCGAGATTGTATATGCGCAATAAATGGTTTATCAGCATACACGTACGAAGCTATAGTACATTTAAAGTGTAGAGGATTTCTTAGTTTATGTAACATATAAGTTTTCGGTAATATTTTGGACGCTTGGATGCTCGGTTCAATTCATATTCGTTTTTGTCCGTCGCTTTCGACTTCGTCTTAGTTCTGGTTGTGTGCAACGTATTTGTATTACCCCCATCACATGTAATTTTACTAAGTATAATTTATTCTAATAAACTACTTTGCCGAAATTAGAATTGGGCTTCAATTATACGTGCTTGTAAATAAACAGGGTTAGCCAAAATTACCGGAACACCCAAATAATTCTACAACGGTAAAAAATTTCAAAAAAAATTCAAACAAAAGCTTTTAGACTTTAAACAATCCATCGTTCAAATATAATTTGAATATACAGGTGTTCATTTTATTATAGAAATCGCGTAAATCTTTTGTTTTCAAATGGAAACAGGGCGTTCCATTCTGGACATTGTTTATTAAAATAATTTTTTTATAAAATGCATCGTTTTTGCGTTTTAAGCAATTAATTAAAATTTGTCAAAATTACCGCAACACCCAAATAATTCTTCATCGGTAAAAAAATTTCAAAAAACATTCAAACAAAAGTTTTTTACTTTAAACAAGCTATCGTTTAAATATATTTTTAATATACAAGGTGTTTATTTTATTATGGAACTATGGAAAACTTTTCCTTTTTCTCATTAAACGTCCTGTACATTTTTATTTTTTAATTCTAAGAATTTCTTTTCAAGTAGGTTTTTATAAATTGATTCATTTTTTAATTATCAGCAATTAATCAAAACTCCAAAACATTTGTTTTAGCCGAACGGATAAATAATAACAATGTGAAGAAAAAATAACAATACAATTAAATTAAAGTTTCAAACTGCCATCCCTGAGCGGCTTGACAATGCCCCAACCTATCAACAAATTCCCGTAAACAGTTGTCTAAATGATCGACAGTAATACTCTGAACTTCGTCCACTATCCTCTGCTTCAACGCATCAATATTTTGCAGCCTATTGGTGTAAACCTTGGACTTTAGGTGGCCCCAAATAGAAAAATCCTTCGTTGAATATAACTAGGAGATGAGGTATTACTTCATTTTATGCTCAATATTCCAATAAAACCGGAAGAAATCACTGAAAGGACAATAGTTTTAATGTGGTAAGCTATCCCACATTGCATCCTTCAAATCAATTCTTAATTTGAAGTTCAGGAGTTTTGACTAATTGCTTATAACTAAAAAATTATGAAATTTATAAACAAATTATTCCAATAAAAAATTATTAGAATTAGTCTTAGAATTATAAAATGTAAAAATATACAGGGTATTCCATTTGAAAAAAAAAGTTAACCAAATTTGCATAAAAAATGAACAGCCTGTATATTAAAAATATATTTTAATGATAGCTTGTTTAATGTCAAAAACTTTTGTTTGAATGTTTTTTGAAATTTTTTTACCGATGGCGAATTATTTGGGTGTTCCGGTAATTTTGACAAATTTAAATTAATTGCTTAAAACTCAAAAATGATGCATTTTATAAAAAAATTATTTTAATAAACAATGTCCAGAATTAGTCCTAAAATTATAAAATGTAAAAATATACAGGGTGTTCCATTTGAAAAAAGAAAATTTACGCGATTTCTATAATAAAATGAACACCCTGTATATTCAAAATATATTTGAACGATGGCTTGTTTAAAGTCTAAAAACTTTTGTTTGATTTTTTTTTTTAATTTTTTTACCGTTGTAGAATTATTTGGGTGTTCCGGTAATTTTGGCTAACCCTGTATAAGCCGCAACGGCTACGTAGCGGAATTAGGTAGACACCGCTATTAAACGTTAAGCGTTGTCACAATTCTTTAGTAAGTTCTTGTTCTTCGAAGTAACTAATCAGTCACCGCCAAACACTTCTATTCTGATTATTTACTTATGAAACCACTATTTTAAAGTTAACTTTTTAGGTTAAGTTTCATGTATTTATCACAGTAGGGTGTTGCCCCAAGCTCCATTATGATCATCGTTGCGACCTCGCTGAATATTTATTCAAACTTGTAGGCTAAAGTAGAGTAAAATTATTCACAATTAGATTTTGTCATGATTTTATCTCAGCGATCTCATCCTTAACGAAGTTGACAGTTACTACAGTGCTGCCACGTGGTACCCGCAAAATACCCTAGATTCTAATTTAGCGCGATATAGTAACCACAATTTCTAAATTTATATAAAATTAATGACGCAAAGTAGAAAAAATAGTATATTACACTCGTTTTATCAGACGTATTAGCGCACTCGTTCCAACTCGTGCGCCAATTTGACGTCTTAGAAAACTTGTATAATAATATACTATTATTGCACTACTACAAAAACAGGAAAATCAAACAGAATAATAATAGTAGAAAATAAACAATTTAATTCTGCCCACATTCACAAAATAACTCTCCGGTTCACAGAGGGTTTTTGTCATTTGTCATTTTTCTAACACTGGCATATTATTAAAAAGTGAATTTTGATAACAAATGGCTTCTGATTTCAGAGCTGCGTTATCGGATTTGTTGGATTGGTCGCCATTGGCGAAGGGGCTTTCCACTTCTCCATTCATTAAATACAAAATATTAGTTCTGTATTTTCTCATGTAATGTCGGATGATTTTGGTTAGTAAAAATATAACGTTTCTGGGCAATGGGACTGTCATTGGATGTGTTAACTTTACCCATAGACCCATGTCCATTGGCTAAATGACACCTCGAATAACATTGTCACGCACGAGTCCGTCCATGCACCACGCGGATTGTTAGGTACTTCCCAGGCAAACGCAAACAACAGTGCACTTGTCGACTGCTTAGGAGGGGTGAGCCGCATGCATGCATCTACTGATGGAAGGTCTTTGAAATTAATTTATAAATTTCGGTAAATTACCAACGGTAATTAAAATTGCCGGTAAATTACCAACGGTAATTAAAAATCATTAAATTACCATTAATTACGGTAATTAATTCGGTAATTTACGCGGTAAATTACGCTTTTATATCCCTGCTCATTTTACTTCTAATGACGTTTATAATCAACGAAAATTGAACCATTTGTGGTCTTTAGTAGGATTTCATACGTGAATTCGAAGCATACGTGAATTCGAAGCATACTTGACATTTTATTAGATTTCTGTGATCGGTGGACAAATATTTCTTCTTTGAGAACAACAAGAACAATACGTTATAACGACTACGATAAAAACAAAGCTCGATGAGAATGGTCTATTTTTAAACCGTTTATTCTTGGATTTCTTGGGAATTTATGATGCTCTGTCGCACCCCTTGCCATTATCTGGCATGTGACTGTTTGGTGTCTACCGCCTTTATAGGGAATACCGCTTTATCTCGCCCTATCTCAACACGAAAACGTGTTGTACGTACACCATGTAAACATTCTCCTAATTTGATGCCTGTTGGGGCAAATGAAAATTAAACAGATGCCACTACTTATTTACACCTACATACATAGCTTGCTTATTTACTTTGAGTTTGGTGTCTTTGTTACATTTAGGGTGTTTTTCAATCTATATTTTGACGTATGGCATATTAGTTTTCCTACAAATCTGTGTATGCTGGTAAATTTTGTGATTGCAGTATTATCTGCTGTGAATACAAATGATCACAAATGAATGGTTAATTGAACAATTTAGGAGACAAGTGACCTCGCACGAGGGAATCACCCTAACTGCCATCTCTCATTTCGATAATATTGGCTCCTGTATTTAAAGGCCCATAATTCTAAAACTACTGAACAGAAAAAATTTAAATAAAATATGCCGCCGTAGTCCTGAATTATTTCTATATAAGTTGGTATGACTGTCAAAATTGTTTGCCTCTCGGTGTAAACATGAGCGCGAGAGAAATGAGAAAAGGTACCCGATTTTTGCAGTTTTAAATTAACGCTCGTCTTTCCGATCTATTTTCTCTTAAACCACTTACCACAAAAATATCAGTTTTTGGTTGCATCTAGAGTCTCTTCTATAGATTAGCGTTTTTGTTTTCTTCAGTTTTTATGTAATAAAGGTTGCGAACAAGATTTTGATGGAAGCCGATATCTCAGGAACGAATGTTAGCAGGACAACGCAGTTATCATGCAAATAATCCTTATTTACTGCGATACATATCCCTTGAATTAAGCATTCCGACTATTTGTTAATTTCTAAGACCGAAATAAACATGAACAATAGTTTGCGCAGTTCGGCTTCCCTCGCTTGTGGGTCTTGGTGCGAGGCAGTCGAACGAGATGCGAAGTTTTGACGCGATCAGTGAATCCGTTTGAATCCGTGTTTGTAAAATATTGTTGGGTGTAGTTAATTGTCCATATAAATTCATTATTTATATTTAACTCGCACTACTATTCAAAATTCCGAAAATAAATTGTTCTGATCGTATCGTACTAATAGTAAATAATCTTCCACTGTCCCAGCTACTTAAGCTTACCGTTATAACTAACTATACAGTGCCTCTCATGGCATGAGGTTTACTTAATATTATTAATAGAAATAATAATACAATGTATTTCAAGTTTTTATTCCCTTTTCTGATAGCACACCTGTACACTTAAAAAAAAATTATTCTAGGATTAATTCCTAGAAATATTTTTTACTTTATCATACGTATGTAAAGTATTGTAATCGTGCCAAAAAAAAATTTGAGATTTTAGCGGAAATATGTCTTTTTGGGTCCCCTGAACATTTTTTACCAAGGTACAAAAAAATGTCTGTGTGTGTGTATGTGTGTGTGTACCCGTTTTTGTGGCGACGATTCCGGAGAAACTACTAAAGGTATCGGGACGAAACTTCATATTTAGAAGTTTCATAACCAAACTTAGAGCTGAAAAGCTTTCTGTTGAAAAGGGTCCAAAGGAACTGGACTTTACTCTTAGCATTTTTCGAAGATTTTGCAAATGAGCCGCTATTTGTGTAATGTCGTCAAAATAGTTAAATAATAAATTAAAGGAGAGGAAGTTTTCTATAATTTATGTATATGACATTTTTTGGTAGAATTTATAGGTTAGCTGCATGAGCAAATTCTATTTCATCGAGATCGGTCGTACTGCATTAAAACTAGTAGCCAGGATATGTCAGATTTTTTTATTCTAATGACAGTAGCTAGTGTCAAACGCTAATGTTTTGAAAATACTACTGTCAATATAGGCTGCGTTCGGATATTGAACACCGTTACACTTTTTACACCCAATAACACGTAAGTGTCATTTGGACGGTGCACCCGGTGTCAACGGAGTACAATATCCGAACGCAGCTTTAATCGAGATATCTGTCTAGTTATACTAGTTTTATTTTAATGCAGACATAGCCGATCTCGATCAAATAGAATCTCATGCAGCTAAACTATTAATCTTATATATATAGTATGATAAAGTCATGTGCCTGGCCACATCAGATTTTTTAATACGATAGGGTACTGTTATTTTTTAGTTATAAGCAATTAATCAAAACTGAACTTCAAATTAAGAATATTTTCCCACATACATACACATTTCTTTTAATTTGGTAGCTAGAATGTTTAATTTAATTCTAGTTCATAGTTGTTATTTTTTCTTGATTTCTTTATTCTTTATCCGTTAATTATCGATTAATTGCTCATAGCTCTCAAGGATGATGAATTTTATAAAAAATGATTCTTACAAAAAGCTCTTAGGTTAATCTTAGAATTAAAAAATGTTAAATATACATACAGGGTATTCTATTAGAAAAAGAAAAGTTACCATGTTTCCATAATAACATGATATTAAAAATATAGGTACTTAGCTTGTTAAAAATAAAAGAAAACTTTTGCTTGATTTTTAAATTAAGTACCATTGAAGGATTATTTTGGTGTTCCGGTAATTTGGACTAATTTTGATAAACTGCTTATAACTAAATACTGTTAAAGGTTATAAACAAATTATTTCTACAAAAATTCTAAGAATTAATCATAGAATTAAAAAATGTAAAACTATACAGGTGTTCTATTTGAAAAAGAAAAGGTTACCAAATTTCCAGAATGAAATGAATTGAAATGTATATTGATGTATATTGACAATATATTTAGATTTAATTTTTACTAACCCTGTATAATCCGCCAATATGAATTTATTTTGAAAATCTGACATTTTTAATCATCAATCTTCAAATATCACAGCAAATAAGTTTCATAAGCACCCGAGATCTTCCTAAATTTTCTGGTCGCCATATTGAATCCGCCATTTTGAATATAAAAAATATGATATCGGGTTTGGAATCAGAACACCAAAAACACTATACATCATAATAAAAATATTATTTAAATGCTTTAAATGAACAAATATTGTTAAAAATGAGCGCTGTTTATCCGTTGAGTTCAAAAACAGTACATGTCCATGATGATTGTTTTAAAAATAGCTCTGCTTTTAATGCAAATATAAATAAAATATGTAATCCATTTAATTCTCTGTGAACTACTTTATATTTTGTCTGTTGGAACAAAATAGCTAACTGCTATACTTTTCAAGATATTGCACCGACAAAATTATTTTGTTAATTTTCTCAGAACTCACTTTTTGGACTTGTAGTGTTTTCGAACCGACCGATTCAATTAATTGTACATCTAAATTCATTATTTATATTCAATTCGCACTACTATTCAAAATTCCGAAATTAAATTGTTCTGATCGTATCGCATTAATAGTAAATAATCTTCCACTATCCCAGCTACGTTTCCATTTACCGTTACGATTGACGTAGTGTGCGCTGCACGAAATTTATATCATTCATATTAACGCGCTTTAAAAATTACTTAAAAATTATAATGCAATTCCTTTTCTACAGTCGCATTAAATAAAATATGACGATTGATTACGTGCATATCCCGATATCGTGCTAATATTCATTACTGAGATATCCGCTTCCATGAAAATCTTGTAGTGCAACCTTTATTACACAAAAACTGAAGAAAACAAAATGGCCAATCTATAGAAGAGGCTCTAAATGCAACCTGAACAAAAATTTAAAATTTTGTGGCAAGCGGTTTAATGTTAAATTAAGATTATTAATAACATTGTAGGTGTTGATGATAGAAGATAGTTTTCAGATTCACGGGCAGCATTCAAGGAACATATGATCAGAAACTGCAATAAACAACATTCTCAACGTATTTCCTCCGTTAATATGCTAATGACTACCAATCCATCGACCGACCTGTACGTTTATCAGCACGCCGCGTTCTTTTTGGAATTGAATGTGCTGTGATCGAATACAGCACACACTACGGTCGATATGGCCCAAGGACATGGGTTACCTTATAAAGGTAGAGGCAGTTTACAATGAGATCCGCTATAGTGTCCGCTTACCACTTGGTATGTTTACGCATTCACAAATACATCCATTCGAGCCGATTCGAAAAACTTTTACCCTGACCTTCATCGCATAAAATCATGGCCAGATTGCAGTATGCTTAAATACACTGAGCGGCATAAAAAACGCAACACCTAAAATGATGACCAGTTTCAAACTGCAGTAACTTTTGAACGTATTGCTCGATTTGAATGAGGTTTTTTTTTTTTTATATGAAAGGTCCACTTTTTGCCAATATTTCTGTATGTGTGTTACCCATTTTTGCGCTCTTCCATTTCAGCAATGGTGAATAACGTTAATGCTTGTTTTCTTCCTACAGTTTGAAGCTTGCTGTGGGGTGCACCGACAAAAGAATTTAACTTTAAACAAAAGGAGCTTGTAGTCTCGTCTGTTCTGATCATTTATGTATTTTGTTCAAGTTTCTATTGTTGTTAACGCCAAAGTTAGAAGATCTTAAAGATAACGCTGCTGCTTCGGCAGCGCCATCAGAAATTAAAGCTAGCCATGGTAATCAACAAAAACATTTAGTGACGTTTAGTGTCGTTAACGTCATTGACTGAATGGCCTGCACGTAGCCCTGATTTAAACACCATAGAACACATGTGGGATATGCTAGGGAGACGAGTTAGAGCCCGTGGTGCCGCGATACAAACGCTAGATTATCTCCGAATAGCGCTAGAAGAAGAGTGGAACCAGATTCCCCAAAATGAGATTCAAAACCTAATTCGAAGTATGCCTAGAAGGATGAGGAATACAATTCAAGCGAGGGGAGGCAATACTCGTTATTAACATGTTGATCATTACTTTCACAGTTCAATTAAATTTTGTCGTTATCCATGGCTTTCTTTAATTTCTGATGGCGCTGCCGAAGAAGCAGCGTTATCTTTTAGAGCTTGTAACTTTGGCGTTAACAGCAATAGAAACTTGAACAAAAAACATAAGTGATCAGAACAGACGAGACTACAAGCTCCTTTTGTTTAAAGTTAAATTGTTTAGTCGGTGCACCCCACAGCAAGCTTCAAACCGTAGGAAGAAAACAAGCATTATTCACCATTGCTGAAATGGAATAGCGCAAAAATGGGTAGCACACACACAGAAATATTGGCAAAAAGTGGACCTTTCAAATAAAAAAAAACTCATTCAAATCGAGCAATACATTCAAAAGTTACTGCAGTTTGAAACTGGTCATCATTTTAGGTGTTGCGTTTTTTATGCCGCTCAGTGTATATAGATGGAGATTTCAAAATTTTGATATTGCAGATTATTTTGGAGCGATTCCAGAAGTTCTGAAGTATTTAGATCAGCGTAATGTTATTTTGGTTCATTTTCAATGAAACAATATCAGAAATTGTAAATATTTTAAGTGCCGTATGCATATCTATTAACGCATAGTTTGGAATAAAATGTGTCCGATAAATTTTTTGATATAATAATTCTGAATAACACAATGAAATCGTTTTTGATTGTTTGCTATTTGCATTATGTAAATAATATCGTTGTGAACGTAGGCTTAATATGATAATCGAAAATAACAACACGTAGGTTTGAACCAGGGTTATACACTAATTATATTAATTATTCTAATTGTTTACATGCAGATAATACGTAGGCTAATATGATTTACTTTTGCACATAAACGAATATGCCAAGGTATTAAACGGCAGCTAATTATAAAATTGTAAAATAAATATTAAGCCAATCGACTACAATTAAAATTAAATTAAGGAAATGTTTTACAAAAAAGGTAAAACAAATTATCTTCACCATACAACAATTCACTTACAATAATAGTTAATAAGTGGAGAAATAATATTAATACTATATGAAGAGTTAGAAAATTATTTGATATTTGCGCAGTGGAAAAAAAGGTTTTTGAATAATATCTGATATACGCCCTTATTCGTTTCCAAACAACTCATTTACGTCATTAGGGTGCATTTGTAATCAGTTATGTAAGCAAGTATAGATTGTATTGCGGTAGGGTTGTAGCGATGAGTCACGAAAATTCAACCCCGTGCTTGTAGGGTAGTTCTTTCGTAAACTGTACGAATATCGAGCGAGGGTGTGTTCACTACTCCCTTGGGGATGCGGTAACATTGAAACTTTCAAACCCAGACGGAAAATAATTCAGTACCTAATTTTTTTAAGAGAGATTGTCATGTAATCTCGTGATTACAAAACTTATTTTCTATTTTAGAAAAGTTTTCTTACGATAGTCTCTCAAGGGATACTAAATTGGTTCAAAAAATTATTTACTTAGTTCTATTTAATCGTATGATACTGCTAATTTACAATTATTTAACGACAACTTGAATTTGTTAATTGTCAAATTGAATTTGTTAATTGGCATTTTGATTTTGTTAATTGTCATTTTGATACTGATTAGTGGCAATTTGATTTTGACTAGTGGCAATTTGTACTTGAAAAGTCTGTATTTATGCCCATCATGGTGATTTGAGATCTGAGAATATGTTCTATATAATATAGGCTCCGGATGGTCCTTGTATAATGTTCTATACATTTACTTTTACCAATAATTTGTCCCAACAACTTCTGAACAAGAAGACAAAAATGATGAAGACAAAGTATAGATTCATGTCAAGAATGTTTTAAGAAAGCTAATACCTTTAGAATTAAGAACTGTGACCACCTGTCACAGAGGTGGCTCACAAAGCATCTCCCAAAAAAATTTATGATGAAATATCTCAGCTGTTACTTTCGTATTACTGAATAGAATATACCGTTTCGAGTAAACATTATATGTAAATTGTCCAAAAACATTATACAGTTAGACAATATAGTGTTAAATTATAGACCTTCTAATAATTTGTATTATAAGTGATAGGATGCCCATTTTATTTATGATTACTGAGAATTATTTTCGAATAAATGTGTTTTAACGTCATGTAATTTTTCTCTCATTTTTAAGTTTATACCAAACACAGTGCAATAGTCAAGAATGGTCTTATACAGGGTTAGCCAAAATTACCGGAACACCTAAATAATTCTCCAACCGTAAGAAAATTGCAAAACTTGTTCAAACAAAAGATTTTTGGCTTTTAAAGCTTTAAGCTATCTTTTAAATATATTTTCAATATACAGGCTGCTCATTTTATTATAGAAATTTGGTAACATTTCCTATTTTTAAATAGAACACCCTATATATTATTACATTTTTGAATTCTAACATTAATTTTACGATTTTTTCATACGAATCATTTTTTTATAAAATGCATTATTTTTTAATTGGAAGCTATTAACCAAAAATAGTCAAAATTACCGGAACGCCTAAATAATTCTCTAAACGCAAACAAATTCGAAAAAACCTTCGAATAAACGTTTTTTGGGCTTAAACAACCTCTCGTTTAAATATAGTTTTAATATACAGTGTGTTCGTTTTATTATGGAAATTTGCAAACCATTCCATTTTCTAATAGAAAACACCCTGTAAACTTTTATTTTTTAATTCTAAGATTAATTCTAAGAACATTTTATAGAAATAAGTTTTTTTGAAAATGCATTCTTTGAGTTATGAGCAATTAAGCAAAACTACTAAACTTAAAATTAAAAATATTTTCCCACATACATACACATTTACTTTAATGTGACATTGAACATTTCATTTAATTCTATTTAATGCTTATAACTAAAAAAATTATATTTTAGAATTAATCTGAGACTTAAAAAAATATTAAATATACAGTGTGTTCTGTTAGAAAAAGGCAAGGTTAGCTAATTTCCATAATAAAATAAACACCCTGTATATTCAAAACATATTTTAAAGAGAGGTTGTTTTAAAAAGTGTTAATTTTGACTATTTTTGGTTAATAGCATATAAATAAAAAATAATGCATTTTATAAAAATATGATTCCTCTAAAAAGTTCGTAGAATTAATCTTAGAATTAAAAAATGTAATAATATATTGGGTGTTCTATTTAAAAAAATGATAGGTTACCGAATTTCTATAATAAAATGAGCATATTGAAAATATATTTGGACGATAGCTTGTTTAAAGCCAAAAAAATGTTTATTTGAACAATTTTTTGATATTTCTTACGGTTGAAGAATTATATAGGTGTTCCGGTAATTTTGGCTAAGCCTGTATGTATATTTAATCGATTAAAGTGCATTTTTAGGCATGTTTTAGGCCTAAAGTGTCATTTTCTAGGTTATTTTCGAAAATCCGAACAATTTGATAATCCGAACCACCTTCGGTCCCAATTAGTTCGGATTACTTCGTGAAAACTAAAAATATTAAAATTTCAATACCGTGTTATCAAAAAAAAAGGTATTTTTAAATTAAAACTCTTATTATACAAAGTTTCAAATAAAATTGCCGACCATTAATTGTTACTGAGGTATGACGTCATCAACACTTTTTTAAATGGCTTAATTTTTTCATACTGATTTTAGTAGATCATCTAATTGTTTAAATGGTACCGCAAATATTTTATATCCGATTTACGTAACAAAATTTACGAGGAAAGGTCAATTGATAATTGTAAAATTGTATACCTTTATGGAAAATGAAATAAAATATAATAAATAAAAATAAATACAACAATTTTTAAGACAATTAACAAATCTATCAATATCAGTGTAACAAATAAGGGGTTGTAATTAAAAAAAAAAGTTGATGATGTCATAAGTTGAATACAATTGAAGGTCAGGAATTATTATTGATGTAAATATGTATATTTTGACATTTCTTTTTGCTAATTAAAAGTTCAGAGTGTTCATTTCTTTTTGGATTGCATTGTCAATCATTTAGACGCATTATTAAACTGTCATCAGCGAGCCATCTTAAAATAAATCAGGAGCTAATCATAGCCCAGTTGGCATTTGAAATAACACACTTCCTTCACTTTCTTTTTGGTGTTTCTGAACACAACAAGCGCGCGATTGCGCAACACAATAAGAACTATTGTGCTCGCATCTAAACTTGGCATTTAATACAATCTCCCCATGCTCCTTTTCTCCATTTGCATACACAACCAATCCCCCAAAGAACTACAATAAGACGTCTTAAAATGGCATACTTTTAATGCTAAGACTTCACTTTTAATATCCAGCTTTCTTTCTACCTTTGGTTTGCAGCAATTCAAAGGAAAGCAGTACACATACCATACTATTGCTTTCTATTGTCTGTTGTTCTTTTTATAAGGACTAATTGACAGATACGTGTTTGATTTGGGCACCTACGCAATTAAATTTAAAGAAAAGATCAGAAGGTATATGTTGTGAATACTTATTAGAGGCATTCAGCTGTTCTAAATTGTATATTAAGGTCAACTAGATGACCCTTAACACGTGTTTTACGTAAGCAAAACCAATGTTGTTATCAGTGATCTTTCCATTCACAACTACATGCCAATAAGTTAGCCAATACCTGATAGTTTGCTTTCACAAAAAACCGTTGTAAAGGCAAATCTATGCAGGTACTATAAATAATAATAGATATTTTTATGTACAGTACTAGAAACACATTAAAAATGTTTGTATCATAGCTATAATCATTCAGAATTAAACTCCTAGCATGGTCTAGTCAAAAATTTGCCAAATACACCATATATAAAAACAAATTTTGTTTTACCTATACACTAATATTTACAACAAGAAAAAACTGCACTAAACAAATCACTAAACGATATAGAAACTTGTTTGTATGTTCGATTATTGCACTATCCGGTGTCGGCAAATTATCACAGCACAATAATATTATAATGGTGTTACATGAAGTGTTGTAAATTGGTTTTTGTGTGCGCGAATATTGTCCTTATGGTTGACGTACGTAAGGCACTTAGTACTGAAAAAGTACGACGTTCCAGCGCGGCCTGCACGTTTTGGCTTCGACGTACCGAGGTCTACTGAAGGCTCAAGTCCCGGTAACATAACCTCTCTTGCGCTAAAGAAGAGGTCGGAAATCTTCGAGTCTAGTCGCCGGGAGTTTTGCTTAATGCACGTGGATGTTAATTCGGGTATTTTTCGGTTTTGATTTGGAAGTGTCAGAACTACCGAGTGAAATTTAGTAAATTAAACCTTTCGTTCGCAATGTTTGAATAGTCGTTTGCCTCTCGGTGTAAACACGACCGCGAGAGAAATAAACCGCTTGCCACAAAATTGCATTATAATTTTTACGTAATTTTTAAAGCGATGTAGTGTGTATGATATAAATTTCGTGCAGCGCGCACTTCGTCAATCGTAACGGTAAATGGAAACGTAGCTGGGACAGTGGAGATTATTTACTATTATTACGATACGATCACGATTTTTCTGTTTTGATTTGGAAGTGTCAGAACTACCGAGTGAAATTTAGTAAATTAAACCTTTCGTTTGCAATGTTTGAATCGTCTTTTGCCTCTCGGTGTAAACACGACCGCGAGAGAAATAAACCGCTTGCCACAAAATTGCATGATAATTTTTACGTAATTTTTAAAGCGATGTAGTGTGTATGATATAAATTTCGTGCAGCGCGCACTTCGTCAATCGTAACGGTAAATGGAAACGTAGCTGGGACAGTGGAGATTATTTACTATTATTACGATACGATCAGAACAATTTAATTTCGGAATTTTGAATAGTAGTGCGAGTTAAATATAATTAATGAATTTAGATGTACAATTAATTATACCCAACAATATTTTACAAACGCGGATTCAAACGGATTCACTGATCGCGTAAAACCTACGCATCTCGTTCGACTGCCTCGCACCAAAACCAACAAGCGAGGGAAGCCGAACTGCGCAAAATATTGTTCATGTATTTACTTTCGCTCTGAAAAATTAACAAATAGTCGGAATGCTATTAAATTCAAGGGATATGTATCGCAGTAAATAAGGATTATTTGCATGATAACTGCGGTGTCCTGCTAACGTTCGTTCCTGTGATATCCAATCTATAGAAGAGACTCGAAATGCAACCTGAACAAAAACTGAAGTGTTTGTTGTAAGTAGTTTAAGAGAAAATAAGTCGGAAAGACGAGCGTTAATTTAGAAATACAAAAATCGAGTCTTTTTTTTCACTTCTCTCGCGCTCATGTTTACACCGAGAAGAAAACAATTTTGACAGTCATACAAATTATGTAGAAATGATTCACGAGTATAGTGCTTTATTTCAATTTTTTCTGTTCAGTAGTTTTAGAGTTATGGGCCTTCAAACACAAGAGTCAATATTATCGAAACGAGAGATGGCAGTTAGGGCGATTCTCTCGGACGGGGTCACGGATATTTTTGCTGGAATTTTTCTATGACACGAAAACATGATCACATAGTTACTACTACATATTTCATGAATTTCTTTTTCTATTGTGGGAAAAATATAGGAATTATTAATTAACCTCTATGTGGGAGTATAAATATTGCGCTATTCAAAAGTTTGAACATTTCCGACGAATTATTTATATGGAGATTTGTTAAACAGTAATAAATAATTTCTTCTTCTTATACTGTATACAAAAGTACACCAAATGAATGATGTTACTTAAGGTTATTTTACACTATACTACTTTCGTCTTTTTCTAAACTTCGTTTTAGTCACTAGAAAAAAGTTCGAGTTGGTGAAGAGTCACTTATCGTTGACTCACTTATCGTTGACTTATTTCTTGCATTTTCACGAACTGAAAATTGTTCCTGATGAAAAGCGATAATTACAGAACGCTGTTCCTTGCTTGTTGGCTTTCCGCGTCGCATGATGTCTTCCGCGTGACAGAGTTATCTTGTGCAAACTACAGATTGCAGGCACAGACTCGTTTGAATACGAATTCGAGCATTTGATGCAAGAACCTGGTAAAAATGGAGTCGCCACATGTGTCTGAGATGCAGTATTTATGATTCTATTTGTTATTTCGTCTTCAATCCTTTTTAATGGAAACTAGAAAATTCCCAACAACTAGTTACAAAACAGCATAAATGTTGCATAATAATGAAATATAAAAATTATTTTAAATTAGCACATTTAATGATGTCGTATGTTACTGGAAATCAACGTTAAGAATGTGTTCGCTATTTGGTAGAAATAGAGGTGCCTACTGCGACGTTATCAGTGCTTTTATCATTATTTCCTATATGTTTACTATGTGTCCGAACTTCCATGAGCGGCAGTGTACATTGTGCATACTTACATCATGGTTATTAATGAACCGATAACATCTTCGCATAAAATATAGCTATGGTGATGTAAACACGAATTCTCATAATGCAATGCTGTGTCTACACAACAACGGTTAGGTATTATAATTTTATTAGCGTTAGATAATAAGAAAATTGCATCAAATAATTAGTTCCACAAATAGAACTTGACTAGCGCTGCAAAAATACTTTCTTTTTCGTTAGATTGTAAGTATACAGGGTGGGACATTTTATTTTTAACATAAGACTGAAAGAGACCACTCGGAGGAGGTACCGATTTTTGTTATAGCTGGTACCAGTGTCGTAATTAATGAGATTAATCTTTCTATATTTACAGATATTTATCATCAATAGAGTTGCTTCAAACTTACGGCTTTAAACGCGTTGCTCTCGAAACGTGTATTTTTTCGCAAGGTTTAAGACTAAGATTAAAATAGACCACCCAGTATAAAGAAAATACAGTTTAGGGTTGCCAGAGCTTATTTAATGGCTCTTCATAATTCTATTTTCAATAATGCCGCTAAAGTTGTTAGAAGGAGAATCTTCTTCTATTGTCTATCGACAGAAATGCTGATTATCATCTTATATAGTGGGAAACGCGTCAATTATAAAATCCCTCACGTATTTTTTATGTACGGAAGTGCTTGAAAGTCATTACGGTGCAGTGTCGGTACATACTTTGCCTTGGTATAGTAAAATATTGAGAAAGGACTGCAATAACAACAGTAACCCATCCATAAATTTATGTATAGCTTATGAAAAAAAAAACAAACTTACCAATGATACTCTTGGCTGGAGATGCACCACTCAAGTCGCTTAGCGAACTGTTGATACTATTCTCGATGTTCGATTTGTTTTTTGTAGGAGTTGAGTTGCCACTTGGTCTTGCCCTTAATCGTCTTCTGCAAATACAGTATTTACAGTGTAAAAAAAAAACATAAAACATTATCAAATTTCATAAAAATGAATTCAGGGAATTGAGGGAGAAAAAGTAGTAGAAGTAGTACTTTTTTCTAAATCATGACCATGTAAGTAAGTGTATATTCAAGTTGGCATTTTCTTGGTACCATTGACGTATTTCTTCCGACTTGAATATAGCAACTCGTACTCACATGATGTATAGATACGGTGACCAGAATTTTATTGTAGTCAAGTCTTCGCAAAAGTCGATATTGAACACAAAAATTATTTTAATACGGTTTATTAGTTCGCTTTTGCAGATATTTTATAAAATTTGATGGTTAGAGATAAAATTTGTTTTTTATCTGCTTTTATCGATATAACAAATTTGTTGGTGAAATTTTGTGTAAATAAAGGTTCCAATATCTTGGTTTTCTAGATCAATTCAATCCAAACAAAAAAAAAAACGAAAAAGAAACATCCATGAATACTTAGATTACAATTACATTTTTTTTTAAAACGTACGAATGTGACCCCGCACGAGAAAATCGCCATCTCTCGTTTCGATAGTATTGACTTCTGTGTTTGAAGAAATAAAGTATGTCATACTCCTGAATCATTTCTACATAAGTTGTACGACTGTCAAAATTCTTTGCCTCTCGGTGCAAACATGAGCGATTCTTTCAGATTTATTTTCTCTTAAACCACTTACCACAAAAATTTCAGTTTTTGTTCAGGTTGTATCTAGAGTCTCTTCTCTAGATTAGCGTTTTTGTTTTCTACAGT
Organism: Aphodius sticticus; assembly: GCA_963966075.1. Lineage (NCBI taxonomy): Eukaryota > Metazoa > Arthropoda > Insecta > Coleoptera > Scarabaeidae > Aphodius > Aphodius sticticus. The sequence goes on from OZ014509.1 coordinate 77,895,851, forward strand.
TTTTAAGTAATAAAGGTTGCGAACAAGAAGCCGATATCTCAGGAACAAATGTTAGCAGGACAACGCAGTTGAAGAAGACAAATACGCCAATCTATAGAAGAGGCTCTAAATGCAACCTGAACAAAAATTGAAATTTTTCTGGCAAGCGGTTTACGAGGAAAAAAATGGAAAGAAATCTTTTTTCATTTCTCTCGCGCTCGTGTTTACACCGAGAGGCAAAAAATGTTTATACCTCTTCCAGACTCTCGCGAGACATAGCGAGAGACCGCGAATCGGAAGAGTGTGGATGCCACACTCGCCCAAATTCGCTAACATTCGAATTGCCAGAAGTCTCTACGGATGCAGATAGTCGGATAAAAATCACGCGTTCGCCGAGCGACTCGCCTCAGTTGTGCGCTCTCGTATCGATCCATTCAAACTGGATTGTTGACGAGGCGCATAGCAGTTTTTGTGTGTACCCGAAGGTATTATTTACGACAGGGGTCTGTTTTATGACATCAAACACGTGCGGAGAAGGGGCTCTTCGAGCATCAATGCAACCCGAAATGTAGGTAACGAATGGAATAAATTATTTAGTATTAAAATAAAAAGATTTCAAAATATTGAACACGATAAATTTATATGTAAAATACAAATAGTTTACATTGATATTAAATTAAATATCCGATAGTATTTAAAATAGAAAATATACCAGATAATGATATTTATTTCTGTATTATTGAAGAAATGCAAATGCATATCAATAAATTAACCATCCGTATTATAAGACTACTAATGAAAATTAATATTAATAGCAATATTAAATCAATAATTAATTAAAACTAAAGAATATATTATTTATCTCTTTCAAATAAATCTTATCAGTTCCAAGTTATTCCAGTCTTATTTTTCTATGATGTCTGAATCTATTGTATCGTTTTGGTACAGTTCTTTGATGCAAATTACGACTGCGATTTACATAGGGCAATTGCTAAGTTATTGATTGTTAATATCGTTGTTACATACCAGTATACAGGGTTGGTCAAAATATCCGGAGCACCTAAATAATTGACCAACCGTAACCATCTGCAAAAAATCAAACATAAATTGTTTGATTTTAAACAAGCTATCGTCTAAATATATTTTTAATATACACAGTGCTTATTTTATTATGGAAACTGGCAACCTTTCCGTTTTCTAATAGAACACATACATTTTATAATTAAGATTAAGTCCATGAATTTTTTGTCATTTTTTTTATACAATGCATCATTTTTTACTTATAAGCAATTAATCAAAACTCATAAACTTTTGTTTTAACTAAACGGATAAAAAATAGCAGAACAACAAAATAGAAAAATAAAATTAAATGTTATTTAAATATTCAAACAGTAAATTAAAATAAATGTGTGTATGTATGTGGGAAAAAAATCAGTTTCAAAGTTCAGCAGTTTTAATTAATTGCTGATAACTAAAAATGATGCATTGTATGAAAAATGGTTCCTACAAAAAATTCTTAGAAATAATCTTAGAATTATAAAATTTAAAAATATACAGTATTGTTCTATTTGAAAAAGGAAATGTTACCAAATTTCGATAGCTAGTTTAAAACAAAAAAAAATGTTTATTTCTTTATTTTTTTACGGTTGGAGAATTATTTAGTTGTAATTTTAACTAACTCTGTATAGATATGCACTATAATATTTGATTTATAACGCAATACAATATACAAAATAATAATTATGCAATTATTTAATTTTGTTTTATGGAAAATCGTATTACCATGTCTTATATTAGCATATGGTATCTAATATAAATGATCAGAATAAGAAATATTTATTATACTTTATATTAAATTTTTATTTACGTTATTCAATTAATTATTAATTAATAATAACCACAATTTCAATGAAAGTATGCACACACACTATACGCTGAGGCAGCGGCTACTTCAGCGACGTCCATTCTAAGTCACCAGCAGCTGAACGGAGAATGCACGAGCCGAGCGCCGAGAATGTGGATGTGCCGATTTATTCGGGCTGAGTCGGGAAGTAGCATTACAGTCATACAACTTGTGTAGAAATGATTCAAGAGTATGACACACTTTATTTCATTTTTTGCTGTTCGGTAGCTTTAGAGTTATGCGTCTTTTAGAATTTAAAAAATGGTACCGTCTTGCAACGAACGCGAACGATTTGAAACTTCCCAAAAAGTGGGACATATCAAAAACTCCGCGCGATGGTGGAAAAATTTGAAAAGTCGCGAAAAGTCATTGCCGCCCCGTCAATAGAAAGCAAGATATTGTTAACCTTGGTCATCAGTTATCCTGAATAACTCGCGTTATAGTCCACCAAAGGTACATGAAAAAACAACAATAAAAAACAAACAATACACAAACAATACTCACAATTTATTGTTCTGCTGCTTAGCCAGCCCATTCACCCCCTCCTTCGGCTCCGTCTTCACGACATTCGTACTGATGCTCGTGAAAACCTTCGACTTCACCTCCTTCAGATTGTTCTTCATCGCATCACCCTGCCCCTTAGATATCTTATTCATAACGGCATCCCATCGCCCCACAGCCTTCTTCGCCGGCGTCTTCTTCTCCGCCTTATTCGAATAACCACTCTCCAACACAGCCTTCACCTTCGAAGGCACATTCCTCTTCGGCGTCTTATACTTCTTCGTCAAATCCTCCTTCCCCACACGCCTAGGCGAAGAACTCACACTAGACTGCGTCGTCATAGGAGTCTTCATCTTCTTCACAGGCATTTCCTTCACAGTACTATCGGAGACATTCCTCGAGTCAGGCGATTGAAGAATCATCAACGGTTTAGGCGAATTATTCTGGCTGTTATCCGAGATGGTCTTAGTTGAAGAATCCGAAGGCGACACGTCGATTTCTAACCGTTTTTCCGAATTGTCTTCATTGTGTTCATTGTCATTGTCTTTATTCGATTCTAAATCAGTGAAAACCCCACTGGAGTCCATATTCTCGCGATTGGTCACGTATATTTCAGCATGGGGGTGCGTCTCGGCACCATAGAGGGTTCCATCTATAACCTGGGCTTTCCTATCACCACGTCTATCGTGGTCTTCATGGTTGTCAGCGTCACTCTCCGTGTAGAAGTCAGAATCAGTCATGGGGTCAGGTCTCCTCGGTTGCACCCTTGGTAAAGGTCTTCGCGTTAAAGGAGAATTATCAGCGCCCCTACTGGCAGGTCTTGACATCTCACCATCCCCCTGATACCCGGTGTCGATACTGGTGATGCTCGTGATACTCGTAATGAAATTACTGGTGGTTTTTGACTGGGTAGACTCAGTTTTTGGTTCCAAATCGACGACGGGGGTGGGATCTAAGGGTAGTTCTTCCGGGGACGGAGTCTGCTCGATCCTGTACGTCTTCTTAGTGTCAAGGGGTAGCTCCATGTTCATAGTCGTGTCCAGAAAAGTCGATAATTGGTTGATATCCAACAAACTGAAGTCTTTGATACTCGTGTCCTGGTTTTGGAGGAATTTTGGATCGTTCGGCAGGGATTGTATGTTTTCCGAAGACGGAGACCGGGAGATCATGAAGGAGACGCCGTTCATCTGGTCTGGGGTGAGGATTCCCAAGGATTCATCGCAATCCAACGAGTCTCTCTTGTTATCTTCGTCAGGGTCTTTAGATTTGTGGATAGGGGATAATCCTAAAGACTTCCTGTTCGCTGTCGACTTCACAGGAGTCGAAGAGTAGTTTTCAGTTATGGGATAACTCCTGGGGCGTTCGAACGATTCGTTCATATGCTTCAGGATAATCGTTTCGTTACAACTTAAGTTTAACTCCGAAGGTACTTTAATCTTAGCTTTGTTATCCTTTATAACGGTGGTGGACATCGCTAGATCCGATTGACTTCGCGTCTGGTTACCATCAAATTCTTTCGACGAAATATTAAAAACCCTCCCCCTATTCGTAATCGAAATATTTATAACAGTCTCGTTATTACCATCAATCGAATCACTCTGATTCACAATAGTCGTATCGCAAGTGATCTGAGTCTTGATCTGCTCACTCTGTTTCGTAAAAGTCGACCTTAACCTCTCAAAATCTTCCTTATCGAACGTGTTAGATCTAATAAGCGACCTCTCAATATTATACGTATTGTCAATATTACGCGTATTACCAATATTGCACGTATTGCCAATAATATTAAACGTATTATCGTTGGTATTATCGTTAGGTAATTCGTCGTTAACTCCAAAAATCATGCTATACGGTCCGGATACGGCGTCGTGTGCGATTTCGTCTACTAGCGAGACTTTGGCGAGTGGCGCCATCAGGCCGCGGGTGGCGGGACAGGCGAAGTAGCGGATGCCGCGCACGGTGCCATCGTGTTTACCGACCGAGTCTGTTAGTTCGACGCCGCACCACGTACCTGTGGAGAATTGGACGTTACCGACGAAGCGGAGGATGCCTTCTTTATCGGCGACGCGCACTTTCTTGCCGACATCTTTCGAGGTGATCTCGTGCGGCTTTTGGCGCGCTTCTTGAGCGATCTGAAGCGATTGTTGTGGCGGCGGTGGCGGTGGTGTAAGTTGTGGTTGGGTTGAGATCGGGACGGGTATTCTCAGCCCGAATACTGGGATTCGGGTAGATGCCCTTTTCTGAAATTGGAAGAAGAATAAGAAATTATGATTTTTGTAAGAAGTATAAAGGTTCTTTTGAAGATATGTGGTATTTATCTTAGTACATGATCGGGAAGGTTGTAATGGCAGTATATTTTTTGATATCTATTCGGTTTACCTTAGATGTTTTTAAAATAACAAGGTAAACGCCACAAATTCAGGTAGGTTAAAGAATTTTTCTTACATTTGTAACTGCAGAATTTATATTTATGTGGTGATGATGACAGTCAAATTTTTTTAAATAAATATTTCCTTTATTACCTATTATATCTGGCTATTCATTTTTGCAGAAAATTGATAATAGTTATGATTTATATTATATTTTATAAGTTTAACAATTGCCCATATTTCTGACACTAAGCGTATATTTTGATCCGAAATCCGACACCTCAGTGAACCTAATTCATACAGTGCTCCTAAATCAGACACTTGTGGTACATTATTCCGACAAATATAAAGTAAATGTAAAGTAAATGGTGATATCCAGGCGAGATGCAAATTTTAAATAAATCAAAAATTACAGCCACAACCTGGATCCGAACCAGGGACCTTTCCGTTTCTAGCAGAATGCTCTCCCAAAGGAAAGGTCCATGGTTCGAATCCAGGTTGTGGTTGTAATTTTTGATTTATTTAAAATTTGCATCCCGCCTGGATATCACCATTTACTTTACATTCAATAATCATTACGGTAAGTCCGGAAGGGTACAGTATGTGCGTACGAATATATATATATATATATATATATATATATATATATATATATATATATATATATATATATATATATATATATATATATATATATATATATATCTATACTCTATTCACTTTAAGAATAAAGCGTTGGATAAGATAGGGCTATAATTTGCGGATTGTGATTGGCTGAAAGTTGAACCAAATTTACACCAGCCAACGCGCGTGTGTCACTTGAATTTTCAAACGTCATGTCATTTGCGTCAGATTCAAGATTTTCGTTGTGTTCTAGTTGTTGTGTTCGGAATATTTTGCAGTCTAACAATCGATTCAAATAAAACTCAGTTCTTTTTAGAACTCCCCACAATATTAACATTGTAACAGGTAATCTTAATATTGCCAATAATATTTGTTGTTAATGTTTTACGATGATATTTAATAGTGCTAATATGAATGAGAGAATGCAGGCTGGTTCATCAAAAAATCCGCAAGGAAAGCCCATTCGCAGTGGACAACGGCTGATGGCCTACAATGCATATCTCGACTACAGTCGTGAACCTGGAAATTCGAAGTCAGCTTCTGTAAAATTAGCTTCGAAGCTTGTAGGTATTGGAGAATCAACAATGTGGGCCATTGTAAAGGAAAAGGGCACTTCTGGAGTATTACGTTCTCCAACCAAAAAGCGTAAACGGGAAAACACTTGCGACAAATTGGATGAATTACAGAAAAATGCAATTAGGCGACATGTTCATTCTTTCTATTTTAACAATGAATTACCAACTATTTCCAAAGTATTAACGGTAATGATAGGATTATTTATGTAATATTGAATTTAAGTGGAAACTTGTATAGGCTATTGAAGCAGATGATTGTATACCTACGGTGAAGCCAACAACTTTGTGGAAAATATTGCGTATGTTGGGATTTAAATGGGAGAACCGACGCAGGAAAAGTATTTTAATTGAAAGACAGGATATTGTTTTATGGAGACGAAGATATTTGACCAGTATTAGACAGTATCGCTCAATGGGGAAAAAAATCTATTACTTAGATGAGACATGGGTTAATGCTGGTCACACAAAACCAAAGGTCTGGAAAGATACCACTATAGCAAGCGCTCGACAAGCATTTGTTCGTGGGTTATCACGAGGTATAACAGATCCTTCTGGAAAAGGAAAACGTCTTATTGTTCTACACATCGGCTCGGAAACAGGTTTTGTAGACAACGGCCTTGTTATTTGAATCAAAAAAGACTGGCGACTACCACAAGACATGAACAGCGATGTCTTCACGGAATGGATGAGAAATATGTTGCCACGACTTGAGCCTGGATGTGTAATTGTAATGGATAATGCTCCTTACCATTCCGTGAAGATGGATAAAGTACCAAACAACTCTTGGCGAAAAGGGACATTAATAGACTGGCTCATGTCAAAAGGCGTAACCGTAGATAACAGTATGTTGAAAGTAGAACTTCTAGATTTGGCAAAAAAGTATACAAGTGATAACCCAGTCAACTATGTAATCGATCAATTAGTGGAGGAAAGTGGTCGCAAAATTTTACGATTGCCTCCATATCACTGCGATTTAAACCCAATTGAATTAATTTGGGCCCAAGTTAAACATCATGTCGCCGCAAACAGTAGAACATTTAAGTTGCCGGAGGTAAAAACTCTGCTTCTTGAGGGTTTGGAAGTTGCAAATGCGGAACGGTGGAAAGCTTGCATCAAACATGTAGTCAGCGAAGAAAACAAATTATATCAACTGGACAATATTGTTGAAGATATTATGGAACAGTTTATTATAACAACCAATACAGGATCATCATCAGATTTGTGGTCTGATACTGAACCATCTACAAGCGAATGAAATAAGGAATTCCTTTTTATCAAATGACAAACTTTTCGTGTTTTCTTTTATTTTTTTAAACAGTGATATAACGGAAGACGTGTGAGGACGCTTTGAGCAACTGCTGTCGGAGCAAATTGCTGCTCGTAGAGATATACGAGAATAAACAGTGATATTTTATTCCTTTTTTAGTGTCTTATTTCTTTGTTTGTTATTCTTTATTGATATCATTAAGTGTTTCTTGTGTACTAATATTTAATAAAAAGATAGCAGACTTAATATAACTTTTAATATAACGCACTACATTACATAACGATGGCAATAACTTGACTTTTTGGCAATAAACTGCAGAAAAGTAGAAATTTTTTAGTTTATTTTATTGCCACTTAAGTCTGGTGGATAATCTGTTCTTATAAACCGGCGTAAAAAAAAGATTTGTTTATGTTTTTTGTTAGATAGTCTGGAGCAGTCACCACTTCAGGGGATATATAGTCTAGACTCTAGGTAATCGAAAGATAGTCGAAAATATCAACAACAACAAAAATGTTTGTTTATACCACAGTTTTCTGATGGTCTATCCGTTTAGTAACATAAAAAATTAAAGTTAAGTTAAAACATAAAATAGCAGAGCAATAAGAAACACTTTGTTAGACATTCAGGTTGAAAACCTGTCCTCATTCGATAATACGTGACGGCTGTGATACTCATTGATACACGCGTGTGAGTGCATGAATTACTGACGGCGTAAACTAGGTACTGTAAACTGTAAAGGAAGAGTTGTGTGTGAATGAAATGAGCGTGTTAACACATCAGGCCAAATTAGTGATGCCAGGCTTAAAACCACAAGAGTAAATGCGTAATTAGAGTTCGTAAAGTACAGCTTTCTAAGAGTTCTTCTATTAGTGTGACTGATAGATCAGTACACATGTTTAGAAGAGAAATTTCAAAACCTATGTGAAATGTATACGGAATGAGAGAAAAGTGTCAATATCCTCTTAGGGTATGTCATCCCTGGCTACCTGTACTTCGTGACAAAGTTTCACCAACTGAATGAAATACGTTTCCTATTCCAACGGACATTATCGCGATTTAGGGCTTTATATCGAGGGGGCAAAACTCTGAGGGTCTCACGGCTACTAGGACTTTTAATTACCTACAATTTGAGGTATGATAGAAATTTATGCAAGAATTTTTGCAAAAGTTATAGGCATTTTGCTGCAGGAACTGAATGAAATACGTTTCCTATTCGAACGGACATTATCGCGACTTATGGCTTTATGTCGAGGGGGCAAAACTCTGAGGGTCTGACGGCTACTAGAACTTTTAATTACCTACAATTTGAGGTATGATAGAAATTTATGCAAGAATTTTTGCAAAAGTTACAGGCATTTTGCTGCGGGAACTGAAGGAAATACGTTTCCTATTCGAACGGACACAATCGCGATTTTGGGCTTTATATTGAAGGGGCAAAACTCTGAGGGTCTCACGGCTACTAGAACTATTAATTACCTACAATTTGAGGTATGATAGAAATTTATGCAAGAATCTTTGCAAAAGTTATAGGCATTTTGCTGCAGGAACTCAATGAAATACGTTTCCTATTCGAACGGACATTATCGCGATTTAGAGCTTTATATCGAGGGGGCAAAACTCTGAGGGTCTCACGGCTACTAGAACTATTAATTACCTACAATTTGAGGTATGATAGAAATTTATGCAAGAATTTTTGCAAAAGTTATAGGCATTTTGCTGCAGGAACTGAATGAAATACGTTTCCTATTCGAACGGACATTATCGCGATTTAGGGCTTTATATCGAGGGGGCAAAACTCTGAGGGCGTCACGGCTACTAGAACTATTAATTACCTACAATTTGAGGTATGATAGAAATTTATGCAAGAATTTTTGCAAAAGTTATAGGCATTTTGCTGCAGGAACTGAATTAAATACGTTTCCTATTCGAACGGACATTATCGCGATTTTGGGCTTTATATCGAGGGGGCAAAACTCTGAGGGTCTCACGGCTACTAGAACTATTAATTACCTACAATTTGAGGTATGATAGAAATTTATGCAAGAATTTTTGCAAAAGTTATAGGCATTTTGCTGCAGGAACTGAATGAAATACGTTTCCTATTCGAACGGACATTATCGCGACTTAGGGCTTTATATCGAGGGGGCAAAACTCTGAGGGTCTGACGGCTACTAGAACTTTTAATTACCTACAATTTGAGGTATGATAGAAATTTATGCAAGAATTTTTGCAAAAGTTATAGGCATTTTGCTGCAGGAACTGAATGAAATACGTTTCCTATTCGAACGGACATTATCGCGACTTAGGGCTTTATATCGAGGGGGCAAAACTCTGAGGGTCTGACGGTTACTAGAACTTTTAATTACCTACAATTTGAGGTATGATAGAAATTTATGCAAGAATTTTTGCAAAAGTTATAGGTATTTTGCTGAGGGAACTGAATGAAATACGTTTCCTATTCGAACGGACATTATCGCGATGTAGGGCCTTATATCGAGGGGGCAAAACTCTGAGGGTCTGACGGCTACTAGAACATTTAATTACCTACAATTTGAGGTATGATAGAAATTTATGCAAGAATTTTTGCAAAAGTTATAGGCATTTTGCTGCAGGAACTGAATGAAATACGTTTCCTATTCGAACGGACATTATCGCGATTTAGGGCTTTATATCGAGGGGGCAAAACTCTGAGAGTCTCACGGCTACTAGAACTATTAATTACCTACAATTTGAGGTATGATAGAAATTTATGCAAGAATTTTTGCAAAAGTTATAGGCATTTTGCTGCAGGAACTGAATGAAATACGTTTCCTATTCGAACGGACATTATCGCGACTTAGGGCTTTATATCGTGGGGGCAAAACTCTGAGGGTCTGATGGCTACTAGAACTTTTAATTACCTACAATTTGAGGTATGATAGAAATTTATGCAAGAATTTTGGCATAAATTATAGGCATTTTGCTGCAGGAACTGAATGAAATCCGTTTCCTATTCGAACGGACATTATCGCGATTTAGGGCTTTATATCGAGGGGGCAAAACTCTGAGGGTCTCACGGCTACTAGAACTATTAATAACCTACAATTTGAGGTATGATAGACATTTATGCAAGAATTTTTGCAAAAGTTATAGGCATTTTGCTGCGGGAACTGAAGGAAATACGTTTCCTATTCGAACGGACATTATCGCGATTTAGGGCTTTATATCGAGGGGGCAAAACTCTGAGGGTCTGACAGCTACTAGAACTTTTAATTACCTACAATTTGAGGTATGATAGAAATTTATGCAAGAATTTTTGCAAAAGTTATAGGCATTTTGCTGCGGGAACTGAAGGAAATACGTTTCCTATTCGAACGGACATTATCGCGATGTAGGGCTTTATATCGAGGGGGCAAAACGCTGAGGGTCTGACGGCTACTAGAACTTTTAATTACCTACAATTTGAGGTATGATAGAAATTTATGCAAGAATTTTTGCAAAAGTTATAGGCATTTTGCTGCGGGAACTGAAGGAAATACGTTTCCTATTCGAACGGACATTATCGCGATTTATGGCTTCATGTCGAGGGGGCAAAACTCTGAGGGTCTGACGGCTACTAGAACATTTAATTACCTACAATTTGAGGTATAATAGAAATTTATGCAAGAATTTTTGCAAAAGTTATAAACATGTTTCTGCCTTATTAGTTATTAAATAATGCTATGTATTTGTGTCGTCTATATTTTATTTATAAGTTGATGTAATGATGAGACTAATAGATATTGTTGTGGTAGCGCAAATATTCATAGATTTATATTGATAAATAATTATTAACAATAGAGCATTGTGTGATTTAAATTGCATATAAGCAATACACAGTACCCCGTGCATTTAAAGTAATTGCAGTCCATTTTAGGTGTTGTTTATATGCTGTCAATTCTAGTATGTAGTTATTCAATTGTTTGCAGTTATGCAAATCTATTATGATACGCAGTTATCGTAAGACGTTATAAAACTATATCATGGATATTTTGTACATACGAGTACTTTAATTTTTTCTCGCGTAGAGTAGGGATAGTAATAATTATCATTTATTGTTGGTTTTTTACTGTATGAGAAGAGGCTGTTTGCCATTGATAAAAATCAATAAACATCCTGCCGTGAAAGTCATTCTTCATCTAGCAAGCCAGCCTTGATAGAAAGTTTATCATTTAGGCCAGCATAAACTATAATGGATTGTAATTATTAGTTGTAAAGCAAAATACAGATCATTTCGATTCGAATCTACATCTGAAATAACTTATAATTAGTACTGTTGAGACGTCATAACTACAGGATGTTCGACAACAACGTACTAGGTATAGGAGCCCTATGTATATCATTACAAATATTTAATTGAAATTAGTATTCTAATCGTTTTGTAGTTTATGTACCATTCTAAAATTGTTTAAATAATACATAGCTCAAAAAAAATAGGGGAACACTTCTTCGAAACCTGTAACTTTTTAAATAATAGTTCTAGGTAAATCAAATTTGGTATACTTTAACGGCATATATTTAACTAAAGACAATTACAAAAACAATGTTACAACCCTTAGTTACTTCTAAGTTACACTTAAAAATGTAAATTAATAACGCAAAACAAACTGGAAATGACTGTCATAGTATCGATGACAGTCGGGTTTTCTGTGGATTGGTGAGGTTTAATACATACACACAGAAAAGTGATTATTTGGAACGAGAAAACATAATTTCTTGAATTTATTTACTAGATTCAAATGCATATTTACTTGGATGTAGAAAGTTAGGTATATACAAGAAATGCCACATACTCAATATAAGTAAAATAATTTCTCAGATAAATGCTGTCAACAAATAAATTCTTTCTTTATAAGAACCAATATTGTATTGAAAGAAGTAATTGAATTTTTCGTCCCAAAAATGTTAATTTCTCCAACGAAGTAATAATAAATCCATCCAAGTGCGTAGTTACTTGATCCAAGAAAATACAAGACATATAATATAAGTGAGTATAGTTTACTGAATAAAAACCCACCAATTATTTAACTGAAGTGATTCTCACTTCTTTCAAGTAATCCCTTTCTCTGGAATAAATATGCGCACCGTGATTTTGTCAAGGCTCGCGCGCCCGCGCGTGGTGCTGGCGCCCGGAACCTAACCTAGTACGAAAACAACGAAGTACCCGTAGGGGATGTGCCTTGTGATTTATTGGGGATGTGTATTGTGATTTATAGTGTACAATAAACGTTTCAACACGGAGTAGTTTGATGTAACGCACGCAACAGTTTAGAACGAGTAAGTAAATATAACATACCTATCTTGTTAATTAGCAATAGAAAACGTATTTGTGCCAAATCTTTAAAATTCTTACATTAAGTAGCTAAAAATATTTACCGGGAGTAAAAATATACACTTTATTGAAGACTGTTTACTTACTTCACCAGAGTAACCACTTTCTTAAATCTAGTAATTATTCCAAGAAATAAAATTTCTTGGTTGAAGTCAATAATCTCTCGCGTATATACGAACCTACCAACTACTTCAGCCAAGTAATTCTCTCTTCGTTCGAGAGATCACTTTTCTGTGTGTAGAAAGGACAAGAAATCGGTCTTGATTTTGAGTAGTTTTTCGACTTCGACCTTGTGCAGCTCTTCTAACATATTGGCCAGTCTCCTGAAACCGATTCCATAAACGCTGAATAACAAAAGGGGAGACGCGAAGGTCCCTGCTGACTTGTCGAATAGAGTGGCCATGCTGAATAAACCGAATTCATTTGTCATCTTTAGTGGGCTTTTTCCATTTTGTTTTGAGCTATTAATTTACATTTTTAAGTGTAACTTAGAAATCACTAAGAGTTATAACATTTTTTTGAAGTACACCAAATTTGATTAACCTAGAACTATTATTTAAAACGTTATGTATTTATTATCCAAAACAGTCGCTGTAAGAAGATATCAATCATATTAAATTTCGAAAAATGTCGACCTGTCTTATTGCGGTATGTATCTTAGAACGTGCCCTATTTACATTTCATAGTTTCGTCAAAAAATTCCACAAAATTGCGAAACAAATGTTCAAAATTAACATAAATTCACAAATAGCAAGGTCAAACAAATAACAGAGTTGCGTATGGATATAACAGACACAATTCATTTGATAATTAATTAATTATAATGCACAAATTTCCATTGTTTAATTTTTAATTGGTGCTTACAAGACTACCCAACCGTAAAAATTTAATGGGAAAGACATGATAAAACACAATCAAATTTGTACCTTAGTTTTTGATGTTACGTCAAATATTATCCAATAATTCGCGATAACTAACACAATTCACAGAATCCCGTTCGAACTGATTGAATTACAAGTACATACTAGTTTTTTTAACACGCCTGTAACACAAATTAGGCAAATAACCGCGGAAGATTTCCCAGAAAACGTAATTCACGCACACCCACTCGCAAGCATGTCATTTGATAAACTAAACAAAGTTGTTTAAAAAGTTTTATTACATGCCGACACCACAGAGCAGTAGAGCCACGGTGTGGTGAGCTAACCTAACGTTTAATGTCAATAAGGTTTCTTATCGTACGAATTGCCGGGCCTCAGAATACAAACTTTTCGCTCTCTAGTAAACGCGACGTATCCATTAGCTCGGCAGTCAGCAGTATAGTTGCGCATGGCTATGTGAATCGAAAACCATCTCCGTGAAATGTGTGTAAGGTCAAATTCGCGTATAGTCGAACGTACAACCGTACTCGTATTGTTTGATTATAACACCGACAATGCGGAATGTGTGGAAATCAGGTAAACGGACGTGTAATATCAATTCATAGGCTTTCGATTCACATAATCGCGAGGCCATCAGACATCAGTATAATTGTCGATAAATATATCTCGGTTAGTCCGCAATCTCAGCCATCTCAGGTATTACAACAAGATTATGTGTGGACAACACAACATTATCTTGTTGTCTATGGAGCTAAGACTGGATCTAATTATAAGAATGAACTGCATTTTTATAAGGAACCCAAGCAGTGGCGTGCGGTGCATTTGTTCATAAGATGTGCAGTGGAGAATAAATATTTGTAAATGTTTAGTAAAAGATAGGAGTTGCCTAAAAAATGTGTAAAAATGGTACAGTCAAAATCAAGTGCAAGAGGCACAACGCATCAGACATCAGGCAACAGAATGATGCGTCAGTGATTTTTTATGTTACAATTTTGTGTTGTTTTTTTATGATTGATTTGTGTTTTTCTAGCTTTTGGCTAATGATTTTTTGATCGAAACTTGTACCTAAGTAAACATTCTTGCAAAAGGGGGTTTTAAGAGTGTTTTATTTAACTCCTATCCTTTATTAAAGATATTTACTTATATGATAACTCAATGCTCCTTTCCGCATTTTAAAAACATTTATGATATTTTCATAAATATCCGGCTTAGATTATTAGTAACTTTGATTTAAACCAGAAATAAAACTGACTGAAGGACAGAATGAAATATAAGTAAATCTGAAATAAACTTATTTTAATACAAATAAACTTTCATACAAATAGGCAACACATTGCGTTATTATGCGTATTAAAAATAAATAATAAAAACATGCACACAAATAATTCATACTTAAAAATCGACAAACACTTCGTATAGCTAGATGAGCTAGGAAGGTATATGATTAATAATTATCTACATAAATATAGAAATGAATAAAAATTGTGAATTGCTTACTATGTAAAGTTCTATTCAAAAAAAAAGCGTACAAGTAGTAAGCACAGTTTTGGCTAGATTGCCATATTGTAAACCTATCTTTTAATTGTTGTTACTTAGTAACCTGTAACTACAAACACGATGAGAACTGAACTTTGTCGATATTCTTTCGAGGATTTTATTATTTTTTACCTTATTTCTTAGCCAATCGTTACCAATTACTACAAATACAACTCACATAATTTTATTCATGAATTAAAAGAAAAAAACATTAACAGTTTAAGAACATTATTTAAATACAACAAAATATTTTAATATTTGGTCACCGCGCCGTTTCTTGCAATCACTTCATTTAATCTACGGGGCATTGAGTGAACAAGTGCCTTATAGACCACCCTTCTTCCAACTTAGTAACGATTCGCGCTCTCGTTATCGATGTTGTTTGTCGCGGCATAATTAAATTATAAAAAGCAATTTGCACACATTTGACATACTAAATGTCAGAAATATGTTTCCTTGGAAACGATTAATAAATTATCCCTTTTACAATAGCCCTCAATACGTGTACGCTTTTTTACTTTATCATACGCAGTATGTAAAGTATTGTAATCATGCCAAAAAAATTTTTTGAGATTTTAGCGGAAATATGTCTTTTTGGGTCCCCTGAACATTTTTGACCAAGGTACAAAAAAATGTCTGTGTGTGTGTGTGTGTGTGTGTGTGTATGTGTGTGTGTGTGTACCCGTTTTTGTGGAGACGATTCCGGAGAAACTACTAATGGTATCGGGACGAAACTTCATATTTAGAAGTTTTATATCCAAACTTAGAGCTGAAAAGCTTTCTGTTGAAAATGGTCCAAAGGAACTGGTGGTTTACTCTTAGCAGTTTTCGAAGATTTTGCAAATGAGCCGCTATTTGTGTAATGTCGTCAAAATAGTTAAATAATAAATTAAAGGAGAGGAAATTTTCCATAATTTATGTATATGACATTTTTAGGTAGAATTTATAGTTTAGCCGCATGAGCAAATTCTATTTCATCGAGATCGGGCGTACTGCTTTAAAACTAGTAGCCAGGATATGTCAGATTATTTTGATTCTAATGACATTAGCTAGTGTCAAACGCTAATGTCTTGAAAATGCTACTGTCAATATAGGCTGCGTTCGGATATTGAACACCGTTACACTTTTACACCCAATAACACGTAAGTGTCATTTGGACGGTGTACCCGCTGTCAACGAAGTACAATATCCGAACGCAGCTTTAATCGAGATATTTGTCTAGTTCTACTAGTTTTATTTTAATGCAGACATAGCCGATCTCGATCAAATAGAATCTCATGTAGCTAAACTATTAATTTTATATAATATATAAAATTATATTATCATACTATATTATAGTATGATAAAGTCATGTGCCTGGCCACATCAGATTTTTTTTGAATAGAACCGTACGTCAAATTAAGCAGCAAAAAAAGAATGTCAAAAATGAAAAAAGAGAAAAGTACTAATAAAATGCTGAATGATTTTTGTTTTAACGTATGATTAGTTAGCTGTCATATGGCCTGCATTTTACAATGACAGTATAATTATACAAGGTGTTCCTAAATATCATGTAAATACGAAAAGGGGTAATTCTTTGGCTTATTTAATGACTAAAAATTCATATAAACATAGGTCCGCAAACGCTTCGTTGCCGATCTACAGGGTGTTGAAATTTCAAGATTTTTTTTAGTTTTTTCTTTATAGCTCTTGTAGTTTTTGAGATATTTAGCTCTAATTTCTAATTTAGGTTACGCTGTAGGACTTACATCATTGGGCATACCAAATGGTTTAAAGAATCTACAGGGAGATATTTTTTCAGGGGTCATGCCCCCTTTTCTCCCCATGAACTTGTTTTCGGTGCGCCGCTGGTGGATTCTAAAATACAAAATGCATTTTTTGTTTTGTTCTAAAGCATTTTAATCTCTTGTAGTTTTTTCGTATTTACCACCGCTATCGAGAAAAAAAATAACAGCTTTTCTGTTTCGCTAGGTGAAATTAAATTTTTTTCAATAATTGGGCTAGTATGCCTTGGCTTGATTTAGATAAACTTTTGTTTGTATTTATTTTGACATTTTATTCGCCACCAACTGTTAAAAATTAAAACTAGGATACAAGAGCTATAAAGAGAAAACTCAAGAAATCTTGAAATTTCAACACCCTGTAGATCGGCAACGAAGCGTTTGCGGACCTATGTTTATATGAATTTTTAGTCATTAAATAAGCCAAAGAATTACCCCTTTTCGAATTTACATGATATTTAGGAACACCCTGTATAGTATCAGCTTTGCTCCGAAGAAAGGAGCTTTGTGACTAAATTATCAACGAGCTTTTTGTTTTGAACACATTTTGATCGGAAACTATTTTACAGTTTATCTATGATTTTTAAAGACCCGTAGGATACTTGACTGCATTTGAAGGTCGTTTGTCTGAATTTAGCTTGATTCGAAGTTAAAGATTTTTTGTGACATTTTGCGCTGATTACAATAACAGATTTTTAAGCTATTATTCCTACAGCTTATATTTAAAACAAAGAAAAACTATTTTTTTGATTTGTTTATTTTACGTCGGTCTATTTCCGCAACTTAGGTCAATCACCGACGCTGAGGGCAGGCTACACACACCCAGGAATTTCGTCGAACTGAAGGTATTCCAATCTCCAGTAAGAGTTCTTTAACGTGTACGTCGCATGATGACAGCAGACGGGCCACCGCTTGTTTAAAAGACTAGAAGATTACTACGTGCTAGGATCACGCTGTATAGCGTATTTATTTCTTTGTACTTTTCTCTATATCTATTGCTTTTGCTTATTATTTGACAAAGTCAATATCTGTAAGATAGTAGATGCAATACGTAGTTTTAAATGTATTTTTAACAACTTTGAGACAAACGAGCCCCAGATATTATTAAACCAATATAATTAGGCTTGTATGCTTATGTATCAAATGCACACACCAAATACAAGATTCGGCATAAAATTAATCTGTTTGTTTACTTTGATAAGATTAAATGAGATATATTTACAGCAACAAGTTTCATGTAAGTACTAGACTGACTTTGTTTGATACTGACAATATCAGTATTAGTCATTCTAGCAAAAAAAAATCCATCTCTAATGTTGTTATACGATGTCAATGGTGACAGAATTCAGACATACTATCCAGTCATTGTAGATTTTGATGCTGAAATTCAAATGCAGTCGATGAAACTGACACAAATCGATAGCTTATGGTTCCCGTAGAAACATACACTGCTAAAAAAAATTAGGGGAACACTTTTTTCGAAACCTGTAACTACATAGTTAAATAATAGTTCTAGGCCAATCAAATTTGGTATGCTTTAAGGGCATAATATTTAACTAAAGAAAATTATACAAACAATGTTTGCAATTCTTAGTTACTTTTAAGCTATACTTAAAAATGTGAATTAATAACGGAAAAAAAAATGGAAAAAATGTCAAGTATGCTTGGAATTCACGTATGAAAGCGTATTAAAGATGACAAATGAATTTAGTTGTCAATTTTCGTTGATTAGAAACGTCATTAGAAGTAATATGAGGCATCTTAGTGAAGTGCAAGTTGCTCGTGCTGTCGCCCTTATTCAGCATGGCCACTCTATTCGACATGTCAGCAGGGACCTTCGAGTTTCCCCTTCATTTATTCAGCGTTTATGGAATCGGTTTTGAGAGACTGGCCAATATGTTAGAAGATCTGGACAAGGACGAAATCGAAAAACGACTCAAAATCAAGACCGATTTCTTGTCCTTTCCTCTCTACGTCAGCGTACTGCCTCAGCACGAGACCTCCTAAACACCCTAAGACGAGCACATGGAATAGAAATTTCTGCTCAAACCGTTAGAAACAGATTAAAAGAAGCGAATTTAAAACCAAGAAGACCTGTCCGCGAACCACGCCTTACGCAGCATCACAAATGAAGTTTGCTCTGGATCACAGAGATTGGCAACTTCGGACGCCTGTACTGTTTACAGACGAGTCCAGATTTCGTTTAACTCGTTGCGACGGTCGAGTACATGTTTATAGACGTCCTGGTGAACGCTACGCAGCCGCTACTATACAGGAAGTGGATGGATTTGGTCGTGGATCTGTGATGGTTTGGGCTGGAATCAGTATAGACAACAGAACTGATCTTCTTGTGGTTCCTGGTAGACTAAACGCCATGAATTACATCGAAAACATCTTGGAGGACCATGTGGTGCCTGCTGCATATGGCGTCGGTCAAAATTTCATCCTAATGCAGGTGCAAAGCCACATATCGCCGGCATCACCAGAAACTTTTAACAAGAACGTGGAATTCAGGTCATGGTGTTAAGTCCTGACGTGAATCCTATTGAACACGTGTGGGATCAGCTTGATCGACGTGTTCGCAAGCGCCCTAATCCACCACTAACCGTACAGGAACTGAGACAAGCCCTGATTGAGGAATGGGAAAGCATACCCCAAGAATCTCTTCGGAGACTAGTGCGAAGCATGCCACGCAGGCGTGAGGAAGTGATTCGTGCTCGTGGAGGGCATACACTGTATTAAACCTCGCCAATCCACAGAAACCCCGACTGTCATCGATACTACGGCAGTCATTTCCATGTTGTTTTGCGTTATTAATTTAGATTTTTAATTGTACGTTAGAAGTAACTAAGTTGTAACACATTTTCCTATTAACTATGACACTAAACATTTTAATATCTTACTACTTGAACCATAACCTGGTATGAGTTACATCGAGTAATCTTCTTAATACAACGTATATCAAATGTCTAAAATTACTGGACTATTCCATCTTTTATAGACACACCGTATTATGTATTATAATGATAAACCAATATTAGCATTGCTTCTGCTCTCAATGGATTTATAATTGTGACCACCAGTTATATTACTTTCAGTTCAGATGTTCCTGGTTTCTATTTTCAGACAGCTGCAGGCGTACTGGGTCAACACACTTTTCTACTATCCGCAAGAACTAGCACATGACTTAAATTCTATATGCATTCAGAGTTCTGAGCAGAATTCTGAATTACCTACCTATTTACCGACAATGATATACAGACAATTGCTTTCACGGTCACCACATTTCAATTTACCATACAAAAGATGTATTTCTTTTTAATTTTATTGTATCAAAGATGATTTTAAACCCACCGAAGTATTTTCTTGTTTAATTGAAGTTTAGTACGTCCTAATGAAGTCATAGTTAATTTATTTTATAGTCGTAATGTCATCATTAGCTTGTTATTTTGTATTACGTAAACCTGTAGATATATACAAACATGTAGTTTGGTCAAGAAAAACATGGCTTTTAATACATTTTCGGTAATTTTTACACATTGACTCTTCAGTAATATTTGGGTCAGCCCCAAGTCGAAAATAAAGTTACGTCGTAGGACATCAATAACCAATTTATCAACTGAATAATAAGTAACGTATTGCATTTATCGTACGCAAAAACTGTTGGCTTATTTACTGTTTTGTACCGCGGTTAACACAAACAATCTAAACATCAAATAAACCTTTATGATTATTGTGTCTGCCTGCATTATTGTGTCAATTGTGCAATATCAATCAAAATACGCTAAGCGACGATCGCAAATAAACGTGTACAACGATAATATTAACAAGTACACAGCAGATAGCAGTCATTCATACAGTTTTTCATCGATTTCTATCAGGTGTCACTCCACCGGTACAAAAAAATAACCTTATACAAGTGTAGACATGATAAAATATGATACGACTTTATACGATTTTCAACAACAACAAAACATAACCGCAGATTAAACCTAATCATAGTTTAATTAACCCTAATTAACCACGTTTAACGCGATCGGACACCATACATACGCAATTATTGACAGGTTGTGTTGAACATAACAAAAAATGGGTATGTTCGAATCGTCTGCACTGCGATTTGTGCGGACGCAATTTGCCGGGGGTATATTGAATGATACTGATTGTTGACTTACCGTTGACATCGCAAAAACGGTCACATAGGCACACACAACACACGACGCGGTTTGTTAAAAATTCGGAACGCAAATCTGAATCAGGTGGATCAATACTACAGTACAAAACGAATATTCTCCCGCTACATATTGCAACTAAATAGATGTCGGCGCGGTATCTACTCTACCGGCAGTGCGCGCACGCGCAGAAGCGCGGAACTGTAAAGACCGCGCATTTATACAGATTTGAATTGTGTTTTGGTTAATGGGGTATTTAATTAGAGATACAAAGCGTTTATTGAGTGTAATGCTAAAGTAAATACATTGTATGTTATTGTGGCATAACGACAGAGGTTTATATTAGTTCTATACATTATTATGTATAGAACTAATATAAATTCAGTACCAAAAAAGTAACGTACTTGATTTTTGAGCTAACTTTGATGTCTTATATCTTTTAAAGCATCGGGAATATGCAAGGCTTCAAAAAAAGCTGTAATTAGGACAATTTTAGAGATAAATCAATGAATAAAAGAACAAAGTGTTTGTAAAAGAAGCGTCTTTCATATAGAGTGTCAGCGCTTTCTATACCATTGCTTCATTAATACACAGGGTGAGTCAAAAGTGAGGAAAAAACATGGTTCCAGTTTCTACACTATTATCCACGATACATTGAAAAAATGTCCTCCTCTTTAATTGTTTTTCAAAGACAAAAGAATTGCCTACCATCAAATAAAAAAATAAATAATCGTCGTCCTAATGGTTTAAAAAATATAAGACATTACAGTTACGTAAAAAATCAAGTGCGCCACTTTTCTTGGAACCGAGTGTGTTTTATACAGGGTGTTCCTAAATATCATGTAAATACGAAAAGGGGTAATTCTTTGGCTTATTTAATGACTAAAAATTCATATAAACATAGGTTCGCAAATTCGTTGCCAAAGATTTTTTTAGTTTTTTCTTTATAGCTCTTGTATCCTAGTTTTAATTTTTAACAGTTGGTGGCGATTAAAATGTGAAAATAAATACAAACAAAAGGTTATCTAAATCTAGCCAAGGCATACTAGACCAATTATTTAAAAAATTTTAATTTCATCTAGCGAAACACAGAAAAGCTTTTATTTTTACTTTATCATACGCAGTATGTAAAGTATTGTAATCATGCCAAAAAAATTATTTGAGATTTTAGCGGAAATATGTCTTTTTGGGTCCCCTGAACGTTTTTGACCAAGGTACAAAAAAATGTCTGTGTGTGTGTGTGTACCCGTTTTTGTGGAGACGGTTCCGGAGAAACTACTAAAGGTATCGGGACAAAACTTCATATTTAGAAGTTTCATAACCAAACTTAGAGCTGAAAAGCTTTCTGTTGAAAAGGGTCCAAAGGAACTGGTGGTTTACTCTTAGCATTTTTCGAAGATTTTGTAAATGAGCCGCTATTTGTGTAATGTCGTCAAAATAGTTCAATAATAAATTAAGGGACAGGAAATTTTCTATAATTTATGTATATGACACTTTTTGGTAGAATTTATAGTTTAGCTGCATGAGCAAATTCTATTTCATCGAGATCGGTCGTACTGCTTTAAAACTAGTAGCCAGGATATGTCAGATTTTTTGATTCTAATGACAGTGGCTAGTGTCAAACGCTAATGTTTTGAAAATACTACTGTCAATATAGGCTGCGTTCGGATATTGAACACCGTTACAGTTTTTACACCCACTAACACGTAAGTGTCATTTGGATGGTGTACCCGGTGTCAACGGAGTACAATATCCGAACGCAGCTTTAATCGAGATATCTGTCTAGTTCTACTAGTTTTATTTTAATGCAGACATAGCCGATCTCGATCAAATAGAATCTCATGCAGCTAAACTATTAGTTTTATATATAGTATGATAAAGTCATGTGCCTGGCCACATCAGATTTTTTTTCTCGCTAACGGTGGTAAATACGAAAAAACTACAAGGGATTAAAATGCTTTAGAACAAAACAAAAAATGCATTTTGTATTTTAGAATCCACCAGCGGCGCACCGAAAAAAAGTTCATGGGGAGAAATGGGGCATGACCCCTGAAAAAATATCACCGTGTAGATTCTTATAACCATTTGGTATGCCCAATGATGTAAGTCCTACAGCGTAACCCATATTCCAAATTAGAGCTAAATATCTCAAAAACTACAAGAGCTATAAAGAAAAAAACTAAAAAAATCTTGAAATTTCAACACCCTGTAGATCGGCAACGAAGCGTTAAGTAAGCCAAAGAATTACCGCTTTTCGTATTTACATGATATTTAGGAACAGCTGTATATAGTATGATAAAGTCATGTGCCTGCCACCATCAGATTTTTTAATAAATTGTTAAAATCGTAAACACAGACAAAATGGACGAAATTAAAAATTCTATAATCATGTTCATCAAGCATCGGATAAAAATTATTAATAATGAATTAATAATAAACAATGGAAAAGCGGCAATTTTATTGTAAAATTTACCAAACATGCAAAATAATTGATATAAGTAATCATCATGGTAAAAAAAAACGTGTACCACCATTATAATATTGTTACTTACTTTGATATACAGGGTGGTTAATAACTTCAGACAAAAATTATAATAATAACGTAGTATCGTCTGAAAATGATTGGATGCGATTTTTGTAATAAATAAAACGTCTTTGAAATAATGCGTATATATTTATAAAATAACTTGAGAATGATACAAAAATTTAACAAAAATTCTACACCCGAAGAGTGGTGTCTCAAAAGTAGGTGAAAATATCGAAAGAAGAGCAAGATATGGCAACAATTTCTATCCTAAATAACTCGTAATACAACGTAACCTATAAATTTCGAAGAATACCAAAAGAAAAACGAAAATCGGTTGAGATTTGAAGCGAAGAGTACGAAAAGACAGTTGAATATCGATAGTAACAAATATATTTACGAAAAATAGCTAATATCTAAACATCTGTTTCTCTAAATTTAATATGTACGTGTAAATATAATATCGAATATTTTTCACTTAACCGACTTATACATAAATCACTTTCGAATACAATAATTAAGGATAATTTATATTTTTTTTATGGCCAATTCGCTTGTTTATAAATATTTCCTTTTTAGTAACACTGCAGCTTTTCTATAAATACACCGTTTGTGAAAAAAATAAGAACCAAAAAGCGGTGACAAATACATATAGAAAAATCTACGTAATATCATTGCGTATATTTTGTTAAATAATACACAATTAAAAAAATGTTGTTGCCACAAATATGAACTGGTTTATTCCTATTTACAATAACTTATTGATTGTTTAAAAAAAATACGAATAAGAGTCGAATTAAAGTTGTAATCCTATAATCTAATGACTTAAATCACTAGTTTTATTAATATTACAGGTACAGGTCACATTTCAATAAGATCAAGTAGATTTGCATCAAAATTATCAAAGGTAAGATTACATAATCATAATATAAACTAAATGCATACCCGAATATATTATATTATTCTCCGTAACATAACATTCAACATCCGGGCTTGAAAACAAACAAAAAATCCATGATATATTCAATAATAATCCGACGATTTTATTCCTAATTAACTATCAAAAAAAAACTATTAAAACTACAATAAAAACTTAAAAAAAAAAAAAATAAAACCTAAAAACTAAACTTTTACGACACGGAACTTATCGCGTTATGTGGTGCCCCCATCTGCGTTAGGACCTTGTCTAGCCATTGCAGGGGGCCGTGTAAGTGTACCTCGATCCAACAGGGGGTGCTGGTGACATCCTGTCGATGGTACTCCGCCCCCCAACCCTTCACAAAACTCATACGGATCGTGCACATTTTCGTTAATTCGTAGACGGCTTCGAAGCCGTGATTCACGCATTGCGACAGCAGCTGCGCGAATTCTGCGTTGTTGAAGATCCTCAACGAACACCCGGCGGGGATTTTACAGACTGTCGAAGGGTGGAAACCGTGGTGGTGGTTGCAGTTGCGCGATTGAACGAATATTGCCGAATCCGAAAGGCATTCGGCGTAAACTTCGCCGTTTACGTAATATAGGTGGACGCCTTTACCTAAAAAAGTTAAAAAGAAATGTGTATACTATAGATTATTCGAGTAAATGTGGTTGCGTATTTACAATTCTATGTACCTGCATAAAAGATTTATTTCAGCTTGACAATCGTGTATTTTAAAATCCTACTGCTAATCCTAATCCTTCAGCTCACATTTTTAACTAGATAATCTATAATATTAGTAAATTTTGTTGTGTTGAAATACAAAATTAAATAAAACAGGTCCCAGGGTAGAACCTTGCGGTACCCCCAAGCTGTGTATTAATTCACTTGATTCATTTCCTCTAGTCCTAATGTTTTGTCTCCTTTTTGTTAAATAGTTTTGAAACTTAATCAATTCTGATTCTATAAGTTTCTATTGTTTTTAAATTATATATCAAAATTTTATTTCGTCAAAATTCCGACTGTGGACATCATTTTAAATAAAACGAATACTTGTCCAGACTTTCCAATGATGTCAACGTTCATCACTTTATAATCTGACGAAACAAATTAATTTCAAGCGAATACAGTTATATTACAAAGCCGGAGTTTTGTAGTGCTACAAACATGAGGGAGCGTCGCTTCATACAGATATCGGCTCCAGCAATTATGTTACACAAATTAAAAATGAGGGAGCAGCTAAGTAATACCACTTATAAATTAAAGTACGTCAAACCCGTTTTGTTACAAGGCACTCAAATAGAAACAAGCAGCACAAATTTCTTTATGTTTGTTTTATTAAGCGTCATGAAAACTTGCGGCTAAGCTAGGCTTACCATACGTGCCGGTTAGACCGGGACAGTCCCGGTTTGAGACATCGGTCCCGGTGTCCCGGCCGGTTTGGTATTATGTCCCGGTTAAAATTCTTAACATACTACCACAGATTTCTATCTTAGTTGTCAGCAAGTTGAAATATTTTAGAAATGTACAAAGAGCGCAAATCAAATTTTCTCTGTCAAGAAAACTGCCCTCATGCTTTTGATGCTGCCTTTTATGAGAAAGATACTATATTATCATGATTTAACGGTTATCAGCAATAAAGTGTTAAATAGTGACTAATCGATTAATGATTGTAAGAATATTTCAACGCAATTCCACAATTTCGGATTTATAGAACGAATATCTCTGTTACAGAAAAATGTTTATAACTTTTACAAAAATTGTTTATCATTTCTCTGCTAAACGAAATTGTAGATGAAAAACATCCATATGACAATATTATGTAGAGCACCGACTGGAGGAAATTTATATTTTAGTTGGCTACGTAAATAAAATGTTTATATTTTTTTAAAAAAATTTTTGAATAACTTTCTATCATACACAAAATTGTAGGTTATAAGTTCGGTTAGTCATATATGAATGCTCCGAGGCGAACTACTGAGGTGTCTTAATTTGAACATGGAATATACATTTCGGTGTTCCGGTTTAGCAAAATATTTATAACTTTTCCAAAAATGACTGCATAATGTTCTACCATTAGTCGATTTAAAGTTGTATAATGGAAGTTGTATAGTCCTTTGGTATTGATTTTAGAATATTATGTACAGGGTGTCCCACGAGTTACAGACAGTCATACGCTCTACAGCAAGTAAATATGTTGATGCTTACTCAATATCCCACAACAACGTACCAACACAAACTTATGTTTGCTTAAATGGAACACTAGGTATAATATTGCAGTTTTCAGTAAGATTTGTATCCTAATTGTTTTGACATCAACTTATATGAGGCTTTTGTCAACTGTTTCTGAGATATTGTGAAATTGAACCAAAAAACAAGCAGTCTTCAAACAATCTTTCCGGGGTAACTAACAAGGATAAAACAAAGGAACTAATTTTGGATAGTAAAAGTATCGCACTTTTTGACAATTATTGTTGATTTGCGATTCTAATATGACTTATCCCGACCAACTTGACATTTGCTAAATAATGTCATATAGTTTAAGAATTTTAATTGGAACACCCTATATATCTTGACTTCCTTCGAAAGATCGACAATTAAGCATATAATTTGTCATTTATGACTTAACAATAATAATACACAATAATTCATAAATTAATATTAAATATCCAGATTGGTCGACAATCTTGTTGGTCGAAATTCAACAATCTCACAAATGTAGTAATACTTCTGTTCATGTAACAACTTACAGCCGTTGTAAACTGCTACTATGAATTTATGTCACAGTGTCAGTAATACTTTCATAAGAATAAATAATTAAACAAATGGATAATTGTAAACTGAATAAATAATAATTATTTCAGTACGATTGTCAAGAGTGCACATGTCAGCCCTCTCAGGTCAATGCGTATAAGTCTCAAATTCTTGGTGGAAATATTACATTTTCCATTGTTTCCACAAAAATATTTTGGAAACGCCATCTTATTTTATTCTTCATGTTCGCCATCGTAGTTAATATCCCCATAAATTTCTTTCTCCGCGTTAGAGTAAGTTTGAGTATTTCCAACGACAGTCTAATTTAACTTCATTTATTGTTTTAAAAAATAAATATTGGCATCACAAATTCCAAATTTTATGCAATGGTTAAAACACATTTTTTTTTAAATTTTTATTAAATAATTTTTATATTTAGAAAAGTACACTATCCAAAAATAGAAGTGGTTCAATAAGTAATTATACCGGTTTCTGTTTTTTTTCTTTGTCACAAAAGTACAGATCATTTCGATTTATTCTATGTTTTATTTGGTAAGTATTCGTTCAATTGAATACTTACATAATTATTTTATATGTCTTTTCGACCGTCATTCCTGTCCCGGTTTGGAATTTCATAATTATGGTAAGCCTAGGCTAAGCGCAATCACAAAAAAGCTAAAATTAGTGAAATACTAAATTCTGCGGCAGAAAAAAAGTTTGGTCAATAGTAGGTAGTATCCATTTAAAACGTGTGTGTTAAACTTCAATGTATTGAGCGATTTTTATTAATGCTAACACTGTGCAACAACAAAAACTTTTTGTTGCATGCTGATTGGTATGGTTTATTTGTGCGTACATCGTAGTTGTATAAACGCTATTAAAACTTTTCCATTATGTCACAATTTTAGGAAACTTTGCAAAAACTTTATTATCAGATACAATGGCAAAATATGAAATAAATGCATTAAAATTAAAATTGTTTATCTACGACTCACATATAATAAGTTCATTGCATACGTATCTATGATTGCATAATCCCCATCATGATACACGCCAATGATTATAATAACACTAGCGTTGTATAATAATGGCAGTTCGTTCAAATAATGACTTCGTTATTTGCGCGAACTGTCGTCATTATACAACTCTAGCGTCAAAATCTGTCAAACCCTACGTGGATGACAGTTATGTGACAGTTCGCCTTGCCATCATTAATAAATACATTTAAAATATTTGATATAAATGGAATTTAAAAAAATAGTTTATTATACACGGGAAAAATATTTGATTTTAGCTCTCGAGCTGAAATCTAATATTTTTTCTACAATTGATTCTATAGTTCATCATTTAATAAAGTTATATTGTGGTTTCTTTCATACTTTTACATCTCAAATTGTTCTAACAAGTCCAATTTATACCTTTTAATACATTCGCGAAGAAACGTAGGTTCAAAAGGATATTATATATATATATATATTATAACCTAAAAAACTACCGAAAAAAAAAACCAATAAATACCTATATGCCGACGAGTATTCTCTATCGTAGAGTTCCTATTCACGTTGCTCAGCTGCCCCAAGCAGAACCTGTCGCTGTTATTACTCGGATTCGTAAACCCGTCGACAATCACCGACGTGGAATGGCAATGAAAAACCTCCCCGACGCGACAATTCAGCTCGTAATACGCAATCGACGCCCAATACGGTTGCTCCTGGTAGGCAACCGGCTGCACATCCACATCGGAACTATTCGTATTATTATTCGTCGTAGAACTCTCGTCGGTCGGGCTATACGCGGGGGGCGGCGTTTCCGCTAGATTGGCGTAGGGAGGACTCTGAGGGTTCGAATTTACCGAACCGGGGCTGGGGACGCTTGAAATCGGCGACGAAGGGTTGATGTGGTTGGAGTTGAAGCCGTTGGACGAGTAGCTTATGTTGTGCGGCATGTTCGGTTCTACGAGTTGCTGGAAGGGTAGAAGGGAGTGTCCGGGGACGAAGTCGTTGTGGCGGGGGACGAGAACGGGAGGTAAGACGGGGCTTTCGACGCGCTTGTAGTGGTAAGGGTTGATGCAGACCTCTTTCTGTTTGGCGGAGAACGGGTATTGGCAGTGCTCGAGCGGTTTGAGCTCGTGGTGGCTCTGGAGGTCGGGCCAGCGCCATACGCGGCAGTAGATTACATGCGGGAGTCCTTTCCGGTGCGAAACCTGTAAAGGATAATTTGTGTTAAGTGGTAGCGAAACTATAGAAAGAAGTTGTAAAAAAATCAATTTTCTATCGACTACTTTACTACACTGATAAAAATGAGAGCGAATTTACAAATGAAATTTACATTTTTTCAGTCTACCCTATTTGTCGGCAATTTTACAATAATTTTAAGCAAAAATACTAAATATCATTAAAAATGCAGTTACATTAATTAATTATACAAACTGTACGTAAATTTGCTAACCAGTTTGTAAATTTCATAGTACCAATTACTTTAACGGAATAAAACAACATATCTATACATTAAAACTACTGTCTGATACGTAAATTTGCCTTCTGCTCGTGCAATTTTCCTTTCTAGATGGTAAAGTGCTACCGAGATAATTGTTATCGCGCTTGCACTGATAAAACTGAAAAGGTAATTTTACCGTGTGGCACGGCGGTCATTTTTAACCTCCGTGTATCGAAGGGAATTACAAACCGTGTGGTTTGTAATTTTACTTTGAGCTTAAATTTACTTCTCATATGAAATGAGGTTTCCAATGTGTACGGTTTTATATATACTTTTGTAAGTAAAATTACCGACGCTCAGTAAATTTACCGTAAACGCGGAATTGCAATTAATTGTTGTACAGTAAATTTTCTGCAACTTTAATATTAGATTTCTCCAAGCAACTGAAAACCAGTTAACAATCAGTACTTTTGTGATGGACCACATATGTTGCTATGATAACTCCATTATAAATACCAATGAAACATTATCTGGTTTCTCACAAAAGAACTGTTTGTAAACTGGTTTTGCGACTGCTCGGACAAGCCTGTATTGTCAACTGTAAAATCACTAGTAAAATCCTATTAATGTGGAGATCATAAATAAAAACAAAAAATAATAGTATGAAGTTTTATTATAATTTTAACAATAAATAACATGTGAAACATATTTATAATATATATATATATATATATATATATATATATATATATATCTACATATTTTTAACATTAAATAAATAGAAGTTCTTGACAAAAATGTAATCATAAGTAAAACAAATAAAATAGGAACCCATGGACTATACTTACCTACATATCGTATAATAAAATAAATCGATCTGCTTAACAGAGAGAAACATATCTTTTAAATATAAATTAAATATTATTTCAACAATATTAAGTTGAAATGCCTATGGTAAACCTACGTCACCTTATTCGTTTTTGAACCCTGACTTGGAATAATTTTTAAAAAGCTCTACCGTCTCCAGAGTAAGATAACCTGGGGATAATCCAACCACAGCATATAATATAGTCCAAAATGAGTCACCTGAAATCAAAATAAGAAGTACATGAGTCATATATCATATACAGGGTATAACAATGTCAGCAGCTGCTTTCCTTTGAGGTACCGAGTGTGTGTAAAGTTATTAATGAGTGTTTATAGAAAAGTATTTTTTTATATTGGTGATTGAAATGATATGTGTTATACATGTTAGTAATAAATTTGATTGTAAGACCACATGTACAAGAAAGAACAATAAGCGAAATCTTAAGCTATGGACACCACACAAGTCCTTGAACTTGTAGAATGTCAGTATCATCAACACTTGTATCCTAAAAAGAACATCCAATTAGTGAAAGTGAAATTATACATATCAAGACTGCAAACTTTTACCTGCACTTTGTAGCATATATTTGCAAAGTCCTCCATAATATACAAAGAGATGAATGTACCAATATTATATCTTTTAATACTTTAGAACCATATGGGGCAAATATTCCACACGACACCGATAAAGGATAAGTCACAGAGGCACTAACAGTGTTAGATTAGTTGTATATAACAATCGCACTCAATAAAACTCTAACTTAGCTCCTGTAAACACAACCAAACGGATGGCGAACGGAACTCGAACTGTATATCCCATTATTGCGCAAACGCGATAAATATTATCTCGGTAGCACTTTACCATCTAGAAAGGAAAATTGCACGAGCAGAGGGCAAATTTACATATCAGACAGTAGTTTTAATGTATAGATTTGTAATTTTATTCCGTTGAAGTAATTGTTATTATGAAATTTACAAATTTGTGAGCAAATTTACCTACAGTTTGTACAATTAATGAATGTAACTGCATTTTGAATGATATTTAGTATTTTTGCTTAAAATTATGGTAAAATTGCCGACAAATAGGGTAGGTTTACTAAAAAAATGTAAATTTCATTTGTAAATTCGCACTCATTTTTATCAGTGTGCGCAATAATGGGATATACAGTTTGAGTTCCGTTCGCCATCCGTTTGGTTGTGTTTACAGCAGCTAAGTTAGAGTTTTATTGAGTGCGATTGTTATATACAAATAATTTAACACTGTTAGTGCCTCTGTGACTTATCCTTTATCGGTGTGGTGTGGAATATTTGCTCCATATGGTTCTATAGTATTAAAAGATATAATACTGGTACATTCATCTCTTTGTATATTATGGAGGACTTTGCAAATATATACTACAAAGTGCAGATAAAAGTTTGCAGACTTGATATGTATAATTCCACTTTCACTAATTGGATGTTCCTTTTAGGATACAAGTGTTGATGATACTGACATTCTACAAATTCAAGCACTTGTGTGGTGTCCATAGGTAAGATTTCGTTTATTGTTCTATCTCGTACATGCGGTCTTACAATCAAATTTATTACTAACATGTATAACACATATCATTTCAATCACCAATATAAAAATACTTTTCTATAAACACTCATTAATAACTTTACACACACTCTGTACCTCAAGGGAAAGCAGCTGCTGACATTGTTATACCCTGTATATGATATATGACTCATGTACTTCTTATTTTGATTTCAGGTGACACATTTTGGACTATATTATATGCTGTGGTTGGATTATACCCCGGTTCTCTTACTCTGGAGACGGATTAGTTTTTTAAAAGTTATTCCAGTCAGGGTTCAAAAACGAATAAGGATAAAACCAAATCCACTGAAAGATGATCAAACATATTATGAAAATAAATAAGTAAATGTTTGTATACAGTCTAAGTAAGTGTGTGGCGTAAGTTTACCATAGGTATTTCAACTTAATATTGTTGAAATAATATTTAATTTATATTTAAAAGATATATTTCTCTCTGTGAAGCAGATCGATTTATTTTATTATACGATATGTAGATAAGTATAGTCCATGGGTTCCTATTTTATTTCATTTACTTATGATTACAATTTTGTCAAGAACTTCTATTTATTTAATGTTAAAAATATGAAATATTTATAAAAATATGTAGATATATATATATTATAAATGTTTCACATGTTATTTATTGTTAAAATTATAATAAAACTTCATACTATTATTTTTTGTTCTTATTTATGATCTCCACATTACTAGGATTTTACTAGTGATCTTACAGTTGACAATACAGGCTTGTCCGAGCAGTCGCAAAACCAGTTTACAAACAGTTCTTTTGTGAGAAACCAGATAATGTTTCATTGGTATTTATAATGGAGTTATCATAGCAACATATGTGGTCCATCACAAAAGTACTGATTGTTAACTGGTTTTGCAGTTGCTTGGACAAATCTAATATTAAAGTTGCAGAAAGTTTACTGTACAACAATTAATTGCAATTCTGTGTTTACGGTAAATTTACTGAACGTCAGTAATTTTACTTACTAAAGTATATATAAAACCGTGACAAATTCAATAACAAGCAACAAGCAACAAGCAACTTTTTTTAATGACTTAAGAAGCTAGAGTTGTTTAAAATACGGTTTTGTTAATATTTTGAACTGCTGTAACTCTTCAAGGAATTGAAAAAACAAATTCAAAGCCCATATGAAATTTTTTAATCAGTTTCAAATACTTGCTATTTGAAAAAAAAAAGCTAAGCAATGTAAACGATAAACATAATATAAATTCTAAAATTATTTCTTTTTATGTAGTAGGTAGATTTTATTAATTTCGCTTGCTAAAATTCCCAAGTGTGTTTTTCTTGCAGCAAAAAGGGAATAACATAACTCCAAAAAGTACATTTTGTCGTTTTTGTATCAGACTATGCAGAATGCCATGTTCTATAATAAAACATAGAAAAATCGTTTTGACAAAAAATTTGAGTTAGCTGTTTAGCAGTAAGATCTTCAATTGTACTTGTAGATGGCAGCAGTGTAATAGGGTCACCAGAATTTCATATATGACATTTTTCAAAGCATTTTCTTTCAGTTCTTGATACAGAATATTTGTTTTAAATTTGTTTTTAGATTCTATACCAAAATAGTATTTTTTAATAAATCAAACAACAAAGTTAAGAGTACAGATGCAAAAAAAATATGAAGAAATTCAATCAAAAAACAAGAATCAAAGACAAGTGACTACACTGGCAAAAAAAATCATAAATACCGAACAAATGACAACTAATTCTAGTGGATTTTTTCCGTAAAATCTAAACTTTAAGGTAAAAATTGCAAATTATATCTAGTTTTTGAGATAAAAATTGACAAACTTGTAGAAGACACGCTTTCTAGCATTTAAAAAGAAAACAAGTGCCAATATTCATAACATCTGCCTTCAGATTATATAAAAGAAATTGTTTTAGTTAAAATTTAAATATGATATTCACTCAAAATATCTACAAAATGACATTATTTTCAATCCTGATATGTACTGACGTCAAATTGGATTTGTAAAAACACTAAGACAGGTGTTATATCACCTGGTAGTGAAATCAGAGTTGTTTGCTTGCAAGCAGTTTGTTTGAAAACAATGTTTCGAATTTGTTTAAAAACAAGTGTTGTATTTTAAACACTTGTAAATGCTGTAAATATCAACAATTCTAATTTTAAACATGTTTTCTTTTCAGTTGGAGAAATGTTGTTGATATTCTCATAAAATCTAAATGCTGCAAAGCTGCAAATTTTGGAATAAGAAAAGTAAATAAGAAAAGGAATGCATAGGTCTCGAAGAAAAGGGGAAGTTAACCCAGAAGCCTATAAATGAGCTTTCAATATATGATGGACTAGCCATTCGCCGTAATCATGATTCAATTGATAAAATGAAGAAAATAAAGCTGGGCGACACTGCATCATAAATTCTGACCGATGAA
The DNA here is from genome assembly GCA_963966075.1 of Aphodius sticticus. NCBI lineage: Eukaryota > Metazoa > Arthropoda > Insecta > Coleoptera > Scarabaeidae > Aphodius > Aphodius sticticus. The sequence goes on from OZ014509.1 coordinate 77,930,290, forward strand.
ATGCCGCACCACGAGAATTGTCCACCTGGTGATTTCATTTTCATTTTCACTTTCAAGTGGCAAAGTAATTGTGGATATTGCAGCAAGTATAGCCATTTGTGTTGTCAATGATGCATTATCCAGCCTTATGAAGATCATGGAGGTATTATGTATGCGCATCGGGCCAAACTGCAATAATTTCTGCGCGAAGGCTGACGCACGGCGCATCACGTTTTCAGAGCCATCGCTGGACTGATACCGCAAAACAGGCCCGTCTGTCGTCAAAATCAAACAGAAAGAAACAAGAGGAGGAAAATGTTAATTTGAAAAGATAATTATACGGTCCAGGCATCGCCGACTATAGTAAAATATAACAATTCTATACATCAAAGTTACACAATACTTTAAACGGTGTTTTCTTAAAACCGCATTTTTCAAACTGGCCGGAACGATAACTTCAACCGATCTCCGTCAATTCACTTCAAATTTTATATGCAGCTTCAGAACAATATTATCTAGAGAAGTACGTACGGATTTTACGATAAGTTCGAAACTTTTTTTGTTATAAACAATTTTTAACCGAATTTTGTACCTAAAAGTGATAATTTGTGTTCAAACGTGCGCCATTTTGTTTCAAAGCGGAATTTTCTAATTTCCCTACGTACTTCCCGAGATAATCTTATATAGAATCAATTATTTTTTTGTTTTTTAAGTGAAAAACTGGGGGCAAAATCTTTCCGGCCGTGCAACCCTGTGAAGAGGTTTCCTTTGATGTCGTCTAACGGTGCTATTTTTTATTTATTTTTGTTTTTTTTGTTGTGAATATTCCTCAAAATATGAACAATAAGTGGCTTTAAAGAGATTTTGAAATTCATGTACTATATTGTAAAAAATATACCTACCAAATCGGCTATTTTTTCTCACGCTGGCATTACCCCTTAAACCAGGCATTCGAAAACTGATACAAACACCAAAAATCACATTAAAACGATAAACGAATCTTACCTGTAATCGTCCGTCCAAGCTCCTTGGTATCGTAACGCATTTGCTTGGCTGTCCGGGGCACGAGAGCGCCCTTTCCAATTCTTCAATCGCGCCTTTACGTTTCTTCAATTTTTTCACCAGACTATCCACCGCCTTCTCAGCCCATTTTTCCTCTTCGTCTCCCTGCTTCCATCCGAGCAATTTCTTCACAGCAGGACTCGTAAACGAGAACAAACTGTTAAGGGTCGATATTGGCCCGCTGCTCGAAGATTCTGCCTCATCCGTCTCCATTATATGAAACCCTACAACATAATAACTGTGTAGAAGCGATAAGAAAAACGCGGGAGTAAGTACACTTGACGGTGACTCACAAAAAAAAGGGATAATGACTCACTCCAGGCACTTATTGATGTTTTTCTGAGTACAAACTACAACTAACCATTCATAACGCGGGCAACAAAGACATTGACCTACGTAATAGCGAACGCAAACGGTTACGGATTACAAACAACTGCTAGCGAATCAGGTTTTATCGGCGCGTTCGAGTTTGTGCATTTCGAACAACACGAATAAAACGTCGAACACACTGTATACATAATCTCGGTGTCGAGCGAGGGTTTTGTCTTACGTACCGCCGAATTTTCGCCACATAATGAGATAGTACGTGTCTACTAGAGTGAAGGATGCTTACCTTGAACTGGCGCACTAAATATTTACGTTAAATAACAGCTGAGCCAATTTTCTTAAACAAAAATAAACACCAATTGCAAAAACGGCTTGCAAATAGGCGACTCGCAGACGCCATCTAGTGGGTACAGTTATCGCGTGGTGGCGCTGACCTCGGGATATAAAAACGCCGGGAGATTCAATCTATGCGGCGAGTACTATGAGCGAACCGTAGGGAATTATATTATACGGAAACATGCGTTCAGTTCAGCCGTTCAGTAATTTATTATGTCTGCTCTTATACTATGCGTACAGTGCCTGTGCACATCGGTTTAAGTAAAGAGGAAATAATTAATAGTTTTGTTTATAAGGTGACTGTCAAGTTAACAACTGGGTCTTACGTTAAACTTATTTAGATTCAGTTTTAAATAAATTGGCCCGTAGTTTCAATTTTTAAATAATATGGTTTGTAAATTGCGGACAAAATTTACTATCAAAATGATTCTGGAATCTATACGAGAAAATTAACGGTTAATTTAGTATAATAGTATATTATTTGACGAGCACATAACTAATGGCTGGTTTACACGAGGACAGTAGGTTAGTGGTAACTAAATTTTTAGTTACTGCTTTTGTGGTAAGTGCCGTTCACACGCATTGGCGCTCAAGTAAGCGGACAAGATGTAGAAATGGGTGAAATATAAAACGATGTAATACGTGATGTCTTAACTATAATTGTGGAGGAAATAAAAGACGAAATATCTGAGCAAAACAGGCCAAAACGACTTTAGGAACGAAAATGGATTGCGAGAAGGAACAACTTAGGTGCAAGTGAAATTTTAATCAAAGAAGCTGATACATTTGAACATTTTAATGCTTGGCGAAAGTCTGAAAAATTATTCAATTATTTACTAGCCAAAGTTCAACGCATGATACAAAAGACAGATACTAACAACTTCCGCAAACTTATAAACTTGACTAAACTGTGCGCGTTTACACGGGTCAAGTCAAGTAAGCTTACCTACTTTTGAAAGATAAAGAAATTAATGTTCCAGCTTATTAAAAAACTGGTGTTTTTCGACTAAGTTTGAGACATCCTGTGGGGTAACTAACGAAGTAGTTCTCTCGCATGTTCTCAAGTGCTCAGTTACAAAAACCATATCAATTCTCAACATCTTATTTTGTAATTCATCCCAATATCCGAATTTTTGTAGGAGATACACATTTGTAAGTCAAATATTGCATTGCACCAGAAACACTGGCAAATCTGGCAGGCTGAATATGCTGCAAGGATCAAAACCGAACTTTGAAACGTATCATTTAGATTCCATGTCGACTTGCTGTTATTTCAACAAGTGCTGTTATTTCATCACACATTATTAAAGTATCACATACACGTTGAGTTTCGCTTAGTATAATTTAGTATTTTATCCATCTGTTTATCTGTAAGTTTCTGGTCATTATTTTAAATTAATTCGTTGTTGGTACTAAAAACAATAGTAAAAACACTTTTAATCAGGTAACATTCGCTGCAAGGTTGAACAGCATTTTAAATTGCAACGGTTTACTTTAAATTGTGTATCTTTAAATTATATATTAAAAAATGCAGATATGGGAATGAACCAAAAACAAAATGTTGAGAATATCGATCAGATCAAAACTATCCTTATAGTTTACTCGGTGTAATCGGATGTGAAATATGAATAAAAAATTATGAAAGTTGTAAAAGATTACAAAAGCTACTTAACATCAAAGTTTAACAAAATAGGCGTTCCTTTAGTATAGGCTGGTTAGTTTCTCGCAAAAACGTACTCCTAAATTTGGAATATTTTGTTGTATTGTACAGGGTCGTTAGATTAGAACATTTGTTTGGTATCTTCTTTGACCGTAAGATTTGTTTTATTAACCATAAGAATGTAATTAATCTTTCTTAGTGTTCTTAATATTATTTATTGATTGATGAAAATCTATTTATTTGGTGCAAAAGGCATATACCTATTTGAAAAATCTATGTTAAAGGAAACAGTTAACATTTACAACTTCAATTCCAATCAGAAACGATAACGAAGTACACTTTTTCTTGTACCAAACTATAAAATATTTATTTATTTTAAATGAGAATAGCAAAACAATTAATCACTAATAATGCAAATAATATCGAGTACCTACGCAATGAAGTACATATATTTTGTTTAAACAAGTACGTTTTGATCAAAAGTACAAAAATTTAAAGGAATATGTGATAATGTGAAAAAAAATCTGTATAGAAAACAATAATTTTTGTGTTAAATTTGTCGTTTTGCACCTTTTGCAAAGACGAATAACGGTGTAACCGGAAGTAACCAAAACCTGAAAATATTGTAGTTAAAAAGAACGAATCCAACAACATGAGTCCACAAATTTTCAATCCGTGATTTCATTTGGTTCTTCAAATACTTCTAATGGTTGTGAAAGACCCTGTATATCTCCTTACAAATACGTAATATAAATTACGGTAAAAAAAAAACCTTAAAAAATATCGTAGAGCATAAAATTCCCCACAACTTTTGTATTCACAATTTTCTTCTATATCTAATAAATACCGAGATATATAGTCTACAAAAATGCGTATAAATTTGCATATTAAACAAGTTTTGAGTGCAATTTCAAGAAAAATACCAATTTTGGAAGATATAATTTCATAAAACTGTTAAAAAGTATGTTTTCAATTTTTTTATAAAGACCGGGATGCAGTAAAACGAAAAAAAAACAGGTCATCGAGTTTCGGAAAGTTATGGTTTAGTGGGAGAGAACAAAGTTAACGGGGGTTTAAATCGGGAATTATTAGATTCTCGGGAAAACGGTTAGAATGCAAATTGTAGCTTATAAAATTTTCTATAAGAAGTGTTCTATGGAATTTGTGTGTATAATTCACCGTTGGAAAGATATAGGTAATCTCAGTAGAAAGTGATGTCCAACCAAATACATTTATGACGTTGTATCTCGACAACTATTAGAGATAGAAAAACTATGCAATGAGAAAAGTTGTAGGATATGTTATGCTGCACAAAATTTATTAAGGCTTATTTAACCGAAATCTCCACTGGAAAGGAGATATATGGGAAAAACTAGATTTTGCTGGGATTTCCTTTGTTTTTTTTTCTTTTGAATATTGTTTCAGGTGATTAAATCGCAGTAGCTTATAATATGAGTATTATTTATTATTTTAGAGACAATAAGTATTCTCGTAACCATGAGAAATGGAAATTCTAAAAACAAAATTGGTCATAAACCTTTAACTGTATTCTGTGTTGGATCCATAAAAGCAAAGCTTTCGTAAATTTCGGTGAAATAAAAGCCTCTTATCTTTGAAAATTTTTAATTTTATTTACTTAGGAGACATGTTTCGGTTTTCTAAAAACCATCATCGGTCCCAAATAGTCATTTGTCAATTAACAAACATTTAATGTCTTGATAGTTGCACCCAAACTGAGTTCAAATATTTAAAATCGGTATTAAAAACCCCAGTCCGCGATCTTAAAAATAAGTGCGAAATGGTTTTATATTAAAAATCAATGATGATGATTATTGCTAAGCGTAAGTATTCTTTTATCGCCGCGAATAAAAATGTGCACCACGTATATGGGTGCACTTCTTTACAAACCGTGTGTTTCATAACGGCGGATAAAAATTTGCTGTAGGGAAAAAGACAAGTGGCGCCTGGGCTCAAGAGCAATAGAAACATTTCCAAATTTAAAAAACTACGTAGACGGACCAGGAAAAATAGAATATTTCAGTTGAAAAGGCGATTGCACAGTCACATAAAAATGACAAACTACCAGAGAAATTTTAAAAGATTATAGCTGGATGTCTTCCTTACAAATAAATATACAGTATATCTCCACGGATTGAGGTACACTGAGGAAACAAATTTCTATTGTTATTTTTCAAAAATGCCAAAGTCCTAGTTGTGGGTTATTTCGCAGTAACGTGTCACAACCATCACGCCCGTTTCACGACTATACATAACCAATGAGGGCTTTTATTATTAGTTTGATGCAACATTATAACAAAAAGACGACTCATCTTTTAGAATTGTTGTAGATAGATGTTCAAACTGATAAGTTTTATGAAAAACGACCTTTTTAAATAACCGTGACGGTCGTTACCAGCACAGCGATCTCTTGGTTTCGGTAACCTAAAATTAAAAATTCGCGGAATGACCCTAGTGTAAAGTTTCTATTCTAATAAACTTAATAAATAATTCCAGTTTTTATGTGAAATTTAGGCTAGCTACTACACAAACATTTTCCTGATTATATATAGATATTGTGACATCACAAGATGCCAACTTGGTATTTTTAATTTTAGAAAAATATCAAAATCAGCAGAACTCCGAAGTTACAACTACGCCATGGAATAAAAGCTCATACAAATTTAGTGAAGTTTTTAAGGGGGTTTTACGTTACTTTGTGACATCTCATGTTGATTTAAAAAAAAATATTTTTATGATATCGCCTTGTAGTATTTCTACATGCAAATTATAAAATTTCAGATTATATTTGAGAGCCGATTGATACCAAGGTGAGACCGGTGGATTGGAAACAGAATTTTTTTCCGAAAGCCGCCAGAATTTCTTTTGCACACACAAGAAAAATATCACGCGCCGCGCCGGGCCTGCATAGTTCACGTTTCGGTATATTTTTCCTTGTAAAATAAAAAATATTTCCGTGACAAGTAGCGCCATCTATCCCCAACCGCTCGAACCACCTAATACCTCCAGCTGTCAGTTGGTAAGAAGGTAATTCTTCCAGAAAACAGATTCTCACAGTGGTGGGGTTAGAAATTTCTCGAAGTTTCGTACAAAAGATAAGTATTGCTGCCGCGAGGTGTTTGTTAGACATTTAAATAACCGGCATAATGGAACAGGTAAGTCCTTACCCGATATTTCCAATATTTCAGCGCGATTTCTGTCAACCGAAACCGTATTTTCTCAGGTTGTTAACGTCTTAAAAGACAAGGGAAACGCCGCTCTGAACCAGAACAAGTTCGAGGAAGCCATCAAATATTACACCGACGGACTTATCTTGGATCCAAGCAACCATGTGCTGTTTTCCAACAGGTCAGCCGCATATGCAAAATCGAATAATCACCAGAAAGCTTACGAAGACGCTGAAAAATGTGTCGAATTAAAACCCGATTGGTCGAAAGGATACTCCCGTAAAGGTAGCGCTCTCGCTTATTTAGGTAGAATCGACGAATCGATCGCGACTTACGAAGCTGGTCTTCAGATCGATCCGAATAACGCGCAATTACGCGACGGGTTAGCTGAGGTTAGGGCGCAAAAAGCCGGGAGTCAAGGGTCGCCGTTTAGCAACATGTTTAGCGACCCGGACGTGATAAATAAGTTGCGTGCGAACCCGAAAACCAGGGCTTACTTGGACGATCCTGAATATTTGAGGTTATTGCAACAGCTGCAGTCAAATCCGTCAAGTTTGGGACAGAATTTGCAAGATCCAAGGATTTTGGATACGTTCTCGGTTATTATCGGTGGTATGGATTCAGGGGAACCCATGGATACTGAGCCCCCGTACACGTCTGCCCCGAAGAATCCTGAACCGAAAACGGAAGCTAAAAAAGCTCCGGAACCTGATTTGCCAGAGAATAAACTACTAGCTAAAAAGGAAAAGGAATTAGGGAATGAAGCGTACAAGAAAAAGGATTTTGAAACTGCGATTGTGCATTATAATAAAGCGAAAGAGCATGATCCGACTGATATAACCTTCTTTAATAATCTTGCGGCGGTTTACTTCGAACAAAAACAGTATGATCTTTGCATTAAAGAGTGCGAGAAAGGTATTGAGATTGGACGCGAGAACCGCGCTGATTATAAATTGGTTGCGAAAGCGTTTTCGAGAATAGGGAATGCGTATAAGAAACTCAAGGAGTGGAAACAGGCTAAGGTATATTACGAGAAGTCAATGTCGGAGCATAGGACCCCCGAAATTAAGACGCTGCTCTCCGAGATTGAGAAGATTATCAAGGTCGAAGAGAGGACTGCTTATATTGACCCTGCTAAAGCCGAAGAAGAGAAAGAACAAGGTAATTTTGATGTTTTTGTTGTGGTTAAATTTCTATTGATTTATTCCAAATTTCTTACTAATTTTATTAGGCTTGCCCTAATTTTCTAAATAAGTATGTTATTTCTTGCGTAATTTTTCCGAATGATCAAAAAAAATCATTAAAAGTTTTGCTTTGCTAAAACAAATTCACTATTTTTAAGACAAAATTGAAAAACACGATAATATAACCTAAGTAGCTATCCTGATCAAGAAAGATCAAAATCGGACAAGTGAAAACTGTATCTGGTATGCTTTTTGTCCATATAATTTTAAACTGAATTCAGAAATTCCAAATTGTGTCTAGTTTTCAAGAAAAATGCATTTTTTTGTAGTGACTTTCTCAAAAACTAGACTGAAAGCAAAATTTCTGCCTACATTCAGATTTTACGGAAACAAAGCATATTTTTTACAGGTAATTTCGACTAGTACTGAGTTGTTTAAAATTTGGGACATAAATGTAATATTTAAATTTGTTGTTCTTAATCTATTATTAGTAAATATTATTATTGCCTCAAATGCAAAAAAATGGCTTTGAGGATTTTTGTATTACTTCTTTAAGTTTTAAAAGAATCCTATAGAACAATTTTTTTATACTCCCCACATTTACTGTGGTAGGGTATATAGAGTTTGTCACAACATCTGTAACCCTTAAGGTGGCATGGCAGGTATATCCTTGTATATAGAGTCAATCCATCTGAAATGGTCCAGAAAAGGATAAGTTGGTCGCTTGACCATTCTAGAAAAAAATCATTTTTTTTAATTGAATTTGCCTATCTTCCGACAATTTTGACATCAAGATATTTGACATTAAGCATCGTAAAAATAAGAAATTTTGAAATTTCAATAGCTTGTCATCAATAGGGAGAAGGGGTAAGAAAGCTAATTTTTTTATTACAAGCCCTTTGCATACAAGGTTATAACTAAAAAATATTGAATGGACAAATGAAGTACCCCTTCATGTCAAAAAAAATCATGAAAACGGTTCCTAATAAGCTATTGTAAGTAGACTTTAGGATATTTTTTAAAATAGAAAATAAACGTAAACTACACGTATTATATACTTAACAGGTAGCTCGAAATCTGCTTAATAGAGTGGTTTTTATTACAACTCTCTAGGACCATCCCAAAAAGAAATATTTCGTTTAACGCAAACACATACCAATGTAAAAAATGTCGGATTCGCTGACAAAACTGGGCGTCATTTCTCAACGGAGTAAAATAATTTTAAAAAAATGGTTTTTTTCTGAAATGGTCAAGCGACCACCTCTGGACCATTTCAGATGGATTGACCCTATATATATATTTTTGATCGGCATTGAAAACTTGATATTTTTTTGTGTATGGTATATTTATAGAAGATGTCCCACTTTATTTACCGCAAAAATAATTTTAGACAGTAAATATTATTCAGTAAAACTTTTTATATGGACCAAATTGTTTTTTAAATCCTTAAAAAGTTACAGCCGCTTGAAATATTAACAAAAAAGGAGCAAATAAACAAAAAAAACCAATCCGAAAACAAAGAAAGAACACGATGCTACACAACAACCATACAAGTAAATAAATTTAAGTAAAAAATTCCAAATATTAAATATAAATTAAATAAACAAATGAATGAAGGAACAAATTTGCTTCTCTGCAAGTAAATGTCATTCTAAGTAAAGTTTCATGTCGACTTATTGGCTATTTCAACTCCTAAAGAAGTTAAGAGCCGTTTAAAACACACAGTTTTGCTATTATTTCAAACAGATGTAACTTTTTTAGGAATAAGAAAATCAAATAAGTCTATATGAAGCTTTTTGCTCAGTACGACATTTAATATTTGGAAAAAAGTTTTGAAGGGAAAGGTATTCTCCACAAAAAAACTACATAAACTACATAAATTTGGCATACTGAATGTTATTGCATTATTTTTTATTTTTTTGTTTTTTTTTCATAACTTATTTAGAACGTTACGCATATTGATAAATTCTTTGTGTATGGTATTATATTGATATTTATATTCCATCTACAGAATTTGTGTTCACACAAAAATTTGTATATATATATATATATATATATATATATATATATATATATATATATATATATATACAACTGATATTAAACAAAGTATTTACTTAGAATTAAACAAAGTAAAAATAAATTAACAATCTTAAGTTCAAAATAATAATCTTATTCGAATTATAATCAAACAATGATTATTTTCTTCAACAGGGAATATTAATCATCCTGTATAAATACCTGAATTCTTTAAAAAAAAAAGGAATACAAACATGTGGTTTTAAAATAAGAATGTTCTTTTGTGCACCGAATAAAATTCAATGAAATTACTTGCAGGAAATGAATTATTCAAAAAGGGTGATTATGCGACCGCTGTCAAGCACTATACAGAGGCGATCAAAAGGAATCCAGATGATCCAAAATTATACAGTAACCGTGCTGCGTGCTACACCAAACTAGCTGCCTTTGATCTAGGACTAAAAGACTGCGACAAGTGTGTCGAGCTAGACCCGAAATTTATCAAGGGATGGATCAGAAAAGGCCATATTCTACAGGTAAAACTTTTTTTTTTAAATTAATTAACAGGACCTGAATTAACATAAAAAAAAGTATAAAAACTATATTAAGGTAAACGTCCGAAATTCAGACACTGTCCTAATTTCCGATATATTTCTGTTTTGTTTGATTAAAATAAGAAATCGACAATATTGAACTATATTTTAGAACAAAAGATAAACTGAGTTCAAATATACAAAATCGGTATTAAAAACCCCTGTCCAACACATTTAAAAAATAAGTGACAAATGTATTTATGTTAAAAAGCAATGTCGATGAAACAAATTTTCGTTGTGATTTTTCAAAAATGCCAGCACAGCGATCTCTTGGTTTTGTGTAAAGTTTCTATTCTAATAAAGTTAATAAATAATCCTAGTTTTTATGTGAAATTTAGGCTAGCTATTATATTGATTGCATCATGTGTAGTAGCTAGAATAAGCATATAAATAAGCCAATAATCTTGTCAAAGACATTAATAACAATAATGGTAGTTAAAATCAAAGTACTACCTGACAATGTCACACAAACATTTTCCTAATTATATGTAGATATTGTGACATCACAAGATGCCAACTTGGTATTTTTAATTTTAGAAAAATATCAAAATCTATGAAAAAGAAGTTCTAAATAACTTTTTGCCAATTTTTGATGGTAGTTTTTCTAAAACAGCATCGCTTTTTTAAGCAAAACTCCGAAGTTAAAACTACACCATGGAATAAAAACTCATACAAATTTACTGAACTTTTTAAGGGACTTTTACGTTATTTTCTGACATCTCATGTTGATTTAATATTTTTATGATATTGCTTTGAAGTATCTCAATTCTACATGCAAATAGGGTATTTGACTATGGAAAACCATCTTAGTGTGTTTATTCCTTCACTCTACATTGTAAATGCATTACTTTTCGTAATCATTTCCTCAATATTTCATAAAAATCAGCGTTAAAAATTGAATCACAAAAAGTCCCGCCAAAACGATACTTTCTGTTGTGTGACGTCACCCGATAGTAGATGTCAAATCGGCCCATATGGTCTGTCAGCATCGGCATCGTCGCCGTTTGGTAATTGTGTTGTATGATGTGTTGTTTTCACAATTTCTACATAAAAATGGCTTATAAATGGTGTATAAATCCACAATGCAGAAATACGTCAAGAAAAACTCCGGATAAATATTTGTAGCTGTTCCGCAAGATTTGAAACTGCGAAGAAAGCGGTTGGCTCGTAGAAATCCAAATGAAATAAATAGCGGCCAATACAAGTGTTTTCTGTTGTGAAGATTACTTCGACAGAAGTAAAACCGACTAGAATAAGTTATCTATCGTATTTTCGAACCAGGTATTATCTGATCTGACAGCTTAAGGTTAGGACTATCCTAACCTACAAAGTTATGCCTACATGGCACTTTAGTGCTATTAAATTCAAACGGGAGAAGCATAAGAGCGCGTTTGGATAATCGGGTAGGGTACGGTGAGAGTGACGCGCTGCATAATAGTTTTTATTAGAAATAAAGCATTTTTTTTTTTGAAAAGTAATAACAAATAGTTTTCTTAAACTGTAATCTATTAGGATGACTATAATACAAGCCATACTTTTAATACAGTCAAATACCCTATTTGCTTAACTTTCTAGGGTGCGTTCTGCACCCTGTTTCGGCACCCTTAGGGGGTTTTACGTTATTTTGTGACATCTCATGTTGATTTAAAAAAAAACTATTTTTGTGATATTGCCTTGTACTATTTCAATTCTACATGCAAATTATAAAATTTCAGATTATTTTTTAGAACCAATAAATACTTAATATTTTTTTTAGGTTATGCAAGATTCCGCCAAGGCTAAAGTAGCATTCCAAAAAGCTCTCGAGCTTGATCCTAACAACCAAGAGGCCTTACAGGGACACAGGCAGTGCAGTATTGACAGTATGGCTGGTGCTGGAAAAGATCCCGAGAAAATTAGACAGAGAGCTATGGCTGATCCCGAAGTTCAACAGATCTTGCGTGATCCCGCAATGAGGTTGATACTGGAGCAGATGCAGAACGATCCGAGAGCTCTGCAAGATCATCTAAAGAATCCCGATATCGCGGCGAAGATATACAAATTGCTCGACGCTGGCCTGATTGCCATACATTAGAGTTTGTCTTGATTTTATAAAAGAAGAAAATGATATTTTGTATATTGTTTTGCTGTTCATTCGTATCGCTACTTAGGTGAATATTCTAATTCCTATTCAGGTTTTTATTACTATGTATTTGTGTTATTAATGTATTAATAATACACGTAACGTTTATTTAGTAGTTTGTGAGTTTTTTTGTGTAGTTTTTTTTAGTACCCAGTGATCTGCGAATTTTTGGATAAATTTTGTAGAACTTATTTTGTAACGTGAATAAAATCAAAATGGAAATGGTATTAGTTTATTGCTTTTGGTGCTAGTGAAATGAAACTTTTTACGGGGGAGTAAAAGCTGTTGTTAGGGGAACAAAATCAACAAACGATTGGTTACTAACTAAAAAAAATAGTACCAATAGATTCAGAAAAATCTTTTTTCTACTTTGCATTCACAATGCACACATTGTAACACTGTTTTCGGTGTTACAATTAACACATTGTAATACCGAAAACAGTAACATTTTTGTCTAAGATTGGTACACATGATATCAAATGCCGTATGTCAAACGTACAATACATAACCACACACTTCATCTTCTTATTCGCTTGCAATCGCATAAACTGCGAAATATCAATATTCTATACATATTTAAACATGGGTGTAGCCTACTATAGTATGGCCAAAGGATTGGGGCTTTCTTAGTTTTGCTGTGTTCATCAAAATACGCCAGCATGATGTTTTACGACTCTGGTAAGTGATCGTTATCATTCTTTTCAACTAAACATCAAATCTCCTTTTCAGATATAATTCAAGGCCACATTTCCTTTAATAAGGTATTATGCAAAGATCAAACCTACATCGTAGATATGAACGATTTTAATTACTGCTGCGAGATTGTATATGCGCAATAAATGGTTTATCAGCATACACGTACGAAGCTATAATACATTTAAAGTGTAGAGGATTTCTTAGTTTATGTAACGTATAAGTTTTCGGTAATATTTTGGACGCTTGGATGCTCGGTTCAATTCGTATTCGTTTTTGCCGTCGCTTTCGACTTCGTCTTAGTTCAGGTTGTGTGCAACGTATTTGTATTACCTTCATCACATGTAATTTTACTAAGTATAATTTATTCTAATAAACTACTTTGCCGAAATTAGAATTAGGTGTCAATATAAGTGCATGTAAATATATAAGCCGCAACGGCTACGTAGCGGAATTAGGTAGACACCGCTATTAAACGTTAAGCGTTATAACCATTCTTTAGTAAGTTCTTGTTCTTCGAAGTAACTAATCAGTCACCGCCAAACACTTCTATTCTGATTATTATACTTATGAAACCACTATTTTAAAGGTGTTAACTTTTTAGGTTAAGTTTCATGTATTTATCACAGTAGGGTTAAAAGTGTTGCCCCAAGCTCCATTATAATCATCGTTGCGACCTCGCTGAATATTTATTCAAACTTGTAGGCTATAGTAGAGTAAAATTATTCACAATTAAATTTTGTCAAGATTTTATCTCATCGATCTCATCCTTAACGAAGTTGACAGTTAGTACAGTGCTGCCACGTGGTACCCGCAAAATACCCTAGATTCTAATTTAGCGCGATATAGTAACCACAATTTCTAAATTTATATAAAATTAATGACGCAAAGTAGAAAAAATAGTATATTACACTCGTTTTATAAGACGTATTGGCGCACTCGTTCCATTTGGGCACTCCTCGTGCCCAAAACAACTCGTGCGCCAATTTGACGTCTTATAAAACTTGTGTAATAATATACTATTCTTTCTTTACAAGTACTTGTTGAATGAAGGAATAACGATAAAAGAAAACACTTGTTTTGATAGTATTATTTGTTTAATATTTTCAGTCGAATAGACCTGTACATGTTTATTTCGTAAAATAAAAAAAGGACATTATTAAGGCTACTAAACTATAATCAAAGGAAGGCAATAAGAAAACGACGTTCCAATATTTTTGGGCCGTCACACCTAATATGCGTACTTTCTAAAATAAAAATAACACGGGCGATTAGAACTTAAAATTTAATTAATTATCTAGATAACAACAATAAATACAACAGAATTCAACTAAATAAGTAAACCGTAATATTGAAGAACACATAAGCCACTATAAATCTTCCTATCCTTTTTTTCTGTTACAGTTTTCTGGATCTATTTCCTATTCAAAAAGTGATAAAAAATCACTGAAGTATATATATATATTAGTTAATTCCCCCCTACGTGTGATAAAAATCGACATTTATAACATTATTATTTTATTATTAAATGTTGAACGTTCGTCACAGGTAAACGAAAATAGTTACATGGCTAAAATATAACAGAATACCTAAGATATATCGAAGGCAAGCATGTCGGTCACACGCTTTCGCTTCGGTCACATATTTTGCACACTTGTTTTCGTGTTTTTATCATCTTCCTCTAAATGTAATAAGGATCACAGGTATACAGTATTTACAGTAGTCGTTATATGCATATTAGTGTACATTTGGCATTCCTTCTTTCAGCCTGAATATTTATTTTTTATTTCGATTTTTGCGCTGCAAACAAACAACCCGATCGACTGTTCGTCGGTCCTTCATTCCCAGTTTGTAGTAGTTCGTCGTGATGCAAAATATAGTGTCGCATCTTAAGTCATTTGTCAGTTATGCACTCGCCCCTATGAAAAAGGTAGGCGTGCTATGCATGTTGGATGCCTCAAATATCATCTGAAACAATAGAAAGAAAACGGTAAAAAAAAAACAACCTCAAACAAAGTATTTTTTAGTGTTTTTATTGTTTAATACAGGGTGATTGTCAAAGATGAACTTGAACATTTGAAGAGGTGAAGTGAATAACGGGCTAAGTGTCAACCATCGTTCCGAGATATTTAGAATACTTGAGCAAATGTTACACCAGATAATATTCTGGTGTTATTCTTGCATTTAGCAAGGTTTACTTTATTTTATAGTATGTATAGTTTTACATTTTTCATTTCTAACATTAATTCTTAGAACTTTGGATGGAAATCATTTTTTTATAAACTGCATCTTTTTTTAGTTACAGTAGAACGTCAAATATCCGAACGTCAAAAAACCGAAACGTAAAAAATCCTAACGCATTTTAAAAGAATTTACATGCATGATTATGTAATAGTTTGTTTAACATATATGTATATTTAATCAATTAAAGTGCATTTTTAAGCATGTTTTAGGCCTAAATTTATTTATTTAAAGTGTCTTTTTCTAGGTTATTTTCGAAAATCTGAACAATTTGATAATCCGAACCACCTTTAGCCCCAATTAATTCGGTTTATCGACGCTCTACTGTATAACCAATTAAATAAAATTTGTAAAAATTACAGGAACACCAAAATAATTTTTCAACCTGAAAAATTTCAAACATTTAAACAAATGTGTTTTGATTTTAAACAAGCTATTGTCTAAATATATTATTAACATATATATATTATTACAGGTGTTCGTTTTATTATGGAAACCTGGTAAATCTTTCTTTTTCTAATAGAACACTCTGTATATTTTAATTTTTTATTTTAAGATTAATTCTAAAGAGTTTTTTGCAGGAATCATTTTAACTTTATCATACGCAGTACGATGAATTTTGAGATTTTAGCAGAAATATGTCCTTTTGGGTCCCCTGAACATTTTTGACCAAGGTACAAAAAAATTTCTGTGTGTGTGTGTGTACCCGTTGTTTGTGGCGACGATTCCGGAGAAACTACTAAAGGTATCGGGACGAAACATCATAATTAGAAGTTTCATGACCAAACTTAGAACTGAAAAGCTTTTTGTTCAAGGGTCTAAAGGAACTGGATTTTTACTCTAACATTTTTCAAGAATTTTACAAATGAGCCGCCATTTCTGTAATTTCATCAAAGTAGTTAAATAATAAATTATCGTAGAGGAAATTTTGTATAATTTATTTCTGACATTTTTTGGTAAAATTAATAGTTTAGCTGCATGAGCAAATTCTATTTGATCGAAATCGGTCATGTCTGCATTAAGAGGAATCAGTACTGCTGGTACGTCCTATAAAATAAGCATCCATAGTCAGCTTAATGTTGTATCAATTCTCTCATGTTATACATTAAATTATAGATAAAGGTGTATTACTTGCTGTGGTAATGTAGATGTATTACTTGTTGTCGTTGTATCCACGCTACGTGATAAAATATAACTTATTCATCTACTCGAAGAAGTAAAGTTTTGAGTGAAAAAAGCATGTAAGATATTGATATTCTTACGTGAAATTTTGTACACTTATAGAGGAAGGTGTAACTTAGACCTATTATGTGGTACTTTTTTCAATTTTAACCTGAGTTCTTCGTAAAAGAATTGCAAAATCAGCCAATTTTATGTCATATTCAGAAATAGATTTGTCAAAAACGAACAGAACTATCAAAAATCTACCACTAGAGCAAAGCTATATATCTATTATTTTTAATTTGGTGTATTTCTTTTACGATTATGTGAACTAATTGCTGAGAAAAAGCCTCAGAACTTTTGCGTGTTTAGCAAGCAAAACGTAGGGGCTATGGATTCCCCTTAATATAAAACTAGTTAGCCAGGATTTGATAGATATTTTCATTTTAATGACAACAGGTAGTGTCAAACACTGATGTTTTGACAATACCTACTGTCAATAGACCAAAATATCTGTCAAATCCAGGCTAACTAGTTTTATTTTAATGCAGACACGAGCGATCTCGATCAAATCAGATCTCATGCAGCTATTATATATTATAGTATGATAAAGTCATGTGCTTGGCCACATCCGATTTTTTTAATATCTATAACTTTTCTGTAGGCCATTTTTTGATAGAATGTCAAGTTTCGATGTTTTATTATAAAAATTTGGTAACTCTTCCTTTTTTTTTAAATAGAACCCCTACCTATATATTATTTAATTTTTGAATTCTAAGAATTTTTTTATAGGAATCATTCTTTTTATTAAATGCATTATTTTATATTATTAGCTATTATCCAAAAATAGTCAAAATTACTATAATTAAATTCAACGGTAAAATAAAATCACATAAAAGTTTCTTGGCTTTAAACAATCTCTCGTTTAAATATAGTTTTAACATACAGTGTGTTCATTTTATTATGGAAATTTGCAAACCTTTCCTTTTTCTAATAGAATATTTTTATTGAACTTCTAAGAAAAAATAATGCATCTTATAAAACATGATTCCTATAAAAAAATCTTAGGATTTCTTCTTATAATTAAAAATATAATATATAGGGCCGATTATGTGTCAATATGTCAGTAGCTAAAATATCAGATTACTTGATTATATCGTAAACTTTGGTGCAAAAGTATGGTAAAGTAGCAAGTGTTATTTTATTTTTTAATATCTGTATATTTAATCTGATCCGCTGTTTTATTTTTGACGATACGGTATTTATTTTGTATAAACTTTAGCAAAAAATACAGCGTAATACAGTCAGTTTGCATTAGATTTTGTATTGTTGCATGCAATTTACTTGTATAAGTTATTTAAGTGACAATTTTGTTGGACACTTGGCTCGTTATTTACGTAAACTCTTCAATTACTGACAATTCTTATTGAATATTTTAGGTTAGATTGAACCAAATAGCAAATTCCATTTGACTTTGACAGTTTAATTAATATGAAAATCAGGAATGCCAATATAAATTTAAAAAACAGATCTCAACCAACCGAAATTTCTCATCCTTTGACGATGACCAATTTACTTCTACACTCACATCATCGTCACTGTCGTAATCATCTTCGCTGTCGTACTCGTCATCACTGTTGATGGGCGATGGTACCCCCCTTGCTTTTAGTAACGAAACCATATGCTGTTGTACGGGATAACCTAATTCCAATGGAGTCTTGCCACCATAGGTTAGAACACCTACGTTAATCTGCCTACTTTCCAGTAGAAAACGAATGAGGTGCTCGTCTCCATTTTGAATGGCTATATGAAGTACGGTGAAGCCTCCTTTTCCCTCACGTGCGTTTACATCGGCTCCCAACCATATCAAATGCTTCAAAATCTCTAATTTGCTGTTTATCGCAGCCACATGAACACATGTTTGACCTGAAAGTTAAAAAAGACACAGGTTAGTTTTGTTTTTAGTAATACAATAATTAAGGTTATGTTCTACAATAATAGGGTATTTGACTATTATTGGAAAATCAGCGTTAAAAATTGAATCACAAAAAGTCCCGCCAAAACGATACTTTCTGTTGTGTGACGTCACCCGATAGTAGATGTCAATTCGGCCCATATGGTCTGTCAGCATCGGCATCGTCGCCGTTTGGTAATTGTGTTGTATGATGTGTTCTTTTCACAATTTCTACATAAAAATGGGTTATAAATGGTGTATAACTCCACAATGCAGAAATACGTCAAGAAAAACTCCGGATAAACTATTTGTAGCTGTTCCGCAAGATTTGAAACTGCGAAAAAAGTGGTTGGCTCGTAGAAATCCAAATGAAATAAATAGCGGCCGATACAAGTGTTTTTTTGTTGTGAAGATTACTTCGACATAAGTAAAACTGACTAGAATAAATTATCTATCGTATTTTCGAACCAGGTATTATCTGATCTGACAGCTTAAGGTTAGGGCTATCCTAACCTACAAAGTTATGCTTCCAAGAGCGCGTTCGGATAACCCGGTATTGTACGGTGAGAGTGACGCGCTGCATAATAGGCGGACTAACGTCGTTTTAATTTTGGTTTTTAATAGAAATAAAGCATTTTTTTTTGAAGAGTAATAACAAATAATTTTCTTAAACTGTAATTTATTAGGATGACTATAATACAAGCTGTATTTTTAATACAGTCAAGTACCCTATTTATAATACAGGTCTCCTTTGAGGTTATGTCTGTTTGATGCACATACCAAACCAACTGTACTTGAGTAGAGACAATGGTTATAGACCACCCTGTGTGTAATGTATATGTGTAATGTAATTACCAAACAAAAAAATCTAGAAATTAAACGTGTTATTGACAAACAGTAATTTGGGATTTCCAGACATTCGACTTTCAAAACTACACTAGCCGCGCTTTGTTGTGGTCAACGTACATTTTTAATCAGTTGTTTTTCGTTGCTGTTATTTATTTTATTCCGGTGTATTTGTGGTATTTATTAACGTTCAAAAATATTACTCTGTTACTAGAGTGTTTAGTATTTTAATTTTTTTATACACTGCTCAAATAGACTTTTTTCGAAACCTCTAACTTTTTAAATAATAGTTCTACCCAAATCAAATTTGGTATACTTAAACGGCATATATTTAACTAAAGATAATTACAAAAACAATGTTACAACTCTCAGTTACTTCTAAGTTACACTTAAAAATGTAAATTAATAACGCAAAACAAAATGGAAATGACTGTCATAGTATCGATGACAGTCGGGTTTTCTGTGGATTGGTGAGGTTTAATACAGTGTATGCCTTTCACAAGCACGAATCACTTCCTCACATCTGCGTGGCATGCTTCGCACTAGTGTGCGAAGAGATTCTTGGGGTATGCTTTCCCATTCCTCAATCAGGGCTTGTGTCAGTCCCTGTATGGTTAGTGGTGGATTTAGGGCGCTTGCGAACACGTCGGTCAAGCTGATCCCATACGTGTTCAATAGGATTCACGTCCGGACTTAACGCCGGCCATTCCATGACCTGAATTCCACGTTCTTGTAAAAAGTTTCTGGTGATGCCGGCGGTATGTGGCTTTGCATTGTCCTGCATTAGGATGAAATTTTGACCGACGCCATATGCAGCAGGCACCACATGATCCTCCAAGATGTTTTCGATGTAATTCATGGCATTTAGTCTACCAGGAACCACAACAAGATCAGTTCTGTTGTCTATACTGATTCCAGCTCAGACCATCACAGATCCACGACCAAATCTATCCACTTCCTGTATAGTAGCGGCTGCGTAGCGTTCACCAGGACGTCTCTATACCGGGTGTCTAAACTTATCGGTTCACCATTGGTAACTTTGTTATTATTATAACTACACAGTAGGTTAAATTAGCAAACTAGTAGTATTTTTTTCGGCGATTAAGATTATGGTAACAACTAAATATGTAATTGAAAATTTGGTTTTCGAAATATTTACGAAAAAATGTTTTTTTCATTGTAACACTCTGTATTTTGTCAAATATTTTTAAAGAAAATTTAATTTTGAACAGAAAGTTGATAATGCATGATTACCCTAAACATAAAACTAAACACGTAATGCGCAGTTTAATTTTGTGATATTTGTCGGAATAAGGTAAGTAAGTAGGCCGGACTGAATGTAGTGCCAAATAATGAAATACACAAATTTCCTTGGAAACAAAGTAAATAAACCCAAATCTGTCAAATTAAACTGTTAGAAAGATAGATTAATAATTTTCATTGTTGAAAAATAAAATGCCTTTTACACATTTGGAAAAGTGTGATATGCTGGAGGCGTATCTGGTTTGCAGAAAAAATTCTGCACAAGCTTTATTACAATACCAGCACACATTCCCGGATCGTCAAGCACCAAGCCAACAATACTTTCTGCGACTGTATCGAAGATTGCGAAACAACGAAAATTCTTTTACTAAAGTAAGAAGAAAGAAGCTCTTTATTATTGATGAAGAAACGGAGACAAATGTGCTAGCGCATTTTGTAGCTTACCCTAAAATATCGATCAGAAACTGTGCAAGAGAATTAGAAGTAAAAAGGGCCACTGTTCACGCAATTTTGAAAAAGAATAAATTCCATCCCTACAAAATGAATAAAGTGCAAACATTATTAGCTGGTGATGAAGAAAGAAGATTAGTGTTGTCTAATTGGTTTATAAACTTTTGCAATGAATGACGAGATAATTTTAAGTTTATTTTGTGGTCAGATGAAGCTAACTTTTCAAACACAGGTATGCGCAATAAACACAATGAGCATTATTGGAGTAAAGAAAATCCTTTAGTAGTGGATCCACGTAATCCACAAAACCGATTTAGTTTAAATGTTTGGTGCGGCATAATAATAATAGGATCTAAACTTGTTGGCCCTATTTTTTATCACGGCACGTTAACCGGACAACGTTATGTTGAATTATTAACGCCAGTTATTGAAGATTTCCTGGACCATGTTCCTATTATTCAAAACGGCCGCATTTACTTTCAACAGGATGGCGCACCTGCTCATAATAGCATACAATCTGTTAATTGCTTAAATACAATTTTTGACCAGCGATGGATAGGAACAAACGCGCCAGTTCGTTGGCCTCCTCGGTCACCTGATTTAACGCCGCTTGATTTTTATCTTTGGGGCTCTCTGAAAGACGTAGTTTACCAGGAAAGACATCAGAATGTGGAAGAGTTAGAAATAGCGGTAAGAAACGCATTAAACAACATCGACGGCAGAACAATCTTAAAAGCCACTCGAAGTGTAAAAAAAAGAGCTCAAAAGTGCGTAGATCAAGAAGGTGGTACTTTTGAACATTTATTACATTGAAAAACATGTATTCAATTAATTTACAATTTTATACGTTGCTGTTGTTGTTAAGTATTTATGTATCTATTTGTTTCTACTTATTTTTATGTAGTGTTAAGCATAGTGCGATTAATGTTATTACTCATTAAAATTTCTTCCAACTATGTAAAAAGATGCAGTCACATTAAAAAAAATATTCACAACAATATTTTGAAAACCAAATTTTGAATTATTATTTTGTTTTCATATTCTTAAGAACCGAATAAAATACTACTAGTTTGCTTATTTAACCAACGTTGTATCTGCTTTAATAACAAAGTTACCAATGGTGAACCGATAATTTTGGACACCCTGTATACACGTACTCGATCGTCGCAACGAGTTAAACGAAATCTGGACTCGTCTGTAAACAGTACAGGCGTCCGAAGTTGCCTATCTCTGTGATCCAGAGCAAAACTCATTTGTGATGCTGCGTAAGGCGTGGTGCGCGGACAGGTCTTCTTGGTTTCAAATTCGCTCCTTCTAATCTGTTTCTAATAGTTTGATCAGAAATTTCTATTCTATTTGCTCGTCTTAGGTCGTTTAGGAGGTCTCGTGCTGTGGCAGTACGCTGACGTAGAGAGGAAAGGACAAGAAATCGGTCTTGATTTTGAGTAGTTTTTCGATTTCGACCTTGTCCAGGTCTTCTAAGATATTGGCCAGTCTCCAGAAACCGATTCCATAAACGCTGAATAACAGAAGGGGAAACTCGAAGGTCCCTGCTAACATGTCGAATAGAGTGGCCATGCTGAATAAGGGCGACAGCACGAGCAACTTGCACTTCACTAAGATGCCTCATTTTACTTCTAATCACGTTTCTAATCAACGAAAATTGACAACAGAATTCATTTGTCATCTTTAGTAGGCTTTCATACGTGAGTTCAAAGCATAATTGACATTTTTTTCATTTTGTTTTGCGTATTAATTTACATTTTTAAGTGTAACTTAGTAGTAAACCAAAGCAGTGTAGATATGCCGTCAAAATAGTAGTGGTACGTGGGAAGTTTTGCACTCGTCTCTCAACTCTAAATTCTCGATGTATGGTGGCGGTATTTATTATTGGAAGAAAGTAGTGTCGTGTGCGCATTGTTCCCGTTTTGGCACACAAAAACAAAAATACCGAACGCGCATCTGACAGTACCAACTCAATTTTGGATGCGTCATAGAGATGACATCAAACGTTTCTGAAAAACAGGACTTCTGACCTCCGTGTGACTAAATTCCAATACGTATGAACCGATTACAGTTTCATTCGGTTTTACCACTGATGATTGTATGTTCTGCGGTTTTACCGAGACTTAAATGTGTGTTTTATAAAAACCGAGACTTAAGATGTGTGTTATAAAAAGTACCTAACCTCAAAGCATTCTTCTAAATTGTCAATACATACCACACTGATAAAAAAAATTAAATAAATATTGTCTTTTCTTGGAAAAGTTATCTTTTTGTGGTGGCAGCGTCACCACTCGTTTAGACCTGTTTTTTTTTTTAATTTTCAATACGTAATCTCGTGCGTCGAAAGCGATCACAAGGCTGGCTGGCCGCCTTCTAAAATTAACGTTCGTGTTTTGTTTTTGGGGCCGTTCTCGCCATGTATGGCCGGTGAGATGAAAATAGACCGATTTCCCGTCCAGCTCGGGAACTCCGAGCAGCTGCTACCTACCAGAGTTATATTTTCCAGAATGACTGAACATTTCCAAGTAAAAATAGCCTGTCTCAACTAATTTTGCCTTTGGATTCGATTTGTTTTTTTGTGTCCAACATTTTTACGTGCCTTCCGAAGCACGGCTGACGATAATTCGAACCTCCAGTAATCTGAACAGTGGGAATTCATTCATTAGATTGTTGACCATTACAGTTCAGAACCAAGTTTTTGAATTTATCGACAAACAGCTTTCTAGTGAAATAAACTGATACACATTCTTAAAAATGTGTTTATTAAACAGAAAATTATAAACTGAGAAGACTGCTTAATACCGTGTATTGCCTTCCCTAGTAACTTCAAGAACCTCTATTGGTATACCATCCCATTCTTCCACTAATGTATAGCCATTTCTGTGAGACTTTCTTGATGCCTCTCGCGAGAACTCGCCCTTTTCCCTAATTCATCCCACGGCTGTAAAATTACACATAAATCAATGTGAAAATTACAATAGAAATGTGGTAAGTATAAAAATTGCACGTAATTCCAATTATTTTTACAACTCTGTGTACTATTACAACGATATTGCTGCTTTATTTCAATTACAACGATCTTTTAGTAAAAATACAATGGAAATATACTTGAAATTCGTAAAATTACAACGTATCTTGTGATTTTACTATTATAATAGCGGGTTTGTTGATATTATAACGCCCAGACGCATGCGCTACGTTTGATCAGCTGTTTTGCAAACGAACGCCGGCACGCATGCCATCGAGTGCAATATGTAGTTGGGCGCGTTGTATTTCTGTCTCCGGTAAGTAACAATGATACAGTGAACTAAAACTTATCTAGATACCATGTAGGTGTAGGTTAAAATACCATGTCACACTGCAGAACAATTGTATTGCCTTTTTGATCACCAACGACGACAATTAGCCATTAGAAATTGATGTCTTAACGTGAACGTCATACCTGGATGAAAGCTGTAAGTACAGTCTTCTACGTTTCTTTGTGAAAATTTGCTTTAAGATTGAAGGGTTTTATACCAACAGAAAGATAATGTGCAATCTTCTTTTTAGGTTAACTGTTTTGTGTCTGTCTAATAAGTTTCCTTGTTCTTACAGGTACAGTTGCGGAACATCTTGCACCAAGTGTGTTTGTCAGAAAAAGAGCGAACGTGTATGTGTGTTCATGGTCGACCGAACTGCATTTATATATTTATCCGTGTTTTTTATGTTTAAGTATTTGCGTACGCTAAGTATTTATTAATTGCTTCTCTGTAGTTTTAATGTATTTTTATGTCCCTCAAACTATTTTATACTTGCATGTACGTCTACATATTTATTTTTTTACAAGTAATTTTATATATACCATTTTGTTTGACCGGACTATTGTAACGTTTGACTGTGTGCATGATGTTACTGGTTTTTTTTTGTATTATATGATAGATAATGTTAATATCTACTCAAGATCAGAATAAAATTATACAAATCAAAAATACTGCATATTTCATTGAATATTACACTGAAATCGATGTAAATTACGCATTACCTCATATTTTATTTAAAATTACATTTAAATTGATGTTCAAATATTACTCATTGCCCCATACATCACTTAAAATTACATTAAAACCGATGTAATATTTCAGCCAATAAATATACAATGACAATGTAAAAATACAATTGAGATGTAAAATTACACTGATTGTCGCAGGGCAAAAAAAAACCTACTATTCCTACTGTAAATTCACATCAAAATTTTTTTCAGTGTACACTATGTGAAGGCAAAACCTTGACTCATCCGTAAACAAGACATTCAGGAATAGTTCATTCAGGAATAGTCCATTCTCCATAATTTTCAACAAAATTTCTTCGCCAGTAGTACGATTAAATTATCTTACACCATTGGAAGCAACTCCTCGAGTTTTATTATATCCTTAATGACATCTGATGGAATGGAGACCTTCATATCAACATTAAAATTTCTTCTAACAGCACGATGTACAGACAATAATTTAGGAACTTTTGTAGGTCTCCTAGCTTCTAAATTAACATCGTCGTTTAGACGTCTACATACCGCCTGCTTACTGTTTACTGAAAGACAACAACAGACAACAAATACATAAACAAAAGCTTAAAAGCGGCCCGTCGGTTTTAAAAATACAAAACTTTAAAGTTATGTGAAAAGTCAAGTGTGTGACTTTTTTTTGGAACAGAGTGTAGTCTATTATTTAAATGAATCACATTGTGGAGGAGTACATAGTAGACGCAACCAACTTTCTTTTTCACTATGGTACGTGAGTACATCGCTGACAGTGACCCGTTTGCACGCAATCAGATTGTATAAACAACGAGAGAAATTGAACGTACCGTGTGTAGATATACCGGGAATTCCGAGCGCATTTCGCGGAAACAGGCTCAGAGTTCTTTGTTTACCCGCAATTCACATTATCTTGTATGCACCGAGATCGTGCCTTGCAAATTACAATCATCGTAAAGGAATTTTTGTTTTGAGAATTCGCGATCGTTCATAGATTGTCATCGGACGCGGTTGAATCAGTATCATGATCGTATAATATGCTAAGTTGTGGCCCAGAGCGTGTTACAGGTCATGGGGATTCCCCACATTCACTACCAATACGCGTTTGTTCAATGTTTTTCTATTCCTCGATAATATCCGTTCGATTATTTTTCGTCTTCAATAACATAGCGTTAGATTAAAAACTTGAGAACGTGTGTAAATCTGTACCTATCTGTCTCTTTAAATTTTATTATAATATATCTTTTGGTGTGACAAAAATTTCCAAACTATAAACTAGCTGGAGGAAATTACCGAGCGGAACTGGTTTTCGTCGGGACACATATGTTTTATGGCTGCTTTTTGTCGTCATCAGCACCGCCGAAATGTCTGTGAAAACGACCGAAAATAACACCGACAGTTGGAAATTACAACAATAAAAATTCTTCGTGAAACCGTCATGAATATTCATGCAAAACGTTTCTATAGATACCCATGTTATTTCTGTTCTTATTGTAACTTGCTTATTAAGAGAGAAGTTGATATAAATCATTAAAATTAAAACATTTAGAAAAGACCGGGCTAGTGTTTGGTTCAAGTTGATACAGTTGTATCAGAAACAATCCAAAGAACGCAGCAAATTTCGATAAAAGAAAACCTTAAGACCCAGTTCTGCCTCTGCTAAAACGCGTTTTCTAGTAACGGCGTTATTTATGGTTCAAAATTGATGAAATTCTCAGTGTCAATTCTTAGATAAATAAGGAGTTTGGCTAGGCCAAAAATATTTCTTTGGTAAGATAAAAATTAATTTTACTTCTACATCTTTCTCTTTTTTCAAATATAATACCCCTAGCCAAAGTCTCACTACAATAGATAATTGTCAGATATGTAAACAATGGCCATATTTCGACAGTAAAGGTTCTCCCACACGCAGTGCCAATAGGGGCCATCATTGGCCATCGGAGTGCTTCGCGTAGCGGGACCCAACTGTGCCAATGCACATCGCCAATATGTCGACCTTGTCCGCTTTATTTCATTTTGTTTTAGCATTGTACGTACTACCGATGAAAAGTTTAGTTATCTATCTATGTTTTATCATATATACTGCATTATTTATGTTTGTACGTACTTTAAGGACAATGATGATTTATTATTTGCCCAAATGCCTGATTGCCCAAATGTAAAAACATGAAACCTTTTTTTTATATTTTGTAAATTTATTCACAATAATTATGGTTCTTATAAGCATTATATTAACCTTACAGTTACAATAAACTAACAAGCAATAAATTAATATTCTGAAGACAATATTGAAGTCGTTATAATGGGTGACCCACGGCGTAGGTTAGGTACGTTTATTTATTTTTTGTGTTTTTGACGCCGAAGGAACGTTGTGTCAATAGACAGAAAATGCCAATTTATGGGATAGTCTTGAGGTTAGTATGACTTCCGGGTTTTCCAAAAATGTCGTCATCATTAAAATTTTAAAAATGAATTCGCACACAATGGGGAAGCATACGGTATTTAGGTTCTGGGATTGCGGTCCACCTTATTCGCTAGGGGGGGATGGGAAAGGTGGGGGGGGGGGGGGGTTGAAGGAAAGCGAGATATGAATCTACACACGATGGGGAGTCATACGGTATAGGGGTCCAAGGACTGCGGTCAACCCTCTTCCCTACAATCTTGACTACAATCAAACAAAGTTGCATTTATATAATTAACAACAATTAACTATTTATTAATTAACAATTTATAGATTAGTTTTGAGCAGCAAATTTAAATAATCTTATGTATTTAATGTATTCAACAAAGTTTAAAAACTATACTGGATGCTTTTCCTTATTTTTATTATCAGAAAAATATCAAAAAGTATATCTGTTACTAAAAATATTGGGTTGATAATAAATATACCTACATAATATACATACACGGAGTTTTAATATCTATAATTAAAACTCCGTGTATGTAAGGGTTCTCAATTTTTCTTTGTATCTTATTATAAATAATTTCAGTTTTATTATATAAATTATATTTTAAATCAAAATTATGAATTTATCGATTTGACTGAAATGAAATATTTATATAAAGAAACGACACAAATTAACAGGGTCCTGCATACAAATATAGACCACTCAGTGTATCAGATCTTATCCCATCTTATTCCGCATTTGTTGCTTGAAACATAAAGAACATAAAAAAGAAGATTTTTTTAATGTCACGTGGCAAATATAAAAAACTAAATAATTTTGTTTCCTGTATTGCTGTATATTTGTATTCCTTAATGTATTTAATATTTTCGAACGTACTGTATAAATAATGTCCGAAAAACATGTTTAATATTTAACAACCCTATTAAACAGTGTCCTCTTTCGAGGGTTCCTTTTTTTAATTCTAAGCAACAATGCACTGCTCAAAATAATGGGAGCTGCGGCAACAGCAATGATATCGTCTTCACTGTTCATTTTTAATTCTCTACGGGACGCTATGAGCCTTCTACGATACACAGAAATACCTTGCGCCCAATACCAACGTTGGCCAATGTTGGCGAAGTGAATGCGCACACTACGCGCCGCAGCGCGTCACATCACCAACGTTGGCGAGACGTTGGCACTGCGTGTAGGAGCTCCTTTACATATTTCGTAGTTGCGATGTTTTTACAACGGAGCCTTAATTCTTACGCGGCCTGTATATGCTCAAAACTGGAATTTCAATAAAAAATACTATCCCAAAGGTGTTGTTAAGGAAATAGCCTTCAATTAAATGAAATATACATCAAAATTGAACAATAAGGTACCGCGCTGTCGTTCCGTTCGCAAATATTTTAGTAACAATTAACACGCCGCGTATTAAAAGTGTGACATGACGGCGTTTGCAAACTCTTGGGATTTCCAATGATGCAAAAATCAACTTGGGGGTCTGAAAAGGTTTGCATGCGCTGTACAATCGAACGAATAGAATGAATTACCATGCGATTTTAATCTCATTTTGTAGTAAAACAAAACGCCCCTTTTTAGGTTATTAATCTGCTCGAATTGTTCGATGTGGATATAGAAGTAATGATTTTGGTATATCCGAATCGACAATATAATTATAAGAAACCTGCTAAACAACGCGCCGTTAGACACGACATTAATTGTTGGAAAAACCCAGAATTTCTACGTTTCGTTAGTCGTCCGCAAATTGAACGGTCCGATATACAAGGATAGATAGTCAGGACGTGGGTATACCGCACTTCAGTGGCGTGCCTTATCATGAAATAATATTAGCAACGTATTGGGCAATCAAAATTTGCACGATAACAGCATGTACGCGCCAGCCCCGGATTTAAGGGAGGGCTGACTGGGCTGAAGCCCAGGGCCCCCCACCAAAAAGAGGCCCCCATCAAAATAAAATAAATAAAAAATTATATTTAAAATAATACTTTTCAGGTGGCTACAAATAAAACCATAAAATAAGTAAAATAGCTAATTGAATGTAGGTACTGTAATTTTCAATTAGGTAGTCATATTTTTACTTTATCATACGTAGTATGTATTACTTTATCATACGTAGTATGTAAAGTATTGATATCGTGCCAAAAAAAATTTTTGAGATTTTAGCGGAAATATGTCTTTTTGGGTCCCCTGAACATTTTTGACCAAGGTACAAAAAAATGTCTGTGTGTGTGTGTGTGTACCCGTTTTTTTGTGGCGACGATTCCGGAGAAACTACTAAAGGTATCGGGACGAAACTTCATATTTAGAAGTTTCATGGCCAAACTTAGAGCTGAAAAGCTTTCTGTTAAAAAGGGTCCAAAGGAACTGGAGGTTTAGTCTTAGCATTTTTGAAAGATTTTGTAAATAAGCCGGCATTTCTGGAATTTCGTCGAAATAGTTAAATAATAAATTAAACTAGAGGAAATTCTGAATAATTTATGACTATGACATTTTTTGGTACAATCAATAGATTAGCTGCATGAGCAAATTCTATTTCATCGAGATCGGTCGTACTGCATTAAAACTAGTAGCCAGGATATGTCAGATTAGATGTCAGATGTGATTATAATGACGGTAGACAGTGTCAAACGCTAATGCTTTGACAATACTACTGTCAATACAAGCTGCGTTCGGATATTGAACACCGTTAAGGTGCGCTTTCATTAGTGCTAATGGCAGTGGTAGTAGACGCCATTATAGTATTTCTAATAGAATTTCATCACGACATGTGAGAAACACTATAATTTCGTCTGCTACCACCGCCATTACCTACCATTGCCACCAATCGGAACGCACCTTCACACTTTCTACACCCAATAACACGTGCCATTTGGACGGTGTACCCGGTGTCAACGGAGTACAATATCCGAACGCAGCTTTAATCGACATATCTGTCTAGGTCTACTAGTTTTATTTTAATGCAGACATAGCCGATCTCGATCAAATAATATCTCATGCACCTAAACTATTAATTTTATATATAGTATGATAAAGTCATGTGCCTGGCCACATCATTTATTATTTTTTCAATGATATTCAGTTAATTTAAGCATTTCTTAAAAAAACAGGGGCTTAAATTGTGAAGATTGAAATCATACCATATTCGCAATAAATAAACTTTAAATTCAATGTTATGTTACTTTACGTATGGCTATGCTGATAATGTCGGGTCTATTACATGTGAAATGTGCGTGGTATGAAATAAGGTAGGTAAAGAATTTTTTTTTGGTTTTGCCCATAGAGAACAATAGCAGATTTTATAGCAATTTTGAAACATTATTTTTTACTGTTTTTACTCAAAAAAGCAGTGGAACCACAAATCGTTATCTTTAAAGATGGTGGAGAAACCATGGTCGACTTTTAGTTTTCTTATGGGCGCCATGTTTGATTTTGACATTTTTCTTGCTTCTGTTTTACATATTATACAACTAAAATCAACATCATTTTTTATTGAATTGAAATTATGACAGTTTGATTTCACTTGTCTGACGGTCAGGTCGAAAAGAGCGGGAACAACACAATGTATTCAGAGTTCGGGCTGATGTTAGAAATGCTCGGCATTTAAAAATTGCATCAAAAATAAATATATAAATAATAAGGAAATAATAAAAAGGAAAACTTGGTTTGAACAACAAGTGTGATATATCATAATTTAATCTGACGAAAAGACCACATAATATGTTACAATCCAACATGCTGCCCTTAACAAAACCGAAAGTTGGAAATGGTTTCTACATAATCTTTAAAGATAACTCAAGTACTGACACATAGATTTCTCGTGCCGGTTACAAACGTCCAATTTATTTTATTTTTATATTAGTTTTTTTTAGTAAAAACTATAAAAAACAGACAAATTTTACCCTGTAGACGGGAAAAAATCACCCTGTATACAATGCTATAGAATCTCTACTGTCCATAGTGTCCATTTTTATCAAAACAAGACAAATGTAATTGCCTATTGATTTTAACACACCTGTAATTTCTCAATAAATGACCCGATATTATCAGAAATCAGGGTAGTTATATTTAAAACAAATATTTTGTTTTAAACTATTTTGTTTTAAACATGTTTTAAACAGTTTGTTTTAAATGTGTTTTAAACTACCGAAATTTGAACAGCATATTTAATTATTTAATGAGAGCTGTATGCTGGTCTTTAAGATTTGTATGCATAGGTCAATTAAAAAATAATTTCAATTTTGTATTTATTAGTCAAATAAAAAGTTATTCATAAAATATAGTAATACAAGAACAGTGGTATCAAGTAAAGTAAGGAATGAAAAGACGTCGATCAAAATACTTTCAAATAAAATAATTGCATGATTTAAAACATATTTAAAACAAATTTTATTCCTTGTTTAAAACATGTTTTTTTGCGTGTGATTTAAAACATGATTTTTTGTGAAGTATTGTTTCGTAAAAAAACATTGTTCATAAAAAAAAAATGTTTATTTTGTTTTAAAAAAAAAAAACGTTTTTATAACAACCCTGTCAGAAATGCTGCCTAGCCGACCATAAACTAACATAACATTTGATTGAAACGTTCTGTTCTTGCGAATTTGTTATGGTTTTAATCTTCACAAACAAGCAATCCGTTTTTTAAAGAGATTTTGAATTGACTAAATATGATTAGAAAAACGAGTAATTAAAAATGTGTACCGCTTTTTTGTTGGCTCACAATAATGTACAAACTGTACTGAAACTTACGTATTTACAATCCAAAATCATGTTATCAAGTAATGCGCTTCCGCCTTATGTCTTTAAGACATACTGCAGCGCCTTTCTGCCAAGGGTCCCACACAGCTTTTCTGCCCAGGGCCCCCCACAGTCCTAAATCCGGCGCTGGTACGCGCCTCATAACCCACAAATTTTGACAACTCTCCGTGACCCTCGACATGAGAAATGCTGGGAAAAACTGCATTACCGACCCGGTATTATGATCGTATGTAAACTATGTATGTAAATAAAACCATTTGTGGTTATAAATACGCGTAACTAAATCGATCCTCTAAAATTAAAAGTGTCGAAAATAATCCACCGGTACCGCTTATAGCCGTGATGCGTAACTGCTGTCTATTTCCTCGCATCCGATGCGTCGAACCTAGCCAAACGCAGAGCGCGCGGTATTGCAAATATGAATGCGTATTCTTGGTGACAGCCGCGCGTAAATATAGCGGCTCGCCGCCTCGGATGTTTGGCATAGCAACAAGTTACCGCGTGAAGAAGCGCAGCCTCGAGAAAACGCATCGAAAACATGCGGAATTCAGACGCTCTGAAGCCGTGCCAGACAAGTCTGGGTTTTCCAGGTCTCGGACCGGCGCTTGCCAAAGACATTCCGCCGCGCGATCACGGCTTTCGGTTAAACTTAGACCAGCCATTCTCGGTTTTGGGACCTCTGATTGATCGTACAGCCAGCGCACGATTCGAGCACGCGGGGTGTTCGGAAAATCCAACCGCAGAATGGCCCAAAACTCACTTTAGTTATTGATTATAAGTTCATGGCTGTTGTTTATTTATAGCTGCCTTCAGATAAAAGCTTAATATAGGTTATGTTATGCGATGACGTTCTACAAAGCAATTGCTTTAGATACTTTTTGCGAATTAAACCAGGGCTTGTATTTCCAGATACATATTTCCAGATACAATTTCCAACAACCAATTTCAATATGCTAATTATGATAGCTCGATCATCTACAAATAAAAAAATCGGACTTCGATGCATACTTATAGACGAATTTTAACTTTCCAAAGTGAGGCGTCAATGTGTGGTTTTCCTTATTCATCAAAATTACGAGAATTTGCTCCTATTCGTTCGGCCACAAAGAGCAGCTGAACAATTCATTAAATATCGGGAAAAAGTATTTTAATCATATTCCCTTGCAATTTTAAAAAGAAAAAATAGTTTCCTACAGCTTTTGTACCAGAAGAAACAACGTGATGGTATCACAGACATATTATTGACTCTCGACATTGTTTTTTATTTTTATTTGTCCCAATACCTGAATGTTTGTAAAAGATAATGCTTTACTAGTAAAACTTTGCAATTTCAGCTTTTTAGCAATTCCAGATTAGTTTAGTTTTAATGTTTGATAACTTTTAACGTTTGACCGAAATTGATTCTTTTTTTTCGGCACATGTACAAATTTATCAAAAGTATCACCCTTGAGTATACAATATTATGAAATAATCA
Organism: Aphodius sticticus; assembly: GCA_963966075.1. Classification (NCBI taxonomy): domain Eukaryota; kingdom Metazoa; phylum Arthropoda; class Insecta; order Coleoptera; family Scarabaeidae; genus Aphodius; species Aphodius sticticus. The sequence goes on from OZ014509.1 coordinate 77,964,026, forward strand.
CATCCCTTTGTATTTACAAAATATGTAGAAATGTTAAATTGTTTTTGATTCTGCCAAGTGTAGGTTACAGATTTTAAGATTATTGGTGGCTATGTCGTACTCTTCTTGCGATCAACTAAAAAACACCGATATTCGCAGATTTCGTCACCTACACTTGACAGAATTGATTGAGTCAGATATATTTTTTATTATTAGCAAAGGTACAAACTAGGTACAACAGGCCTTTTTGATTTTTTTTTATTTTTTTTTTACCCAAGTAATTGCAAACATGATTGAGCATCATATTTTATAACAACAATAACAATAGCAAGCTGTTAAAACTGATCATTTCCGACATGTGTCCTTTAGGAGGTTAAAAAGTGTCTTATGTAATAGTCACCTTGTTTTTTTTTTGCGGAAATGTAACGCAACTTCTGTAACTATGTATTCCAGTGTAGGCTAGTAAAGGATATTAGTTTCGGGAAAAGCCCAAAAAAAAAAACAAGGGTTATATCCTTCAGAAGAAGAGGGTCTTCTTCTGAAGAATATAATCCGAAAACGGTCATTTTTAACTACCTAGACGTTCATTGGATTTTGTATCATAAAATATGATGCTACTTATTTGTACATACATATTTGTGTTTATTTTTGTGTTCACAAAGCGCGATAGTAAACTATTGGGTAATCAAAACTATAGTAAGCAATATTATACACCAACCAGTAGTGAAATCATCATATATATAAAACCCACGATAAGCTATATAAATACAAACAAACACCGGAAAACCCACAAACAACTGTTTACCAACAAACAAACGACAATCAAACCGCAAGAAACGATAACATAAGAACTTCGCTTACCATCAAAGTTCCACTGGTCCAAATCGCAATGTTCGTAATTGTGGTACGGATACTGCAACTTCAATCTGTCCCTCTCTTCCTGTTTTACCGGATACGTGATAGCCTTCAAACAATTGACATCGCCCAGGCGCGCCGCCGTGTGCAAAGGCGAATCACCCTGTCTATCAATTGGTCCAGGTTTTGCGCCGGCAATAATCAACCATCTAGCTATCTGCCACTGACCCGTGCTCACCGCCAGATGGAGCGCAGTCTGTCCATCGTCATTTTCAGTATTCAGCAGCCCAGGCCTTGGAGCCGACCTTATGACAGCCAAGGCGACCTCGGGAAACGACTGCTCTATGGCATGGTGAAGGAAACTGAAAGACACAAACCGAATATTATGATAAAAGCGGTGAAAACCAACAATTTTACACTTTTATCTTTGAATTGACAGTTCACTATTCACTATATTCAGGGTGATTTATTAGGCCTTGTGAGTTGGTCTTGTTGTGATTGGTATGACAGCGCTGATATTAGTCCTTTTGTTTCTAAGCAATTTGCTATTTTGTTCCTTTACAAATAAATAGAGAAATATTTAAGGTTAAGTTCCTTCAAATTTCCTCCAAGAATACCAAATCTACAAGCCGTTTTTAGGTTTTAGACAATGACAATCACGTCATCATCCCCGAGTTACCGCAATACAAACATTTCAAGCTTCAAACGTCAAATGTGTTTTTCAAGTTCTGCTTTTGACGTTTCAGATAACGACAATATTGCAATGTGTATTATTGCGGTATGATTGGTCTGTTTGAAATTCCCGCATTTATACGTGTCAAGTGTGTCTGCTTTTGACGTTTCAAACGGACATAACCACAACATTGATTATTGCGCTACTGTTGGTCTGTGCCATCGAGATAGTATAAAAGAGGAGGAGTCATATGAGCTTAAAATTGGGATCACTTTATGTCAAATCATACCGTCCGTTAGTTAAGCCGATATATTATATAGGTTTAAGTGGTTTCTAGTGCGCTATAAGTATGTTTTTATAACTAATTAGCATGACAGTATGTGGTGTAAGAAGCTGTCGCAGCAGAAAGGGTCCTGGCAGCAATAAATCAGCGGGAATTACGTTTCATCGGTAAGTGACGTTAGATGTCAGTCAAATGACAATGAACAGGCCCGTATTCGATAAAATTTGACTTAGTTTTTGGTTTATTTAACAATTAAACGTAGGTTTCCAAAGATTCCTGCCCAGTAGGAATTATAGATGCAGTTTGTAGACCGATGTAACTGGAAGCCGACAAAGTCCAGTGTTGTTTGTTCGAAGCATTTTACGGATATATGTATAGACGGAACAGCACCAAATCGCATCAGATATATTTTCTAGTTTAGTAAAACATAGTTTTGATCAAGATGTGTTGGATAGTCACAGAAGATTATTTATTAAAAGTATTAGAAATGGGTACACACATATTCGAATTTGTTACAGAAGGAAAACAACAATTAAATAAATCCGCCAGCATTCGACATCAAAATAATAAAATGATTTTGTTTAATGGTCAGTAGGTTACAAAATGTATAATACTTATTTTGTTGATATTCATATATATGTTACACTTATAAGATTTATTTTACGTTATTTGTTATAACCTTAATCCACAGTATGTTTGTGTTTATTATATATTTTTACTTTCTTAAGTTAAACAAATATAGTTAATATGTTGCACTGTCTGCAATATTACAGAAAAACAATTATTATTAGTCCGGGCCTATAGAAATATTTAAGGTTATGTTTTGACAGTTCATCAAATTCCTCCAAGAATACCAAATCTACGAGGCCTACTCAAAGGCCGTTTTTAGGTTTTTGACAATGACAGTCACATCATAATCCCTGGATTACCGCAATACAAACATTTCAAGCTTCAAACGTCAAACGTGTTTTTCAAGTCCTGCTTTTGACGTTTCAGATAATGACAATCGCAACGTGTATTATTGCGCTCTGATTGGTCTGTTTGAAATTCCCGCATTTGTACGTGCCAAGTGTGTCTGCTTTTGACGTTTCAAACAAACATAACCACAACATTGATTATTGGCGCTACTTGTTGGTCTGTTCGAAATCATTTTTACGTGTCAAGTGTGACGGTTTATCAAAATCTGGGTAGGCAACCCAGTACGGCGAAAACGCCCGATCATTGTTTCGTGTGTCCCGACGATTTGTCAATGAACGCGCGTGACGTCATACCGCTGGTAACATTGGAAGATAGGCATTGAGCAATCCTTGTAAGATTCTAATATCCTTGGTTGAAAACGGCGTAGAGCTATCTGGGGTGCCGCAAGGGTCACGCTTTGGACCTCTGTTGTTTCATTTGTATGCAGTTTTAACTAATTTTATGGTTATTGCACTCGGTTTTTACATGTTCTAAAATAGCAATATGTGGCATATCTGGATTATCTGTCGATAAACGTGGTATTTGTGATGGAAATCCCCCTGTACGCTGAGGAATATTCAAGTATATAATGATATACGTAATTGTATCCATTCGTGTTATCTTTTTGAAGAGTATTGGAATTTCTGATGGAGGTATTAGTTTACAGGCTTATCAGTAAGTTGCCAAATGTTGCACCTGTTATCATTTTCAAGTATAAATAAACACACTTCATGACGAACAATATACAGATCTCATTTTTTACCACAAGGTTTTCCATATACTATACATATACGTGTCTAAAAAAACCCATGACAATTTCTCCTGGGTTTTTTTAACTTTCTAATGATTTCTCCAGAATGATGAAAGTTACTTTTGAACGTAATTGCAAAATACGTAATTCATAAATTTTCGAAGTAAATATGTACACGATATGAACAGAGAAAACCCATTCTTGGTATATCATGAAAACGTCTTTTCAATTGCAAAATTTTTAAAGAATTTATTCAGATGTTGACTTTATCATACGTAGTATGTAAAGTATTGTAATCGTGCATAAAAAAAAATGAGATTTTAGCGGAAATATGTCTTTTTGGGTCCCCTGAACATATTTGACCAAGGTACAAAAAAGTCAGTGTGTGTACCCGTTTTTGTGGCGACGATTCCGGAGAAACTACTAAAGTTATCGGGACAAAACTTCATATTTAGCAGTTTCATGACCAAACTTAGAGCTGAAAAGCTTTTTGTTCAAACGGGTCCAAAGGAATTGGATGTTTACTCTAAGACTTTTTCAAGGATTTTGCAAATGAGCCGTTATGTCTGTAATTTCGTCAAAATAGTTAAATAATAAATTAAAGTAGAGGGAATTTTGTATAATTTATGTCTATGACATTTTTCGGTAAAATTAATAGTTTAGCTGCAGGAGCAAATACTATTTGATCGAGATCGGTCGTGTCTGCATTCATATAAAACTAGTTAGCCAGGATTTGACAGATATTTTCATTCTAATGACAGCAGGTAGTGTCGAACGCTGACGTTTTGACAATATGTACCTCACGAAAGATCTCAACCAAATAGAATCTTTTGAAATGGCAGTTTTATCTGCTATGAATTGAAAATGAAGACAAATCAGTGGTCATTGAGCTCTTATAAAATAAATTGAGCTTTAACACATGTTAATTAATGTATGTCTTTTAATTTCTTTAAACAAATTCTTAAAAAAAAAGCTATGTAAAAATCATTCTATTGCACATTAAATATGGCAATGAAAAATTCTACTAAAGCTGTATGTAGGTTGGTATTAAAAACAGCTAAACACAATGACAAGGTTAAATAAGTAAATGTTTCCGCATATTATACCAACAGATGCCACTGTGCGACCGATCGTCAACTGTTTTCCGCAAACTATTTCGAAAAATGCAAATGGTAATAATTTACATTCTAAAAATACGCTTACAGACAGATCAATGAAGGACAAAACTGAATTATTCCGTTACTTAAAACTAGGTATGTATTAATGACCTCCGGTTTTTCCGTATTGTATCGCATTGTATAGAATTGTGCATCTGTTACGTCACTAATGACAAAGATCGGTAAAAAATAAAGAATGGCAAAACATACAGACTGGTAAAAAAACAAAGAACGGTCAAAAATAAATATTTGTAAAAAATATTCGATAATTAACGACACATCAGTTAAGTTAAAATTTTAAACACATAATTGCGCCGATATTGTCAATCAATAGAACAAACAGGATGCTCGCAACAGTCATTTTGCGGTAATTATGCTTGAATACACTTTTTTCCAATGCAGTTTGTTTGCAGATTCTCAGAAACTATGAAAGAATATATGACATAACGTTTGAGTAATTTTCCCGTAAAAACCGATGTAATATTTAGTGATGATTATACTAGATAATGGCAGTGAAAAGTAGTTCCAATTCAGGATATTGTGGTTTAAGATTTCTTAGGAGAAACTTGTGGGAGAAACATTATTATGTTGGTAAACGTAATAATTGAGATACAGAGTTTAAGGACTTGGACTTTAAGGTTATATTGACCAACGTCAGAATAGGGTATTTGACAATTATTGGAAAACCATCTTAGTGTGTTTATTCCTTCACTCTACATTGTAAATGCATTATTTTTCGTAATTGTTTCCTCAATATTTCTTAAAAATGGGTTCTTAAAATGGGCATAGAAATGGGTTAAAATGGTGTATAAATCCACAATGCAGAAATACGTCAAGAAAAACTCCGGATAAACTATTTGTAGGTGTTCCGGAAGATTTGAAACTGCGAAGAAAGTAGTTGGCTCGTAGAAATCCAAGTGAAATAAATAGCGGCCAATACAAGTGTTTTTTGTTGTGAAGATTACTTCGACATAAGGAAAACTGACTTGAATAAGTTATCTATCGTATCTTCGAACCGAGTATTATCTGATCTGACAGCTTAAGGTTAGGGCTATCCTAACCTACAAAGCTATGCATGGCACTTTAGTGCTATTAAATTCAAACGGGAGAAGCATAAGAGCGCGTTCGGATAATCCGGTAGGGTACGGTGAGAGTGACGCGCTGCATAATAGGCGGACTAGCGTCATACGGCGTTTATCTGCATATAAGAGAGAGACAGCCGACCCAGGTTATCTGAGCATTGCTCTCCCCATACCCTACCCTGACAAACCGAACGCGCTCTAAGCGTACTAACGAATGACGTCACTGGAGACTGAGCCAATTACAGAGCGTTTTCGATCACGTGATAGGACGTGAATAAAATTCAATTTTAATTTTGGTTTTTAATAGAAATAAAGCATATTTTTTTTTGGAAAGTAATAACAAATAGTTTTCTTAAACTGTAATCTATTAGGATGACTATAGACAAGCCATATATTTAATACAGTCAAATACCCTATTGAGTGACGAGTGGTGCCACCAGTGGTCACTAGTCGTATCAATTAATTACGATGTTTGAGAACTGTCAAACCATAACCTTAAATATTTCTAACCAAAAATATTTCTTTACTTATTTAAAAAGTAACTAATAGTATGAGAATTACTATAGAAACAAAAGGAGTAATATCAGAGCTCTCATACCAATCGCAACAAAACGCAACGATATTAGAATCTTACAAGGATTGCTCAATCTTCCAATGTTTTCAGAGGTAACACTTTCGAATATGTGTGTACCTATTTATAATACTTTTTTAATTAATAATATTCTGTGACTATCCAACACATCTTGATCGAAACTATGTTTTACTAAACTAAAAAATATATTTGATGCGATTTGGTGATGTTCTGTCTATACATACATCCGTAAAATGCTTCGAACAAACAACACTGGACTTTGTCGGCTTCCAGTTACATTGGTCTACAAACTGTATCCATAATTCCTACTGGGCAGGAATCTTTGGAAACCTACATTTATTTGTTAAATAAAGCAAAAACTAAGTCAAATTTTATTGAATACGGGCCTGTTCATTGTCATTTGACCGACATCTAACGTCACTTACCGATGAAACGTAATTCCCGCTGATTTATTGCAGCCAGGACCCTTTCTGCTGCGACAGCTTCGTACATCACATACTGTCAGTCTAATTAGTTATAAAAAAATACTTATAGCGCACTAGAAACCACTTAAACCTATGTAATGTATCGGCTTGACAATTTGACGTTATGGGACTAACGGACGGTATGATTTGACATAAAGTTATCCTAATTTTAAGCTCATAAGACTTCTCCTCCTAACGCAATAATCAATGTTGTGGTTATGTTCGTTCAAAACGTCAAACGCAAACACATTTGACAATTGAAGCTTGAAATGTTTGTATGACGGTAACCTAGGGATGATGACGGGATTGTCATTGTCAAAAACCTAAAAACTGCCATAACCTTCAATATTTCTCTATTTATTTGTATAGTAACTAATACTAGCAAATTTACCAACACACAAAACCTAAATCAGCCTGTATAATTATGAACTGTCAGTTAAAAGATAAAACCGTTTATATAAATAAAGTTACTTACGTATCTCCGTTGTTGTACTGGTCGTAATATATTTCCCAATTCAGTCGTTGTGGTTCAACTGCCGATGTAAGACATTTGGTGGAATTGAGATTATTTGTGCCTTCGATGTTTTTGAAGTTTAGATTCGAAAAACTTTCCGAAACTGTATCAATTCCGACACCGCTGTCAAGTCGCATGGATTGGCTTGCTTTAGAATTATCGTCGAGATTATTAGAAGGGTCTAAAGGTCCACTCCTGCTGTCAAACTCTTCGGATTGTATCTGACCAGATAAAAAACCACTGTCACTCTGCGAGGTGCACTCAAATTCAGCCTTCTCATCGGACTTATCTGGAAGTATATTTGGCGTATATCCTTTATTCGATGACATTTTGAAAGGAGATTATGGATTATAATTATTTTTTTGAGGTTACGGGCGCACAGACACTTGTTTACAACAAAATGGCTTCACAACAACACATAAAAAACGAAGTTAAAACGCGGTTTACGCACAAAACGTGTTATTTCTCGTAACTTAATCGATAAACTTAACAACTTCAGGCACTATTCGCGATATTTTAAGGGTGTAATTCGTAAAAATTGTCTCGTATCGTATCGTATGATCGCAATGACCATCTATTCGCTAGGGAACTCGTCAACTAAACTATCTGTCACGCTCGGTGAAACCACATCGTATGTCGGGATTCCCCGTTCATGCGCAGTAGAGCGAACACGTGACTTCTGACTTCGCTTTCAAATTATTTTAGCGGTTTCACGACTGTTGAGCGTCGGAAAGACCGCTCTAGAGAAATTTCCGCGGTTTGGTTTTAAGGAAATTCAAGGTATGTGATGGTGAGCCATTCTTTGGTACAATGATGTCACTGCACTTTCTTCGAATATACAAAACGCCGTATTATGTATGTGTGTGTGTGTGTGTGTGTGTGTGTGTGTGTGTGTGTGTGTGTGTGTGTGTGTGTGTGTGTGTGTGTGTGTGTATGTATGTTGGCTTTTTTTTAACAATGGTTATTATCTTTTATGCTGATGTGTTATTTGGACTATTGAACTTGAATGAGTTATGATTATGACGTTGTAGCTATGAACACGTAAAGGTTTTCCAGATGATTTCAGTACAAAAAAAAGGGTTTACCCCATTTACCCAAAGGAAAGCAATAGAAACTTTTACAAATTTAAAAAATTACGTAGATGGACCAGGAAAAATAGTATAGTTAGGGCAAACTACCAGAGAAATTTTAAAAATTAAAGCTGGATGTGTTCCTTACAAATAAATATACCGTATATCTCCACGGATTGAGGTACACAGAGGAAACACATTTTTATTGTTTTTTCATAAATGCCTAGTTGTGGGTTATTCCGCAGTAACGTGTCACACCCGTCACGCCCGTTTAACGTCTATACAAAAGCAATGGGGGCGTTTATTATTATTTTGTTGCAACATTATAACAAATAGACGACTCATCTTTTAGAATTGTTGTAGATAGATGTTCAAACTGATAAGTTTTATGAAAAACCTGTGTACCCGTGTATCACCTAAACAATAACCAAATTTCTTCGTACCACCACCCTTTATACAAAAATGCATATTAATACAGGGAAACAAATAATCCTCCTTATTTATTTTGTAATAAAATAATAACGTTTATGGAAAGTTGACTTGGTAAAAACTTTTTCTCATCGAAACCAATAACAATAAAAATTATATTATTATATACAAAAGTGAAATAAAAAACCCTTGGGGTTGTTTTGCTAAACAATTTTCTTTAAATACCATATGTGTCAATTAGTTTCAAGCTCAAATTTGGCTCAATAATTAATCTTGGCTTATGTTTGTTGTTTAAATATAATATTGATGAAAACCCATACCTACATAAATTTCACATAAATCGTGGCGCAAAACGGCATAAAAAGTCTAATATCTTAATCTCCAGATTTATAAAATAATTCTTCCTCTGGATCCAAAAAAACGGTGATTATAATAATTTTAAATTCTTCTATTAGCGCTGTGTGTAAGGAAATGTCTATCAAATGTTCTTAAATGTTCTTTTTCTATTAGGTTGTGAAGTTTGGTATTTACATACCTTTTAGATTTCTGATCCAATTTTCATTGTCATAGATTTGGGAAAATAACGATTGTTTTTTAAAGAGGTGCAATCAATATTTTTTTATATCCGACTAATTCATCTTTTTTCAAGGGAGCCTTCGAATGCTGGCAATAAACTACATTTATTTTTATTAACTTCTTTTATAATTAACTCGATTTATTTATTGGTAATTTTATCTTCAACAATAATTAAATGAACCTTTGATCCCTGCAAAACTAAATTTAATTCATACACCTTTCCAAAAATATCAGCTAAATATGCTAACCGGGCCATCCACAATTCGTCAAAGAAAGAATTTTTGAATTCGAAATTAGCGTTTTCAAGAAAAACTTGAACTTCTGATTTAAGTTCGAAGAGACGATTCAAAACTTTACCTCTCGAGAGCCATCTATCATCGGAATGTAACAAGAGTGACTTTTGTTGCTACCCATCTCTTGACATAATATTAAAAACATTCGTTAACTGAATGCTCGACTTTTAATAATATTGACTGCAATTATTTTTTTGTTAAAGCCCGAGCTCCATCAGTGCAGACACCAGTGCATTTCGCTCATGGAATGGAATTGTTAAACATAAAATTATTAAGAAACTTGAATATTTCACCAGTTGTTCTTTCGAGCGGATGTTTACAAAATAATTATTCCTCTGCAATTTTCTCTTCCACCTCGAAGAGAAGTCAGTTCGAGGAAAACGTACCTTTAATAGTAAATATAACAAGAAATGAATATACGGACATACCGTATCATACGGACTTCTATCTCCTGACATAATATTGAAAACATTAGTGAACTGAATGCTCGACTTTTTATAATATTGACTGCATTTTTTACTTTATCATACGCAGTATGTAAAGTATTGTAATCATGCCAAAAAAAATTTTTGAGATTTTAGCGGAAATATGTCTTTTTGGGTCCCCTGAACATTTTTGACCAAGGTACAAAAAAATGTCTGTGTGTGTGTATGTGTGTGTGTATGTGTGTGTGTATGTGTGTGTGTGTGTACCCGTTTTTGTGGCGACGATTCCGGAGAAACTACTAAAGGTATCGGGACAAAACTTCATATTTAGAAGTTTCATAACCAAACTTAGAGCTGAAAAGCTTTCTGTTGAAAAGGGTCCAAAGGAACTGGTGGTTTACTCTTAGCATTTTTCGAAGATTTTGTAAATAGCCGCTATTTGTGTAATGTCGTCAAAATAGTTAAATAATAAATTAAAGGAGAGGAAATTTTCTATAATTTATGTATATGACATTTTTTGGTAGAATTTATAGTTTAGCTGCATGAGCAAATTCTATTTCATCGAAATCGGTCGTACTGCTTTAAAACTAGTAGCCAGGATATGTCAGATTTTTTGATTCTAATGACAGTAGCTAGTGTCAAACGCTAATGTTTTGAAAATACTACTGTCAATATAGGCTGCGTTCGGATATTGAACACCGTTACACTTTTTACACCCACTAATACGTAAGTGTCATTTGGACGGTGTACCCGGTGTCAACGGAGTACAACATCCGAACGCAGCTTTAATCGAGATATCTGTCTAGTTCTACTAGTTTTATTTTAATGCAGACATAGCCGATCTCGTTCAAATAGAATCTCATGCAGCTAAACTATTAATTTTATATATAGTATGATAAAGTCATGTGCCTGGCCACATCAGATTTTTTTTGTTAAAGCCCGAGCTCCATCAGTGCAGACACCAGTGCATTTCGCTCATGGAATGGAATTGTTGAACATAAAATTATTAAGTAATTTGAATATTTCACCAGTTGTTCTTTCGAGCAGAGGTTTGCAAAATAATTATTCCTCTGCAATTTTCTCTTCCACCTCGAATCGGATAAAGACTAATAATTGATAAAAATTAATTATGTCAGTATTTCATCTAACTGTAGCGCAAAATATTTAGCTTTGATTTATCTTTTTAACTACACTTCCTTTTGCACAATGTTCCATTTGAAAAACGTCTGCGTACGGTAATGGGTATTATCTGATTTGACCGCTATAATTTTGGGTCAAACAATTTAACAATATCATCTGAATAAATATGATGTTAAGTTAGCCCTAGTGTAAAGTTTCTATTCTAATAAAGTTAATAAATATTTTTACTTTTTATGTGAAATTTAGACTAGCTACTAGTATATTGATTGCATCATGTGTAGTTGCTAGAATAAGCATATAAATAAGCCAATAATCTTGTCAAAGACATTAGTAACAATAATGATGCACAAGATGCCAACTTGGTATTTTTAATTTTAGACAATAATCAAAATCTATGAAAAAGAAGTTCTAAATAAATTTTTTGACAAAATTTTGATGGTAGTTTTTCTAGCACAGCCTTGCTTTTTTAAACAGAAAAACTCCGAAGTTAAAACTACGCCATGGAATAAAAACTCATATAAATTTACTGAAGCTTTTAAGCTGTATACTATAGAATCCCTACTATTTTCTTTTTGACCAAAACAAACGTCATGATCTATTCATTTTATGCACCTTCATTTCGCATAAAATTGACCCGGTATTTTATATAAAATTCTGCATAAGCACATATAAAGTAAAATAACATTGGACTGAAATGATTTATTATTGCAAATTTGGTTTGTTTGTAATCTTCACAATGTAGGCAACTCGTTGCTTAAAGAAATACCTAAACTTACTAACTATTATTGGAAATACGAGTAATTTAAAATTCGATTAAAAACAATTTTGCGTATGTGCAATGGAACATCTAAACGATTTGGTAGTCCATTTACTAAAAGAAGTAAGAAATTATTTGCACCAAGCTTATCTACATAGATGGATCAGGTGATGGCCCTCCTGGTCCCCGGATTTAAGTCCTCTAGGTTTTTCTTACTGAGAAAGGACAACAAATTAAAAACTAACAAGTTATAGTTTACTCTTGAACAAATTTAAGAACACTGGGGATTGTTTTTTGTTAAAACTGGAGTGACGTCAATGACTGTTCTAGCCAATTTCTTTATCGGGGTGACCTGATGGAAAAGCCATTGCATCATGAGCTTCCAGGAATTAAGTCTGTTGATATACAAATACCAAAGATGGCGACTGTGTACCCATCTGCAAGCTCCAACAATATTTTACAACAAATATTAAATATAAGAATCTCAATTTATTGCTTGCACACGTGTCAAGAGAACGCGGGTTTTCCTAAACACCAAAAATCTTTCTACACATCTGGATATTATTTATTTGATAGATCTTTTTCAATGGGTGGATATATTAAACTAAAATAAAAACTAAATAGTAACGTTCCTATGTTTTGGACTATTGTTATTTACTGATTACAAGACCTAAATATTCCTATATTGTCTATAATTTTTTAAATATGTTAGTATAATCACTATATTTAGTAGTCGTCAGTCAACAACATTTTTGTGATTAGTTTCGATTATATTATAGAGCTGTGTGTGTTTCACCGCATAAAAGGAATCTAGCGAGGCCTGTTGACTCCGGGTTTTACCAGCATATTTGCTGACCACACGTCGAAACTCCAGGTTCCCAGAACGTTTATTTGGGTTCAAGAATTTTGACAATTTCCTCTCCATTAATCACAGTATTTTCCAGACTAAATGTACATTACATATAGATATGTACATATGTATGTTGTTTAATGTGGTGAAATTGGTAATTAAATTTAAATGTATGTATAAACAGTTTGTTTATTATTGTGTCGGTCAGTATATGTGACCCCGCAGGAGAGAATCGCCCTAACTGCCATCTCAAGTTTCGATAATATTGACTCCTGTGTTTGAAGGCGCATAACTCTAAAACTACTGAACAGAAAAAATTGAAATAAAGTTCATCATACTCCTGAATCATTTCTATATAAGTTGTATGACTGTCAACCACAAAAATTTCAATTTTGTTAAGGTTGGGTTTAAAGCCACTTCTATAGATTGGCGTTTTGTTTTCTTCAGTTTTTGTGTAATATAAGTTGCGAACACGATTTTCATGGAAGCGGATATCTCAGTAACGAATATTAGCACGATATCGTGAAATGCACGTAATCAATCGTCATATTTTATTTAATGCGACTGTAGAAACAGAACTGCATAATAATTTTTAAGTAATTTTTAAAGCGATTTAATATGAATGATATAAATTTCGTTCAGCGCGCACTACGTCAATCGTAACGGCAAATGGAAACGTAGTTGGGACAGTGGAAGATTATTTACTATTAGTACGATACGGTCTGAACAATTTAATTTCGGAATTTTGAATAGTAGTGCGAGTTAAATATAAATAAACAAATTTAGATGTACAATTAATTATACCCAACAACATTTTACAAACACTGATTCAAACGGATTCACTGATCGTGTCAAAACTTCGCGTCTCGTTCGACTGCCTTGCACCTAAACCCAGTGGCGGCTCGTGGTACATTTTGATGGTAGAGCCACAGAGCATGAAAAATATGCCTTGGTTTTTAAATAAAGAAAAAACATTTTTTAAGGTTCATAATTTCAAATAGTTTTTATCAGGGTTGGGTAGGTATAATACATGAGGTAAAATACATGGTTTTCTACCAAGTAGAAATCATGTAATTTACATTAGACAGTTTTCTACATTCAGGTCCCTAGGTAATCTACGTGTAGAAAACTTAAAATATTAGTAACAAATATATTTTTTATTTTGTTTATTAAACATGAAAATACAATACCTATATGTATCTATCCTATTTAAGTTAAATATGTGATATAACAATGTAGAAAAAGTAATAATTACGAAAAAGATCGGTTAGATCAATTCAGTAATCATCACACTTGTTACCCATCTTTTACTTTGAGAGAGTAGTATATGTGATAGCACCAATAAGTAGGAATGACTATCGCAATGTATACAAAATGGGGAACCACCGGCAGTGTTGCCAGATAGATTTTACGGATTCCCCCAATTAACAGTATAAATTCCCCCAAAACCAACCGTTTCGGCAACAAAATCCCCCGATTTTTTCTACCTTCTCAGAGAAACTTGTTCGGGAGGGGCGGGGCGGGGGGGGGGTGGGGGTGTAGATATGAGTTTCAATGTTTGTATCAGTGGTCAAACGAAAAAAAAACGCCAAAAAGAAATGTTTAAGGATAAAAGTCCCCCAAATCTTCAACTTAACGTGGAACAGCTGTGGAAATAGCCTGTTGATGAAAATTAGTTATCAATAAAATATAAAATAAATTGATAATAAAATACCTCCAAAAATCCCCCAATATAAAAGTTTGCCCAGAGGAAATCCCCCAGACATTTTATACCGCCAAAACTTCCCCCAAACGCCTAAAAATCCCCCACTTTTGGGGGATAAAGTAATACATATGTAGTTAGATAGTAAGTATAGAAAATTAACTGAAAATAAACTCAAAGTTATATTTTGCGATATATAAAGTCCATTCGACGTTCTTTTTTTGCAGGTAAAGGCCTACCTAACTGTTTAATTTGCACTTTTTCCTCAATAGTACATGTTAGAAAAGGCTTATTCTGTAATGAACTAATTTGATTCATTGTGTATGGCGCGGAGCGGAACTTTTTGTATTAGATTTAGACGATATGAGACGCGAAATACGAGTAACACATGCACGCCGCACTCGATTGAGCCAGCTAGAGTTTGGCTCCAAATACGCATACAGAAGGCGACGTCGCTATACCCCCACCCACCCGCGCACCGCCCCGCGGTTTATCGATCTGCCGGGCCAGAAATAAGTTGGCCCGGTTAGCGGTATGATATCACGGTTAACCGCGTAGTGTTGGGGAGAGAAATGCTTTGCGATGTTTCACTGCTCATTAAACTTACGCAGGCATTGTTTAACATATAAAATGAAAAAAAAGGTTTTTTAGAATTAAAAATTAAATTAATTAGAAATTCTTGCTGAGGTTGAAACTACAGGTAGTGCCATGGCTCCTTGGCTCTATATAACGAGCCGCCCCTGCCTAAACCCACAAGCGACGGAAGCCGAACTGCGCAAAATATTGTTCATGCTTATTTCGGTCTTAAAAATTAACATATGGTCGCATATATATCAATTAGGATATATTTTGAGCAGGCAATTTATAAACTGGGAATAAACTGGGAAAACTGCTTAATACCGTGTATTGTCTTCCCTAGTAACTTTAATACCTCTTCCAGACTCTCGCGAGACATAGCGAGAGACCGCGAATCGGGAGAGTGTGGATGCCACATTCGCCCAAATCCGCTAACATTCGAATGCCAGAACGGATGCAGATAGTACGGATGCAGATAGTCGGATAAAAATCACGCATTCGCCGAGCGATTCCCTTCAGTTGTGCGCTCTCGTATCGATCCATTCAACTGGAATGTTGACGAGGCGCATAGCAGTTTTTGTGTGTACCCGAAGGTATTATTTACGACAGGGCTCTGATTTATGACATCAAACATGTGCGGTGAAGGGGCTTTTCGAGCATCAATGCAACCCGAAATGTAGGTAACGAATGGAATAAATTATTTAGTATTGAAATAAAAAGATTTCAAAATATTGAACACGTTAAATTTATATGCAAAATACAAATAGTTTACATTGATATTAAATTAAATATCCGATAGTATTTTTTCTCTATTTGTGACGTCCCCATTACTATAATTTGTCATTTAAAATGGAAAATATACCAGATAATGATATTTATTTCTGTATTATTGAAGAAATGCAAATGCATATCAATAAATTAACCATCCGTATTATAAGACTACTAATGAAAATTAATATTAATAGCAATATTAAATCAATAATTAATTAAAACTAAAGAATGTATTATTTATCTCTTTCAAATAAATCTTATCAGTTCCAAGTTATTCCAGTCGTATTTTTCTATGATGTCTGAATCTATTGTATCGTTTTGGTACAGTTCTTTGATGCAAATTACGACTGCGATCTACATAGGGCAATTACTAAGTTATTGATTGATAATATCGTTGTTACATACCAGTATACAGGGTTGGTCAAAATATCCGGAGCACCTAAATAATTCACCAACCGTAACCATCTTCAAACATAAGTTGACTGATTTTAAACAAGCTATCGTCTAAATATATTTTTAATATACACACTGCTTATTTTATTATGGAAACTGGCAGGAAACCTTTCCGTTTTCCAAGAGAACACATACATTTACATTTTATAATTAAGATTAATTCCATGAAGTTTTTGTCATTTTTTATACGATGCATCATTTTTAGTTATAGCCAATTAATCAAAACTCATAAACTTTTGTTTATATGGGTATACAATCCCATTCTTCCGCTAATATACAGCCATATCTGTGAGATTTTCTTGACGCCTCTTGCGAGAACTCGCCCTTCTCCCTAATTTATCCCACAAATGTTCCATAGGGTTCATATCGGGTATTCTCGCAGGCCACTGTAATGCGGTGATACCCGTAGCTTCAAAGAAGTTTCGCACTATTGTTTTGATGTGTTCTGACAGCATGACGTACAGGCAATAATTTAGGAATGTTTGTAGGTCTCCTAGATTTTATTTAACATCTTTTAGACGTCTGCTTACTTACGTCAACAACAAGAATTTCTTTTTAAGCGTTTTTAAAAATTTATATTAGCGTAATTCACTAGAAAACTGTTTCTAGATAAATTTAGAAAGTTGGTAATATACAAGGGTTAAAAAAACTTGTAATTCGGACAATTTTAGAGGTAAATCAACCAGTTTTCTGGTAACGTACAGATATAGTGAAATATTACTTCCTTATTTTCATTAACAAATATCCACTTCCTGGATATAAATTTCGTTATTGGCTCTAACCTAAATGGTAACATATGTAAATAAATAAATGACTACCATCCGGAAAACTGTTCACCTTCGGAATTGACGATGACGATCAATTCCGTGCGACGTATTGGTCCCAGTTTGGTTGCCTTCAACTGTTACGAAAGGTCAGTAGTCTTTAAACCCGATTGCGTCATCTGGTATTTGGAAATTCTGTTTGTACACGTTTTTGCATTAGAAACCAGACAGACGGTAGTGTAGAAACTTCACCAATAATTGGCTGTCTTTCCAAATTATCAGGATATGACGATATTCGATAATTTGTAAACCACCAGTAGACTTTATCAAATAACAAACAAGTCGAAATCTTGATTATATTTGGTATTTTTTTGCGAACGATCTTAATATGAAAATAACAACATTATATGGTTATTTATTGTGTTATTCGTTTTGAAACAAAACGTTTTTCGTTCATAGCTGACTACCCTCATTAATTACCTACAATTTGATGTATAAACGAATGTCATACCATAGTATTCGTAAAAGTAATAAGCGTTTTTTTCTGTATCTATTCTTTCTTAAATGACAACATTTTTATTTCCCAGTTTGGTAAATTTTTTTGATCTTATTCAATTGCATAAAATTTCAACGTTCAAGATTCAAGTATAAGCTGAATAAGAGTATTGTGTTCCCAATATCCAATCGAGTTGAAATTTTGCACGTGGACAGATTGCCGGTGACAATGCATAAAGGAATAAAAAAATTGAAAAACTTTTGGAAATTTTGCCACAATTTTCAAAATTTAACTGTTGTAAATGCGTTTTTTTTCAGTAAGCGTTGTTTTTAAAAAAATGTATTTTTTACATAAATTTATTACTACGCTTACCTTAACTTCACTTGTTTGTTTGTTATGTATAAATCTTGTAATCGATATTTTACCTACTTCCCATTGTCCAATCGAGTTCAATTTTTGCATGTAGACGATTTCTGGTGACAATGCAAACATTAAAAAAATATGGACCATTTCTAATTTTTTGTACATTTTGTTAAAGCGTAGTTTTTAGAAAATGTACTTTTTACATCAAATACTTAATGTAACTGTACCAATTTATGTAAAGTAAATAGGAAATCTGTTTTTATTTCCCAAATTCTTTTACGATTTCATCTAGTTTCTGAAAAAATTTTCTTTTTATACTTTTTACTTTATCATACGCAGTATGTAAAGTATTGTAATCATGCCAAAAAATGTTTGAGATTTTAGCGGAAATATGTCTTTTTAGGTCCCCTGTCTGTGTGTGTGTGTGTGTGTGTGTGTGTGTGTGTGTGTGTGTGTGTGTGTGTGTGTGTGTGTGTGTGTGTGTGTGTCCGTTTTTTGTGACGACGATTCCGGAGAAACTACAAAGGTATCGGGACGAAACTTCATATTTAGAAGTTTCATAGCCAAACTTAGAGCTGGAAAGCTTTCTGTTGAAAGGGGTCCAAAGGAACTGGAGGTTTAGTCTTAGCATTTTTGAAAGATTTTGCAAATAAGCCGCCATTTCTGGAATTTCGTCGAAATAGTTAAATAATAAATTAAAGATGAGAAAATTCTGAATAATTTATGACCATGACATTTTTTGGTACAATCAATAGTATAGTTGCATGAGCAAGTTCTATTTCATCGAGATCGGTCGTACTCCATTTAAACTAGTAGCCAGGATATGTCAGAAATTATGATTCTAATGACAGTAAGTAATGTCAGGCTAATGTTTTGACATGATTTTGACACCTACTGTCAATATAAGCTGCGTTCGGATATTGTACACCGTCACTTTTTACACCCAATAACACGTAGGTAAGTGTCATTTGAACGGTGTACCCGGTGTCAACGGTGTACAATATCCGAACGCAGCTTAATCGACATAATATCTGTCTAGTTCTACTAGTTTTACTTTAATGCAGATATAGGCGATCTCGATCAAATAGAATCTCATGCAGCTAAATTATTAATTTTATATATAGTATGATAAAGTCATGTGCCTGGCCACATCAGATTTTTTTCACTTTAACATAATATTTTTTAAAACAATGACAAAAACATTTCTGGAACAGCACCCCCACTAATATTAGCTACGAGCCGCCACTGAGTGCGAGAGGTCCATTATTTTTAATTTTCTATAAAAATGGTCCAATATCTTCCCCTCTCTGATATCGCTCTGCAAAGTGTGTACGTGCAGCCTTCTAAAAGTATTTTCCAATATCAATACTGCCTTATCTATAAAGATAAACGCAAAATTTCCACTTAGTAATGGGTATTTTCGTCGAACTATACGCAAAGTATTAACGAGACCACATGAATACAATTATTTTTGGGTTTTAAACCAAACAATAAGGTTACGATAAGATAACAACGTGGAATATCCATTCATTTACATATTTAATTCTAAGTACTCATTATTGATACGAATATGGCACTACAATTTTCAGAAATCAAACATCATGTTATGAAAATAATACTAATACATAGATACAAAAAATGTACTGAACATCAAATCAAAATGTTTACTGAAACTTTGATGATATTGTTATTGAAATTATTAAAAAGAAAACTATGAGTATGACTATGACTATGACTATTTTTTCACATATTAAACACGAAAGATGTTTTTGGAGAAGGTTAAAAACGGGTTTTCAAACCGGAATATAATGTAAATCTCTATTCTGTCAAAACAAATACGAAGTTTACTGATGACAGATGACTTGACAGAATAGATATTGACCCAATGTCTCGCTTCTGAAAACCAGTTTTACTTTATCATACGCAGTATGTAAAGTATTGTAATCGTGCCAAAAAAATTTTTTGAGATTTTAGCGGAAATATGTCTTTTTGGGTCCCCTGAACATTTTTGACCAAGGTACAAAAAATGTCTGTGTGTGTGTGTGTGTTTGTGTGTGTGTGTGTGTGTGTGTGTGTGTGTGTGTGTGTGTGTGTGTGTGTGTGTGTGTGTGTGTGTGTGTGTGTGTGTGTGTGTGTATGTGTGTGTGTACCCGTTTTTGTGGCGACGATTCCGGAGAAACTACTAAAGGTATCGGGACAAAACTTCATATTTAGAAGTTTCATAACCAAACTTAGAGCTGAAAAGCTTTCTGTTGAAAAGGGTCCAAAGGAACTGGTGGTTTACTCTTAGCATTTTTCGAAGATTTTGTAAATGAGCCGCTATTTGTGTAATGTCGTCAAAATAGTTAAATAATAAATTAAAAGAGAGGAAATTTTCTATAATTTATGCATATGACATTTTTTGGTAGAATTGCATGAGCAATGCATGAGCAAATTCTATTTCATCGAGATCGGTCGTACTGCTTTAAAACTAGTAGCCAGGATATGTCAGATTTTTTTATTCTAATGACAGTAGCTAGTGTCAAACGCTAATGTTTTGAAAATACTACTGTCAATATAGGCTGCGTTCGGATATTGCACACCGTTACACTTTTTACACCCAATAACACGTAAGTATCATTTTGACGGTGTACCCGATGTCAACGGAGTACAATATCCGAACGCAGCTTTATTAGACATATGTGTATAGTTCTACTAGTTTTATTTTAATGCAGACATGGCTAATCTCGATAAAAAAATTAATTTTATATATAGTATGATAAAGTCATGTGCCTGGCTACATCAGATTTTTTTAACGTTCGCCCAAACCTATATCTTTCAATAGTTTAAAGAAATTCTTTATTTATCATCCACCCACATATTTCGTCTTTAATATGTTGTATAATTTGTTCTGCTAAGCTAAATACTTTTGGAGATATTTATGCAAACATTTCATGACAATTTTTTTAATCACTGATAGTTTTTAATTACTTTCGATAATAATATCATCAAAGATTCAGTCACCATTTTGATTTGATATTAACAGGGATGTAAAAGCGTAAATTACCGCGTAAATTACCAAATTAATTACCGTAATTAATGGTAATTTACAGATTTTTAATTACCGAAATTTACGGCTTAAATTACCGATGGTACCTAATTTATCGTCAATTTAAATTACCGTTGGTAATTTACCAGTAATTTACTGAAAATTTTAATTACAGTTGTTAATTTACCGGAATTTATAAATTAATTTCAAAAACCTTCCATCAGTACTTGCGTGAATGTACCCCACCACTCCTAAGCAGTCGACAAGTGCACTGTTGTTTGTACTTTGCCTGGGAGGTACTTAGGGATGTAAGGACGTAATTTATCGGGTAAAATACTAAATAAATTACCGTAATTAATGGTAATTTTCGGATTTTTAATTACTTAATTCAGCGGAGCCAATAATGCACATTTTAAATCAGAACATACTATCAAATACATGATTTAAAGACATGTTCTGGTGATCCGGATATAATGTGATAATTGTTTGTGAAACCGGGCGTTGTCGTTTTGTGAGTCGGTAATAAATTACTGTTTTCTATACTATAATTATGCTGTTAGACTGTCCATTTTGAAAATTGCTGGTGTAAAAAGTATTTTTATTGTAGTCCCTGCTTTCATTTTAATAATGAATTACTACTACTATTAAATCAGGAAAAGCATCAGCGATTGGTGGTTATCTACAATATAATGACTTATAAGGCTGTATCCATTTTTTTTTTACATAACTGTCATCGGTAATTATCATTTTGAATTACCTGGTAATTTCAGAAAATATACTTTACCAATTGCAATTTTTTATTACGTGGTAATTTAAATTTGAAAGTAATAATTTTAATTTCAGCGGTAATTTACTGAAAAAATTAATTACGGAAATTTAACATCCTTAGTCAGATTGCTAGTAATCTACAAAATAATGACTTTTATGTACCAAACATTTTTATTAAAATAAATAGCGTTCATAACCTACAGTGATCTGTATCAACGCCGGTTTAATTTAACATTTTGAATTTTAATTACTCAGTAATGTACAAGTAGAACTTTGCAATTTTAACTTAAATGTTCAATAACCGTTTCTCAAGAAAGTTAAATAAAAACTTAACTTTTAAAGCAAATTTAGGATGTTTTAAATTGCGCAATACGTGCGGGATAATGCGCGTCAAATAAAATAAATTCGTACTCTATTTGTGAGTCGCTTGCCATCAATTGTTGTGTTCTGTGTACCCATAATCTCAAAAAGACATATAAATTTAGTATTTAGTAGGTATACATACCTTGTCTGATAATTCTTCTTGCAATGAAGAAATCAACACTAGTAACCCACAGTCGACACATTTACCCCAAATTTTCGTCAAATTTCTCGAAAAGAAGGGTTAAGCAATCCATAAATCGCAAACCACGTACAAAAAATATAAAATTAACCCTTTATCCGTGCGAAATGCGCAAATTTCAAAACGAAACTACCGTTTTTCACCGGTGCGTGCTCCACAAGTTTATATGTCGAGATTATTCAGTGCAGTGTGCAGTGGAGGCAAGCGTCATGCCTGTGCCTGTGGTATGGCTCAATACTCGGAGTTTACTGTACACAAGTGGTCGGAAATCCCTAGCATTAAGTTTCAAGAGAAATAAATATCTTGCTGCTGCACAATGTCACCGTGAAAACGTTAAAATTATACAGAGCAAGACGTTTACAATCAAAAAGGATAAAGATTTCACCTCAAAAGCAATAAAACTAAGCCTAAACAATAATGCAACAGCGTGCCTATCGTGCCTATGCATAAAATAAACCGTCTATGTCATAGATCCATTTCTAATACATTGAAATGTATGTTAATTTAATGTTCCAGGATAAAGATTAAAAGAACGAAAACTTTAATTCTTCGTAACATGGGCGTATCCAGCTCAAATCGGAAAGGGGGGGGGGGGCAGTTGTCTAAATTTAACTAGCTGTATGGAAATTTTGATTTTTAACCGTGCTTGTCTTACATGGGAAGAAGACATTTTTTGGTATTTATCAAATAATTCTTTGGGGTTTGGGAAAATTTAAGATTACTTAAGGACTTGTAGAGGACTTTCCAAGAAAGAATTTGAGCTATTATACATATGAATGTAACGCCCCCCAACCCATCCCCACAGTGCCCTGAAAACTACCCTTAAATGAAGAAATGTGCATTCTTCAGATAATTGATCCTTTTAATCATGGGCGCCGTTAGAAAATGTTCCAGGGGGGGCAAAATTTTTTGTAGTATTAAATGGTGACGTAATATTAAGTACTATACCATTAACTGTTTTGCAGCATTTTCGCCTTGTGTTATTTTGCATACACTCTCAGAAATCTCTATCGCTTTAAGGTAGTGAAATGTTTTTGTTCACATTTTTGTGTGTTAATAACCATCCATGGTCGTGATCCCTGTATGCTCGACAACACTTACTTATTATATATTGATATTCATTGAATTTCAAGTCATTTTGCCGTCTTTCTATATCGTTTATTAATGTGGGATTAATATTTTTAATTAATAATTGTTTGTAAATATATTTTGTTTCCGAATCATTGAACTCTTATTCTAGAATTTAAGATTTTGTATAATTTTCAACCAATATTGTAGCCTTTTTATTACTTTTTAATACGTTAGGAGACATTGTTGTTAATTTCCTATAATAATTTATAGCTCGTGGTCATCGAGAATCTGATACAATATCTTAATAACAAATTGATAAACAATAAAAAGGCAACAATATTATTTTAAAATTTACCTCGTTAACGAGAAATAATGACTAAATGTAGAGAAATGTGGATTAATTTGAAAATTCTGTGTTTAGGATAATATTTTTTAATTTTACTATTATACTTGAACACTTGTAAGACGAACGAACTCATACGTACGGAAATATATTGTGTCAACGCTGGAGGGAGTCAGAAAATGGTACCAATATTACAAACAGCATAGAGAATCAATTGTCATGTATCATAGGATGGCCCTTTTAATACCAAATAATTTTTGTCTGAAATTTTTTATTATTTAACGTTTTTGAAACTCACTTTTCATTAACCGAAGTTTTGTAATTTTAGTACCAATTTTAGCCAATAATGGGTTATCTATAAATCTTTTTAAATTATTTGATTTTAAAATAGTTATGCTATGATACTTTATACAACCTATTTTACTAAAGCAATTTCTAAAGTTGGTACAATATTCCGGCTCTCTGCAGTTCCTAAACGGCGTCTATCTGGACATGAGTTCGTTATCAAAATTTGATCTACTACCAAAAGTTGACTATTATGCCTTATCTATATATTCTACGCTTATTAGTTTAACACCCAGTGTAATTAAATAAATTAAGACAAACTGCTCACCAGTGCCAAAAATTGCGAAGTAATGGAAACTAATAAGTACGATCAAATAAAAGTGCATACAACAATACTTATTTTGGACTGCAGCGCAAAATTTGGATACCGTATCTTGTCATCTTGTGGCTCTTTCGCGACTGTTACGAGAGGGCAATATCGCAATATCTAATAAAACTGACATTGGTGACAATAGCCGATAATAATCGGAATAGTCATCACTTATCTAGTAATTCTTTTTTCATCCAGGGGGGGCAAGGGGGCGGCTGCCCCCTTGCCCCCCCTGGATACGCCCATGTCTGTGAGTGACTAATTTTATTAATACGCTAGGAATAATGCTTGATAGTTTGCTATAATTTTGACCAAATTTTGACCACTTCTCATACCACCTCAATATGCAAGAATTATATGCGAAAAACTAACTCACCCAGACTGTCTTGATCCACAATTTGTCGAGAAATCTGTAGCACACATCACAATTCACATCCGGGTCACAATAGGAGCACTCGCCGGTTCAAATTATCGCAAAATTCGTCGAAAATTGTCCCCGGTTTAACGTTTTCCCGGAGTTCGCGGCCATTTTTTTTTTGCGAAACGTCAAATTTGGTTACTCGCGTTCAATTACCGGCCAGTAATACAATTGTGGTTGTTCAACACCCCCAACGGCAAAATTAAGAACTAAATAAGACATTCTTGATAGAATCTGTAATAATATCGATATGCAAGAATCATATTCGGTAAAACTAACTCACCTACTGCTTGCGGGGCCGCAATTTTTGGATATATCCGTAGCACACATCACAATTCATATTTGGGTCATAATAGAAGCACTAGAGAGTTCGAATTATCGCGACATTCTTTGAAAATTGGAGCCGGTGTAAGTTTTCCGCGTACGGGCCGACCATTCCTAGCGAAATGTCAGATTTTAAAACAAGTGAACTCGCGTACGATTCCCGGCCGGTAATACAATTCGGATAATTCAACACAAACAATATTTATCTTTGAATTATTCTTATTTAACGTGATAAGTTATTTAACGTCTTTGAAATCAGATAATGAGAACCGAAGTTTTGTAATTTTAGTACCAATTTTAAATACAAAAAGTTTCACATCAAAATTATTTGGTTCTAAGTGAACTCTATTGAATAATTCTTCGCACATCTTGATTGCCTCATATAGTTTCTAAAGTTCTATAAAAGTAAACTATATTCTATTTCTATATAGTAGTATATTTATTATTGGCAATTTAAAACAATTAAAATTCTAGCATGGGCTTCATCGTGCCTGCATTCTTAATTATTATATAATTTTAAGACTCCTTGTGCAACCTAGCGGCCATCACAGCACTTACAGTACTGCGAAACTAACCTAACCTCACAAAACTAAAATATACAAACACCAAAAATAAATTATTTACATGGAACAGTCAAATAAAATTATTATTACGAATATAAAGGACAAAGAAAAAGTACCCCATGCTGTTCTATTAATTGAAGGAAGAATTATACACTCCGTATGCAATGGAGATAGCGTTGCTGAGTTTATAGTTCGGAATAACGACAGAAAACAAAAGAATCACCGATTGAAAGGGAACAATTTTAAGATATTATTAGAATTAGAACCTAACGAAAACCATGTAACGATTAATTACTGTTGCATATCGCATGAAATAAGCGTATTTTACGAAAAAAACAACTTAGAACGTCACATACTTCCTCTATATATAATAAATAAAAACCACGATGGTAAATTTCAAAGCCCAATCGGAGATACATCACCGGAAAGTGCGTGCAAACGAATAACAACCGGAACAAAGTTGCTACAATCGATAATAGCCCACAAATTAAAACGAGCTCATTCCGTTTGGAAAACGTTTAATTTCGTAAACTGCCAAATCTTTTATAGTAATATCGACTGTGATACGGCACGATGTATGAAGCAGGAAGAATTATGGTTGGATATAGCCAGGGAAATAATGAATTCCAAAATTGGGAGTTGTAATACGAAGTATTTAGCGTTTTTGTCTTGTACGAGATACAACGGGAATTTGAGAGATGTTACGAGTTACGATGATATGATAAAAGCTACGGAAGGGCACGTTGCCCTAGGAGGAGGGGGTTTAGCCCTATTCGGGACAGCGTGGTTATATACGTGGCCTGAAGCTGTCGATGACGTTCTAGAAAAATTCGAGGATGATACTATGGTCGATAGTTTAAAATTTATGAATGATAGCAGCTTTAGGTATTGTTTTTTATGTTTGTTTGTTTTCTATGTATAGTTTAAACACTATTTTGCTTAGTTATTCATCTAAAAAGTGATCGTTTTTCGTAATTTTAGGAATACGATATGTGGATGCTTTTCTACAACGTTAGGATCTGCGTTACATGAATTGTGTCATACGTTCGATTTGGGACATACTAAAGATGGTATAATGGGCCGAGGATACGATAATATGGATAAGTTTTTCCTGGTTTTTCCACTCGTAAGAAATAACGGTCATGCGTTGAAGAATAAAAAATTGGTTGAGCCGTATTTTACGATCAGCTGTTCTGCTTTGCTCAATTATCATAAGTAATGTTGATTTGCTGTTATTAAATTAGTGGAATTTATTGTAATTGTGACGTATTTTTTAGGTTTTTAAACTTTGTTGGTGATGACGTTACGAAAAAGTTTCTATTAACTTTTGATGCAGCGAGTAGAATTGTTCGATCTACAAGTGGAATCCGAGTTATTGAAGTTCGTGAAGATCTTACGGAAATGGTGCTTCACAGCTGGACATTTACTGCGAAAATTTTGAGATTTTCGTTTCAATTACCTGCTGAATATAGTGGAAAGATTTTAGTTATTGAGGATAACTACGGAAACATACTCAAAGAGATACAATAAGGAGACAATAACTCGGAAAACAATAGGATTTAGGTAATAATATTCTTATTATTTTAATAAATAAAAATTGTTGTTTAATTTTTTAATACATCACTAGTTGACAGATTTTTTAATAGAATTCAGACTTAAAGAGACGTTAAGTTATTTATAAGAACTAAGTGTTAAATTGTGAAATAAAATTGTTGTCTTGATGCTGTAATTTTTGCCCCCTAAACAAGAAACAGTTCCGACAAAAATAAACTTACGATTTTCATACTTCTGTTCTTATAAACTACGTTACGTTAACGTCAACCATATTTGGTAATTGGCATTTTTATTTGAGTTGTTAATACTATTGTGTTGTATCTACAAGGGTAGTATCTACAAAATTCTTTAATGAAACTATAAAATTTACAAGACTATAGCTGCAAATAGAATTAAAATTGTGGACACAATTTTTACCAAAACTTTCGGCATTATCAGCTATTCTTAAATACCAAATGATTAAATAGTTTTAAGAATAAGTGTTGGTTGAAACTCAAATCCTTATTATTTATAGAATGGTTATTTGAAACAATCTCTATAAACCCAGTTTTCTAACTTCTACTCATAAAGTAATCTAATTTCGTTTTTTACATTTGGTAATTAAATCGATAATCAAAATTGAAAGTCAAATTCTTAATTTCCATTTTATTTTTGTTTGCACATACCAACTTTACCATCCCTAAAGTCATCAATATTTTAAAATTTTTAATTGTTTTTATCTCGAAAATTTTCTTATGTAAAGCTTTTTATTTAAAATA
The DNA here is from genome assembly GCA_963966075.1 of Aphodius sticticus. Taxonomy (NCBI): domain Eukaryota; kingdom Metazoa; phylum Arthropoda; class Insecta; order Coleoptera; family Scarabaeidae; genus Aphodius; species Aphodius sticticus. The sequence continues at coordinate 77,992,042 of OZ014509.1, forward strand.
TTTCCGGTACCATTAAAATTAAATGATGTACCAAAATCAGTGAGAAAAAAATGGGAGTGCAGAATTTTATAAACAATATCATTGTTCGGGAGCTAAGATCACTAAATCGTGACCGTTTTGCGGTAAATGCGATTGCGAAGATCCGCGAACGTGCACGTGAAGGATGAGTTAGGGGTGGATTACAGGCTCAAATCCAATTTCCGGGCGCCATAGGTGATAGGTATTGAAATCCAACATTTTTTCCTCTTCTTTTTGCTAATTTAAATGTAGTGTTTAGGAACTCGGTAAAAATCTCGAATTTTCTGCTCTTACTCATCTTAGTAAGGATTTCGCCGATGAAAAGGCACGAAAAGTTAGTTTCGGACACATTAAGTTTCAAAGACTAGTTTCAAATTATGTTTGTAGTGTTGTAATATACGTTTTTTCAGTTGACATAATCGCTGATTTATTTTTTCTTTGTACTTTTTAACTCTGTTTTAACGTCATGCAAAAGAGCATTATTTTTGATCAGGTCGATAATGTTATTTACTGAATTCATTGTTGAAACCCGTGGAAAGTCAAAAAACAACGGGAAATAAACACACGCAAGTCACCACGCTTCACACTGCTATTGGCGCCGTGCGCGTACGATATGCCCATCTCTATTGCCGCCGGACGGGACTAAGATCGCCACGAGGTGGCGCTGTTCTATGCAGTTTCCTTCCTAGTAATCACCCACGTGGTAGTTACCTGTAGCGCGTCTACTAAGTAAACATAAACAAGAAAGCTGTATTTTGACAATTCACCACACAGCACGAGTTAACCATATTTGTATATTTGTATACACAATGCTAGTCTGTGCACAACGCTATCAGCTGACAGAAATAATAAATAAAGCCGACTACAGCGCTTTTGCGTGCAGCGGTGACCGAGAAAACTTCTGGCGGATACATATTCCGCCATGGGCGCATAAAGCGTTCCTCAATCCCCCACTCCGTACTGCGCACGGTGCCAATAGGCAAAACCGGGAGAGGTGAAGATTACTCATAGATTTCAGCTGTTATTTTCGACATACGTTACAGATTATTTCTAAATATTGACGTGTGTGTTAAAACGAAATAGCATCCTTTTCACACGTCTGCTGTATAATTTAAATGGGCAAGACAAAAAAGTACGTCTGTTCTTAGAACAGATGACAGCGGTACTTGCAACCTAACCTCCAATTATTACAATAACACAGCGCGAACGTGTGAATTAAATGTGAGCAAAATGTTTTCGTTGAAAGGAAAGGCACTAAATACGAAATCGATGGTTATGGTCATGAACGTATTAAATTATTTTCGTTCATTATCAAAACACGTATTAAAAAGATAACCTCACATTTACAACAAACTACCACCGTTTTGTGAAATACTTATCGTGAAATATTCAGAAATGAATTTCAAAACATATTTAATAATGTCTACACAAACAGAAAAGAAACTCCAACTTTAAGCACTCAGTCACAAAATGATTATTTCTGAGCTAATTCCAACCGCACAAATATACTAGGTATGTTCGATTGCTGCCCGCGATCTTTTACAACTGAGCGCGTTCTGTTCTTTTTGATCGCAAATTTTAAATACTTGCTTCCTATTGGTGGAATCAGTTTGGCTCAGACGTCAAACGAGCAATCGAACTGCACTTTAGCCAACTGAGCGCTAATCAGATTGAACAGAACTAAGCGCGGCCAGCAATCGAACACTACTACTGTCTTAAATGGGCTAGTTGGCGTGCTAGTTGGTATGTTTTCACTTTGCTTCTGTTAAACATGGTAATTTTTTTTTTATTAATAAGCATAAGATGCTTAACATATTGAAACTAATCTAAAAGATTAACCATCAATATAAAAAAACATGGTAATGATGGATATATAAATTAGATAGGATATCTCAATTAAATGACCAATGATAGTATTTTTAGTAATTAAATATTAATCTTTAACGAACTACCTAGTAGGCAACCAAATATACACAGCAATATAACCAATCCACGCGGTACGTCCATATCTTGGTTCGTACGATTTCAAGCGATGAGTCAACTTCACCGCTCCCGGTTTTGCCTATAATGGCTGGTTTACACGAGGACAGTAGGTAAGTGGTAACTAAATTTTTAGTTACTGCTTTTGTGGTAAGAGTCGTTCACACGCATCGGCAAGTGCTAACTAAATTTTTAGTTACTGCTTTTGTGGTAAGTGCCGTTCACACGCATTGGCGCTCAAGTAAGCGGGCAAGATGATATAATACGCGATGTCTTAACTATAATTGTGGAGGAAATAAAAGAGGAAATATCTGAGCAAAACAGACCAAAACGACTTAAGGAGCGAAAATAAATTGCGAGAAGAAACAACTTTGGTGCAAGTGAAATTTTATTCAAAGAACTCGCCGCTGAAGATACATTCTAATATTTTAATGCTTTGCGAATGTCTGAAGAATCATTCAATTTTATTTACTAGGCAAAGTTCAACCCATGATACAACAGGCAGATACTAACAACTTCCACAAACTTATAAACTTGACCAAACTGTGCGCGTTTACACGGTTCAAGTGACAAGTGCACGGCCTAGGTGGGGAAAGCGCTGCGCGCGCAGCGCAGTAACTTGCACGAAAAATAGAATATTTTCTATTCCGCTTACTAAATTTCTACTTGTTCGGCAACTTGTCACTTACTACTTAACGCACCGTTCACACGCGTTCAAGTGACTTAAAATTTAGTTAAAATTTAGTTGACTGTCCTCGTGTAAACCAGGCATAAGCGGTAAGCGGGGCAAACTAGAGAATGCGTGCGTTCTGCCACTTTAGGCGCTAACCGCTTGAACTCAGCGGACGGCAGCAATTGGGCAGCAACAATATGAACGCGAAGGCCATTGGTTGCTGAGTTCAAGCGCTTAAGCGGCTTAAACTGGCAGAACGCACCCATTGCGTGCGTTCTGCCACTTTAGGCGCTAACCGCTTGAACTCAGCGGACGGCGGCAATTGGGCAGCAACAACATGAACGCGACGGCCATTGGTTGCTGAGTTCAAGCGCTTAAGCGGCTTAAAGTGGCAGAACGCACCCATTGTCCAGCCACACAGCTGGCAGGCTAAAATCGATATCAGCTGGCAGGCTAAAATCGATATCTATCCCCACCACCCAGCCGCCGTCTGAGTCGACTCTGCTATAGGCGTTGCGGCCTGCGGGGCAATGTGCGAGATGCCCCGGCTCGCAACTTTCGAAGTTGACGCTGGCTCTGACGAGGTATTAGCTATTGTTACTTCTAAAAACATACAAAACTTACTATTTGTTATCAAACTTATCAGAAAACCATACAAATTAGATATTATAATGAATGTATCTATTAGAAGAAATTCATCAGGGGGGGCAGTGCCCTACTGCCCTCCCTGCAGCAGCCGCCACTGAACACGCCACTAAGCAAGTAAGTCTTGCCGTCTTTAATTATTGCCAATGCAATAACTTCTTGTCTTTTACAATGCGCGCATTGTATCTCTAAAGTCATCAATATTTTAAAATTTTTAAATGACTTTATCTCGAAAATTTTCTTATGTACTTAAAGCTTTTTATTTAAAATATTTCCGGTACCATTAAAATTAAATGATGTACCAAAATCAGTGAGAAAAAAATGGGAGTGCAAAATTTGATAAACAATATCATTGTTCGGGAGCTAAGATCACGAAATCGTGACCGTTTTGCGGTAAATGCGATTGCGAAGATCCGCGAACGTGCACGTGAAGGATGAGTTAGGAGTGGATTACAGGCTCAAATACAATTTCCGGGCGCCATAGGTATTGAAATCCAACACTTTTTCCTCTTCTTTTTGCTAATTTAAATGTAGTATTTAAGAACTCGGTAAAAATCTTGAATTTTCTGCCCTTACTCGTCTTAGTAAGGAATTCGCCGATGAAAAGGCACAAAAAGTTAGTTTCGGACATTAATAAAAGTAGCTTCAAATTATGTTTGTAGTGTTGTAATATACGTTTTTTCAGTTGACATAATCGCTGATTTATTTTTTCTTTGTACTGACAATGAATAAATTTTAATGTGTAATTTTGAAAGGGGCGCCCGGAAATACTCCGCCCGAGGGCACCGAGGAGGCTAAGGACGGCACTGGTTAAAGCAACAGTCTTATTCTTAAATATAATTTTGTCCCGCTAGATTTTCTTAGAACTTTGACACATTATTTTTGATCTTCCGGTCATTTTGTATTATTTTTTTTTCATTTCACTCATCTGTTGTTAATTTAAATAGATTTTTCGGCAAATATTGTACTATGACCAGCATAATTAAATAAATAAAATTAAAATTATCCATAAAATGTATATAAGTATCTTTAATATTAACGTTATATGTAAATACATTTATCAGCCTTTTTACAATACAATACTATAATAACTAAACCTACACTAGGGTGGTTCAAAAATGCATTGCAAAAATTTTTGTGATGATAGAAAGCAACAATCCCCCAAAATCGTTTCCAAATCCAAAAAAAGCGGACACTTATTTTTTTCTTTTTCGAAATTTTGATTCTTAATGGTGCCTGTCGAAGCCTCAAATTTACATAAGAAAATGCATGGGAAAAAGACATTTTTTGGTATTTTTCAAATAATTGTTCGGGGTTTGGGAAAACTTAAGATTAAAGTTATAGGACTTGTAGAGGACTTTCCAATGAAGAATTTGAGCTATTATACATATGGCTTTGACGCCTCCTACCCACCCCCACAGTGCCCTGAAAACAACCATTAAATGAAAAATGTTTATAAACATTTGTCAGGTAATTTCCATTTGTTTAAATAATTCGCATTTCTCGAAACTCCGTCGGACATGTTTTCTGAGTTCGAAATGGCAGTTTATTATCTTAGAGTGACATTATTCATTAAACAAATTCTTCCTATTGTTTAAACAATCAATTATTATTAATATTCAACTGTTCTAATTATGGTAGAAGTCAACTTTTTTGTGTTTTCTGGTCAACTGTTATTGTCAAATGACATCATTTATATTTTGGGATAATTTCCATTGTTTAAATAATAAAATATTATTCAAATGCATAATGGTGATATACAGGTGGTATGTAAATTTTAAAATAAATTAAAAATTACAGCCACAACGTGGATTTGAACCAGGGACCTGGGACCTGGTTCAAATCGTTATTAAGTAAAATATTATTCGTTTTCAATATCATTTATTCGAAAAAATTGAATTTATTTAAAATCCTTTTCTCGGGAAATCGGGGAGTTACATTTCTTTTAAAAATCTTAAATTTTCTACCATATTTTGAAAAAAGTTGAAAATGAATCATAATGTATTGTTTAAGGAATAGGAGGAATTTTTTTAATGAATAATGTCACTCTAAGATAATAAACTGCCATTTCGGACTCAGAAAACAGAATTCAGACGGATTTTCGAGAAAAACGGATTATTTAAACAAATAAAATTTGTTTAAACAAATGGAAATTAACTGACAAATGTTTATAAACATCCCACTAGACTTATAATAATGATTTCTATGAGAAAAAAGAGAATGAAATAATTAGAAGGGTCAATTTTCTGAAGAATCTACATTTTTTCATTTAAGGGTAGTTTTCTGGGCACTGTGGGGGTGGGTTGGGGGCATCAAATCCATATGTATGATAGGTTAAATTCTTCCTTGGAAAGTCCGCTACAAGTCCTATTACTTTAGTCTTAGGTTTTCCCAAACCCCGAACAATTATTCGAAAAATACCAAAAAATGTCTTTTTCCCATGCATATTCTTATGTAAATTTGAGGCCTCGGGGGATTGTTGCTTTCTAAACAAAAATAGTCAATTTGAACCACCCTAGTGTGCACTTTCAGATCTATTCACAAAATTTAAAGACTTCACATGTTCAACGCACATATCGGCAGCCTGTAACAAATAAACAATTATCACTTAAAAATCCTTAAAATGCCTTAAAAATACATACGTTTCGAACTGCTTCCATAGAATCATACACCAAATCCTCAACAGTCTCCTTAATCTCATCGTTCCACAAATTCTCCAAAGTTTTCTTTTCATTTTTAGCTAAAAACGCCAAAAACCGACAAACCCTTTCCCGAAGCAACGCATTCGAATCTTTTAACATCCCAACAAAGTTTAATGCTTCATCTGGACAATCAGAGTGATATTTAAATATCTTTTGTATTAATTCGTTATTTTCCGGTGTTTTTCGCAAAACGTTGATCAGTATTGCTAGGAGATCGTTAACTATTCTAGGTTTCTTTTTACCTGTAAGTGAGGTTAGTTTTTAGTTTTGTAAAAGTTTGAGAGTTGGTTTAAGGAAAGTTGAACTTACTTAATCCTAAAAGTCGGTATATTAAAACAGAGATATTAAGTACTGCTATGGAGTCACAAAATTGGTATAAAAACTTGTCGTCGGAATGGGTTAAGTAGCAAATTAAGCAGTAGATATCTTCTAGTGCTTGTAGATCTTCGTTGGTTAACATTTGGACGCTTTTCCAATTTTCTGCGTTATTTCCGATGGGTGTCCCTCCCGCGGCTGAATCTTGCGATGAGTTTAACGTTTGTGGTTTTAGCAGTAGTTTTGAACTGTAGACCAGGTTTGGAATTAACTTTACTTCTAGATAAACCTGAAAGCAAAATTGTGGTAAAATTGAAAAAGGAATTCTTTTATAACTTTAACAATTGCACCTGTGTTTGAAGGCTAATAACTCTGAAACGGCTGTACAAAAAAAATTGAAATAAAGTGCGTTATACTCCAGAATCATTTCTCCGTAACACGAGTGACTATCAAAATTTTCTGCCCATCGGTTTAGGCACGAGCGCAAAAGAAGTAAAAAAGGTAACCGATTTATGTGGTTTTAAAATAATTCTCGACTTTCGGATTTCTCCTAAACCACTTTCCAAAAAAATTAAATTTTTGTTCAGGTTACTGTTAGGATCTCTTCTATAGATTGGTGTTTTTATTTTCTTGATTTTTCATGTAATAAAGTTTGTAAGCGAGCATTTTATGGACGCTGATTACTCAGAAACGACCGATAGCAGGACAACGCAGTTAGCACGTAAACAATCCTTATTTATTGTGATACTCATCCATTGATGTATACAGGGTGTCTCACGGAACTGGTACATTAGAAGTTTCTCATGTTCTACTATTTCAGGAAACATGAAATTTTGGAATTAGAATTTACTCGATCTGAGCTCTTCGGCTAAAATATTCTCAAGTTAACTGTCACGTCCGGTCACCGGAAGTCGGTATCAACTTTGTTATTTTAAATAGAATGATATAATTTTAATTTTATTTTTGGTTTCTACGTATCAAAATACACCATTTTTAATAAGGGTTCCCTATACCTAAATATCACCATTTTTGAGTTTTTTTGATTTTACAAATTTTTTGGTGATTTTCGCGGTGACGTTTCAAACTGAATATCTCGGTTATTATTGAAACTAGAAGTTTGATGTTTGATGGTCCAAAACTAGAAACATAGCCAAATACGATGATGGTTAGTTCATCATGATATCTTATACAGGGTGTTCAAAATTTACAACACAATAATTGAATTATCAAACGTGAAAAACTCATTTTTTTCAAATGGAACACTGTATACCGATACGCCATTCGATAGGAAATTTTATTCCCTATCAATCAATATTACGGTTACCTATATCTATCTTTAATAGTTTTTGAGATATTGTTACTTTTTCTTTAAATCCATTTTAAATACTCCCATTTAATAATGGGGACGAAATTAGATACGAAATTTACAACGAAAATTTAAATTGTGATAGATATTTAGAAATTTTGCGTGGATGTGTGAACAACTTTTGCGATACTCTGTCCCTCAATATTTTACGCGACTGCTTTTATCAAATGGACGGTGCACTGGCACATTCTTCGCATGTGGTATCCATTCAACTTAATCAGATGTTAGGTGACGGTAGGTGGTTCGGAAATAGGAGACCCTGGCGGTGTCCACCAAGCTCACCAGATTTAACACCATTAGACTTTTATTTCTGGGGTCATGTGAAAAGTCAGGTCTATTCCACACCAGTTAATACTCGAGAAGAATTGACTAACAGAGTAGTAGCCGCCATTAATGGACTTCAGCGACAAGAAATCCGAAGAGCGACGATGACCGTAGCACAGCGAAGTGTTTTAAAATGTTTGGAGCAAAACGGGCAGCATTTCGAACAACATAATTAAGTTTCAATTTAAGTTAGATATCCCAAATCTATTATTTTAGTTTTAAGAAACCTTTTCAATATTTTTCTGTTTTCCTGCTGTTCCAAAGTTGTTACATTCCTATAAATAGAGAATAAATCGTTTTGTATTTAGTTTGCATTCTTTTATACTGACAATATCTCAAAAACTATTAAAGATAGATATAGGGAATCCTAATATTGATTGATAGGGAATACGATTTCCTATCGATTGGCGTATCGGTATACAGGATGTTCCATTTGAAAAAAATGAGTTTTTTACGTTTCAAAATTCAATTATGTTGTAAATTTTGAACACCCTGTATAAGATATCATGATGAAGTAAACATCGTCTTATTTGGTTATGTTTGTAGTTTTGGACCACCAATCGTGAAACTTCTAGTTTCAATAATAACCGAGATATTTAGTTTTAAACGTAACTGGGAAAATCACCAAAAAAATAGTAAAATCAAAAAAACTCAAAAATGGTGATATTTAGGTATAGGGAACCCTTATTAAAAATGATGTATTTTGATACGTAGAAACCAAAAATAAAATAAAAATTATATCATTCTATTTAAAATAACAAAGTTGATACCGACTTCCGGTGACCGGACGTGACAGTTAACTTGAGAATATTTTAGCTGAAGAGCTCAGATCGAGTAAATTCTAGTTCCAAAATTTCAAGTTTCTAGAAATAGTAGAACATGAGAAACTTCTAATGTACCAGTTCCGTGACACCCTGTATACAAAAATAATAACGCTTTTTTGTATCATTTTTCGTGGATATTTTAAGCACTTATTTTCCAAAAGCAAATGCTTATAATTCCGCACTCTATTTTTTACCTTTTCGATATCCTCCAATGTGTTTTTCGGTATTCCCTTAATAACAAACGGCAAAGAAAAAACGTTCGCAACGAGGTTAATTATTTTCGAACTGGAATTCCGATTTCTCAACGGTGAGACTATCACGTTTGCCATGTTTGCTTCGACTAATTCCGTTACATCTTCATTCATAACGTCCACGATTATCTTTTGCAAAAATACCACCCATTCTTCATTTTCCATCGGTTTGCAATCCTCAATTATATCCAGCATTTGTTTTGCTTCCTCGACTACATCATTTGTTTGAACTAAAAATTTTTTTACAATTAATATTTATTAAAACGTTTAGTAATTTAGCAATTTTATACCATCTTTTTGTAAATTATTATTTGTACCAACGTTTATCTCTAAATGCGTATTTGACAATGACTGACATAAGTCATCGATATCTTTTTTAGTATTCAGTTCGTCTTTTGTTAGAGATAGCTGCGAGTTGGCATTTGTTTTCATCAATTGTTTCTTTTCTTCAGCTTCGGGCGTACTCTTTATTTTTAATTCGTTACTAGAGTTACCGTTGTTAGTTTTAATCTGATTTTGATCACCGGAATTTGTACTTCCGTTATTGTTTTTACAGGCATTCGATGTAGATGGACTTTTGTTTGTTGAATTGTATTTCTTTTCCGGTGACTTACTATAACCAACTCTATAAATAATATGTTTTTAGATTATATACTTCATATTTTATCCATTGTTTTAATAAATAAGAACTTACTTCATTTGCGTAACACCTTTTAAAATAGACCGCTCCATTCTTTGCTGTTGTTTTAGCTGTAACGTGTTTGCGGATAACGGTCTTGTTAAAGGCATGCTTAGAGTATCCTCCGTCACCAGAATGTGACCCTTAACGAAGGGATGATTCAAAATTTCCGACCAAGTAAATCGATCGCTCGGATTTTTTTGTAATAAGCCCTAAAATCATAACTAATTATTTGTTAATTTGCACACATATTTTCACTATCGTACACATAGTTTTTGGTTGATTTTCAAGATACTTGAGGAAATAAGTGAGGAACTTAATAAGTTTTGAAGTATTCTGTTACAAAACCACATCAATAGGGTATTTGACTATTATTGGAAAAGCATCTTAATTAGGGTAATCTTAATTAATTGGTACACTGATAAAACTGAAAAGGGAAATCGAAGGGAAAATACCACGTGGTTTGTAATTTTACTTTGAGCTAATAAATTTACTTCTCATATGAAATGAGGTTTCCGATGTGTACGGTTTTATATATACTTTTGTAAGTAAAATTACTGACGTTCAGTAAATTTACCGTAAACACGGAATTGAAATTAATTGTTGTACAGTAAACTTTCTGCAACTTTAATATTAGATTTGTCCAAGCAACTGCAAAACCAGTTAACAATCAGTACTTTTGTGGATGGACCACATATGCTGCTATGATAACTCCATTATAAATACCAATGAAACATTATCTGGTTTCTCACAAAAGAACTGTTTGTAAACTGGTTTTGCGACTGCTCGGACAAGCCTGTATTGTCAACTGTAAACTCACTAGTAAAATCCTATTAATGTGGAGATCATAAATAAGAACAAAAAATAATAGTATGAAGCTTTATTATAATTTTAACAATAAATAACATGAGAAACATATTTATAATATATATATCTACATATTTTTTTATAAATATTTCATATTTTTAACATTAAATAAATAGAAGTTTTTGACAAAAATGTAATCATAAGTAAATGAAAGAAAATAGGAACCCATGGACTATACTTATCTACATATCGTATAATAAAATAAATCAATCTGCTTCACAGAGAGAAACATATCTTTTAAATATAAATTAAATATTATTTCAACAATATTAAGTTGAAATACCTATGGTAAACTTACGTCACACACTTACTTAGACTGCATACAAACATTTACTTATTTATTTTCATAATAAGTTTGATCATCTTTCAGTGGATTTGGTTTTATCCTTATTCGTTTTTGAACCCTGACTTGGAATAATGTTTAGAAAGCTAAACCGTCTCCAGAGTAAGAGAGCCTGGGTATAATTCAACCACAGCATATAATATAGTCCAAAATTTGTCATCTCAAATCAAAAGAAGAAGTACATGAGTAATATATCATATACAGGGTATAACAATGTCAGCAGCTGCTTTCCTTTGAGGTACAGAGTGTGTGTAAAGTTATTAATGAGTGATTATAGAAAAGTATTTTTTATATTGGTGATTGAAATGATATGTGTTATACATGTTAGTAATAAATTTGATTTTAAGACCGCATGTAGGAGAAAGAACAATAAACGAAATCTTACCTATGGACACCACACAAGTCCTTGAATTTGTAGAATGTCAGTATCATCAACACTTGTATCCTAAAAAGAACATCCAATTAGTGAAAGTGGAATTATACATATCAAGACTGCAAACTTTTACCTGCACTTTGTAGTATATATTTGCAAAGTCCTCCATAACATACAAAGAGATGAATGTACCAATATTATATCTTTTAATACTATAGAACCATATGGAGCAAATATTCCTCACCACACCGATAAAGGATAAGTCAAAGAGGCACTAACAGTGTTAAATTAGTTGTATATAAGAATCGCACTCAATAAAACTCTAATTTAGCTGCTGTAAACACAACCAAACGGATGGCGAACGGAACTCGAACTGTATATCCCATTATTGCGCAAGCGCAATAAAAATCATCTCGGTAGCACTTTACCATCTAGAAAGTAAAATTGCACGAGCAGAAGGCAAATTTACATATCAGACAGTAGTTTTAATGTATAGATATGTAATTTTATTCCGTTGAAGTAATTGTTATTATGAAATTTACAAACTTGTTAGCAAATTTACATACAGTTTGTCCAATTAATGAATGTAACTGCATTTTCAATGATATTTAGTATTTTTGCTTAAAATTATGGTAAAATTGCCGACAAATAGGGTAGGTTTACTGAAAAAAATGTAAATTTCATTTGTAAATTCGTATTAATTTTTATCAGTGTAGGCTTAGCAACTAAAACAGGCAAAGTTTATTGTTTAATCATCATCATTGATTTTTAATTTAAATACATTTCTCACTCATTCTTTTTAAGATCTCTTGGACTGGGGTTTTTAATGAGTAGAACTACAACAAATTTTACTTGCAACTGCATATCTTCTACAAAAATTCAGATATTGGAATTAATTAAAAAACATAATGTTAAGAATTGATATTGGTTTATAACTGTGTACTAGAAAACCTCCATATGTTGTTATACTTGTGGAGGAGACTGTAGTAAATCTTATTTACACCAATCAAAATATTACTTAGTTCCTTTTAACAATAAGCAATTCATTTCATTCACTTTTCAACATCGTACCTTTAAAAATGAAATTCCATGTTCGGAAATAAACGTCGGCCACTGAACTTGCTCATGTTTGATCAACCGAATTAAATGCAAGATAGAAGCGGTACAAAACGGCGGGGCTCCCACAAATAACTCGTATATGATACAACCTAGCGACCATAGGTCTGCGTTATGGTCATACGGGTGTTCCTCTATTAATTCTGGCGCCATATACAGCGGTGTTCCTTTAATTGACGTCAAAACATGCGTCCCAGTGCTCATGTTGCGGGCAAATCCAAAATCGCACAACTTTGCTACGCCGTGCACATCTAGTAGAATATTTTGCGGCTTTAAATCTCTGTGTAGCACCCTGTGCGAATGTAAGTAATACAGGGCTGATAATAAGTCCCAGACAATTTTCTGTACTCGTTCTTCCGGTAAATATCCTTCTTTACCCAATATTTTATTTAGTTCTTTATGGGCAAACTCTGTAATAACGACAATCTAGAAAAACAAAACGAGTAAAGAATGTGAAGTTAATTTATTGAACGGACATACCTCGTTTTCAGTTTCGAATGAATCTAGCATTTGTATGATATTCGGGTGATGTAAATGACGTTGGATTTCGCATTCACCTCTCAAACCTTTCAATTCTTTCATCGATCGACCTCGCTGAAAGAAAGTTATCGATAATTTACGCTTCCGATCATTTTTTCGTCACAATTTTAGTTGTCGATTGTATAACAAACCTTGCTGATCACTTTCAGAGCCACAAATTCCCCATCGCAGATTCTTTTGGCCTTGTAAACCCTACCAAAAGAGCCTTCGCCTAAAATACCAACGACATCGTACTTATCCATGTTTTCTATAGTTTTTCAGCAATAATTTCCGGTTTAAATTTAAATTGGACAATTTCACTCAATTTTTATATAGTTAACATCACATGTTACAATTAAGTACTTTTCTTTATTAGTTTAATTTATTCTGGTATTTAAATCACCACATCAAAACATATTTGGTCTGTTTTGTGTTTATTATTTTCACAGCATTTCTAACCATAGAGGTGTAAATCGAAAGGAATCTTTGGACACCGTGAAGCATAAATTGGTTACAAAAATGGCGGCTGTACACCAAATTGTTTTTGTTTTGTCAGTTTTAACAATGCAATCTGTATAGACTCGTTCACGAATACCTCAGATTGTAGATGACTGCACTTTTGTTATGTTATTCAACAAATTTAATACAAAATCTATTCAACACTAGAATCATGCTGTATACTCTCCTTTCTATTCTTATCTCTTTGGTTATAAAAGCACTGAGTTTGTCACTAGGCGCGACAGTTGGAACGCGTGTGTGCATTTCTAACCGTAGAGGGTAAAATCAAAAGGAGGAAGCTTTGGGCACCGTGGATTCATAATTTGGTTTCAAATATGGCGGCTATGTGTTAAAGTGCTTTCGTTTTGACTGTTTCGCATTGCAATCTATATGAACTCATTTAGAAATTGCTTAAATTGTAGATGTGTACTTTTATTTATTCATGAAGATCGGTTGACAGATTTTGACTTTAGTTAACGAAGTAAATTCTGCTACCCTCCTTTCTATTTTTATCTCTTTGGTGTTGTAACGGAAAAAAAGTATCACTAGGCGCGGTTGTTGCCAACCTGGAATTTTCGATAAGTTTTAAATTCGTAAAAAATCTTCCGTTTTTCTTCTTTGTATCATGCTCCGTTGATCATTGAAGTAATTTTTGATGTGTATTTTCGGTGTATAGCAGAGTAAAAATTCCAAAAGGAACTTTTCGACCACGCTGTTTGAATTTACGTTGGCTACATTTGTAATATGTCATAACCTAACAATTCAATTTGAATTATCAACGGGTTTTCCTTCAGATTTTAGGATTTTCCGTTCAATTCCACTCAAAATGACATCATTATTAGACCCTAGAGAAGTATATCAATACTTGCAGGAACTCGGCTACAGAAATATAACCCCGAAGCAACTACAAGATTTTATAAAAGGTATTGTTTTGAGTGCAATTTATCAAAACCTGACCATACGTGTTTCAGATCTAAAAAAACTTATAAAATACGACGAGAGAATACAACAGACTCCGAAGGATGCATCGAAAGAAAATATACAACCGAACAGTATGGATAATTCACCCGTTTTCGAGAACTTATATGTAAATAAAACAGCTGCTTCAAAAGCTAAAGAAGTTCCGAAGAAAGAAAAAGTGATATGCGTTCAAATAAAGAAACATAAGGACACTTGCAGGCATAAAAAAGCGGAAGAAGTATATGAAATTCAGGATATAGTATCAAGTGTTCGTGAAAAACTAGTCACAAGCGCTGCTACGTTGGATAGTTCGACTCAGCGGACAAACACATCTGAAAAAAACATCGGCACGCAAGATGAGAAACCCCTGTTGAGCCAGCGAAGTTCCAAACAGTTGTCCAGCACGGAAAGTTCTAAACAAGTTCAGCACGTGGGGTTGAAACCAAAAGCATCGTTTATAAGGCCAAAATCTTATACGAAAATCGGAAAAAGTGATCCCGTAGCGTTGTATCATCAGTACCAAGCGGAATGGAAGAGACAGCGGGGAAAGATTCCTGGAGAGACGAACAAAAATAGCTTACGATGGGTTATACGAGAAAAAATGATGGGTTAAAACACAGGTAGGTTTGTTTTTGTTATATCGTGATAATTTCTATATTTTGACAATGCGTTACAGATTATGGCCAGTGTGTTTTGAGGTTCCAACAAAAAGAAAAGTTTTAGCTAGAGTTATTTGTTTGTGTGATATTGTAACAAAACAATACTTGTGTCAAATATCGTTTAATGTATATTGATTGTTTTATTATAAGAGTTGTGCTGATTGTTTGTGACAATATACATGTGTACATATAATTTCTTTTATAATATTTATGACTAACCAGAATCTAAATACACTGCTCAAAAAAATTAGTGGGACACTTTTTTCAAGACCTGTAACTTTTTAAATAATAGTTCTAGGCAAATAAAGTTTGGTATACTTCAACGGCATATATTTAACTAAAGAAAATTACAAAAACAATGTTATAACTCTAAACTGTTAAATTTGCTCAAGAGTAACCTATCAGTTTTTCAGAATTAAATGTGAAACGTCATAAAGAAAAATTGTTTTAAAATTAGTCTGGTGCTCAGATATAAAATTTGAATATTTTATATGAATAACTAGATATGAATATACGGATATACCGTATCATACGTTCATCATACTTATCGTAATGATGAAATAATGAATGTATAATAAATGGTGATATACATCCCGCCTGTATATCACCATTCTATACATTGATTGTATGAATTAGTTACTTACTAGTTTATTAGTTTTATCTATTATTTTAGCGTTTGTTCTTATGTTTTCTTTTTATCGTTCCCCAATAATAACTTAACCTGAACTTCAGTAAGAAAAAATAATGTCAGAAAATTCTTATTCTTTACTGTTTATCTTTGAGACATATCCTGCTGATTAAAAAAAAACATGACAAACATAAACCTATCATGCAAGAAAACTACCGTAGGGTTTTTTTTCACGTAATGCACATGTATTCTCACATTTAAAATCCTGATTCCAAAATTTCAGATCTCTATTATTTTTAATTAGGCACGTGCCGGTTCAGATTCGCCATGAACTGGACCGATATATGAGATTTCAGACAATTTTAATTGAACTGTAATTGATAGTTTATTCTTGAGCAAATTTAATCACTTCTAATATTTCATCGTTTTTCTTCATCAAATTGACTAATGGCTATGGATTTTTGAGAGTACCCACAACTATTTTTGAAGAATAACGTTGTCTCGAGAAAAGAATGTAGGTCCATTATATGTATAATAAAATCTATCTGGAGACGCACAGTATTTGATTTAAAAACAAAAAGCTGATATCAATAATAGTATATTATTATACAAGTTTTATAAGACGTCAAATTGGCGCACGAGTTGTTTTGGAACGACCAAATGGAACGAGTGCGCCAATACGTCTTATAAAACGAGTGTAATATACGAGTTTTTCTACTTTGCGTCATTAATTTTATATAAATTTAGAAATTGTGGTTACTATATCGCGCTAAATTAGAATCTAGGGTATTTTGCGGGTACCACGTGGCAGCACTGTAGTAACTGTCAACTTCGTTAAGGATGAGATAAAATCATGACAAAATCTAATTGTGAATAATTTTACTCTACTTTAGCCTACAAGTTTGAATAAATATTCAGCGAGGTCGCAACGATGATCATAATGAGCTTGGGGCAACACTTTTAACCCTACTGTGATAAATACATGAAACTTAACCTAAAAAGTTAACAACTTTAAAATAGTGGTTTCATAAGTATAATAATCAGAATAGAAGTGTTTGGCGGTGACTGATTAGTTACTGCGAAGAACAAGAACTTACTAAAGAATTGTTATAACGCTTAATGTTTAATAGCGGTGTCTACCTAATTCCGCTACGTAACCGTTGCGGCTGATATATTTACAAGCACTTATAATTGAAACCCAGTTCTAATTTCGGCAAAGTAGTTGATTAGAATAAATTATACTTAGTAAAATTACATGTGATGGAGGTAATACAAATACGTTGCACACAACCAGAACTAAGACGAAGTCGAAAGCGACGGAGAAAAACGAATACGAATTGAACCGAGCATCCAAGCGTCCAAAATATTACCGAAAACTTATACGTTACATAAACTAAGAAATCCTCTACACTTTAAACGTACTATAGCTTCATACGTGTATGCTGATAAACCATTTATTGCGCATATACAATCTCGCAGCAGTAATTAAAATCGTTCATATCTACGATGTAGGTTTGATCTTCGCATAAAACCTTATTAAAGTAAATGTGGTCCTTGAATTATATCTGAAAAGGGGATTTGATGTTTAGTTGAAAAGAATGATAACGATGACTTACCAGAGTCGTAAAACATCACTGAAAACGTCATGCTGGCGTATTTTGATGAACAGCAAAACTAAGACAGCCCCAATCCTTTGGCCATACTATAGCAGGCTACACCCATGTTTAAATATGTATAGAATATTGATATTTCGCAGTTTATGCGATTGCAAGCGATTAAGAAGATGCAGTGTGTGGTTATGTTGGGTTATGTATTGTACGTTTGACATATGGCATTTGATATCAATGTGTACCAATCTTAGACAAAAATGTTACTGTTTTCGGTATTACAATATGTTAATTGTAACACCGAGAACAATGTTACAATGTGTGCATTGTGAATGCAAAGTAGAAAAAAAATTATTACTAACTTTTGCGAGTTTTAGTAATCAGGCCGAACTTGAAAAATTATTTAATTGTACGTAGAAAAAAATGTACAAAGATTTTATAACTTTATTCAGGTCACAACAAGGTTTCTGACATGTATTTTGTTGTTAACGTCAGGTCTGTTGAATTTATTTACTACTAATTCCTTCTAATGCTTCAACTGGTGTTTTATCTTTATCTATTATTATAGAACACAAAAAGTTCATCCACATTTTCGCCAAGCACCAAAGTAAACAAACTAAAATATATCACTTTCGTTTCACAATTCTTGCTACGTATGCGCGAACCTTCGGCTTCGGCTAAACCTTCGGCCTAATTTGGCCGAAGCCGATGTTCTGCCGAAGGTTCAATTTTTGGCCGAAGCCGAATGTTCGGTCGGACACTACCTAGAACTATTATTTAAAAAGTTAAAGGTTTTGGAAAAGTCTTCCCCTATTTTTTTGAGCAGTGTAAATAATTTAAATAAGAAAAAAGAACACCAATATATCTCTATCTACAGATCTTTATTTCCATAATAACAAATATATTTTCATATTCCTAAGTAGAGCCAATATACAGGCTTAGCCAAAATTACCGGAACACCTAAATAATTCCCCAACGGTAAGAAATTTCAAAAAAAAATTCAAACAAAAGTTGTTTTACTTTAAACAATCCATCGTTCAAATATATTTTTAATATACAGGGTGTTCATTTTATTATAGAAACTTATATTATTATTTACGACTAATTCTAAACATTTTTTACTAAAATTTTCTTTTTTTAAAATGCATGATTTTTGAGTTTGAAGCAATTAATTAATATTATTCAAAATTACCAGAATACCTACGTAACTCTCCAACCGCAAAAAATACAAAAAAAAAACATTCAAACAAAAGATTTTTGACTTTAAACAAGCTATCGTTCAAATATATTTTTAATATACAGGGTGTTCATTTTATTATGGAAATTTCCTAAACTTTTTTTTCAAGTATACATTGCCTTGTATATAAATTGCATATTTTTACATTTTGTAATTCTAAGACTAATTTAAAACATTTTTTATTGAAATAATTTTCTTATAGAATGCACCATTTTTGAGTTATAAGCAATTAATTAAAATAGTCAAAATTACCGGTATACCTACATAATTCTCCAACCGTAAAAAACATTTTTTAAAACACGCTCCCGCTTAAAAAATATATTTTTAATATACAGGGTGTTTATTTTATTATGGAAGTATGGAAAACTTTTCCTTTTTCTCATCAAACGTCCTGGACATTTTTATTTTTAATTTCTACGAATTTTTTGTAAGTTTGATTAATTGCTTGTAACTAAAAAGTGATGAAATTTATAAAAAAAATTATTATAATAAAAAATGTTTAGAATAAGTCTTAGAATTATAAAATGTAAAACTATACAGGGTATTCCATTTGAAAAAGATAAGATTACCAAATTTCTATGATAAAATGAACACATAAGTATATTAAAAATATATTTTAATGATAGGTTATTTAATGTCAAAAAACGTTTGTTTGAATGTTTTTTTGAAAATTTTTACGGTTAAAGAGTTATGTAGGTGTTGCATTTTATAAAAAGATTGATTTAATAAAAAATATTTAGAATTAGTCCTAAAATTACAAAATTTAAAATATACAGGGTATCCCATTTGAAAAAAAAATTTACGAAGTTTCTATAATAAAATGAACACTCTGTATATTAAAAATATATTTGAACGATGGATTGTTTAAAGTAAAACAACTTGTTTGAATTTTTTTTTAAATTTCTTTCCGTTGGGGAATTATTTTGGTGTTCCGGTAATTTTGGCTAAGCCTGTATGGTCTCTATACATGTTAACTTACAAATATTTGTATTTTACTAGAAACTAGTTAAACCACTAAACTAAACAAAATAAAATTATCCTAACTAATAATATGCTGAAAAATACCCTGTCGAATAAGTTCTTCACATTCACTCCGCGGTAAATAGTGACGGCCATGTTTCTTTAATAGAAGTACCTTACCGTCGTTCAGTTCAAACTTCCCGTAGTCTGTCAAACATCGAACTTGGATATACAGCGATTTCGGAGGTTTCATATCTACACCTAAATTCACACCTCCGTCTTCTGTCAAACCTCTCATATATTTAGCGAGAATGCTCGAATATTTAGTAAACCAAGTGCTTTCTGATAGACTTAAGTTACTTTTGACCTCGGGCGGGAGCACGCTTCCAAATTCCCAACGCATCTTACGCACGGTCATTAATCTGTTGTAATCATACGCTAGCAGACATCTGATATTCCGTTGTATTGCTGCATGCCTTATACGCACAGTAGGGGTGTAAGAGACCGACCCTGGGGTACGACTTGTATCATCAGCGCTTTGCCTAAAATAATAATAATTAATAGTTATAATAATAATAGTTTTAGAGAAGTTTTTGGAGATCAGCAACAAATAAAAACCTTTTTGTTTTTGTTTGTTGCCGATCCACAAAAGTTTGATTATAACAATTATAATAACACAGGAAATACAAATATATGACCCCGCACGAGAGAATCACCCTAACTGCCATCTCTTGTTTCGATAGTCTACCATACGTCCCAGTTTCGCAAATCAAATTTTCTCTGTCAAGAAAACTGCCCTCATGGTTTTGATGCTGCCTTTTATGAGAAAGATACACATTATCATGATTTGAAGGTTATAAGCAACAAAGTGTTAAATAGTGACTAATCGATTAATGATTGTAAGAATATTTCAACGCAATTCCACAATTTCGAATTTATAGAACGAATATCTCTGTTACAGAAAAATGTTTATAACTTTTACAAAAATTGTTTATCATTTCTCTGCTAAACGAAATTGTAGATGAAAAACATCCATATGACAATATTATGTAGAGCACCGACTGGAGGAAATTTATATTTTAGTTGGCTATGTAAATAAAATGTTTATATTTAAAAAAAAAAATGTTTGAATAACTTTCTATCATACACAAAATTGTAGGTTATTAGTTCGGTTAGTCATATATGAATGCTCCGAGGCGAAGTACTGAGGTGTCTTAATTTGAACATGGAATATACATTTCGGTGTTCCGGTTTAGCAAAATATTTACAACTTTTCCAAAAATGACTGCATAATGTTCTACCATTAGTCGATTTAAAGTTGTATAGTAGAAGTTGTATAGTCCTTTGGTATTCATTTTAGAATATTATGTACAGGGTGTCCCACGCTATAAGCAAAGTATATTCATGGGATTAAGAAATCAAATTTACGTTTTTTCCATACATACAAGTTACAGACAGTCATACGCTCTACAGCAAGAAAATATGTTGATGCTTACTCAATATCCCACAACAACGTACCAACACAAACTTATGTTTGCTTAAATGGAACACTAGGTATAATATTGCAGTTTTCAGTAAGATTTTTATCCTAATTGTTTTGACATCAACTTATATTAGGCTTTTGTCAACTGTTTCTGAGATATTGTGAAATTAAAACAAAAAAACAAGCAGTCTTCAAACAATCTTTCCGGGGTAACTAACAAGGATAAAACAAAGGAACTAATTTTGGATAGCAAAAGTATCACACTTTTTGACAATTATTGTTGATTTGCGATTCTAATATGACTTATCCTGACCAACTTGACATTTGCTAAATAATGTCATATAGTTTAAGAATTTTAATTGGAACACCCTATATATCTTGACTTCCTTCGAAAGATCGACAATTAAGCATATAATTTGTCATTTATGACTTAACAATAATAATACACAATAATTCACAAATTAATATTAAATATCCAGATTGGTCGACAATCTTATTGGTCAAAATTCAACAATCTCACAAATGTAGTAATACTTCTGTTCATGCAACAACTTACAGCCGTTGTAAACTGCTACTATGAATTTATGTCACAGTGTTAGTAATACTTTCATAAGAATAAATAATTAAATAAATGGATAATTGTAAACTGAATAAATAATAATTATTTCAGTACGATTGTCAAGAGTGCACATGTCAGCCCTCTCAGGTCAATGCGTATGTCTTGAACTTCAAATTCTCGGTGGAAATAATACATTTTCCATTGTTTCCACAAAAATATTTTGGAAACGCCATCTTATTTTATTCTTCATGTTCACCATCGTAGTTAATATCCCCATAAATTTCTTCCTCCGCGTTAGAGTAAGCCCGAGTATTTCCAACTATAGTCTAATTTGACTCCATTTATTGTTCTACAAAAGGGTGCATTTAGAGCCTCTTCTATAGATTGGCGTTTTTGTTTTCTTCAGGTTTTGTTCAATAAAGGTTGCAAACAAGATTTTCCTGAAAGTGAATAACGAATATAGTAACGAATATTCATTCACTGATCGCGTTAAACTTTGCATCTCGTTTGACTGCCTCGCACCAAAACCCACAAGCGAGGGAAGCCGAACTGCGCAAAATATTGAACATGAATGTTTCATGAAAATTCAAGGGATGTGTATCGCAGTAAATAAGGATTATTTGCATGCTAACTGCATTGTCCTGCTAACATTCGTTCCTGAGATATCGGCTTCCATCAAAATCTTGCTCGCAACCTTTATTACATAAAAACTGAAGAAAACAAAAACGCCAAGCTATAGAAGAGACTCTAAATGCAACCTGAAAAAAAATTAAATATTTATGGTAAGTGGTTTAAGAGAGAACAAATTGGAAAGACGAGCTTTAATTTAAAACTGCAAAAATCACTTCTCTCGCGCTCATATTTACGAGAGGCAAATAATTTTGATAGTCATACAACTTATGTAGAAATGAATCAGGAGTATGATATTAATTATACTATATATTATATTATATATTATACTATTATATTAATTATATAATATAATTAATTTAATTTTTTTCTGTTCCGTAGTTTTAGAGTTATGGGCCTACAAACACAGGAGTATTGACTATCGAAACGAGAGATGGCAGTTAGGGTGATTCTCTTGAGCGGGGTCACATATAATAACTGCAATAATACTTACGCATCTTCCTGATTTGCTGTTATTAGGGTAACAACTTCTTTTTTTACTTCAGAAACTAACTCGGACTAAAAATACATACAAATTTCGGGATTGTATTTATTTACAGTTATGATATCGCGTTACTTACATTATAGGGTGACAAAAAGTATCGATTTCTGTCTAATTCTTTGACTAATGCACATCCTTTCTCAGCAAACATTTTTAATTAAAAATCAGGTGTGTGGACGCTTTAACCCAACTTTTAATGTACGTTTATTTTCGCGCCAAACTTATTACCAACTTGTAATACAACGAATTACTGTTCTAAACAAATTTTAATACGTTTTAAATTGTTAATTCCATAAACTATCTTACTATTATTTATATATTTAATGCCTACAAACTATTTACATCAAAAATAAACTTATAAATAACCAGTTTCGTCTTGAAGAAAGCCGTACATATTTAGGTTGGTACTGTTACGTCAGTTTTTAAGGTTATGCCATCATGACCGCAACGCATTTAACCATGTATACAAACATCCTTTCAAAACTAAAGAATTGCAGGCCTCTCCTACATAAATATTCAACTTTATCAAACACAACCGACAACAAACCAATATTCCCCACGAATTACATAAAACCTCGACAAGTTTGGATCGAAAACTTGGACACGATCGATGAGAAACGATTGGGTATCCTCGAATTGAATCCTGAGGTATTCGCGTGCAGCCCGCGTATAGATATTATCCATCAGAATATCCGATGGCAAAGAAATTACGGATTTGTCAGTTACGCTAATACGAAAATACGATCTGAGGTTAGAGGCGGTGGACGCAAGCCGTGGCCGCAAAAAGGTATGGGAAAAGCGAGGCATGGCTCCATAAGGAGTCCCCTATTCCGAGGTGGCGGTATAATCCACGGACCACGCTCGCCAACACCGCACTTTTACATGTTACCGTTCTATACTAGACTTTACGGGCTAACCAGCACTTTATCGGTAAAATTGGCGCAAGATGATCTACACGTTGTACCGAATCTAGATTTGCCAACCGATGAACCGAAATTTATCGAGGAATTGGTTAAAAGTAGAAATTGGGGGCCTTCCGTGCTTTTTGTGGACGTGTACGTTGTTATTTTTGGATACGGTGTGTTTTTGTAACTAATAATTTGTGTTTTTTAGGCATGATATTATGCCTAGGGCGATTACGGTGGCTACGGATTCTATAAAGCATATTAATTTGATGCCTGCGTATGGTTTGAATGTTTATAGTATGTTAAAACATGAGACGTTAGTTTTGACGCAAGCTGCTGTCGAGCATATTGAATCGAAATTGCTGACGCATCTGCATAAGAATGACACTAGAGGGGTTTTATCCAAATTTAAGGTGAACCAAGTGTAATTTATTTGTAATATTTAACTGGAATAAATATTGTGTTAGTTTATTAATTTATCAATGTTTTTGAGTGTGAAAATTATGGAATTCAAGACACTATATGCAAAACAGCACAAGTCTAATGTATTTATCATTGTAGTTGTGCTGTTTTGCATCTAGTGTCTTCAATTATTAACTTCTTGCATATACAGTAGAACGTCAAAAATCCGAAATGTCAAAAATCTAAACGTGTTTTAAAAGAGTTTAAATACATAATTGTGTAATAGTTTGTTTAATATGTCTATATTTAATCGATTAAAGTGCGTTTTTAGGCATGTTTTAGGCCTAAAGTGTCATTTCCTAGGTTGTTTTCGAAAATCCAAACAATTTGATAATTCGAGCCCCCTTGGTCCCAATTAGTTCGGATTATCGACGCTCTACTGTAATTCAATAATTATAAATAAAGATTTGTTTATAATCTTAATCTTCCTCTAGCTACTGTTGATAGATTGGGAAATTGTTCTCACTTTTGGGGGATTTCAGGTTAAACTAAAAGTACTAGAATTCCCCAATGTGGCAACACTGCCTCGAGCTTATTCACAGCGCCATCTATTGGGATGTAGGCAAAGCTTGCGGAGCCGATAAGATTGCGCCCTATACCATAATTGTTATTTTATTAAATAATAAACGATGCAATAATTAATAGTTAATTAATAACACATAATGACAATGTTTGGGATATGCATGACATGACTGTGACTCACTTGTTTATTTGCGTCTACATAATACTCGTATTTTGATTGTTTTTAGAATTTTAATTATTATTTTTGTGCATTTCTTTCAGTATTTGTGTTTCTATTATTACACACACACACACACACCCAGACATATGCACACATAAACACAAAACCGTTAATTTTTATAGATTATCATTACATTGCTATGTAGATTTATTATTTAAAATAAACTAGTTAAATCAAACAACCAACGATTTATATTTTACCCTGATTTCTGTCTTTGCTAAAAACGAAACATGCAATTATACTTACCGGTGTGGGAGAATACTCGGATGATTTGCGACTCCACCAAAATTGTGGCAGAGGAGCCGGGGAATCCCCCTTCGGAAATGTTTACAAATTTGCGATGAGTCACTGTCTTCGAGGGAATTCCCCACAATTTTCAACAAAAATTTTTACCCGGCGCCGCCACCAAAATTGCCAATTTTGGCGGAGGAGCCGACAATTTTTACCCGGCTCCTCCACTAAAATTTCCAACTTTGGCGGAGGAGCCGGTGAAAATTTTATGAAATATCTCGTGGCGCCATATCTTGGCGAATAGCCTAAGTTCGTTTAATATCCGGGTGGTTCGCGACTCGGCTAAGTACATTTTCTCCGGCGCATCCACCAAAATTTTCAAATTTGGCGGAGGAGCCGGAAGAATTTGAAAATTTTCCCCGGCGAATCCACCAAAATTGCAAACTTTGGCGGAGGAGCCGGAAAATAATCTTTTTTTGGTTTGCGACTCGGCTAAGTAAATTTTTCTCCGGCACCTCCACAAAACTTAAAATTTCGTTCAGTCTGGTACACAATTCGGATGGTTTGCGATTAGGCTGAACACCTCTAATTTTTCTCGGGATCGTTAAACAAAATTGCCAATTTGCAACACGGTAGCGCCATCTCTTGGCCAATAGCTCAAGTTGGCCAAAATCCGAATGGTTTGCGACTCGGCTAAAGGCATAGCAGAGTCGCGAACCATCCGGATTTTTACCAACTTCTGCTGTTCGCCAAGAGATGGCGCCACAGCGAAAAATGTACTGGTGATCGGGTAAGATTTTTTGGACTGTTACAAGACCTTTTTTCTAATTAAGAATGGATGGGAAATAAAACAAGCTAAGTATATTCATAAATTTTATTTTACAATAATTATAAGTAATCAATACATAAATATAAAAGGTAAACATCCCAAATTCAGACACTGTCCAATAATACCTAATTCTGACAGGGGTGTCGCAATTACGCACATCATTAGCCCTAATTCCATCATAAAAATGAAATAAGACAAAATGTCGCAACGCTACCAGTAGAGAGTAGCGATCTAGTCAGTGTTTCTGGCCTGAAACACCCAAAAGCGCTTCTGTAACTATATCTGATGCTTGGAGAGAATATTTTTTGTTAATAAAAATCTGACGTGGCCAGGCACATGACTTTATCATACTATCTATAAAATTAATAGTTTAGCTACATGAGATTCTATTTGACCGAGATCGGCTGTCTTGCATTAAAATAAAACTAGTAGAACTAGACAGATATGTCGATTAAAGCTGCGTTCGGATATTGTACTCCGTTGACACAAGGTGCACCATCCAAATGACACTTACGTGTTATTTGGTGTAAAAAGTGTAACGGTGTACAATATCCGAACGCAGCGTATATTGACAGTAGGTATTGTCAAAACATTCGCGTTTGATACTACCTACTGTCATTAGAATCAAAACTTCTGACATATCCTGGCTAGTGGCTACTAGTTTTAATGCAGTACGACCGATCTCGATGAAATAGAATTTGCTCATGCAGCTAAACTATTGATTGTACCAAAAAACTTCATAGTCATAAATTATTCAGAATTTCCTCTACTTTAATTTATTATTTAACTATTTCGACGAAATTCCAGAAATGGCGGCTTATTTGCAAAATCTTTCAAAAATGCTAAGACTAAACCTCCAGTTCCTTTGGACCCTTTTCAACAGAAAGCTTTTCAGCTCTAAGTTTGGTCATGAAACTTCTAAATATGAAGTTTCGTCCCGATACCTTTAGTAGCTTCATACTTTACATACTACGTATGATAAAGTAAAAAGATGTCGCACAAAAGAAAATATTTCTATAAAGTTGATTGATATAACTTAGATATAACTTAAATATCGCTTGAATATAGCTTGGATAACCTGACTGAGTTTGGGGCATTTACTGTACGCTTATTTTAAGGTTTGCTTTGTCATCTCTTTATTAAAACTGCATATAATAAACACACGTCAACCAGCAAATATCTAATTGGTATGCAAATGTTGCCATTTGATAAAAAAATCACCGTTTTTTGCATCGTTCCTTTTCGAAAGGTGTTTTTTTGTTGGTAACCCGAAAACTATAAAAAGTCGATGCAAGCTCCATCTACTATGCAAAACCTGTTTAAGTAGGTACATTACCATCTGTCAATGCACTTTGCACGAGGACACTGCATGCCTGCAACTCTTAAAAAATCTCATTTATAATCCACGTGCCAAATTCGCCCGTCTTTTTTTAATGTTTTCGACGCAGCCTTGATTGCAAAGTATTGTTTTATAATGGTCGCTCTTTCATTAGCATGCCATGCAAAAAATACACCGCGCACCAGTCAAGGATGTACACTTTGGGTCAATTTTTTACTGCAATGTAATAAATATGGAAAAATTCGCGAAATTATATGTGAATATATAGGTAGTACCAATATATAGTTATCCGTGAACTGTCTGCAGATAAGTTTTCAATTAGCAATGAATTTAAATTGATTTATTAATAAAACTTATTCACGTGTTTTATCAAGGCTTTTTAAAATACAGGGTGTGTCATTAGTCGGTATTTAAGTAATTTTAGAAGCTACTTTAGACATAAGGTCTATAAAAATACAATAATCTGATTCAATATATAGCTACTGACATCAATTCAAGGACACTTGTCGCCTTAAGATGACATATAAAGAATTAGATTTGAATACTACGTATGTAATCATAACTTTTTATGATACCTTTTTATGATATCAGCAAAACGTAGACGCCTTGTTGGTGTCAAGGTCGCAGGAAAGAACATATTAACCTAAATTTTCAAATTAAAAAACTATTACCAAATCTGTCGCGTCTGGCGAGTATAGATTACGAAAATCGCATATGCTTGACCTTCTCAAATCTATATTTTTGGAAATTTATTCAAAAATATTCGATTAAATCAAATTGACTAATTTAAGTTTTGCAATGTGAGTTATTTTCGCCAATGATTTAAGCAAATAATTTAAGCAAACATGTTTACACAAAAAGAACCTTCTTAAAAAAAAGATAGTTACTTAATTTCACTGCTTTGGATAGACGGTGGTATTGAATTTAGGACATCCTGTTGTAGTGGAATGAACACTGAACACAGATCAAAGTGATCAATGACCTATCGCAATATAAAATGAGCATAGCAAGTAGTGAAGAGAGTTTACGTGTAGTGAGTGTGTTTTAGTGACGTCGTTCTTCGATCTCATTATCTTAATATTGGGTCAGTAGGTCCACAAAAATTGCAAACGCCAGAATGGAAAGTTTACGCCCGACAACGACTGTGAAAAACACACCTGGATGCAATCAGTGCTAAATAAATAAATGTCGAAAGTGTATCTGAGAGTAGGTACATACATACATACACAAAACAGTTCTTCTGATCTTCTGATTTATAATGACAAGATAAAAAAATAAATCTACTGCTTTGGCTTCTGTAGATGTTGTTTCTATCTCCAGAAAATGAGTTCAAATATACAAAATCGGCATTAAAAATCCCAGTCCAAGAGATCTTAAAAATAAGTGAGAAATGTATTTATATTAAAAATCAATGATGACGATTAAAGAATAATGATTTTCCCAAATTTAAACTTGTACTGACTGCCTGTTTTAGTTGCTAAGCCTAGGCGCCCAGTAAAGATTTTTTTTATCGCGGATAAAAATTTGCACCACGCATATGGGCGCAGTTCTTTTACAAACCGTGTGTTTGATAACGGCGCACGGTGGTTTAACCTATTGTACAAATTTATGAGGATTCATAAAGTTAAGCTATGAGCTTTTTGATTTAGTTTTTCTATGAGATAATTGCAATTAAAAGTGCATTTCGTTTGAATTCACCGACCACCCTCGGAAATACACGATGATTACCGACCCCTAGTACCGCTGGCAACAGCGGACAGCTCGTGAACAGCTGATCGGCCAAGTTGACGGTTGGCGACCCTGTTGTTTGACAACGAATAAAGGTAACTTTTTTTAGAGATGATTTGATCATTGAAACTTGAAGCCAAACATCTCTCATCTCGCTAGCCGGCAATGTAAAGAAAATCTTATCAGGAGTTACTGTTCTACTGCTGTTACAGCCCGGCACAGAACAATGTCGGCGTTGGTGTTTATACATTTTGAACAAGTGTTTGATATAACCTCAATAACCAAAGCAGGTGTCAACAAACGAGCGATTCTAAACGTTGACACAACAGAAGACAAAAATTTACTACGTGCACCCTAGATATAGCAACGTTGTCAAGTCGCTCACTTTGAGCGGTCTTTGTGACGTCACAAAGACCAATCTCAATTCAAACTTCAAACAACGATTTCTCTTAATTTATAATGTGTAACAAACCTGTATAATAGTAACAAAGTGATTTTTGTCGTAGACCTAATGTAAATAGTCTAATCCAATTACTAATGGATAGTAGAAATAAATCAAACTATATGGTTAAAAAAAATCACAAGTGAATATGACCCATTATTTTACTATTAAATGAGCGGCGCGCAGTTTTCTAAGTTTGGTGTCATATTCCAAAACTACCAACTTTTGCTAGATAATTTTCTCTATAGGTTAATAATATGGTGACATACAGGCGGCGTGTAAATTTTAAATAAATCAAAAATTACAGCCACAACCTGGATTTGAACCAGGGACCTTTGCGTTTCTAGCACAATGCTCTCCCAACTGAGGCCTATGTCATTAATTTTTGATTTATTTAAAATTTACATCCCGCCTGTATGTCACCATATTATTAACCTATAAATATTAATTTGACAAATTATGTCGTTAAACATTTTTATTGATAATTTTCTCGTTTTATTATAATTCAGATATTTAACGGTAAACATTTATGATTTTTTTTGCATTTGCAAATTTCAGAAATTTGAATTAATTCGCGTTAAATGTGCATTTGTGCCTGCGGTCACAACAATAGAAACTTTTCCAAATTTAAAAATGACGTAAACGGACCAAGAAAAATAAAATAGTTAGGGCAATTATTTCAGTTGAAAAGGCGATTGTAGTCAAATAAAAATGACACACTACCAGAGAAATTTTTAAAATTAAAGCCGTATGTGTTCCTTACAAATAAATATACACTCCACGGATTGAGGTACACAGAGGAAACAAATTTTTATTGTGATTTTTCAAAAATGCCAAACTCCTAGTTGTGGGTTATTCCGCAGTAACGTGTCACACCCGTCACGCCTGTTTAACGACTATACATACGCAATCAT
The DNA here is from genome assembly GCA_963966075.1 of Aphodius sticticus. Taxonomy (NCBI): domain Eukaryota; kingdom Metazoa; phylum Arthropoda; class Insecta; order Coleoptera; family Scarabaeidae; genus Aphodius; species Aphodius sticticus. The sequence continues at coordinate 78,022,391 of OZ014509.1, forward strand.
ATTGATTGCATCATGTGTAGTAACTAGAACAAGCTTATAAATAAGCCAATGATCTTGTCAAAGACATTAATAACAATAATGGGAGTTAAAATCAAAGTACTACCTGTGACACAAATATTTTCCTAATTATATCTAGATATTGTGACGTCACAAGATGCCAACTTGGTATTTTTAATTTTAGGAAAATATTAAAATCTATGAAAAAGAAGTTCTAAATAACCCTTTTCCAACATTTTGATGGTAGTTTTTCTAGCACAGCCTTGCTTTTTTAACCAACAAAACTTCGTTAAGTTAAAACTACGCCATAGAATAAAAACTCATACAAACTTAATGAACTTTTTAAGGAGGTTTTACGTTATTTTCTGACATCTCATGAGAAAAATATCACGGTCCGGGCCTGAATATAGGTATCGAATAATCAATTAATTATTTAGTCTGAGTTGTCGGGCATATAAAGTAGAGTAGTCTGGTTTACTGGTAGGTATATATGTATAGTAGTGGAGTAAGTTACCTATACATAAATGGAGAAACGAACGCGCCTGTTGTGTGGGATGGTTGTATTGTGTAAGTCGCAGTCATGACCATGAGCATTCTCAACACACTACCCCTGACCCATTGGTCTGATTTCACTCATCTGCACACTTGACACGTTATCTTTTCTATTCTGATTGAGCGTGTGGATATTATACGTAATAATTTTAATTAACAGATAACATTGACTCGATGTGTTTTTGCGAAAGTGAAAAATACGAGCAAGTATTTTAAAATTACCTACTGCAAAACTATTCTAACATTTGAGACGTTTTATAAAAGAGACCTTGGCAAACAAATAAATGGTAAGTTTTACTTAACAATTCTGATTTGTTGGGTCGGAAAATCCTTGGAAGATTCAGCGTTTCCTGATGACGGGCATCTGTAAACAAAAAAAACTTTGGTACAAATTTGAAATAAATTAATATACATATAAAATGACATAAAATATTTTCCAGTTTGATTTATTACTATTATTGACAATGATGAGTACTACTATCGATGACGTTTGTGTAAGGGTGACCTTCAAGCGATATTTAAAAGCTGAATGCTTATTCTAGAATATACAACGTGTCCCTGAAAGTGTGCTGAAATATTATTCTTTATAAAAATCGATTACGGAGAAATTACTATTGGGACGAAACTTCATATTTAGAAGTTTCATGACTAAACTTCGAGCTGAAAAGGTTTTTGTTTAAAAAGGTCCAAAGGAACTGGATGTTTACTCTAATCATTTTTCAAGAATTTTGCAAATGAGCCGCCATTTCTGAAATTTCGTCAAAATAGTTAAATGCTAAATTAAAGTAGAGGAAATTCTGAATAATTTATGTCTATGACATCTTTTGGTAAAATTAATAGTTTAGCGGAATGAGCAAATTCTACTTGAGCGAGATCGATCGTGTCTGCATTAATATAAATCTAGTTAGTCAGGGTTTGACAGATATTTTCATTCTAATGACAATCAAACGCTAATTTCTTGACATTACCAATTGTCAATAGTTTCAAAATATCTGTCAAATCCTGGCTAACTAGTTTTATTTTAATGCAGACACGACCGATCTCGATCAAATAGAATCTCATGCAGCTAAACTATTAATTTTATATATTGTATGATAAAGTCAAAAAGGCCCAAAGGAACTGGAGATTTACTCTTAGCATTTTTCAACGGTTTTACAAATGAGTCCCCACTGCTGTAATTTCGTCAAAATAGTTAAAAAATTTTGTATAATTTATGACATGACATATTTTGGTAAAATTAATAGTTTAGCTGCATGAGCAAACGTTTACTTTGAAAGTTATGTACAGCAGTTGACTCTGATGGTCGTTCAGCGCTCTGTGAATTATGTATATACAGTAGAGCGTCGATAATCCGAACATCGGTAATCCGAACGTTCGCTATTCCGAACGTCTTAAAAGAAATAATAATAAAATAAATCACTTAGTAACCTAAGGATAAGCCTTTTTTGTAGGTACCCTTCGATATCTCTTTGATATCCCTTCGATATCCCTTTGATATCCCTTAGATATCCCTTCAATATCCCTTTGATATCCCTTGGATATCCTTTTGATATCCCTTGGATATCCCTTCAGTATCCCTTCGATATCTCTTCGATATCCTTCGATTTCTCTTCGATATCCTTAGATTTTGACTTTTTGACATTCCTATAGTTTAAGAAGAACGGAATCCAACACCCGTATTTTCTATTATTTAGCTGCAATATTTGATAATCCGAACAATTTGATAATCCGAATCACCTTCGATCCCAATTGGTTCGGATTATCGACGCTCTACTGTACAATAAATAGTTTAGTGAAGCGTTAGCAGTTTTTATTCGAATCAGCGCTAACCCGACTACACACATGAAACAATCTATGTATTCGAGCTCGCTGGTGTTTGCATTAGAACTACTTTGCCGAGATTAGACAGATATTTTGATTCCATTGACAGTATTATCAGATCATCAGCGTTTGACACTGCTATATAGTAAAACTTGGCACCCCTAAACGTCACGTTAAATATTTACCACATTTTGTGGTATAGGGCGGCTCTCAAGCTGACAGTACAGGGGCAACCTTTAAGGGCTCCGTTGTAAAAACATCGCAACTACGAAAAAAATGTTTAGATTCGATGTTTTTCTGTCGGGGTCCGTGTCTATGCCGTGATTTACGTATCGATTAAAGCTTATGGTGCCTGCGATGAGCTGGCCATACGTAACAGCCGAAATATGGCCATTGTTTACATATCTGACAATTATCGCATTTTTCGGTTAGCGGAAAAGTTATAATGTTTGGACAGAAATTGTACCTAGATAAAAAATCTATTATTGTAGTGAGACTTTGGCTTGGGGTATTATATTTGAAAAAGAGAAAGATGTAGAAGTAAAATTAATTTTTATCGTATCAAAAAACAATTTTTGGCCTAGCCAAACTCCTTATTTATCTAAGAATTGACACTGAGAATTTTATCAATTTTGAACCATAAATAACGCCGCTAATAGAAAACGCGTTTTAGCACAGGTAGAACTGGGTCTTAAAGCTGAAATTTCAATAAAAAAAATACCCCCAACGGTGTTGTTGAGGGCCTTCATTTAACGAAACAATCATAAAAATTGAACAATTGATTCAATTGGTTAAAGTTGAGTTACATTTTAGGTGGACCTATTTTTTGCACGCAAGTGTATTGTAATATAACCCTACATTGGGGGCTTGCAGTTTAAGAACCACTGGATTTAAGAAAAAGTGGAATATACTTTTATTAAGAGAATTTTATAAGGAGTAATTTTGTACAGAAGCTAAAATTGCAAAATCGTGACCGTTTTGCGATAAAATGCAAAAAAAAACTGCGAACGGTCACGTTAACCCCTAACGGGGTGGTTTTTAGTGGTTCCAGACTCAAATTTGCTCAGATTCCCAAAAGGGGAACTTTATTGGATTTATTTCCCACAATAGCCCATTTTTCGTCTAATTGGTCTGTACTATTCTGTTCCCTGTAACTTTGAAACAAAGAGTGACAGACAACGAGCACGTCTTAGTCATTTTGACCTAGCTTTCTTAAAAAATCTGGCTCGTTACAAAGATTTTAACGTCATTTTCATGATCAACAGGTCGAGTTTAGTCAAAAATAGTTTTAAGAAACAATTTGTCTTAACGTGTCACAAAGTGTAATTATCATCTAGGTAATTTATTTAAACCATTAAATTTAGAGTTCGTTTTTTTTCTGAATAGGCTATTTAAGTCTCTCGGCTATACCAATTTCTAATCATTCAATTAAATATTCCACTTGAGCAGAGATATTAACTGATTAATATTTATTAGGTGTCCGAGTCGCATGCCGTCTATCAATTATTACAACACAGCGCCCATAACAAACGTTCCATAACTATCTTTAAATACATTGTTACAATACTGATTGATGTACGAATTTGAGTTTATTGAATTCTGCAAAGGGTCAGTACAAAAAGAACAGAATCTATAAACATAGACAAGCAAGTTTTCTACATATACATACACTGATAAAAATGAGCGCGAATTTACAAATGAAATTTACATTTTTTTCAGTAAACCCACCCTATTTGTCGGCAATTTTACCATAATTTTAAGCAAAAATACTAATTATCATTGAGAATGCAGTTATTCATTAGTTGTACAAACTGTATGTAAATTTGCTAACAAGTTTGTAAATTTCATAATAGCAATTACTTCAACGGAATAAAACTACATATCTATACATTAAAACTACTGTCTGATATGTAAATTTGCCTTCTGCTCGTGAAATGTTCCTTTCTAGATGATAAAGTGCTACCGAGATAATTTTTATCGCGCTTGCGCAATAATGGGATATACAGTTCGAGTTCCGTTCGCCATCCGTTTGGTTGTGTTTACAGGAGCTAAGTTAGAGTTTTATTGAGTGCGATTGTTATATACAACTAATCTAACACTGTTAGTGCCTCTGTGACTTATCCTTTATCGGTGTCGTGTGGAATATTTGCCCCATATGGTTCTATGCCCCATATGGTATTAAAAGATATAATATTGGTACATTCATCTTTTTGTATATTATGGAGGATTTTGCAAATATATACTACAAAGTGCAGGTAAAAGTTTGCAGTCTTGCTATGTATAATTTCACTTTCACTAATTGGATGTTCTTTTTAGGATACAAGTGTTGATGATACTGACATTCTACAAATTCAAGCACTTGTGTGGTGTCCATAGGTAAGATTTCGCTTATTGTTCTTTCTTGTACATGCGGTCTTACAATCAAATTTATTACTAACATGTATAACACATATCATTTCAATCACCAATACTTATAAAAAAATACTTTTCTATAAACACTCATTAATAACTTTACACACACTCGGTACCTCAAAGGAAAGCAGCTGCTGACATTGTTATACCCTGTATATGATATATGACTCATGTACTTCTTATTTTGATTTCAGGTGACACATTTTGGACTATATTATATGCTGTGGTTGGATTATACCCAGGCTCTCTTACTCTGGAGACGGTTTAGCTTTTTAAAAATTATTCCAAGTCAGGTTTCAAAAACGAATAAGGTGACGTAAGTTACCATAGGCATTTCAACTTAATATTGTTGAAATAATATTTAATTTATATTTAAAAGATATGTTTCTCTCTGTTAAGCAGATCGATTTATTTTATTATACGATATGTAGATAAGTATAGTCCATGGGTTCCTATTTTATTTCATTTACTAGTGATTACATTTTTGTCAAAAACTTCTATTTATTTAATGTTAAAAATATGTAGATATATATATATATATATATTATAAATATGTTTCACATATTATTTATTGTTAAAATTATAATAAAACTTCATACTATTATTTTTTGTTCTTATTTATGATCTCCACATTAATAGGATTTTACTAGTGATTTTACAGTTGACAATACAGGCTTGTCCGAGCAGTCGCAAAACCAGTTTACAAACAGTTCTTTTGTGAGAAACCAGATAATGTTTCATTGGTATTTATAATGGAGTAATCGTAGCAACCATATGTGGTCCATCACAAAAGTACTGATTGTTAACTGGTTTTGCAGTTGCTTGGGCAAATCTAATATTAAAGTTGCAGAAAGTTTACTGTACAACAATTAATTGCAATTCCGTGTTTACGGTAAATTTACTGAACGTCAGTAATTTTACTTACTAAAGTACCTATATAGGTATAAAACCATACATATTGGAAACCTCATTTCATATGAGAAGTAAATTTATTAGCTCAAAGTAAAATTACAAACCACATGGTATTTTCGCTTCGATACACGGAGGTTAAAAATGACCGCCGATCCACACGGTAAAATTACCTTTTCAGTTTTATCAGTGTATACGTAGGTATATGTAGAATAGTGTAATGTGTTGATAATGATACCTCATTTCGCTGACACATCCGGTATAACAGCCGTCTTGTTTTTCTCGGAACATTCGAAACAACAACATTTTATTCCGAGGTGCTACTGACCCGACAGCCTTGCTTATATTACTACTGACTTTCATACACTAACGTGGAAATTGACATGTACGTTTCCTGAGTGATTCATTACAACATTTTTACGAGTAATTACAAAGACTCGTAAGACAAGTTCTTGCTACTTATCAACATTAGCTATTTAAATTCATATCACGGCTTGGACTGATATTAAACCATAGTTGAGTTACCTAATTTAAAAAATTAAAATTCACTCTTGTCGGTCTTACCTTTAAATTGACAAATTGATAGTGACATTACGTGTAGGTCCAATTGCAAAACTTGAAATTTTCTAACTGAATACACTACTCCACGAACTGTTGCTACCTGTTAATTCTTATAATGCTTATACATATTTTTATAGGATTTTTATGCCAACCTCATATATCGTTATTTAGAATTTGCGAAGATTCGTTAGAAAACGCAACCTTGCACTGAATTACAGAAATTTTAATTTGTGAGAAATAAATTTTGTGCGAAATCTCTAGTTTAAGTTTATATTGAAAAATGGAATTCTTAAGAAGCGCTGACTTGTATTTTCTGAAATTAATGGCCGTGTTGTTATTTTCCATGTAGTATAATGCACTCAGTTCCAAAAAAAAGTGATGCAGTTGATTTACGTAAAATTAGTAAAAATGTAGTATTAACGTAGTTTTTAAGAAAGGCCTGCAATTGCCAATCTTTTGACAAACAATTGAATATCTCAGAAACTATTTACTTTACACAGGTACAACTTACACAGTTGGAAAGACAACTTCTTTGGTATTCATAATATGATATGACATACAGACGTTCCATTTAAAAAAATGTTGTGGATTTCCGTCACGCCTAAATGCCATACCCTGTATAAATGAAATTAATTTTACGTTATAGAAACTAATGAGTCAAACAACTCTTGTATAAAGAATTTTTTTCTTTCTCAAACGATTACTATCGACCGCCGGGATACTAATAACTCACCCTGTATAAAGTGTTGGTTATTTTAAAATGAAAACTACTAGATAGGCAATTTAATTTATTAATTTTTTTGGTTTCTCTTCTGTTGTGCTCTTGATTTAGGAGATAATTTAATATTAACTCGTGACAGGCAATGTATTGAATTTCTTAACGTTTACATAATAAAAGGGTGCATAACTGTTTTTTTTTTCAGTTAGTAAAAGTCATAACGAGTAACAAATTTCACTATTGTATTACTATTTCAAACGGCTGTATTTTTTACAGATTTGGAAAAGGAGACATGAAAAATTTGCTCAAAACGGCATTTACTTTCTGAAAAAAAAATTAACAATTAATTACTGCACATACATAATATTTTGTTTGTTGGCATATTCGACAAGACGCGATGATATCTTTAAACAAACCAAGAAGTACATAAATAATGTCCGTGTTATTTATTCGTTGTAATTGGATATGTAGTAGTTCATAGAATTGTTGTCGACACTGAATTCTGAATAAAAAGCGTCCGTTCTCGGTATTATTTTTTTGAGATACATGAACGTCTAGCTCAAATAAATCTGTGCTCATAATCACACAGCCTACTCGTAGTGACCATGAACTTTTGTAGGTACGGATTTAATATTTTGCTGAATATTGTTTTGATGGTACATTTGAGATGGCGTCTACCTCAAGTTACCGCTCGTACACTTCAGCTGTTTATCTTTATCAGCCCTCAGGTTACATTCATTTATTTATAAGGTAAACGCCCCAAATTCAGACAGGTTGAGGAATTTTTGTGACATTTTTAACTTAGAATTAATATTTATGTGGTGCTAATGCCTATGTCCACTGTTTTAAGTTAATTTTTCCTTCTTAAGATATCTGGCTGTTTATCTCGAGATAATTGATCATAATTATTTAATTTATCAATTATTTTTTATAACTTTTTATAACGTTGCAACATTCTGTCTTATTTCATCATTTCTGGTAATGTCTCTCGATTTCTATGAAGGAATTAGGGACTAGTGATGTCCGTAATTCCGACACCAGTGTTGGAATTTGGACATAATGCGTACAATGAATTATAATATAGCAAATTAATGTAAATTGTTATTTTTGTGTAAATAAAGCAATAGAGCCATATGTATTACTTCCAACCATGTACACAATTCCGACACGCAATGTCTGATTTACGGACATGCCACATGTACTTGTACCTAACTCCTACACCCCCAAATTTGTAAATAATAGTGGTTAAATATAGTTCAATATTGTAGATTACTTAATTTAACCAACTGAACAAAATGTCGGAATTTAGGACTGTGTCTGAATTTGAGACGTTTACCTTAGCAACTAATACTTCAAATTGTAACCAGGCAATTATCGCTAGTACTGTGGAAATATTTTTCTTATTTCGTGACGTGTTTTTTGCGACAAATCTGCAATAAATGCCCAGCTTACGTAAATGCATGTTTTATCGAGCTACACGAGCCGGAGATGGCGCACTCGTTATGGCCATATCTTGGCACGTGTAGGCATTTATTAAAACAATCAAAAATAATAAACGTCGCCGGAATCTTGTTCAGATGATAATGCAATTAATTTAATTAGGCTTATCTGCATGTTTTGGCGATGCACGAATAAAACGGTTACAAAATGAAACGATTTTTTTCTTCTTCGCCGTTCGGACTATGTAAGTATGTAATTGCACGTAATTGAAAATTACTTGCACCGACATCGACACCGTGATGAATTCACAAATCGAGTTATTGCCGGCCGAAAGTGAACCATTACACCTGAGGCACATTGCATAATAGTCAATAACAGATTTTCAAGGTTATGCGGCGAACTTGATGTGTTTATATTTGCGAAGTTAAGTTTCACTTTCTATATTTAACTGTCTGCTTGTTTGCTTGCTTGCTTGCTTCTTAAACGCCCGCTATGTTTACAATGGTTTTAGGTTTCGTTAAATAAATAAATAAATAAATAAATAAAATACTGTTAAATCTTCTAAAACTTATACTGTAACTATCAAATTTGACAGTCTATATTGTAATGATAATAAAATAAAGTATTTGTAAATTAAATCTTCTGAATGTGTATGCCATTTCTTTATCGCTCAGTGTATGTATACTCAGTTCCAAAAAAGTGACGCACTTGATCTGTGCCCTAACTTTAATGTCTTATATTTTTACTTTATCATACGCAGTATTATAAAGTATTGTAATCATGCCGAAAAAAAAATTTGAGTTTTTAGCGGAAATATGTCTTTTTGGGTCCCCTGAACATTTTTGACCAAGGTACAAAAAAATGTCTGTGTGTGTGTGTATGTGTGTGTGTGTGTGTGTGTGTGTACCCGTTTTTTGTGGCGACGATTCCGGAGAAACTACTAAAGGTATCGGGACAAAACTTCATATTTAGAAGTTTCATAACCAAACTTAGAGCTGAAAAGCTTTCTGTTGAAGATGGTCCAAAGGAACTGGAGGTTTAGTCTTAGCATTTTTTAAAGATTCTGCAAATAAGCCGCCGTTTCTGGAATTTCGTCGAAATAGTTAAATAATAAATTAAAGATGAGGAAATTCTGAATAATTTATCACTATGACATTTTTTGGTACAATCAATAGTTTAGCTGCATGAGCAAATTCTATTTCTACGAGATCGGTCGTACTGCATGAAAACTAGTAGCCAGGATTTGTCAGATTTTTTGATTCTAATGACAGTAGGTAGTCTTGGTGTCAGACGCTAATGTTTTGACATTAACTTCTGTCATTATAAGCTGCGTTCGCATATTGCATTACAGTTTTTACAACCAATAACACGTAAGTGTGATTTGGACGGTGTAGCCGGTGTCAACGCAGTACAATATCCGAACGCAGCTTTAATCGACATATCTGTCTAGTTCTAGTAGTTTTATTTTAATGCAGACATGGCCGATCTCGATCAAATAGAGTCTCATGCAGCTAAACTATTAATTTTACATATAGTATGATAAAGTCATGTGCCTGGCCACATCAGATTTTTACTTTATCATACGCAGTATGTAAAGTATTGTAATCATGCCAAAAAATTTTTTTGAGATTTTAGCGGAAATATGTCTTTTTGGGTCCCCTGAACATTTTTGACCAAGGTACAAAAAAATGTCTGTGTGTGTGTGTGTGTGTGTGTGTGTGTGTGTGTGTGTGTGTGTGTGTGTGTGTGTGTGTGTGTGTGTGTGTGTGTGTGTGCGTATGTGTGGATGTGTGTACCCGTTTTTGTGGCGACGATTCCGGAGAAACTACTAAAGGTATCGGGACGAAACTTCATATCTAGAAGTTTCATAACCAAACTTAGAGCTGAAAAGCTCTCTGTTGAAGAGGGTCCAAAGGAACTGGAGGTTTAGTCTTAGCATTTTTGAAAGATTTTGCAAATAAGCCGCCATTTCTGGAATTTTGTCGAAATAGTTAAATAATAAATTAAAGATGAGGAAATTCTGAATAATTTATCACCATGACATTTTTTGGTACAATCAATAGTTTAGCTGCATGAGCATATTCTATTTCTACGAGATCGGTCGTACGGCATGAAAACTAGTAGCCAGGCTTTGTCAGATGTTTTTATTCTAATGACAGTAGGTAGTCTTCGTGTCAAACGCTAATGTTTTGACAATAACATCTATCAATATAAGCTGCGTTCGCATATTGCATTACACTTTTTACACCCAATAACACGTAAGTGTGATTTGAACGGTGTACCCGGTGTCAACGGAGTACAATATCCGAACGCAGCTTTAATCGACATATCTGTCTAGTTCTAGTAGTTTTATTTTAATGCAGGCATGGCCGATCTCGATCAAATAGAGTCTCATGCAGCTAAACTATTAATTTTATATACATACATACAGTACGATAAAGTCATGTGCCTGGCCACATCAGATTTTTTAAACCTGTAGGACGAATTTTAATTTTTTATTCGATGGTAGGCAATTCCTTTATCTTTCGGTTGCCATACGATAGACGGAAAAATATACTTGCAAATTTTATATAAAATTGTTAATATAACGATAATATTTTGTATAAGGATCGAGCTGGTTAAATCGTTTCTAAATTATCTCTTCTATCGCCACTTGAAGACTTTACATCAAACTACCAGATACCTTATTCACAGCAGTATTAAAATTTACAATTGCATTACATTTTCGTTAATTTGCAAATATCATAAAAAATAGTAACATTTGGTGTATGACATAGTAGATGTAAATTGGAGCGAAATAAAGGGTTATTACAGCCAACACATATTATACAGGTTGTTCCATTTCAAAAACTCATGAAAAAGCCATTTGAAAAACATCAAAATTTACTTTTATTTTAAGTTCAATGAACACCCTGTATAGTGTATCTAATATCTTTGGATACTATCATCTACCTACTGGCTTTCACTATCGTCTCAGATAGTTTAAAGACAAAATCGGCAAAAATGTCGGTTTTACCTAGTTTTTAAAAAGATCCTGCAACGGGAATATTTTGGAAAAACAGTTGAATATCTCTCGAACTATTAAAGCTGTGACTTAGCAATATTCACGGTTGGATAAACAAACTTATTAGTATTCATAAGATAATAAAATATACAGGACGTTCCATTTAAAAAAATGTACATAATTTGCGTCACACCTAAGTGCAACACCCTGTATAAATGACAATAATTTTACTTATAGGAAATTGCAAGTCAAACAACTTTTGTATAAAATATTTTTTTCTTTCTCAAACGATTTATTAACTATCGTATTAAGTATAAGAAACATATTTTTTAGGTCTCTTCAGGTACTTGCAAAACGTCATCTGGAATAACTTTACTATTGTATGACAATGCATTACTACGGCATCTGTCATACGATCGCGAGCAACGGTCAAAGTTGATAACCTCGCAAATGATTACGTGTTTCGTACACTTCCTATTGTCCTTAAGATTTCAAAACGCATAGTTGCGATCTTTGGCATGAGGCATGAGGCGTACGTCGAGTGCAATACACCGATCATACAATATTTATGCTGATTAGGTTAATTTGGTTCAGTGAACGAACCAAAACATCCACTTTAGATTAATCAATTACTGGAAACATCACATCTGCACTATCATAGCTTTCGCCCACTATTACATCACGACATACTCATAGTTCTCTTACTTTATAAAAACAAAAATATAACCTTTCTACATCTTAAAACTATTACAAGTTAAGTTTAAGTTAGTTTATTCTTCCACCACAAAATTGGTATAAATAGGGTATTTGACTATTATTGGAAAACCATCTTAGTGTGTTTATTCCTTCACTCTACATTGTAAATGCATTATTTTTCGTAATAATTATTTCCTCGATACTTCATAAAAATCAGCGTTAAAAATTGAATCACAAAAAGTCCCGCCAAAACGATACTTTCTATTGTGTGACGTCACCCGATAGTAGATGTCAAATCGGCCCATATGGTCTGTCAGCATCGGCATCGTCGCCGTTTGGTAATTGTGTTGTATGATCTGCTGTTTTCCCAATTTCTACATAAAAATGGGTTAAAACTGGTGTATAAATCCACAATGCAGAAATACGTCAAGAAAAACTCCGGATAAACTATTTGTAGCTGTTCCGCAAGATTTAAAACTGCTAAGAAAGTGGTTGGCTCGTAGAAATCCAAATGAAATAAATAGCGGCCAATACAAGTGTTTTTGTGTGGTGAAGATTACTTCGACATAAGTAAAACTGACTAGAATAAGTTATCTATCGTATTTTCGAACCAGGTATTATCTGATCTGACAGCTTAAGGTTAGGGCTATCCTAACCTACAAAGTTATGCTTACATGGCACTTTAGTGCTATTAAATTCAAACGGGAGAAGCATAAGAGCGCGTTCGGATAATCGGGTCGGGTACGGTGAGAGTGACGCGCTGCATAATAGGCGGACTAACGTCATACGGCGTTTATCTGCATATAAGAGAGAGACCCTACCCTGACAAACCGAACGCGCTCTAAGCGTACTAACGAATGACGTCACTGGAGACTGAGCCAATTACAGAGCGTTTTCAATCACGTGATGGGACGTGAATAAAATTCAATTTTAATTTTGGTTTTTAATAGAAATAAAGCATTTTTTTTTGAAAAGTAGTAACAAATAGTTTTCTTAAACTGTAATCTATTAGGATGACTATAATACAAGCCATATTTTCAATACAGTCAAATACCCTATTATATCTAATAAAATCAGAGGCGAAAGAGAAATATTTGCTGGATTTAAAGGTGAACGAACCATGAGACCCTATTCCCCAAAAATTCTACCTAGATACTGTGAGGTAAGGACAACGACCCCCAGAAGTCGTTGATAATGATCTGGCTGGTCCTCAGACCCTTTTTTTTTATTCGAAAGTATCTGGTGGCTCCAAACGGTTGACCATAAAAAATGCAGAAAAAAATCAACCCCCTTAATCAATGGATATTTTTCTAATGGAAAAAATGAACCTGAGAACCGACGGTGCCTTTTGTTGGAGGAAATGTTAACGGTCCAGAGGATCAGACAGTCACTGCCCTTTTCGAACCTTCAGCTATTTATGGTGGGTCCTTCTGTGAAACGGCGATAAGCTTTCGTCTAGCAATTAATTGTTCCTCCTACCCAAGAGTTCAACGCACGACCCTAAGATGATGGTGGAAAATTTCTCGAAAAATTCCAGAGACGCTCCAGGCCAGAAGCGTGTTCAACATTCGTGGAATGTAATGTACACCATATATTTAAATAAAATTTGATGTTAAATAAGTTTTTAATCTTCTTTTTGTAATTCTGCTTCGCTAGCTGGACAAAAATGAAAATTGAAGTTGCGCATTTGTAACTCAAACTGCACTAAATATTAAGAGAAATAGTCAAAGATCAGTCTCTTAACAAGTTTGTCGTCAAAATTTAAAATGCGCGGGTGTGGCACCATCACAAATTGAACTTTACGCTCAGTGGCAAAAGTGCATAACCATTCGCAAATTCATCTATGTCAGTGTGAACGCATTTTTACGTCAATTTTTGTCAATTATTTTGAATAACTACAATGGAGGAGACGTGTGGTGGTGCGTACTACTTTATGGAAGCTATACTGATGTAATTCTTAGAGTTTTTTTAGCGCTTAATAAAATTAACTGTCACCATAAGGTTATAAAAAAAGTACGACGGAGTACGACTGGATTAAGTGCTCTATCTGAGCTTCGATGTTATAGTTTTAGCATTTGTTGAAGTTAGGTGCCACTTTTTGCCGGAAACTTTTTTTGCTGTTGAAGAGAGCCCCTTGTCATCTGGAGAGGTTCTGCAAATACAGAACATGTATTTTTCTGTTATATGACGTCATAGAGGTTCAGAAAAAAAAATTGCAAAACATAAGCCTACCTGACGTATTTTATGCCATCAATTATAATTTCCGAAACATACCGAAAGCAGTCAACTGCATTTGGATTTGGAATCTCAAACAAGGACCTAGGTCGTGTGTGGTATCATTGTATAGATATTTTTAAATAGAAACAACTTATATTTGAACAAAAATTTTCTAAACCATACGCTTTACAAAAGAACCCATAATATGTTGTCTGTATAAGCTGTGAACAGAAGAACAATTCACGTATTCATGTTTTATTATGTTAGTAGTGAAGAGACGTGGTAGTATATCGATAGCTAAAGATTTAGCGCGTCTGATGACAAAACCTTAAAGCCACAAGTTACCTTAGGACAGTCACCTGTCCAACAAAGGATAGCCCGAGATCATATGGTTTATTTCGTAAACCGCATGATTTGGAAAGAAGTGTTTCCAGCAGAAGTTGTTCCGTTTGAAAATATCTTTGCAATGATACCACACATGACCCATGATTTAATTTAACGTTCTGAAAGTGACTGCTGTTGCCAGAATTCGGCCGACTGTAGTGTGTGTGTGGGTTCATTTAATGTATATATTCTTACGCCACATATTATTCGGTTTGGGTTAAAGTTCAAAATCGACTACAAGGGGGTGTTGCAGCCGCAAGCTAGAACAAATAGTTATTGTTATGGTAAAGTCTTCCATATGCAAACCGCCACAATTCGGCTCGTAAAAAAAATAAGTATCGTTCCTGCAAGTTTCACAATTTTCAAACCAAACTTATTAATCAACCCCCTTCCAAAACCACCCCATAAGTACTTACATTTTTTTTCTTTTTTTCGCGTATTTGTAGGAATAATTCTATCACAGGTTTGAAAATTTCAAAAATTTTTAAAGCAAATTTATTATTCAACCCCTTTTCAAAATCACCCCACAAGTACTTTTAATTTTTTCCATTTCTGCGCGTTTGCACTTAATAATAGTAGCAATTCACAAAGTTTCAGAATTTTACTAACTAAATTTATTTTCACCCCCCTCAAAAACCACCCCATTGGTACTTAGATATTTTTTTTTCATTTTTATTGTGTACTGTTAACTAGGGCCGATATATTCACCTATCGTCAAAGTTGTCGTTAGCCAACGAACAGATTACGCTGACGTTCGCGTTAAAAATGATTCTGTCTTTTCACCGATCTGTAAGTTATCGTCAGGCAACGAGGACGTAAACATCGCTAACGAATGTTTTTCGGCAGTATAGTATCAAATGTCGGTAAAAAAGGTGTACTAAATCAACACTTGGATCATAATTTGGACTAATTGCCGCTAGATGTAGCGCCGTAAATGACATTGATAGACATTGACAAAACGTAACCAAAATTCATTCGCACCCATTTCTAACCGCATCAATTAAAAAAGACAACCAAAAGTTAAAAAAAAAAATGGTATGAAAGACGAATTCAGCAAATTCGGCCATATTAACTAAATAATGACTTCAATTAATACAGTACCACGTACGTACGTAAATATTTGTCAGTTTGACTTTTTGTTTGACATTCAGCACATGCTCTGTGACCAATCAAAGTGTTCGTCATTAGTTTACGGCAGGTTCATTCGATCGCTAAATAAATTTGATCGTTAAGCGTATTTATCCGGTCGGTAACGTTAACGACAGGTGAATAGACACATTTTTACCATTTATCTTGTCGTTTAGATGACGAACAGTTTCACGACAGGTGAATATATCGGCCCTTATATAATAATATCATATTCACAAGGTTTTCAAATTTCAACACCCAAATTCATTTTGCAACCCCCGCAAAAACAACCCCCTTAAGGCTTAGATCTTTTTTACTATTTTTCCGGTTATCTATCAAAAGTTGCTGAATCTTCTCAGCGAAAAATTTTGGTGTTGAGCTGTCAGCGGCCCATTCTAACCCCCAAAATGTGTAATATTAGTGACGTTTGCGCACAAAGTCGCATATGTCATTTTGACAACTGTCAAATTATTCCAGTTTTTTGACGTATGTCAAATTGGCTTTTCTGGCTGTTAAGATGTTGATGCGATTTATATGCTTATAAATATATATGCTTATATGCTATTAACCAAAAATAATGCATTTTATAAAAAAAATGATTCGTATAAAAAATTCTTAAAATTAATGTTAGAATTAAAAAATGTAACGATATACACAGGGTGCTCTATTTAAAAAAAGGAAATGTTACCACATTTCTATAATACAATGAGGATATTGAAAATAAATTTAAAAGATAGCTTGTTTAAAGCCAAAAAACTGTTGTTTGAACAATTTTTGGAAATTCTTACGGTTGGAGAATTATTTAGGTGTTCCGGTAATTTTGGCTAACCCTCTATGTGTATGTATGTTGTAGGTTTTATGTTTGTAGCATTTGTTATTATCTTTTATGTTGATGTGTCCCTTGGACTATTGAACTAGAATTAGTTATGATTATGACGTTTATGATATGAATGCAAAAAGGTTTTCCAGATACATATTTTCACTCCAAAGAACATGGTTTAACCCATTATCTTTAGAACTTCCAGAATAATAGAATACTATACGCTGTGGGCAAAAAAAAAAACAGTACAACATTTTAATTACTTGTATTTCCAACAATATTTGCGCAATTCAAATATTTATTTGAAAAAAGAATGGCCTATATTGTGAAGATTGAAAACATACACACAGAGAAATGGTCATCTAATGTTAAGAAAATTAGATCTTAACAGAAGTTGTTTATTTTAAGACAACACATACTGTAATAAGAATATTTATCTATGACTCGCACATAATAAGTTCATTTCATACGTATCTATGACTATATAATCCCTACCATGATGCACACCGATGATTATGATGACAGTAGCTTTGTATAATAGTGACAAGTTATTTAAAATATTTGATATAAAATGGAATTCATGAGTCTTAGTTAAAACGTCGTATTCGACCCGCACACAACGGATATAAATCGCTCGCATGTTTACAACTGTGTACTATTGTACTATTCTTTCATAGAAAACAACTTAAATATTTGATTTAAGAAACCGACTGGTTTGATTTAAGAAGACGTTGTTTTGAAAATAGTGTGAAGGATGCCGATAGATGGAGCTTTAGTTTCTTGTCGTAAGAAGACTATTTATTATTATATAAAACAACCGTTGCTTTGGATTAACAAACGTTGCTTTGGTTTGAGACAACGTTTCGTTGTGTGTAGTAATCTCTACTGGTAAAATTCTGACACCTTCTTTATTAAATAACAAAATGGCAAATTTCGCAAGTAAATATTTCGCTCGATTAGGACGCATTGTACTCCGGGCTGAGTTTGTTGCACCCACAACTGAATCGGAAATGTAGCTTGGAAAGCAAACGACTCGAGTGCAATGGCATCATATACGTAAGTATGTAAGGTGCATACTATGAAAGAATGCATTACGCACACACACATACATACGTTTCAAATACAGTCATGTGTTAGCAAAATCTTCGGACAGCTTCAAACTTCTTGGAAATGAAATCAGCCGAAAGAAAACAACAGGAAGTTTAAGATCGCAGATATGTTATTGCAATGAATGTTGTGACAAAAATGCATAAATTATACTAACGTGCAACGTCTAATATACACAATGATAACCTATACATGATCCTAGTAAAATCCCATGCTTGGAGACTCAAAAATATTGTTCCTCCGATAGTAAACAAGTTTACCAAAATTGAACCAGAATGATATTATCTAACATCATAATATTTATGTGAATTATATATCACCTACTTAGCATATTTTGTTTGGAAAAAAATGTTAGCGCGCAAAAATTGGCTGGGTAGTAACAAATTTCCAGACGACATACAGAACAATATTTATACGACTATCAAATTCTATTCTAGAACGATAGATCTATGCAATACTTCAAGGAAATCTATCCTCTAGAGATAACAATATTTTTAGGCCTGTTGTGACGCCAGCACGCACCGAGTGTGCAGAAAATTACTACGCACGACAATCTAAAGTCATCGACACTTAAATTTGACCTGCGACAATGTGCAATTTTAAATTATTCACTGTGTAGTACGTATCTATCGTTTAACCGCTTATCTAAGCGATTTGGAGTTCATTGCTTCAAAATATACGGTCCGAAGTCTTAATATGGTTAATCTCCATTCTGTTTTATCAGCAATCAGTGCAAGTTTCCTCGCGGAATTCAACTTCTTACACACAATGAAATGTTGTCTTAATTCGAATACTGTAAGTTTTTAAATAATAATTCTAGGCATATCAAATTTGATATGCTTTAAGGGCATATATTTAACTAAAGAAAATAATAATGTTACAACTATTAATTACTTCTAAGTTACACTTAAAAATGTAAATTAATAACGCAAAACAAAATGGAAAAAATTTCACGTATGCTTTGAATTCACGTATGAAAGCCTACTAAAGATGGCAAATGATTTCAGTTGTCAATTTTCGTTGATTAGAAACGTCATTAAAAGTAAAATGAGGCATCTTAAGTGCAAGTTGCTCGTGCTGTCGCCCTTAGTCAGCATGGCCACTCTATTCAACATGTTAGCGGGGACCTTCGAGTTTCCTCTTCTGTTATTCAGTGTTTATGGAATCGGTTTCGGGAGACTGGCCAATATGTTAGAAGAGTTGGACAAGGTCGAAATCGAAAAACTACTCAAAATCAAGACCGATTTCTTGCAAGACTGTGGAGTCGGAGTTCAGACAAATTTCAGAGGAGTCGGAGTCGGAAAAATGTACCGACTCCGACTCCAAGTCCATGTTTAAATAATGTAGAAAAATACTTGCGAGATGGCCGTTGCCTCCATAGATAGTAAACAATTAACTAAATATATTATTAGGTCTTTTAAAGTACACACAGAAAAGTTATTATTTAGAACGAGAAAACATAATTTCTTGAATTTATTTACTAGATTCAAATGCATATTTACTTGGATGTAGAAAGTTAGGTATATACAAGAAATGCCACATACTCAATATAAGTAAAATAATTTCTCAGATAAATGCTATCAACAAATAAATTCTTTCTTTATAAGAACCAATATTGTATTGAAAGAAGTAATTGAATTTTTCGTCCCAAAAATGTTAATTTCTCCAACGAAGTAATAGTAAATCCATCCAAGTGCGTAGTTACTTGATCCAAGAAAATATAAGACATTTAATATAAGTAAGTATTGTTTACTGAATAAAAACTCACCAATTATTTAACTGAAGTGATTCTCACTTCTTTCAAGTAATCCCTTTCTCTGGAATAAATATGCTCACCGTGATTTTGTCAAGGCTCGCGCGCCCGCGCGTGGTACTGGCACGTGCTGGCGCCACGAAACCTAACCTAGTACGAAAACAAAGTACCCGTAGGGGATGTGCCTTGTGATTTATTGGGGATGTGTATTGTGATTTATAGTGTACAATAAACGTTTCAACACGGAGTAGTTTGATGTAACGCACGCAACAGTTTAAAACGAGTAAGTAAATATAACATACCTATCTTGTTAATTAGCAATAGAAAACGTATTTGTTCCAAATCTTTAAAATTCTTACATTAAGTAGCTAAAAATATTTACCGGGAATAAAAATATACACTTCATTGAAGACTGTTTACTTACTTCAGAGTAACAACTTTCTTAAATCTAGTAATTATTCCAAATTGTTTCCTACAGCTTTTGTACCAGAAGATACAGCGTGATGGTATTTCAGTCATATTACTCGCCCCAATATCTGAATGTTGGAAAAGATACAGCTTTACTAGTAAAACTGTTTGATAACTTTAACCTTTAACCGAAATTGATCTTTTTGGGCGCATCAACAACTTTATTAAAAGTATCACATCCCTTTGCATTTAACAAAATATGTAGAGATTTTAAATGGTTAGTGCGATTGTGAAATAGGCCCCGTTAGTTTAAGTTGAATATATAGGAACTAAAAAGAACAAATAAGTTTATACCTACAGAGAAATATCTGCAATGTTACAGAAAATGAATGTAATAAACTACCAAAAGAGCTGTAAAAGTAGAATTAACTGTAACATCGCTGGTTTTTGGATACCAGCTAAATTTCCGTATTGTTTTTACAGAATTCACATATTCCACAAACATATTCCTGTGAAATTAGAACAGTTAATTTTACAGGACATTTTTTTAAATTTTACTGACTAGTATCTGGTTACTTGAAATACGTTACACGTTTTTCTGTACGCAAAAAAAAATAGTCGAAATACCTTGGAAAGGACATTGTATATTTTTTGTGGACATTTATTTTTTATTGTATATTTGAGCTTGACGTGGTTACCGAAATTTACATCTAGTCATCAATTATGTTGACTACACCCATTATCTTTAAATTATTATACTGTTTTCGATACAAAGTCCGCCAGATTCAACACGATGGGGAATCTGTTTGAAATCGTCGACGTAACTGGTCGTAATGGCGTTTGATCGGAAGAACGCCCTTCCAGAAGTTCTTGAGAAGATATAACAATCTGACATTGATAGTTCAATGACTGAATTACGAACGTAAACAGAGAATGGACGTGGCGATGACGAATTACGATACGGAGGCGGACCGCGATATTTATTGGCTCTGGTTGGCCATCTGTACGTGTTTAACGCGCACTTTCGCGAATTCTAATGACGCTACAAACCCGGAAATTTGCGCCGAGATACGTTTTTCGATGTCTATGTTGAGTGTTGACTGACAATATACTCGGCAGAGTACTGGCATAGGCCAGTGCACCCAACAAGTGCAGAGATAAAGAATAATTCATTCCACCTAACGTACAAAAACAATGATACAACTCGTAGTTACTTCTAAGTTACACTTAAAAATGTAAAATAATAACGCAAAACAAAATGGAAAAAATGTCGAGTATGCTTTGAATTCACATATGAAAACCTACTAAAGATGACAAATGAATTCAGTTGTGGATTTGCATTGTCCTGCATTAGGATGAAATTTTGACCAACGCCATATGCAGCAGGCACTACATGGTCCTCCAAGATGTTTTCAGTAATAATATAACAAGAGAGTGAGAATAAATTGAAAATAATTTGACAGATTGTTTGAAAACTTGTTGCCAGGCAATAGTCACGAGAGCCCGCAGGGCTCGAGTGGCTATTGCCAAATGGCAACAAGTTTGAACAAAATCTGTCAAATTATTTTCTAATTTATGGAACTCTCGAGTTATATTTGACTAGATTATTTTTTGATTCACAAACTTTGACAATAAAAAAGATCAATAAAACTATCATAAAATTATTGAAAAATTTAATTTAATTAATTATTACTTACAATATATGCAAATATCGTTGACACATTGTGAATATATTAAAAGAATTAACAATTTAAATTAGTACAATGAAAAACGCAATTATTAAAAATATTTCGAGACTCATTGTTTATTGAGGATTTGGAATTGCTTGTTATATTAAGTGTTTCCTCCTACGTATTTTCTCTAAGATTATTTATTATATTTGAAGGATGTTCTTGGTTCAATTGTAAGTATGGTTTAATCGAACTTGCAGAATTATGACCAGTGACCTTGATTAGTTCTTGTTCTCCTACACCAGCTTTTGAAAGGTTACTTACTGCACTTGATCTGGCAGAATGGTTAGTTATTTTTTTAGTAACTGTGTCTAGACCTACTTTTTCTGCGGATTCTTTCATCCATTTTGAAATGGAATTTATTCCCACAGGAACGTTTTTATACCAAAAACCATGAGTTTGCCTAGCCGGATTTGGAGTAAGAAACAAGCGTTCGGTTTTAATATTTTCTTCACGTTTACTAATTAGTTTTTCAAAAAGACAAACAGGGCAAATATCTGGGTTATTTATGTTTGGAGTCAACCATTTACTATTAGCGCACCTTTGTGCTCCACCCTGTGCAGTTTTTGTAAAGATGGGATTGTATTCAATGCGGGCAGTATTTAATCTTTTTATGTCGGTTTCTTTTTTAAAATAATGAACTAAACATTTCGTAGCTCCTCCCGTCCAAGCTAGTTCATACGATGCAACGTGAAAAAACTTTCTTTGCAATCCACAAGGTGTATCTTCGTCCCAATAGTTAAAAATTTGCAACAATTCTGTATTAGAAAGTGCCACAGAACTTTGTTTGTGCTTTTCAGGATGTTTTTGTAAAATTTTTCTTTTTGCATCTCTTGCATTCCGAGCATTTCTGAATTCTATATCATGGAAAGGATCAAAGGACCTGTTATACTTATTAAAGTAAAGTTCTTGAACTAATTTTGCCGTTTTATTCCACATTGTCTTTATTACTGCTTCTTTATAATCATTTCCGTCTTTTCTTTTCATGTTATAAGCCCAATCTTTTAAAATCAATGCCAGAGTAGCTGTTGTAGTAGATTGATCCAGAATATAATTTCTTTCTTTGGTGAAGGTCTTAAATTGTCTCCATATAGACTGATTACTTATTAGAGTATTTTTCGAAGTAGTTTCTAAAATCTTTTTTGTAATTTCTGCATTAGAAAAGGTACTAAACCGATGACTTTCACCCATTTCGCGTTGACACAATTAAGTAATTATTTTGACAAGTATCTGACAGTTGCTAGGCAAATAAAAGCTACAGTCATTATTCCAGAGAGTAATCACAAGAGATTTATTCCCACTATAATAATGACATAATTGGTTGAAACTTACCCTTGTGACAAATAAAGAAGCATTTCATTGGTTTTAAGAAACGTCAAAAAATAATCTATGTAATTCATGGCATTTAGTCTACCAGGAACCACAACAAGATCAGTTCTGTTGTCCATACTGATTCCAGCCCAAACCATCACAGATCCACGACCAAATCTATCAACTTCCTGTATAGTAGCGGCTGCGTAGCGTTCACTAGGACGACCATATACACGTACTCAACCGTCGCAACGAATTAAACGAAATCTGGACTCGTCTGTAAACAGTACAAGCGTCCAGTGACGAAGTTGCCAATCTCTGTGATCCAGAGCGAACTCCATTTGTGATGCTGCGTAAGGCGTGGTGCGCGGACAGGTCTTCTTGGTTTCAAATTCGCTTCTCCTAATCTGTTTGATCAGAAATGTCTATTCCATGTGGTCGTCTTAGGTCGTTTAGGAGGTCTCATGCTGTGGCAGTACGCTGACGTAGAGAGGAAAGGAGAAGAAATCAGGGCTGTGGAGTAGGTAAAAAAACTTTCGACTCCGACTACAGATAATTTTCCTAGCCCGACTCCGACTCCGGCAAAATTTTATTTGTTTCCAGCGAATTTGTTGGCGAAACAAAATTAAACTGACATAATCTAATTGTAAATAAATTCAAAAAGACCTGTTGTTCGGAGTAGGTACAAAGTTATGACCATATTTAAAAATTAAGCTTTTTTATTTTTAAAAATAAAAATATCCCAGAAATCATTAGAAATTGAACTGTTTTCTCATTAGAGAGCACGTAATTCTGAACTAGTTTGTCAATTTAACCGATTTTCTAATAATAACAAAAGTAATGACAAACCACTATATATATAGTACAACGTATAATTCATTACAATGAATAAAGAAGATAGATGCAAAATAAGCCGAAAATAATCTCAACTCTTACTTCTGTTAGTGGCAATGACGCCACAATTCTGGCTACAACGAGTATGACTTTTTACGAGAAGAAAAAACAAATCAAACAATGCGAAAACGAAGAATACAAAAAATACCTTTTACAAATAATTAAATAAATAAATTCATTAAAAAATTTAAAAAAAATCATTGATCAAAATACAAAAATTAAGAAACATTTATTCTGAGTAAGAAGTTTCATATGGACCTATTGATAACAAGTTGATATTCCTTAAGAAGTTAGAGCCATTTAAAATACTGTTTTATTAAAATTTTGTTGTTTTTTAAGGTATTGAAAAAATAAATAAGTCCTTATGAAACATTTATTCAGAACAATAATTACGTTCTTAGAAAAAAAGTGTGGGAATAAACACCCAAGTAGAAGATGCTTGTACACATTAATTTTATCTATAACAGATGATCTCTATATTTTCTCTTAAAGTTACTTTTTGTTTAATTAAATACAGTCACGAAATTTGAAATTACACTTTAGTTTCCTGTCCGCATACATGTTCGTGTAGAATTACAAATCACTCTGTATATTTCTTGATTTTCTATGAATGGGTCCGACATAATTTTCGTCATAGAAGCTCAGAACTTCTCTGGTGATAGATTAGTTATCTTATCTGGAATATAAGATCATATTGAAATCCACCACCTACAACTCTGTTCTTCTCCTAAAGTACCTACCATTATGAGCAGCAGATTCAAATTATAGGTTTATTTTGTCACACATTTGGAAAGGCAAAAATATTGAAAACAAAATAATGTTAGAGTTTGACCAATAACTCTGCCAGATTGTTGTTTTCTAGAGGTTATTTTGTTTTTATGTAACAGATAATTGTAAGTAATATTGTCAATTGAAGTTAATGAATAGTCTAGAATGTTGCCCGTTGGATGCAATATCGAAATAACAGTGGTTTATTGGGTTAGAAGGGCTCCAAGCCAAAATTATTCATGGATTGACCTTGTTTATTAATCCAATATTTCAAATAATTATGTGCCCAAGAACCGGCGACCGCCACCGCTATTTGTTACAATTTTTCAGCGGAACCCCGACGACATCTCGCGGAACTCCGGTTGGGAAACACTGGTATAGACCCTCAAAAATGATCCCTATTACGGTTTCGATGATTCTGGAAGTATCTTGAACTATTACGTTGGAATAAGAATTAAAATATAGTAGTTATTCTGTTTCTATTTTTGGAATTGTTTTTTTAAGGACACGCAATGACTTCGAGCTGTTTTGTTATTGCCGTATCGCCTACGATACTCTGTAATTTCCTAGTTGCTTGTACAAGGTCTTGTTAGATCAATGGCATCTTGAGACGTGGTAAACAAAATTTCTTCTCGTATACTAACCTGGCAATTGGCATGCGTAATTACGTACGAAATGATAAAGTATATTTTTTTTAGCCCGCAGGCTTCCTCCACTACAAGGTAAACTATTTATTGTGACAATGAATGAAATACTAATGCCAAAAGTTGATCTCTGTATACCGGGTGATCCACGGCATAGGTACACCCGTTTATTATTGTTTTTATAAAGCTGGACGAATGAAATTTGGGAGTGTGTTAATAGACAAATAATGCCATTTTTGGGGATACTCTTGACGTTAATATGACTTCCGGTTTTTCCGGAAATGACGTCATCATTGAAATTTTAAATGGCACCCTATATTCTTTGTGTGATATTTTCAATCAGCATGACATTCTGAACACAAAAAAATATCGATCTTCAAGTTTTATCACCAAACCAACGCAAAAATAACATTTTGTGTATTAATCTAGGTAGCTATGAATTGGTGAAAATAGTCGAAAATTGTCAAATAAACACTAACTAAATCGATTTTGGCCGACATTACATTACTGGCGCCCTCTAGCGTGATTTAATTGGTTTTTTGGCAAGTGAGTCATTTTTTTCATGGCAAAACCATGATCATTCGATAGAAAACATCTCTCCGATTACAATGATACCAAATACTTGTTATTTTGTTGAAATTCTACAGGACTTCTTCTTTCTTGGTACGCAAAAGGTACCAAACTTAAAATCATATTAATCAGATGATATTGTTAAATTGTTTGACCCAAAATTATAGCGGTCAAATCAGAGAATACCCATTACCGTACGCAGACGTATTTCAAATGGCACATTGTGTAAAAGGAAGTAGTTAAAAAGTAAATCAAAGTTAATATTTTGCGCTACAGTTAGATGAAATACTGGCATAATTAATTTTTATCAATTATTAGTCTTTATCCGATTCGAGGTGGAAGAGAAAATTGCAGAGTAATAATTACTTTGTAAACCTCTACTCGAAAGAACAACTGGTGAAATATTCAAATTTCTTAATAATTTTATGTTTAACAATTCAATTCCATAAGCGAAATGCACTGGTGTCTGCACTGATGGAGCTTGGGCTTTAACAAAAAAATAATTGCAGTCAATATTATTAAAAGTCGAGCATTCAGTTCACGAATGTTTTTAATATTATGTCAGGAGATGGGTAGCAACAGAAGTCGCTCTTGTTACATTCCGATGATAGATGGCTCTCGAGAGGTAAAGTTTTGAATCGTCTCTTCGAACTTAAATCAGAAGTTCAACTTTTTCTTGAAAACGCTAATTTCGAATTCAAAAATTCTTTCTTTGACGAATTGTGGATGGCCCGGTTAGCATATTTAGCTGATATTTTTGTAAAGCTGTATGAATTAAATTTAGTTTTGCAGGGATGAAAGGTTCATTTAATTATCGTTGAAGATAAAATTACCAATAAATAAATCGAGTTAATTATAAAAGAAGTTAATAAAAATAAATGTAATTTATTGCCAGCATTCGAAGGCTCCCTTGAAGAAAGATGGGAACCATCAACGATGAATTAGTCGAATATAAAAAAAATATTGATTGCACCTCTTTAAAAAACAATAGTTATTTTCCCAAATCTATGACAATGAAAATTGGATCAGAAATCTAAAAGGTATGTAAATACCAAACTTCACAACCTAATAGAAAAAGAACATTTAAAAAGAATTGATAGATATTTCCTCACACACAGCGCTGATAGAAGAATTTAAAATTATTACAATCACCGTTTTTTTTATCCAGAGGAAGAATTATTTTAAAGAAACTGGAGATTAAGATATTAGACTTTGAATGCCTTTTTGCGCCACTATTTATGTGAAATTTATGCAGGTATGGGTTTTCATCAATATTATATTTAAATAACATACATAAGCAAAAATTAATGATTGAGCCAAATTTGAGCTTGAAACTAATTGACACAGATCATGATGTTTAAAAAAAAATTTGGTTTAGCAAAACAACCCCAAGGGCTTTTTATTTTAGTTTTGTATACCAAATGAAATTTTGTTAGGTATATAATTTTTATTGTTATTGGTTTTGATGAGAATAAGTTTTTACCAAGTGAACTTTTGTTATAAACGTTATTATTTTATTACAAAATAAATAAGTAGGATTAATTCTTTCTCAGTATTAATATGCATTTTTGTATAAAGGGTGGTGGTACGAAGAAATTTGGACATTTTTTAGGTGGTACACGGAACCTAAAAGGTTAAGAACCCCTGCTATAGAACATTTGTGGGACGAATTATGGAGAAGGGTGAGTTCTCGCAAGTGGCGTCAAGAACGTCTCCCAGAAATGGGATATATATAGATTAGTGGAAGAATAGGATCGTATACCAATAGAAACGATAAGAAACCTGATTTCCAGTATGCCGCGTAGATTAGAAACCTTAAAGTTACTAGGGAAGGTAATACACGGTGTTAAGCAGTTTTCCCAGTTTATAATTTTGTGTTTAAGAAAAACATTTTTCTACTTTGCATTCACAATGCACATATTGTAACACTGTTTTCGGTGTTACAATTAACACATTGTAATACCGAAAACAGTAACATTTTTGTCTAAGATTGGTACACATTAATATCAAATGCCATATGTCAAACGTG
Source organism: Aphodius sticticus (assembly GCA_963966075.1). Classification (NCBI taxonomy): domain Eukaryota; kingdom Metazoa; phylum Arthropoda; class Insecta; order Coleoptera; family Scarabaeidae; genus Aphodius; species Aphodius sticticus. The sequence continues at coordinate 78,050,264 of OZ014509.1, forward strand.
CAATACATAACCCAACATAACCACACACTGTATCTTCTTAATCGCTTGCAATCGCATAAACTGCGAAATATCAATATTCTATGCATGTTTAAACATGGGTGTAGCCTGCTATAGTATGGCCAAAGGATTGGGGCTTTCTTAGTTTTGCTGTGTTCATCAAAATACGCCAGCATGACGTTTTCGGTGATGTTTTACGACTCTGGTAAGTGATCGTTATCATTCTTTTCAACTAAACATCAAATCCACTTTTCAGATATAATTCAAGGACCACATTTACTTTAATAAAGTATTATGCGGAAATCAAACCTACATCGTAGATATGAACGATTTTAATTACTGCTGCGAGATTGTATATGCGCAATAAATGGTTTATCAGCATACACGTACGAAGCTATAGTACATTTAAAGTGTAGAGGATTTCTTAGTTTATGTAACGTATAAGTTTTCGGTAATATTTTGGACGCTTGGATGCTCGGTTCAATTCGTATTCGCTTTTGTCCGTCGCTTTCGACTTCGTCTTAGTTCTGGTAGTGTGCAACGTATTTGTATTACCTCCATCACATGTAATTTTACTAAGTATAATTTATTCTAATAAACTACTTTGCCGAAATTAGAATTGGGTTTCAATTATAAGTGCTTGTAAATATACAAGCCGCAACGGCTACGTAGCGGAATTAGGTAGACACCGCTATTAAACGTTAACCGTTATAACAATTCTTTAGTAAGTTCTTGTTCTTCGAAGTAACTAATTAGTCACCGCCAAACACTTCTAGTCTGATTATTATACTTATGAAACCACTATTTTAAAGTTGTTAACTTTTTAGGTTAAGTTTCATGTATTTATCACAGTAGGGTTAAAAGTGTTGTCCCAAGCTCCATTATGATCATCGTTGCGACCTCGCTGAATATTTATTCAAACTTGTAGGCTAAAGTAGAGTAAAATTGTTCACAATTAGATTTTGTCATGATTTTATCTCATCGATCTCATCCTTAACGAAGTTGACAGTTACTACAGTGCTGCCACGTGGTACCCGCAAAATACCCTAGATTTTAATTTAGCGTGATATAGTAACCACTCCTCGCTACGCTCGTCGTGCCCAAAACAACTCGTGCGCCAATTTGACGTCTTATAAAACGTGTATAATAATATACTATTTTAAAAATCACTAGAAAGCTGTTTATCGATATATTCAAAAAGTTGGTATTATGCAAGGTTGAAAAAAAGCTGTAATTAGTACAATTTTAGACATAAATCAATGAATAAAATTGTTATTTTAAGACAAAGGAATTGCCTACCATCAAATAAAAAAATAAAAATCGATCTATAGGTTTAAAAAAATATAAGATATTAAAGTTTATAAGATATTAGGTTAAAAATCAAGTGCGTCATTTTTTTTGGTACTGAGTGTACTTGCACTATTATTTTTATATTGCTGTTTTTGTTTTTTGAGTTTGATTAGATAATTTTTGATCTGATACAAGTATGTAGGATAATCGTACATTATGTCAAGGTTGCGGTCAACGCACAGCTTTTTATTACGTAATAGAAAAAAGTAATAAAACATGTGTAGTTATTAGAGTATGTATAGTGAAACGTAAGCATATTACGTAGTGACTACGATGTTACTATATCTATATGTGAGATGAGAAAGTTATTATCTAGTGTGAAATAATAAAAACAAATATTAAAAACTATTTTTTGTTCATAATATACTGAAATATTATCTTTATTTTGAGTTATTCTTTTGATTTAGACGATTACTTTTGTCACTATGAACATACCTACTAAAATATACGTTGTTTACCTTAGTATTTTACGTTATAAGCTACTAGAGTAAATAACAATCTTAATTTAATCAATTGCGAATGATGTAAAATGATTATTTTTTAAAAAACATGGAAATAGGTACGTAAGTGTATTTAAATTTAAGAAGAAAAAGTACTGAGCTTGTAATTTGTTGATTTTGTAACTACGAGCATAGTAACAATAACTGCCGCACGCGGACAGCAATCAATTGTTTTGCAACGTTGTCAACACACGCCTACATTTAGCCACGTAAGCAAATAGCCGAAATACCGAATTACATAATCAAACATACAATTTAATGTATCCCAATAGGTTTATATACGTAAGCACTTTTGTCACCTATATTTCGCGATTTAAGAACAATTCTAATCGGTACGCGATGTTACAGCATGACGACATATACATAGCTTGTATATACTGTCTCTTGAAGATTTTGTTGTGTATTAAATTTGTTCCACCGACGTTTTATTATCGATTTTACAGAAAATTTTATTCTTTATAAAAGTTCGTGCATCCTCTAAAACTGATACTACAACTGTAAAATTTGACAATTTATGTACCGTATACAGGACAGTTTTAATATTACCGAAAATGTTGGATTTAGTCTTATTGGTGAAATATGGTAACAGAGATCGGCTTCCTTTCACGTAAATTCATAACAATATTGTCTATTTTTAAATAAGTACACGAATCCATATAGAGTCAAATATCATATGAGTCATTAAATACTCATTAATAAAGCATTGTCAGCAGATCATTCTTCATTTGTTTGTCCTTGACACAAGGCCACGAATTAAAATAAAAAATATAGAAATTATTTGGTTTTAAAGTGGCTATCCTATGATACCTGACACGACTACTTCCCCTATTCTGTTTCTAAAGTTGGTGCAATCTTCCAACTTTTTTCCGGACATGATTGCTTTATCAAAAGTTGGTCTATTCTGATAATTTACCCTGATCGTTTAACGCCCTACACATACAGGATGGCCAACTACACAGATAGAAATATTTTCTTGCTTTTAAGAAATATATGTGACCCCGCACGAGAGAATCGCCCTAACTGCCATCTCTCGTTTCGATAGTATTGACTCCTGTGTTTGATGGCGCATAACTACTGAACAGAAAAAAATTTATTAAAGTGTCTCATACTTCTGAGTCATTTCTACAAAAGTTGTATGACTGTCCACATTTTTTGCCTCTCAGTGTAAACATGAGCGCGAGAGAAATGAGAAAAGGTACCCGATTTTTGCACTTTTATATTAACGCTCGTCTTTTCATTTTTTCCTCGAAAACCGTTTGCCACAAAAATTTCAATTTCTGTTCAGGTTGCATTTAGATCCCATTCTATAGATTGGCGTTTTTGTTTTCTCCAGTTTTTGTGTAATAAAGGTTGCAAACAAGATTTTCACGGAAGCGGATATCTCAGTAACTAACGGGATATGCACGTAAACAATCGCCATATTTAATTAATACGACTATACAAAAAGAATTTCATAATAATTTTTTTCTACTTTGCATTCACAATGCACACATTGTAACACTGTTTTCGGTGTTACAATTAACACATTGTAACACCGAAAACAGTAACATTTTTGTCTAAGATTGCCAGGATTGGTACACATTGATATCAAATGCCAAATGTCAAATGTACAATACATAACCACACACTGCCTCTTTTTAATCGCTTGCAATCGCATAAACTGCGAAATATTAATATTCTATACATATTTAAACATGGGTGTAGCCTGCTATAGTATGGCCAAAGGATTGGGGCTTTCTTAGTTTTGCCGTGTTCATCAAAATACGCCAGCATGACGTTTACGGTGATGTTTTACGACTCTAGTAAGTGATCGTTATCATTCTCTTCAACTAAACATCAAATCCCCTTTTCAGATATAATCCAAGGACCACATTTACTTTAATAAGGTATTATGCGAAGATCAAACCTACATCGTAGATACGAACGAATTTAATTACTGCTGCGAGATTGTATATGCGCAATAAATGGTTTATCAGCATACACGTACGAAGCTATAGTACACTTAAAGTGTAGAGGATTTCTTAGTTTATGTAACATATAAGTTTTCGGTAATATTTTGGACGCTTGGATGCTCGGTTCAATTCATATTCGTTTTTGTCCGTCGCTTTCGACTTTGTCTTAGTTCTGGTTGTGTGCAACGTATTTGTATTACCTCCATCACATGTAATTTTACTAAGTATAATTTATTCTAATAAACTACTTTGCCGAAATTAGAATTGGGTTTCAATTATAAGTGCTTGTAAATATATAAGCCGCAACGGCTACGTAGCGGAATTAGGTAGACACCGCTATTAAACGTTAAGCGTTATAACAATTCTTTAGTAAGTTCTTGTTCTTCGAAGTAACTAATCAGTCACCGCCAAACACTTCTATTCTGATTATTATTATACTTATGAAACCACTATTTTAAAATTCTTAACTTTTTAGGTTAAGTTTCATGTATTTATCACAGTAGGGTTAAAAGTGTTGCCCCAAGCTCCATTATGATCATCGTTGCGACCTCGCTGAATATTTATTCAAACTTGTAGGCTAAAGTAGAGTAAAATTATTCACAATTAGATTTTGTCACGATTTTATTTCAACGATATCATCCTTAACTAAGTTGACAGTTACTACAGTGCTACCACGTGGTACCCGCAAAATACCCTAGATTCTAATTTAGCGCGATATAGTAACCACAATTTCTAAACTTATATAAAATTAATGACGCAAAGTAGAGAAAATAGTATATTACACTCGTGTTATAAGACGTATTGGTGCACTCGTTCCAAAACAACGAGTCTGTGTATCCTGGTAATTTTTTGTGGCTCCCTGATGTATATTATTTTTTATGTATATTATATTTTGTCGCGAAAAAATTTTATTTATAGTAACCACTTATGAAACACTTTTTATGATTTCAACATGCAACATTTTAACCAATATGAATTATGATATTGATAAATGTATATCGTTTTATGAGCATGTTACAGTACGCTCGGACCTTGAGTGTATCTAAATTGATATGCGTGCCACTTTTTTTATCGTCAACATTGCAACATTACTTTATTGAAGCTGGAGCATGCATTTGCAAGGCGAGCAGATCCAAAAATTTGTCGTACGATCAATATTTAGCGATTTCGTCAATCGCACAATCAAAAGTACACTCCGAGTTCACTGAACTTTCTATATCTATCGGTTGTGTTACCTTTGTGTAAATCGTAGTTGAACATTTGTAATTTATTTATTTCACATTATTTATTATGATATGATAGTGCAAGTGCAAAGTCTTGAAACGTATTAGACAATTCACCAAGTCGTAAATATTAAGAATTAGACAAAAATTAAGGATGAAATCCTATGAACATGGAGTAAGTACAGTTTAAATAAATAAGTAATTTCTGTAATCTTTACGGGATACACTATTTAAACAAAATATGTTTGACCTAAACCACTATAAATAGAATTGATGTTAGATACTTCTCATTATACTATTAATATACACATACTTAGATATCATTTCTATTTATTACTATGTATGTATTATCTTTATCAAGTAATAAGAATAGAATAATTTTAATTATTTGTTCGCAGAATGGCCAATTAAAACTAATCAAGGATCATCCTAATAGATTTTTTAGATGTGCAATATATCCTTGACCTCATACGTAGATGAAAACAACTTTTTCACGAAAGATTTAGCCATGACCGTAGGATCCAAGCAGCTCTTTTTTCATTGTTTACGAAACTCCGCTCCATAACTGACCTTTCTTGGGTCGTTAATCATAAAAAAAAATCAATTCACTAACCAAAAAAATTGCTTAGTTAACAACAAAACAACTATCGCAGTTTTAAATTAATTTCTTCTTTAAGTTGGTTTGCGGTCGCAATTTTTGCGGATCCAGTGTTGATACAGTTTGACAATGAAAAAAGTTAAGAAACTTGCGGTGTAAAAATGATATTTCAGTTCAAGGCTTTGTCGTACCTGTTCTGGTTCGTTTAAATCGAACTATATCGAAAAGGTTCGAGAAAGTCTTGTGGAGAATCCTGGGACAAACACAAGGCGATCGACGTTCCCGAATGATTACTGATTAGTCATGCACAGGAGTACGAAATGCGGCATAAATACCTCCAGAATTGGAGGTGTTGGAAAACCCCATCTTAGTGTGCTTATTCCTACACTCTACATTGTAAATGCATTATTTTTCGTAATTATTTGCTCAATATTTCATAAAAATCAGCGTTAAAAATTGAATCACAAAAAGTCCCGCCAAAACGATACTTTCTGTTGTGTGACGTCAACCGATAGTAGACGTCAAATCGGCCCATACGGTCTGTCAGCATCGGCATCGTCGCCATTTGGTAATTGTGTTGTATGATGTGTTGTTTTCACAATTTCTACATAGAAATGGGTTATAAATGGTGTATAAATCCGCAATGCAGAAATACGTCAAGAAAAACTCCGGATAAACTATTTGTAGCTGTTCCGCAAGATTTGAAACTGCAATGAAAGTGGTTGGCTCGTAGAAATCCAAATGAAATAAATAGCGGCCAATACAAGTGTTTTTTGTTGTGAAGATTACTTCGACATAAGTAAAACTGACTAGAATAAGTTTTCTATCGTATTTTCGAACCAGGTATTATCTGATCTGACAGCTTAAGGTTAGGGCTATCCTAACCTACAAAGTTATGCTTACATGGCACTTTAGTGCTAATAAATTCAAACGGGAGAAGCATAAGAGCGCGTTCGGATAATCCGGTATTGTACGGTGAGAGTGACGCGCTGCATAATAGGCGGACTAACGTCATACGGCGTTTGTCTGCATATAAGAGAGCGACAGCCGACCCAGGTTACCTGAGCATTGCTCTCCCCATACCCTACCTTGACAAATCGAACGCACTCTAAGCGTACTAACGAATGACGTCACTGGAGACTGAGCCAATTACAAAGCGTTTTCAATCACGTGATAGGACGTGAATAAAATTCAATTTTAATTTTGGTTTTTAATAGAAATAAAGCGTATTTTTTTTTAAAAGTAATAACAAATAGTTTTCTTAAACTGTAATCTATTAGGATGACTATAATACAAGCCATATTTTTAATACCGTCAAATACCCTATTATACCTAGTCAAATTTTAAATTACAGCCAAGCTTTAAAAACATAACGATGAATGTTTTTTAGTTCAGAATATCATCCTGAATTGAAAATATCACCAAAGCAACATAGGGTGCTATTAAAAAACAGAGCAGATGTCATTTCCTGGAAAACCGGGAGTCAAAACACCCTCAAGAATATCCTAAGAATGATTTTTTTATTTATTAATATTCGTCCAAATTTTCGTCTAGCTACAAAATAATCCCCAATTTTTCTTATTGATTTTTATACTGACGTCTCACTTTTCCCGCAAAACTTTTTTCCAAGTAGTAGATACATGAGACACTAAACAAAAAGTTTTATGTGACTTTTATTTGTTTTCTTTATTCCTTAAAAAGTTACAGCTGTTTGAAAGGATAGCAAAACAGTTTTGAAAAGACTCTTTAGGAATTGAAAACACAATAAGTCACCATGCAACTATTTAATCAAAATGACATTTACTTATAGAGAAAAAAATGTCTCAGAAATATCATGTATTTCGTTTCTTTCTTCATTTGTTTATCAAATTTTTTTAAACTTAAATTTATTTACTTTTATTGTTATTATGGGTAGGTATTGATTGTGTTCTTTTTTCGTTTTCGCCTTGTTTTATACGTATGTATTTAATTGTTAGTTTTGTTAATATTTCAAGCGGCTGTAAGTTTTGAAAAATAATTAGGGACAAATAAAAAGTTTATATTATATGCATTAATATAAAAAAAGTGCGATTTTGGGATTTTTTGTGGAGTTATGGTGGATAAATAGACGTGCACTGTATAAATAAAAAATCTGATGTGGCCAGGCACATGACTTTATCATACAATATATGTATAAAAATAATAGTTTAGCTCGATGAGATTCTATTTGATCGAGATCGATCGTGTCTGCATTAAACTAAAACGAGTTAGCCAGGATTTGACAAATATTTTGATACTATTGACAGTAGGTATTGTCAAAAAGTCAGCGTTTGGCAGTACCTACTGTCATTAGAATGAAAATATCTGTCAAATTCTGGCTAACTAGTTTTATTTTAATGCAGACACGACCGATCTCGACCAAATAGAATTTGCCCATGCAGCTTAACTATTAATTTTATACAAAAAATGCCATAGACATAAATTATCCACAAAATTTCCTCTACTTTAATTTATTATTTAACTATTTTGACGAAATTACAGAAATGACGGCTCATTTGCAAAATCTTTTAAAATGCTTAGAGGAAACATCTAGTTCCTTTGGACCCGTTTGAACAAAAAGCTTTTCAGCTCTAAGTTTGGTCATGCAATTTCTAAATTTGAAGTTTCGTCCCGATACCATTAGTAGTTTCTTCGGAATCGTCGCCACAAAAAAAAACGGGTGCACACACACATACACACAGACATTTTTTTGTACCTCGGTCAAATATGTTCAGGGGACCCAAAAGGACATATTTCCGCTAAAAACTCAAATTTCTTTTTTCGGCACGATTACAATACTTTATCATAGGTAGGTACCGCGTATGATAAAGTAAAAATAAATTTAATAAAATAAATATATCCATGACAATTTTTTACGGAAAATATTTACTTTCTAGAACAAATTTAGAAATATATCAGTGAAAAGTTATTTGTTTATTGTTCTGTTCTTTTAGTTGTGTTTATGTTTTTTTATTTATAATTAAATTAGTTATTTTTCTGGGGAATATGGATTCTCTAAGTGGAAAATCAAAAAATTTCACCATCAAATTTACGAATTTGATGGTTAAAATGCAGACTCCTTCTATATAGATACCTACATATTTTGGAATTTGGTATAATTTTTATGATAAACTTGATTTTCATAAGGGTATGTTAACCAGCAATTATTACACTTCCAGGAAAAAGTGGTGGAAATTGAAGAATAACAATGATATGAAAACTATTATTGGACTCAGTACGTTTTAAAGAAAGTATGACATGAAATTTAAAACTTTTAAAAGTTTAGAAAAGATTATTATAACAAACATCTTTACCATTATCAAACGTCAAGAACCAGAAAAAAAGAATATGGTAGCGCACAATCTCTTATAGGGGAAACAACCAACATTCACGAACAAACGAACACGTCGAGATCAGCTTACAGAAGAAGAAGAGAACACTTCTTCACGAGTCCGTCGACCAGAAGCCAGTGACTACGTTTAATGAATGAGCCACAAACAAACGCATCAACCAGCGGACGCACCAATCAGTTTAGAGGGGATACCGCATCGCATTGGGCACGTGAACTAACTCCGCCCACACCTGCCTGCCCCCACCACCCCGACACTTAAGTATTTGCCACTCAGAGAAACTCATATATAAGGATTGTCTTAAACTATAACATTAACACTCTTGCATCCAAGTATAACAAAACTGGTTGCAATAATACTTCACCATAAAACCGTAATACCTAATTTTATTAAACAGAAAACGAATTTCGTCAAAAATGTTCGTGGACGGACTTATTTATTTGTTAAGTGACGTGAAGATCGAAGTGCTGATACCATTAGTGATAATATTAGTGTTGAAAATCCGGCAAATGTGGGTTAAATCTTTGGATTTACCTCCGGGTCCTATAGGGCTACCCATAGTGGGGTCCTGGCCGTCCTTGAAGGGCGATCTTCATCTGTTCTACAAAGATCTGTCGGTGAAGTATGGCCCGATCTTCTCCGCAAGGTTTGGGTCGCAATTAGTCATCGTTTTGAGCAGTTACCAATGCATCAGGGAAGCTTTCAATAAAGGAGTTTTCTCAGGACGACCATCAACGGAATTCACCAAAATCCTGCAAGGATATGGTAAGTGCACTTTCGACATAACCTTCCTCAAGGAGTAAACAGCCTTGATAGGTCAATAGGCTCCGTTATAGGCAATTCACTGTTCAATATAGTGTTTGTTTATATTGATAAGCCTTATCAGTTGTAACCCAGTTAGTTCTGACGTATACAGCGTTATCAGAAATTGTAATATGGGTCATCTTTCTTCGTAGGAGTGATAAACACTGAAGGCAAACTATGGAAAGAGCAGAGGAGGTTCATCCATGACCGTTTGAGACACTTCGGCATGAGTTATATCGGGGCAAAGAAGGAACAGATGGAGCGGAGAATCATGAGGGAAGTTGAGGGTTTCTTATGCCACTTGAAGACCCAGAGGAACGAAGCTATCGACCTAAACCACTTGTTCCAAGTCTCCATCTCCAACGTGATCTGCGACATCATCATGTCCATACGATTCTCTCATAACGACTCAAGATTCAAACGGATGATGACCCTAATCGAAGAAGGGTTCCAGTTGTTTGGAACCCTAAGTCCGGTACTATTCTTCCCTTGCCTCCGATATTTACCAAGACTCCTAGCAACTAGACGCAAAATCTCCGATGTAAGTTACATTTTATACCACCCAATATATCCTCTAATCTAATTATAATATAATTCCTTAGAACCGCCAAGAGATGGGATTATTCCTTCAAGAGACCATCGACGCCCATAAGCAGACCTTTGATCCTGAGAACATCAGGGACCTCCTGGACGCTTACCTCTTGGAAATTTCAAACGCGAAACAGTCTGGAAACGGTCACAACTTATTCGAAGGCAAAGACCATGGTAAGTCTTTCAAAACAATCCGAAAAAACTAACTGGAAGGGACGCGCGCTGTACATTAGTTGGCGAGATTTGAGGCAGGCGCGAGCAAAAGAGACAGAGCGATGACGTGGGCTATGCGTCACTGTCTGACTACCGTAGATAGATATAACGGAAGGCAGTAGGTAGCGTTTCGCTTTTTTATTTTATTCCAGCCGAACCCGTTGTCCTAGAAACCTCAAAATGGTCTCATGATAAACCTAAATCTTTGCATTTTTAACTGAAATTCCGAAAATTTGTTCCCAAATGTTTTTGACGCATTTAGAGAGTTTCAACTGTCTTTTTTTTCGATTTCTTTCTAATGTAACGATAAGTTTTGTGAATTATCTTTACGACAATTAACAGATCAATCAATATCAGTACAAAAATATGGGGTTGCCATTTAGAAAAAGTATCGATGACGTCATAAGTCGAAAACAATTGAAAGTCGGAAATTAAATTTGATGTAAATATGTATATTTTGATAATTAATAATCAAGTAACAAACCGTTTCAGACATTGTGTCATGTTTCCTTACTTTACGCGCTCAATATATACATATTTCGAATAAATACAAATTTGAAATGTGAAAAATGCTTTATAAGTTTTAATATTATCGAATAAATATGATCAGCATCATGTGGACTACTTTTAATGTCAGAATGCGTTTCCTTAATTCAGTAATACAAAGACCATTCAGTTATTTGACTGCAATTGTTTCAAATTAAGGAATAACTACTAATATATAATTTGAGAGTACCATCGCGAGCATAAAAAAACGGGGACAGCAAAGTGAAATTAGGCACTTATATTCTCAACAATTTTAGTTGTGTAACATTTACTTTGACAGTATTTGTCAAAATAAAAATTGGTTCCGGTTTCATCAATTATTCTCCGCGGTATTCTTGCCGACACTTAATTCAGTACCAATTTCTCGAATGCTGATTCCATCATGTAGTCGAGTTTGAATTAATGCCTTCTCAAATTCATTCAATAGGGTATTTGACCATTATTAGAAAACCATCTTAGTGTGTTTATTCCTTCACTCTACATCGTAAATGCATTATTTTTCGTAATTATTTCCTCAATATTTCATAAAAATCAGCGTTAAAAATTGAATCACAAAAAGTCCCGCCAAAAAGATACTTTCTGTTGTGTGACGTCACCCGCTAGTAGATGTCAAACCGGCCCACATGGTCTGTCAGCTTCGGCATCGTCGCCGTTTGGCAATTGTGTTGTATGATGTGTTGTTTTCACAATTTCTACATCAAAATGGGTTATAAATGGTGTATAAATCCACAATGCAGAAATACGTCAAGAAAATTCCGGATAAACTATTTATAGCTGTTTCGCAAGATTTGAAACTGCGAAGAAAGTGGTTGGCTCGTAGAAATCCAAATGCAATAAATAGTGGCCAATACAAGTGTTTTTTGTTGTGAAGATTACTTCGACATAAGTAAAACTGACTAGAATAAGTTATCTATCGTATTTTCGAACCAGGTATTATCTGATCTGACAGCTTAAGGTTAGGGCTATCCTAACCTACAAAGTTATGCTTACATGGCACTTTAGTGCTATTAAATTCAAACGGGAGAAGCATAAGAGCGCGTTCGGATAATCGGGTAGGGTACGGTGAGAGTGACGCGCTGCATAATAGGCGGACTAACGTCATACGGCGTTTATCTGCATATAAGAGAGAGACAGCCGACCCAGGTTATCTGAGCATTTCTCTCCCCATACCCTACCCTGACAAACCGAACGCGCTCTAAGCGTACTAACGAATGACGTCACTGGAGACTGAGCCAATTACAGAGCGTTTTCAATCACGTGATAGGACGTGAATAAAGTTCAATTTTAATTTTGGTTTTTAATAGAAATAAAGCATTTTTTTTTGAAAAGTAATAACAAATAGTTTTCTTAAGCTGTAATCTATTAGGATGAGTATTTTGAATACAGTCAAATACCCTATTGCGACATTTTTATTTCTTACGTCATAATTCAAGATGACATTAATGTGACAGGACAAGAGTTAAGGGTGGATTAATTTCTTCCAATTAATTTAAAAAAGATATTACAAATAAAAAAGTTAAATTCAAAACGCATAGGGCCATAGTACCGTATGAGATAGAAAGAGATGGCTAGCCCACATCACTGCGGGTTGCATACGAAATGCATTTGCCTCACTTATTGACCATTAGGAGTCCCTTCCAGTTATACCCTTGGTTATGCGCAGTAATGACAGTTCACTGCAAAAAACCCACAACCTAACCATAAATTTTGACCAACAGATCTCCAGATTCAACAAATCATGGGCGATCTTTTCTCAGCTGGTATGGAGACCGTCAAGTCAACCCTCCTATGGGGGATAATCTACATGCTGCGAAACCCCGATTCCATGAAAGCTGTCCAGGAAGAACTCGACAGCGTCATAGGGCGTCAAAATTTACCAAAACTCGAGGATATGCCGTACCTTCCGATAACCGAGGCTACCATCTACGAGATACTGAGGGTGTCCAGTGTGGTGCCCATGGGGACGACTCACTCGACGACAAGGTGAGTGGTGTCTTTTTTTTTTTGGTCGCGGTGATTTTTTTTTCGATGTAATCCTTGAAGATTGGGTCAGTCCTCAAATTCGCACCTGTAAAAAAGTGAAAGTCGCGCGGTGCGTGTACACGCCGGTCTGTGCTAAGTTTAGCTGAGCGGTCGCGGCCGGACTAAAATGTGTAGAAGAGAGATACTACGATCGTGGTCAATGAACTCACGCAAAATTGTCCTCAGCGTGTATAATGTGAGGCGGGTTGTGCAATCGGCGGTGGGGGTTACGTAATGTTGGCCCATCAATTATTATTTCGATGACGATATGGTTGTTTGTAATAAGTTTTAAAAAATTTTAATTTCATCTAGCGAAACACGAAAAAGCTTTTATTTTTTTTCTCGATAACGGTGGTGAATACGAAAAACTAGAAAAGATTAAAATGCTTTAGAACAAAACAAAAAATGCATTTTGTATTTTAGAATCCACCAGCGGCGCACGGAAAAAACGTTCATGGGGAGAAAAGGGGGCATGACCCCTGAAAAAATATCTCCCTGTAGATTCCCAAAACCATTTGGTATGCCCAATGATGTAAGTCAGCGTAACCCATATTCCAAATTAGAGCTAAATATCTCGAAAACTACAAGAGCTGTAAAGAAAAAACTAAAGAAATCTTGAAATTTCAACACCCTGTAGATCGGCAACGAAGCGTTTGCGGACCTATGCTTATATAAATTTTTAGTCATTAAATAAGCCAAAGAATGACCCCTTTTCGTATTTACATGACATTTAGGAACACCCTGTATAGGTCTAGGGACTCAAAACGCTACCAAAAATATTCTGTGATTTGAAAAATAATTAATAATACCCAATTCGAGTAATTAAAAATCAATAAAGTTTCGAGTTTAGTTGTATAAACATCGGTAGATTTCAAATTACTTACAATTTAAGAAAAAGACAAGATTCGAAAATAGATTAAGACGCTGGCCAACAATAAACAAATTTAGAACAAATGACAACCGATTCCGACATGCTTCTTTTTTTCGTAGAATCTGAATCAGAAAAGATAGAATTTGTGAGTCAACTCTAATTTTTTACACAACTACTTATATAATAAATTTATGTAGAATATATATTTTAAAAAATTACAAATTAAAAAAAATTCAAAAAATTTTAGATACGTTTCCAAACAAGAAATATTTGAACTGCATTGCCATCGAAAATTTGTCCACATTTTTTTTTTGATTTAAGCATTGTCACCGGAAATCAAATAAATAAAATTTTAGAACATTTTGGAAATTTTTTCACAATTCTTTTATTGATTTATGCATTGTCACCGGACATCTACGCACATGCAAAATTTTAACTCGATTGGACAAGTTTTCCAAATATTGAAAATTTTTCCAAATTTTGAAAAATCTCAAACTTCGGAAAATTTTCCAAATTTTTTTAATTGTTTCGTGCATTATCACCGGATATCAGTCCACATGGAAAATTTTAACTCGATTGGACATTGGAAAGTATGTAAAATATCGATTACAAGATTTGAACGTAGGTAACAAACAAAAAACAAGTGAAGTTAATATGAGCGAAGTAAAAACTAAACACAATTTCTGACTTCAGATTCAGATTCTTTGGAAACTAAATAGATACTAGGATCAGCTGTCATTGATTATTCCTTTTTTGAAATTGTTTTGGTCTTAAATTCTAGAATTTTCATCTACATTAAGCTGGTCCTTATTTTTCAACTGATATGTTTTTTTTTTCTACCCGCTCAATTTGTTCCTTTATATCCAGAGTTAATTCTTGTGAAAAATAATAAAAAGTAATAAAACACAATAATCTAAACTAAGTGACTATATTGGCCAACAAAGATAAAAAACGGACAATTGAAAACTGTTTCTGGTAAGCTTTTTTCCCTACAATTTGAATCTGAAAATAGTAATTTCAAATTGTGTGTAGTTTTTGATTAAACAAATACATTTTTTCCATATTTTTTTGCGGTTATCTAGCACCGTTTCGCTCAAAAAGTAGGCTCAAATCAAAATTTCTATCTCCAAATTTACATTCTACGAAAAAAAGCATACCAGATCATATATATACCAACAATTATCACTTGTTAGATTTTCTTTATTATTGGTCAGGATATTCACGTAAGTTAGATAATTGCAGTTATGATAAATGAAGTATTTAAAAATTTGTTCTTTACTTAGCTGCATGAGCAAATTTTATTTGATCGAGATCGGTCGTGTTTCCATTAATATAAAACTAGTTAGCCAGGTTTTGACAGATATTTTGATTATATTAACAGCAAGTATTGTCAAAACATCAACGTTTGACAATACCTACCGTCAATAGAATCAAAATATCTGTCAAAACCTGGCTAACTAGTTTTATATTAATGCAAACACGACCGATCTCGATCAAATAGAATCTCGTGCAGCTAAACCAATAATTTTATATATGGTATGATAAAGTCATGTGCCTGGCCACATCAGATTTTTGCAGTACTTAAGTAAAGAAAAATAAGGATCACCCTAATTATATAGGATATATTTGATTAAACAGCCATTGTCGGGACAACGGGACATTTTAGAAAACGGGACATGTCCCAACAAAACGGGACACCCTCCAAAAACAGCTACCTAACCACCTTAAATTTAATAATTAGCCAGAATTCAATTTTGAATAGCGACAGACTTTTTGGAGTAATACAAAATTACTTGGCATATAACAAACAAAATACTAAACCAATTCTTTATTTGCAGAGACGTGGAATTCAAAGGATTTAGATTCCCACAGGACGCCCAAATCGTCCCCCTATTGCACGCGGTCCACAACGACCCACAGCTCTGGGACGAGCCCGAAAAATTCAACCCTTCCAGATTTATCAACGCCGAAGGCAAAGTGACAAAACCAGAGTACTTCATGCCTTTCGGCGTTGGAAGAAGGACATGCCTCGGAGAAGTCCTAGCAAAAATGGAGTTATTCCTATTTTTCTCATCTCTTTTACATTCCTTTGACTTACAAACACCGGAAGGAGAAGAAATACCAAGTCTGCAAGGGTTTAGCGGCATCACTATAACGCCTAACCCTTACAAAATAATCCTCAAACCTAGAGCGATGACGTGCGTTGTTTCCACGATGAGAACGGCGGGGAGTCATTGAAAGAAAAAAGTCTGATTTCTTTAATTCGAAGCACTCATAACGAAATTCATCGAGCACGGTAAAATAGAAATATGTAGTTCCTAAACACACGCGTTCATGTTTCAATTATATCAATAACGAAGTCGATCACAGCGCTTTTGCGTGCAACGGTAACGGAGAGAACTTCTGGCGGGATTCATATTCCGCCGTGGGCATCAACATCGTTTCTCAGTCCCTCACTCCGTACCGTGCACAAGGCCAATAGTTTGTTGTTAGTTGTTGTCAGTTTGAGCACCATTAGTTACCATACTAGAGGTTCACCATGTAAGACGTTCACCATGATATTATGAGTGCTGAAGTCGTCATATAGCAGATCTCCGATAAATGATCGGCTGTGTATTAAAAATGTGTTCATCGAATATACTCTATAAGCGAAAATTACACTAGTCAGAATGAAGGAAAAAGAATCGCTCTGTTGACAAGGTGTTAGAAGTTGACATCACTTTTCGTCGTCATCATCATTATCTATATGTACAAATTACTTTATAAATTACCATTAACGTAAGCAACGAATCGTTACCCTTTTTTTTGTTTTATATAACGCAACCATTTTACTACGATTAAACTGATATAATTCAGGGTCAGACTCATTTTATTATTATCACTATTATTATTATTATTATTTTTGTTGACTAGTTTAAGGAATAAATTTAAGACCATTGTCATGAATTTGCGTACCATTTATATTAGATACTATAATATATATGTAAAATACGTAAGTGCGTTAATTAATTCAAATTGAATTGTAATAAGTATTGAAAACAATTTCTTGTAACTGCATACGTGTAAATGTGTACCGTAACTTAATTATTATTATTATTTTTGTGTTTTTGTTTTGTGTACCATGTATATAGATCGTTAGGAGAGTAAGACAAATCGTAGGATTAGTAATGTTACTACAGTTATTATTTATCTCTTTTTTAACCAGTAATGGAAAATAAAATTATTTTTTTAGAATGTTACGCTTCTTATTTGTTCAAAACCCTATCTGATGCTGGTCATGAGTGAATAATTATTTAAATAAAATACAATTTATGCCAAAAAAACACAATAGATGCATACGTTTAAAAAAGGCTTTAAAACACTTACCACTTCAATTAGATGTTTTGTGCAGGATCTTGTACCAAAATTGGTTGACCTGCAATAAAGAAATAATTCTATGAATTTACTGTGTAATGTACAGGGTGCGTGCTTACTATAAGGTTATTAAATAACAAAAACTTAATATTCTTCATTTTTCAGATGATTTTGAGGAATATTTAATACAGAATTGACAGAATTAAATATAAATATAGAATCATTAGTACAGTTATTAGTTATTTTATTTTATTTTAGCTGATATACAAAAATAATGTCTATAAAATTCTGCACCAAAAAGATATTTACCACTTTTTTTTAATTTAAGCTAATTTTAAAGTATAATACCACTGAAATGAAACAAACAATGGTCTAACTTAATGCACTCTTGAAAAAAATTAATAAATAGAACGGGAGTCCGACCTTGTTCAGCGCAAGAAAATCGTCAACATCCTACCGAAATTTTGCTGCAACTGGTGACAAAATTTTTTGTATTGTGGAATATTAACGTGGGTGTGTTGCGTACACAGATAGAAAATTTTGTTTAGATCACAATAAATATGCATTGACTCAAAGAAATCTGGTGTTTCAATAGAGGCAAAGAAATATTTATTTGCGGATAAAAATGCATTTGTTTGAAATATTTGTTTGGTAGGAAGAACGTTTATTTGTGTCAAACAACTTATGTTTCAGTTAAAAATTACAATTTGTATATTATAACGAACCTTGCTTATAGTCTTTATAACAAAGAAATTTACAAAATCACAAAAGCCAATCTATAGAAGAGATCTTAAGTTACCCACAATGTAAATTTGACTTTTTTTGGACCAGCGGTTAATTGGGAAAAAATCGGAAAACCGAGCGTTTCTTTAAAACTGCTAAAATCGGGTACAAACCTAGGGGTAGAAAATTTTTAAAGGCTACAGGTTATGTAGAAATGATTGAGGACCATAACGGACTTAATTTCAAAATTTTTTGGGTGGTGGTTTCAGAGTTATAAGCCTTCAAATACAGGGCTCAATACTTTTGCAACCGATGGTAGCGTATACAATGAAGTAAATATTGTTGGCGTCAAAGAATTATGTTTTGATCCAAATGAATATATTCGAAAGAATATATTTCTTAAAAACAAGACATCTTTTCTATCTGTGTGGTAACTAGTGTTTCAATTGGTACTTGTACAAACTTTGTAAGCATGGCTATATAGTAGTATGTCCATCTACTATATACAAGTGACCTACCACAGCTGGAAAATGTAACAGTCGCCACATTCGCAGATGACACGGCTCTAATGGCAGTCGGATCAACTATTGGGGAATCTACTAGGAATCTTCAACAAGCTAGTAATAAAATATATAAATGGACCAAAAAATGGAAGACCAAGCTCAACGAACTGAAATCTATCCACATTAACTTTACAAACAAAAGAATCGAGGACATACCTCATGTGAAGATTAACGACGCCATAGTTCCATATGCAAACACTGCAAAGTATTTGGGTATGACTCTGGATACAAAACTAAGGTGGAAAGAACATGTTAAGACGAAAAGAGTAGAGCTTAGCCTCAAATACAGAGAACTGTACTGGCTTTTGGGAAGAAACTCTCAGTTGTCAGTACAGAACAAAGTACAAGTTTACAACCAAGTACTAAAACCGATTTGGTTATGCGGCATCCAGCTTTGGGGTTGCGCGAAAAACTCCAATATACAAGGAATCCAGACCTTCCAAAATAAAGTACTAAGGAATATGGTTAACGCTCCTTGGTACATACGGAATAGTGACCTGCACCGTGATCTTGGTGTCCCACAAGTCATCCAAGAGATAAAAAGATTCGCCACTAAGCATGAATGTCGCCTAAGCCATCACGTCAACGTAGAGGCCCTGCAGCTACTGGACAACCAGAATCTAGTGAGAAGACTAAAAAGAACTAAACCCTTCGAACTAGTGAATCAGTAAAACGTCTAAAAAGCAGAGCACAGTGAGTGAAGTGCTTCTTGTTTAGGACAAAGCAAATATAGGACATCAGTGGATAGCCTATTAGAGACAAGTTCCGAGTTTTAAGAATTCAAATTGAAATTGATGGTTAATCTTTGAGATTAGTTTCAATATGTTAAGCATCTTATGCTTATTAATAAAAAAATGTGGGTGACTTATCCTGTTTTTATCATAGAAGACTTACCATTGCATCGAGGAGTGAACACCAGCCTATGTGATTTCGGAGTCAGGGTGATTCCACAATCTCCTGTAGCATCCAGAAGCTTCCCATCTTCAGTACTAAGCGAAAACTCCTTCAGTACGGTGGTTCCGAACAGAAAAAGGGCCATCCTTGCAAATTCGTCTCCAATACACATACGTTTACCTCAAAAGAAAATTAGAACATAACTTTCCATCTTAGAAATATTATTTCCATGCATCTATACCATGGAGATTTCAATAAATACCTGTTTGAAAAGGAATTAAGGCTTCGTCCTTTAAAAATCGTCCTTCATCGTTCAAAAATCGACCAGGATCAAACTTGTGAGGGTCCTTCCATGTATCATCATTCATGTGGATGGCCCATTGCAATGGAACTATCATGGTTCCTTTAGGAATCGTATATCCATCAATTTCTAAAGCGTCTATAGCCCCATGAGGTATACCAACTGGTACAACAGAACGAATCCTCTGAATTTCAGCAAATGATGCTTCTGTATATGGCATCGATGATAAATCATTTACAGATGGTTGACGATGCTGTATGATCGCATCAATTTCTTCTTGGACCTTCCTCTGTATTTCTGGATGATTGGCCATGTAGAGAAAATACCACCTGTCGAAAAAGATGAGATATGATGAGTATAATAAAGGATAAGTAAGTACGTAGGCTTTCACGGTCTGAATCATTTAGAAAATAAATTGCTTCCGGGTTATGCCGTATGTCAAGATTCGTAAATGCTGACGTTTTGCGAACCATGTTGGTACCAAAGAAATCTCCCTTATATACCTAAATTTACACCTCACTGCACACATCTGGAGCTACCGCTCCCATGTGTTTTTCCACCTGATCGCGTTAGGATCGATTTCCAGACCCTACTAATGAAATAATTTTGGGGATCAGTAGTAGACTAATGATTTTTTTTAGCTACGTAATAAAATATAACTTATTCATGTACTCGAAGAAGTAAAGTTTTGAGTGAAAAAAGCATGTAAGATATTGATATTTTTACGTGAAATTTTGTACACTTCTAGAGGAAGGTGTAACTTAGACCTATTATGTGGTACTTTTTTCAATTTCAACCTGAGTTCTTCGTAAAAGAAATGAAAAATCAGCCAACTTTATGTCATATTCATATTCGTATCAAATGACAAGTAGTCTGTATA
Organism: Aphodius sticticus; assembly: GCA_963966075.1. Taxonomy (NCBI): domain Eukaryota; kingdom Metazoa; phylum Arthropoda; class Insecta; order Coleoptera; family Scarabaeidae; genus Aphodius; species Aphodius sticticus. The sequence goes on from OZ014509.1 coordinate 78,071,014, forward strand.
AATCTATTTTCCCTACCTACCTTAGTGTAGTTAGGGTAGTATCCAATCCTGCACCAAAAACATCAGCGAGTACATGAAAAAACTGATGATCACCATAGAATTTTTCACTAGGATCACCTTTACGTTTTTCTCGTTCCATCAAAAAACAATGTAGAATATTGTTAGGTTTAAACTCGCTGTTCTTAAGTCTTAAATCCTCCCATATTTTCGCTTGTTCGTCAATAATTTCTTTATAGACTTCGTGCGTTTTAATCTTTCCCTCGATTAGAAAGTTCATTGTCCTCTTGAATTTCGGCAAGAACCTATAAACGGAAAGAGAAAGTGATAAAACGATATTAGCATAACAAATATTCAAAAAATTAGCAGTTCCTTACCGTAGAAAGGCCAGGAAATTTATAGCACCTGCCACGCCGATATGTTTCGTTCCCTCTTCTTGCAGATGCAACAACCAATTCCAAACTTTGTCGTCTCTGTTAAACGACCTTCCGAACACAATCTGGTTGATCGTCGAACCCAAATTATGCTTCAAAGCGTGGTATGGATCCAAAATTATAGCTCCATCTGGTGTTGACATACCTTTGATATACTATAAAAATATAGACATTATTTTTTGGCGAAGTTTCTTTTTAAATAATAATCATATTACAGTAATTAAATCCAAAACTTCTGTCATAATCAGTTCTTCCATACTTTCTCTTTGCACTCCAAGCTTAGCCATGCCAAATTGTTTGAAACAACCAACAAGAAATTTTCGTTGGTCTTTCCATAACTCTTTCTCGGCACATATAATACCTGCAAGAAAATTGTAAATTTGAGATAATAGAAGTACTAACTAAATACATGGTAGGTCAAGATCCAAAAGTATCACATAAACATGTAATAGGGTATTCCGGTCATGTCAAAATTTAAGCAGATATTCGGTTTAACCTATTATACAATTTATGAGGATTCATAAAGTTAAGCTTTGAGCTTTTTGATTTTGTTTTTCTATGAGATAATTGCAATTAAAAGTGCATTTCGTTTGAATTCACCGACCACCCTCGGAAATACACGATGATTACCGATCCCTAGTAGCGGTGGCAACAGCGGACAGCTCTCGAACAGCTGATTGGCCAAGTTGACGGTTGGCTGCCCTGTTGTTTGACAACGAATAAAGGTAACTTTATTGAGAGATGATTTGATCATTCCTAAAACTTGAAGCTAAACATCTCTCATCTCGCTAGTCGGCAATGCAAAGAAAATCTTATCAGGAGTTACTGTTCTACTGCTGTTACGGCCCGGCACAGAACAATGTCGGCGTTGCCGTTTATACATTTTGAACAAGTGTTTGATATAACCTCAATAACCAAAGCAGGTGTCAACAAACGAGCGATTCTAAACGTTGACACAACAGAAGACAAAAATTTACTACGTGCACCCTAGATATAGCAACGTTGTCAAGTCGCTCACTTTGAGCGGTCTTTGTGACGTCACAAAGACCAATCCTAATACAAACTTCAAACAACGATTTCTCTTAATTTAAAACAATGTTTGATATTTTACTTGTGAAGTAGCAAACAGTAGCACCCATACTTTGTAAAAAATGACAATTTCAAAAACACCGGAATACCCTATTATAAACCGTAAAAACAAGTGAAATACGTCGAACCATTATCTAGAAACTGCTTGAATTAGCGCATTCCAAATTATATAGCATTTGTACCAGTTCAATGTCTATCCAAATTAGCCATTATAAGATAATTGAAAATGGATTGCGATTGTGATTTTATATAGTGTAAGTCTAAGTGTCAGAACGTGAATTTATTACAAAATCACCAACGTAGTCATTATTGATAATGACTGTAATTATAAGCAATTGATTTTTGTTGGTTTTACTGAGGAATAATAAAATCACAAAGTAGGAAACATTGGCCTTCGTGTTGCTTTGATTGTTAATTGTTACAATGACGCCTAAAGGTACAGATTTATTGTTCATTATGCATTGAAATAGGGTTACGTAAATATAATTTATTTATAATTAATGTTCTTTTATCTTATACAATTAAAAAAAAATAGAGATTAGATTATACTGGGCGAACCAAAATGGTGTTTTGTAATAATAATTCTAATAAATAAATTTGGATACAGATACAAATTAAGTACCTACTTTCCTTTGAAATAATTAGTGTCCGACCGAAGGCGATTTTTTGGGCCGAAGTCGAAGCCGATGTTCGGCTTTTCCTATACCTTCGGCCGAAGCCGAAGGAAGTTCATATTGATTAAGAAGTGACAAAATTTAAAGATAAATTTGTACATACTATATTAGTATGTACAAATTTATCTATACCTACAGTGTATCCCCATATGTACTGTACTATGTCTGTAATGGATGTCCTAAAAACATCGCCATTATTGTTACAATATTGATTTAACGAAAAATAAGAAACTGTTAAATTTGCTCAAGAGTAACCAATCAGTTTTTCATAATTAAATGTGAAACGTCATAAAGAAAAATTGTTTTAAATTTAGTCTGGTGCGCATATATAAAATTTGAATATTTTATAGGAATTATAACTAGATATGAGTATATGGATTACCGTATTATACGTACTTACCGTAATGATGAAATAATCAATGTAGAGTAAATGGTGATATACATTCCCCTGTATATGACCATTCTATACATTATCTATTATCCATTATTTTGGCGATTTTCTTATGTTTTTATTTTATCGTTCCCCAATAATAACTTAGCCTGGACTTCAGTAAAAAAATAATATCAGAAAATTCTTATTCTTTACTATTTATCTTAGAGACCTATCCTGCTGATTTAAAAAAAAATATGACAAACATAAACCTACCATGCAAGAAAACTACTTTAGGGTTATTTTTTACGTAATGCACATCTATTCTGACATTTAAAATCCTGACTCAAAAATGTCAGATCTCTATTATTTTTAATTAGGCACGTGCCGGTTCAGATTCGCCATGAACTGGATCGAGATTTCAGACATTTTTAATTGAACTGTAAAGCAATTGATAGTTTATTCTTGAGCAAATGTAATCATTTCTAATTTTTCGTCGTTTTTGTTCTATCAAATTGCTGACTATGACAATGGATTTTTGAGAGTACCCAGAACTATTTTTAAAGAATAACGTTGTCTCGAGATTATCGTTATATGTATGTATATTAAAGTCTATCTGGAGACGCACAGTAATTGATTTAAAAACAAAAAACTGATATCAATAAAATCAATATTAAAATACTTCAGAGGAATCAGTACCTTCCATCTGCTCTCTCGGCGCAAAACACTTAGTTTTTTCTCCACTATTGATTTATAGCAACAAAACAGAAAATATTACTTTAAATTTAATATAAAAACTGTACAATTTTCCGTATAATGATGATTTTCTTTATATTTGTATTCAATTAATGTGTTAATTTTTATTGGTTCTTAATCATTATGCGAAGACAAAATATCACCAAACAAAAAATTATTTCTAACCTTTGCAAGTTTTAGGAATCAGGCCGAACTTTAAATATTATTTAATTGTACGTAGAAAAAAAATTACAAAGATTTTATAACTGTTTTGAGGTCACAACAAAATTTCTTACATGTAATTTTGTTGCTAACGTTAGGCCTGTTGAATTTATTTACCACTAATTCCATCTAATGCTTCAATTGTTGTTTTAGCAGACACACACATACACATACACACACGCACAAATACCCATACATACACACCCAGACAAACATATTTTATTTAACAAACCATGTGTTTTTTATTGTCAATTTTTATTACTACAAAAAAGCCATTACGACCCAGGGATGTAGTTGTTTTTAACTTGTATATAACTGTCTCTTAAATCAAATTTTAATAAAATAAAGATTTATGAATAAAAAAAAAACTGTTGTTTTAGCAGTTCTTTATCTAATTATATTACACAAAAAGTTCATCCACATTTTCGCAAAGCACCAAAGTAAACAAAGTATCAAATATATCATTTTCTTCTCACAATTTTTGCTACGCAGGCACTAAGCGCGAACTAAGTTCGGTCGGACACTAGAAATAATATTTTTGTTTTTTAGAAAAGACATTTCTTTACACCAAAGAAATCTAAGATTGATTCAAATATATTTCTATACAAGAAGAGATTTATTTCCCTCAAAGAAATATTTTTCCTTTGACTTAAAAATAGGTTTACTTCAGCCAAAGAAATAATATTTTGATTCAAATATTTTTAGTGTGAATACCCCATGCAACTGTATTGTTAGATGGCGTTGTAAACACTCTCCTCGCAGTTCGGCCTTATCTTGAGTATAAATAGTAGACTGGTGAAAGCCTACCGCTCAGTTGATGTCATACGTCTGGCTAAATTGCTAAAAAGGCCGTGTGATCGGCAGCACACACAGAAAAGTGATTATTTGGAACGAGAAGACATAATTTCTTGAATTTATTTACTAGATTCAAGTGCATATTTACTTGGATGTAGAAAGTTAGGCATATACAAGAAATGCCACATAGTCAATCTAAGTAAAATAATTTCTCCGATAAATGCTGTCGACAAATAAATTCTTTCTTTATAAGAACCAATATTATATTGCAAGAAGTAATTGAATTTTTCGTCCCAAAAATGTCAATTTCTCCAACGAAGTAACAGTAAATCCATCCAAGTGCGTAGGTACTTGATCCAAGAAAATATAAGACATTTAATATAAGTAAGCATTGCTTACTGAATAAAAACCCACCAATTATTTAACTTAAGTGATTCTCACTTCTTTCAAGTAATCAACCAACAATTTCGCTAATTTAAAAAAATATAATTCTTACACTCAACACAATCAAAAATTATTTGAGCTAAATAAATCTCGTTCGTTATAATATACAAATTGTAAATTTTAAGTGAAAACATGAGTTGTTTGGCAGAAATAAACGTTCTTTCTACCAAACAAATGCATAAAAACTCTTTACCAGTGTAATTTATAGATTGTAGCACTCTATGAGGCATTTTACAGGATCTCCATTTTGTATGTAATTTTACGAATGTTGCACTATGAATACCACATGGTGGTATTATCAATGTGGTATTATCATGTGACATTCTCAGACTGGTTAGATGACCCGAGCGCGCTGACCTAATCTATTTTCTTAGAACAAAAGTACAGCACCTTACAACAATAATGGATCCATTGTTTTTACGATAAATGCAAAATTTGCAAAACAAAACAATTCTTTCCTATTGCGTTTGCCATTTTTACCCGTCAGCTACATTGAACTCAAAAGAAAGGACAATGGATACTTTTTAATTTAGTATCACTGGAAACATGACTTTGTTTTATTTTTTTTGCTATCTATTGGTATGTTATATGCTAGTATATTAAATATCAATGTAGTAATGAAGTAGTGTTAAATATTCTAGAAGAAAATTGGTAATAGTTTGTGTTTTAACAAAGTTTGACGATCTTTTAACCAGCGCCTCCACCAGAATGACACCTCAGTATATAATTGGCATATAAACGACACTACAAGTATATGTGCAGTTTTTTTTTTAATAATCCACTTACTCAAATAGGATTCATTTGAGTATTATCACTATTATAGAGCCAAATAGGTATTGAACCACACCTGAATCATAAAAGAAAACATATAAGAAACGGTGTCACTCATACCCAAAAATTCTTATAAGGAATAATACTAATTTACATATTACAAACAAAAAAAAAACAGATATCACTAAGTGTGTTAGGTGTTCAAAACTTAAAGCAAACATTTTAGAAGATTACTACCCTTTCTGTTTAAGGTTGTTGTTTAATTGAAACTATTAAAAAGTGAAGTTTGCCATTATTCTTATTGATTCCCAAACAGTGCAAGGTCGTGTTCAGAATACGGATGAGATAGTCGGTTGGGAGTTATTTCGTGCGCATACTTTCTAGGTATGAGTCTTACCGGAACTGTATGATCAGCACGTACGCCAGCTAGCCAATGACCGACCGCCCTTGGTTGCCGATACAAGATGATTCACACGCACTCCTATATACCAGACCAGGAGCAGTCGAGATGAACTTTTTTAGTTCATGTTATTATCGCTTATCCATTATAAAATTACTCTCTAAGGTTATTGAACATTATCGCATTCTTATACATATTTTTACTATATTTTTTACTTTATCATATGCAGTATGTAAAGTATTGTATCGTGCCAAAAAAATTTTTTGAGATTTTAACGGAAATATGTCTTTTTGGGTCCCCTGAACATTTTTGACCAAGGTACAAAAAAATGTCTGTGTGTGTGTGTGTGTGTATGTGTGTGTGTATGTGTGTGTATGTGTGTGTACCCGTTTTTGTGGCGACGATTCCGGAGAAACTACTAAAGGTATCGGGACGAAACTTAATATTTAGAAGTTTCATGACCAAACTTAGAGCTGAAAAGCTTTCTGTTAAAAAGGGTCCAAAGGAACTGGAGGTTTAGTGTTAGCATTTTTGAAAGATTTTGTAAATGAGCCGGCATTTCTGAAATTTCGTCGAAATAGTTAAATAATAAATTAAACTAGAGGAAATTCTGGATAATTTATGACTAAGACATTTTTTGGTACAATCAATAGTTTAGCTGCATGAGCAAATTCTATTTCATCGAGATCGGTCGTACTGCATTAAAACTAGTAGCCAGGATATGTCAGATTAAATGTCAGATGTGATTTTAATGACGGTGTAGACAGTGTCAAACGCTAATGCTTTGACAATACTACTGTCAATACAAGCTACGTTCGGATATTGTACACCGTTAAGGTGCGTTTTCAGTACTGCTAATGGCAGTGGTAGTAGACGCCATTATAGTATTTCTAATAGATATTGCTAGTGACTCAAGTTTATGTACATGCAAACTAATATGTGTCACCATCACGATATGTGAGAAACACTATAATTTCGTCTGCTACCACCGCCATTACCAACCATTGCCACCAATCGGAACGCACCTTCACACTTTCTACACCCAATAACACGTGTCATTTGGACGGTGTACCCGGTGTCAACGGAGTACAATATCCGAACGCAGCTTTAAACGGCATATCTGTCTAGTTCTACTAGTTTTATTTTAATGCATAGCCGATCTCGATCAAATAATATCTCATGCAGCGAAACTATTAATTTTATATATAGTATGATAAAGTCATGTGCCTGGCCACATCAGATTTTTTTTATAAATTTTTGGTGACTAGTTTAAAAGATGGGGGTACTTCGAAACTATTAGTCGCCAAAGATGAATAAAAATTATATTAGTGATGTGAAAACGTTTTTGTTTTCCTACATCCACATTGAGTGAAAGTATTATAATTTTTTAAATTAACGAAATTGTTGGTTGAGTTAAAATGCGATATTTTAAGGTTGCGATAAATGGCTCTTTGATTAAAGAAATTATTAGTTTGTTGAAAGAATTAATGTGGACCTATTATTGACTAGAATTTTTTGGAGGGTACAGTAGACCAAACACCAAAATCTCCACGTGTCACCGCCTTTTGGGATGTCGCACATCCTCGACCAGTGGTTGGTTTTCCCAGATCTGCATATCGTCAAGGTTAGGGTAGCAAAGTGTACGCTGATTAGGAATCGGAACTTGAACCTGCATGTACTGTGCTCTAACCTGCCGATCACACGGTCCTTTTTAGCAAATAAATTAAAATCCATTGGAATCTCGGTGAAAATATTTATTTAATAGCTATATTGCGATACTAGTTTCTGGTATTCCCCGTCTTCAGTCACAAACTGCAAATGGAAACCTGAATTTACAAAATGTTTGTTTTATATGTTTGTTTAATAAGATTGCACTGTCTAAAATTGAATTTTTTGAGTTATTTTCGAAATTTTAAATTTTAATTTTTTACAAGTTTAATGGCAAAGATTATTTCTCTGTTGGCGTAAAAAAAATATGATTTAATCCAAAAGAATAAATTCAAAAGAATATATTTCTTAAAAACAAGAAATCTTTTCTGTCTGTGTAAGCTTGACAAGGATACTGCATTAATGAAGGTAGCCTGGGCTGGGCAATCAACCCGTTCGCTCACCGAGGGGGACAAGAATGTTCGAGACTGCTAAATAATATATAGGTCGTTGATACCATCCATTCTAGATGGAACCCCGACTCCAGGTCTTCTCTCACGTACACACTGAGTGTTTATTTCCACTAGTTATTCCCATGAATGCAAATATTTCAAAAACAAAACAAACGAAAAGTACGTATAGGAAATTATTGTGATTGTTGTGTTACTGAAAGAGTTAATTAACATTATGCGTATTATTGTAGAGCGACACTTTCAAGTCGCTTGTAAAAAAAAAGTATTTTGTAGAATCATCGATGGAAGAACACCGAGATGACGCATCGGTTGTTTATTCGAAGAACGCCGCCGATGCATCTGCGGTCATCTACAAACCGAAGGTCGAACTAAGGAAATCGTAATCGTTCGAAATAGTCCAGTGATTCTAAATTTTTGATATACGATTACGTTGTATTCGGAAGATTACTTGCAGTCGATGAAACTGATACCAATCGATAGCTTATGGTTCATTATTCTTTTTCTTTTCAACTTTGATATGAATTGCTTCGTAGATATGACGTCAGAGACGCGGTGAAAAGAACATTGTAATGGTTTACTGACGTCTATATTGATCTTACGGTTGTCAACCATTAAAAAATCCATAGTTGTTGGAATAAACAATGAACGTCACTGGCATAAGATGCGACTGCTATGGTTACTGCTATGGTTACTATGTTACTACTACATTTTTAATGAATAATAGTATTATGAATAGTATATCATTTGACGAGCACATAACTAATTACTAAGGATATAAATTGCGAGTATAAAGTTTATACTCGAGTCGTAGGCGAGCGTGTATTCATGCGAGCGATTTGTATCCGTTGTGTGCGAGTCGAATACGACGTTTTATATACGACTCATAAATTCACCAAATATTTTAAATGTATTTGTCAATGATGGCGAGGCGAACTGTCACATAACTGTCATCCACGTAGGTTTTGACAGACTTTGACACTAGCGTTGTATAATGATGACAGTTCGTTCAAATAATGAAGTCATTATTTGAACGAACTGTTATTATTATACAACGCTAATGTCATTATAATCATTGGCGTGCATCTTGATGGAGATTATATAGTCATAGATACGTATGCAATGAACTTATTATATATGAGTCGTAGATAAAATTTGGTTTTTATGTTTACATATCTGGAGTTAAACTTTAAAAAAGATTTGTGACGTAACATATATGTAAGCTCTGGTTAGTGCTAATTTCGTTTAAAACTCCACTGTGTGCAATTGCACACAATGAAGAAATTGAAATTTTTGATTGATTTGTTTAAAAAAGTAATTGAAAACAAGAAAAGAGATAGTATAACCTTATTATTATTAAATTTCCATTTGCAAAACGAGCCTGCAATCTACAATTATTCTAAATATATTCCAAATGGTTTGATCATGAGTAGAGATCCGTGCCATCTGGCGACAATGTCAAAAATTTTCAAATTGGAAGCGAAGAATCTTTAAATGAAATTGAAAATAAGAATCCCTATCTACATGATTAATTCTAGATCTAATTATCATTTTGCCACGAATAGGAAGAAGAATTTATTTATATTATATTTATATATTTTTATATTTATATATTTATGTATTTCTTCCATAGCCATTTCTTTATCCAATTCATACGCTTTCCATCATTACATACTTAAATTTTTTGAAATAATACTAGTTTTGCAACTTTGTTAGTTGGAGCCCATTTTAGCGATGCCAGGAGATGACAGCAGGTTGTAGTAACTGAAAGAACAAAATCCTCCAAACCAATGCATCAAAAACAGTAAAAATCAGAACATTATTTTGCTTCTAGTTCATGACGAAGAATCATCAAAGAAACAACAACAAAAAATACCTTCTAAAGCACTTTAAAAAGAAACTTTAGTCGGTACCAGCAAAATCCGATGTTATTGAACTATAATAGCGTTACTAGGGCAGTAAGATGGGGCCTACATTATAATCGACTCTCTCTAATGATGGTCCATCGATTACGGCACCGTTGACACCGACCACCGGCCGTCGTCGTCCGTTTTTGCTTGGATTCCTTCCGAATTGTACTTACTGGATCGTATCTGTTACTAGGTCCGGTATTCGCATTTGCCAGTCTTTTTCTTTGGCCCCCGTCCGAAACGGCGACAGATATAATCCAAATTAGGCGGTCGTTAACCCGGTAAGAAGTGCGCTCTCGACGGTCCGGCCCGGATCGTTTTGCTTCATCGGTAGCGTCGGTCGTCCGTTCGTTCGTTCGTGTCGTTCTTTCACGATATTTTTTCGGGCCTAGTGGGTCAGTGTGCCAGAATACCTTCGTCAACACGATCGCCACGGAACGAACGAACAATAGCTCGGGCGTATTGACTTTTTTCGACAGTCGGCATATTTTCAAATCCAACGATTCCAGCACGTGCCGCGCTGAATGCAAAATATTAAAAATTTCATGTGGCCAGGCACATGACTTTATCATACTACAGCTGTGTAAGTGGCCTAGGGTTGCCAACATGATCATTTTGACCCGGAGACTTCGGGTTTGGCGACCATTCTCCAGGCTACGGGTTTTTAGTTAAATTCTCCGGGTTAACTAAAGGTAATAATCGGTCTTTTGAGAAACTGTAGAGACCCGAAATATTTTTTTAAAATTATGAAAGTACAGTAATTGTTATTCTAATCATACCTAGTTTGCAGCGATTTCCCTTGAAAAAAAAAGAATTTTTCTCATAATATGAAGCACTATATTACTCAATCTTCACAACAATTTAATTTTACTTTTTGAGAGCATGTGAGATACTTTGAAAGTAGCAATTGTAGCATTTTTAGACTTTGTCATATGTCTAGTGAATACAGTAGGTTTTCTATAACGGTACGACGAACGGAGAAGATTGTATCCTACGTCGATAATCATAGACTAAGACAAATCTAATATCAAAAATATTGATACATTAATTATCAAAATATGTTTTTAACATTCGTTGGTTATTTTAATATGTATATTGTTCAGATGAAATGTCCCAACAATATGTTTGAGTTTGTCCAAGGCAGTTCACAGAATAGTATCATACTGGTCTGTCATAAAACAGTAATTTTTTTCATCATGGAGATGACGACAGCGTAAGCTTTATTTGAAAATTGTATTACATATTAGTTAAACTATATATTTACAAAGACTGAGAGATATAGTTATTATTTTTGACTAGAGGCACATTTATTATGGGGGTTTGAAGGGGGTTTATACAAAACGTAATGTCAGAATAAAATCAAAATTTAAAATTAGTTAGGAAACGTGTAGATAATTACTTCAAGCAAAAGCACATGATTCCTTAAAAAATTCTCTTAGTACATCAAAATTATGCTTGGTTTAGGTGGTAATATTGACATTTTGTCTCATGTTGGTTGTGTCGTAAAAAATTCTGAGAAGATATTTGGTTGCCTATTCCTTCTACCCTGTGAAGGAATATTTGAATACACAAAGTGTAAATTGAAAGAAATGACTATTTTTAAAGAGTTAACATAAGTAACTGTCTATATTTATTATTTGTGTTTTTCAGATTTTTGCTTTTTTTAACATGTGTACTCTGGCCATTGTCCATATCTACCATGATTTAACGGCAAAGAAATATATTATTATTATTATTATTGTTATTTTTCTCCAGGTCACCATATGCGCAAAGTTGGCAACCCCATAATGTTTTGACAATACCGTCAATAGAATAAAATTATCTTTCAAATTCTGGCGAACTAGTTTTAATGCAGATACGAGTGATCTCGACCAATGGCATTTGCTCATGCAGCTAAACTATTAATTTTGCCAAAAAAATGTCAGACATAAATTATACAAAACTTTCTCTACTTAAATTTATTACTTAACTATTTTGACGAAATTACAGAAATGGGGGCTCATTTACAAAACCCTTTAAAAATGCTAAAAGTAAACCTCCAGTTTCTTTGGGCTCTTTTGAACATAACTTCTTTCAGCTCTAAGTTTAGTCAAAAAATTTTTTTTTATACGATTACGATACTTTGTCATACTACGCATGATAAAGTAAAAACAGTGTTGAATCAAAGAATCCATTTCTTAAAAAAATATATGGGACCTAAACAGATATTTTATTAACAGATATTAACATAAATAGATTTTTGTTTATAAGAAAGTATTCAGTTTCTTAAATATTTTTGATCATTTGGTAATAACTAACAAATATTTTTATATTTGTTTGTTTGAAACTAATACATTAACAATTCAAAAGTACGGAAATATTGAGTCGCCGCTCACACACAGAAATGGTTATCTAATATTAAGAAAATCACTTTCTTAAGATACATACTTGTAATAACAATATTTCTTTAATATCAAACAAGCTAAATATTTGCTATAAGAAAACGATTGTTTCGATTTAAGAAAGTCGTTGTTTTGAAAATAGTGTGAAGTATGCCGATAGATGGAGCTTTAGTTTCTCGTCGTAAGAGGGGTTTCTCAGAGGGTATATAACCGCATACATGACTATGCAGCATCAGTGATTGTGCTATTATACCGTCAAATACCTGACGTAGAAATGTCCAACAGCTCTAATATTAATTAATATTAATTAAAGTTTATATTTAAAAGAAGTAGGTGAATGTTTAATCCAAGAATGTGAGCTGATTAATCTAACTACCCAACCTTTTGATTTAAAAGATATAGTAAGTATATAGTATCCATTTAAAATTGTACAATCTTAAAGGAGACAACCGGCCAAAACAACGCTGTTCTTCAATGAATGATATATATTTTTTCGTATATATAAAACAACCGTTGTATTGAATTAACAACGGTTGCTTTGAATTGAAACAACGTTTCATTGTGTACAGTGTACTCAATGTGTACAGAATAATATTTGTTTCGCCTACCACAATATATATTAATAACAAATAAATATTTTGCTGTATCAAGCAAATTGCTGCTTTCTACTAGCCAAAAATGTAAACTTCAAATTAAACTTGATATTCAACAGTCATGTATTTGTGTCTTAAATAAAATTAGTAAAAGTAAAAACGTAACTCACCATATCCTTGCATGATCCCGTGCGTCAAATACAAGGGTGCTCTTCCGGTGGTAGCGTCTTTAGCGAATAATTTCCGCACCAATTTGTGATCTGAGACGACAACTGTGTAGACGCTTCCCAAATATAATCCGTATATTGAGCCGTATTTCTTGCTAAGGTCGGTCAGCGTTAGATGAGGTGCCTTGGGGTCCAACCAAGGTAGATATCCAACTATAGGTAAACCCCATGGTCCAGGAATGCCAGTTGATTTTGTTCTCCAAAAAAATGCTAGTAGCAATATGATTACTATCGTAACCAAATAAATCATCATCTGGAACAAATGGAAGAATACATTGATATAGTATGTACTGCTGGCGTGGCAGGTATAAGCTAGAATGAGGTATCTAAGTATCAGGACGGTTTCTTCATTTGAAATGCTAAAACGGCGAAAGAATATCAAATTCGTATCTGTCCTCGCTTAGAATCGAATACGGAGCATATTTATGGTAATCGGTCTACCTGAGGGAGACACAAAAACGGACCTGTGGGATTAGGGATCAGACAAAACTAATAAAATATATAATCTGATGTTTATTGTTTTATTTTTGCGTATAAATATTTAATATTTTTTTAATACACTTTTACCTAACTTGATAATTTGGAGGAATTATTCCAAAAACATGAATGATGTCGACATATTTCTCGTTACTGTAAATAATTAGGCACGTTACCGTGAGATCATGTAATAATACTACCAGCAACTATCACTAACAGGTACCGTCACTTGAAAAGTGTCATATTCAAACTGTCAACGGTGTTAAAAAAAATCCAATTCTAGTTTTATGAAAAAGTCATAGGTTCTCAACCAGTTCACTGCTATTATTTCATCATTTTAAAGATAAGGAAACAGCTGTAACTTTTATGTTTATCAATAATTGTTTTCTTTTTAAATTGAACATTGTGTTAAACAACAATCAGGTATCTTTTCAATTTAATTAAAACGTCAATTACTGTTATAATTTGTATAGAATGTTCATTAATATACAGGATGAGTTACTAGTATCCCGGCGGTCGATAGTTAATAAATCGTTTGAGAAGGAAAAAATATTTTATACAATTTTATGTGATATTTGCAATTTAACGAAAATGTATTGCAATTGTAAATTTTAATATTGCTGTGAATAAGGTATTTGGTAGTTTGATGTAAAGAGTTCAAGTGGCGATAGAAGAGATAATTTAGAAACGATTTCACCAGCTTTATCCTTATACAAAGTATTACCGTTCTCAACATATAACAATTTTATATGAAATTTTGTAAGTATATTTTGCCGTCTATCGTATGGCAACCGAACACGCGATTTAAAAATTTCAAATTACTGCTAAAGTAAACCCTAAACCCTGTACTTTTAGGTTAACTATCGTGAGTGTCGAAAATCAGATTTTCTTTGATGTGATTTATGTGCTCACACACAAAAACCAAATATGCAACAAAAACAACTGATAGGCATCTTTAGATTCAGATTTTCAGTCATAGCAAAAAATCTATTAAAAACACTTCCAAATTAACCACTTTCCATTCCCATTATCAATATTACTCATACTATCAGAATTTTTATGAATTTCGATTGAAATTAGATTATACCTGATTTGTAGGTTAGAGCTCTCGAAATCTGTCCAGTAAATATAAATGTGAATTTTAACGAGTTACAGACTTTTTTTTGTGGTGTATGGTAGATAGAGATAGACCCATTACTATCTTCGTCTAATGACGTCTAGTTCTTGAGAATATCGTAGATGGCTACACTGCCTAGACTCGAACATCGATGGAAAAATTGGGAAAAAATACGACGCCGATTCTTCAAACGCGAGACTTTATTTCTTTTTATTTATTGGAATTTTCACAAATATTACAATGGCGTAAAGTGAGACTACGGCGGACTGGATACAAAAAACATAATTGAAATGTTATTCCTGAAATCACGACATCCAATTATACGTCTACACATAGAAAAGTGATTATTTGGAACGTGACAACATAATTTCTTGAATTTATTTACTAGATTCAAATGCATATTTACTTGGATGTAGAAAGTTAGGTATATACAAGAAATGCCACATACTTAATATAAGTAAAATAATTTCTCAGATAAATGCTGTCAACAAATAAATTCTTTCTTTATAAGAACCAATATTGTATGGAAAGTAGTTGAATTTTTCGTCGCAAAAATGTCAATTTCTCCAACGAAGTAATAGTAAATCCATCCAAGTGCGTAGTTACTTGATCCAAGAAAATATAAGACATTTAATATAAGTAAGTATTGTTTACTGAATAAAAACCCACCAATTATTTAACTGAAGTGATTCTCACTTCTTTCAAGTAATCCCTTTCTCTGGAATAAATATGCGCACCGTGATTTTGTCAAGGCTCGCGCGCCCGCGCGTGGTGCTGGCACGTGCTGGCGCCATGGAACCTAACCTAGTACGAAAACAACGAAGTACCCGTAGGGGATGTGCCTTGTAATTTATTGGGGATGTGTATTGTGATTTATAGTGTACAATAAACGTTTCAACATGGAGTAGTTTGATGTAATACACGCAACAGTTTAGAACGAGTAAGTAAATATAACATACCTATCTTGTTAATTAGCAATAGAAAACGTATTTGTGCCAAATCTTTAAAATTCTTACATTAAGTAGCTAAAAATATTTACCGGGAATAAAAATATACACTTCATTGAAGACTGTTTACTTACTTCACCAGAGTAACCACTTACTTAAATCTAGTAATTATTCCAAGAAATAAAATTTCATGGTTGAAGTCAATAATCTCTCGCGTATATACGAACCTACCAACTACTTCATCCAAGTAATTCTCTCTTCGTTCGAGAGATAATTTTTCTGTGTGTGGGTATAATAAATATCGAGCCAGTCCGACCAAGAAGAGTTAATGTAGATTGTTGTAAACTTATAAGATAGGGGACCACCAGAACAGTCCTGAAGTTAGGTTAAACCAGCCTCTTAAAAATCCATTACGTATAATTCAAATTATATCGATATGTCCTGTTTCCCACTCATCTTCCCCCAATCAAGAACGAGAGGATCGTTCTCCTTGCACCAGAGGGTAGAGATGTAAAAGTTGAACGATCGGTCTTAAATCAGTTTTACGTGCCGATTAGCGAGCCGATACTCGATATCCTCTCTCAAGAAGAAGAGTCCTCGGTCTGGGCAATAATCTGAATAGCGTCTCCGAGGTTTGTTGACCTTCTTCTCTTCTCTTCGCGGTTCGGAGTCGGGTCCGATCTCGGTTTTTCTATGCGCGACCAGAGGGCAAAGAACTAACTAAGAAGCAAAGAACGGCGGGCAAAACGACGAGAAAAACGACCAAAACGAACAACAAGGGACGGGACCCGTCCATGGGACCCGTCCAGGTCCACTGTCCAGAAAGGCAGAAACAAAACGACCACCTATACGAGACTACGATGTGCATCGGAACGATCAACCTGCGCGCCGGTCTCGACTAACTAATGACATGCCGTGCCGTATATTCACAATCGGACAGTTAAGCCATTCAGCGCAGATCGGAATCTCCGACACGTCGTTGATCGGTGCGCGCCGCGCGGTGCTCCGTGCGGCTTTTTTTGCACAATTTCGCAGACGAGGATACATTGAACCGCGCAAGTGGTCGTCCTTAGATTTTCATAAAAATGAATGCATTGCCCCCGACGGTGCTTGACCCTTCTTCTCATTCTTATTCTTCTTCTTCTTCAACCGCTTTCACGTGCACTCAACTCCATATAGATAGACACACACACACATAGCTGCACGAACTATAACCACTTGAAGCATTGACCACAAATCCATATGCTAGTGTCGGAATCATTGCAATTGAAAAAAAATGTTTGAAAAAAATTTAAATATAAATTAAATAATTATTATCAATTTTGTTTAGAAACCAGTAGCCAGATATCTTCAGAACGAAATATTAATTTAAAATAGCGGACACAGTAATTAGCACTACATAAATATAAATCGTACAGTTAAAAATGTAACAAAAAATCCTTAAGAGGAATCACTAGAGGTAGTAGCGTACTACAAAACAACATTACATAAAACCAAACATCCTGAGCTTAATTGTGTGTCAATAATCACGTGTAATACATTAAATTATAGATAAAGGTGTATTACACCGGGTACGAATGCCACTTTTTTTCATTTGCGTTGTTGTTTTGTTTTTTACCCTTGCTAAAGAAGCCAATAATTAGTAATTTTTGTTATTTTTTTTTTCCAAATCCGAACCGAACATCAAAAAAGCAATATTACAACATTGTATTGAGCCTTCATGAACTTGTGTAAAAAAAATGACAACAAAATATGAATGTTGTAATGATCTAACCGTTGCTTTTTTGAACATGTGAATGAGACGAGAATAACATATTTTATAGTCGTACGGTGCAGCCATCTGTTGGATAAACACCACATCATTTTCTTCGACCAATCAAATTCAAATGGTACAGTCTGAAGCAGCAGTATGAATACGTAGCCAGGGGAATCACAAATATTGAGCAATTTCGGCCTAACAAAAATATTGATCGCATGTTGACACGGGAGGTGTAGCGGCGCCGCGCCCGGCAAACGACTGGCTTACATTTTAGCATGACAGCATGTTCTTGCGGAAGTATATGTGATCAACATGAATTGTTGAATTTCGACCAAAATAGGCTAGAAACCGAATACGAGAAATAATTTTTTGCCATCCTGATGGACTCTACGCAGACAGCAAAGAGCGAGTTATAAATTAGGAGCGCATGATCCCGCGAGGGTTTATAGTGCAGTCCCCGTACGACACACGGAACGAAGAATAATCAACAACCGCAATACCTACTTACAATGTTACAACTACTAAATAATTAATAGGAGTTAAATAAATTATTACTAAGGAAATAAAAGTAATTTAAATTTTAATCAGTCATTTATTTTTCGGCATAGAATTTCAAATATATTGGTATTTAGATTTAGAAAATAATATTAATACCAAACACTTGTCGCTTGCCAATGCATTCAGGGCAATCGCAATCTATGTAGGATGGTTGGCTTTAGTTCGACTTGTTGTACAACAGACGTAGAACAGACGCTAGAAATATGGGCAAATTAAAAAATCAGCTGCCTTTATGTGGCCCGCGTTCTAAGAAAACTAATAACTTGCGAGAGTACCTGCGGTAAGTGTATATGTAGATATTATACGTGTAGTGTAATTCTTCGCTAATTAACTTCGCCAGTTAATTTGGGCAATACTCTCTTATAGGTGTAAGCGTGCCGGATTACTATATATGGCAAAAAACTTTTATAAAGGTGTAAAATATTTGAACATGTATCTATATAATATATAATAAATGACTTATACATATACATAAAGCTGCCTGTTTTATCGAAATCGCTATTTATTCTCATACCTACAATTGAAATTGAAGTACGTATACTACCAAGTCTATACATAGCAATAATAATTTTGAGTAAAATTTCAAAATGCAGTATCCAACTGTATCTAGAATTAAAATAGGAATATTATATTTACTAACACCTACTTGCGTCACCCGATAAAAATTTGAATTTTTATATGAGGTGTGTTTTACCTGAAAGTATCGATCTCTGCTAAGTACGTACGAGACATTCGAGATTATTGATGCACAAAGAAAACGTTAAATGGATTTAAATAAGTATCTGAGTACGAATGCTTTCACGGCCAGAGTCATTTAAATTTAGATGGTTTAAATAGTTTAGGCTTTCTTTAATTTCTGATGGCGCTGCCGAAGAGGCAGCGTGAGGCAACAAAAAACATAAGTGATCAGAACAGACGAGACTACAAGCTCCTTTTGTTTAAAGTTAAATTCTTTTGTCGGTGCACCCCACAGCAAGCTTCAAACCGTAGGAAGAAAACAAGCATTAACGTTATTCACCATTGCTGAAATGGAAGAGCGCAAAAATGGGTAGCACACATACAGAAATATAGGCAAAATGTGGACCTTTCAAATAAAAAAAAACTCATTCAAATAGAGCAATACGTTCAAAAGTTACTGCAGTTTGAAACTGGTCATCATTTTAGGTGTTGCGTTTTTTATGCCGCTCACTGTATATATAAAATTAATAGTATAGCTGCATGAGATTCCATTTGATCAAGATCGGTCGTGTTTGATTCTACTGACAGTAGATATTGTCAAAACATCAGCGTTTGACCCTACGTACTGTCAGTAGAATGAAAATATCTGTCAAATCCTGGCTAACTAGTTTTATTTTAATGCAGACACGACCGATCTCAATTTGAATCTGCTTTTGCAACCAAGCTATTAATTTTACCAAAAAATCATGAACATAAATTGTACATAAAATTACATATAATAAGGCATATTTCCGTTAAATCTCAAATTTTTTTGGCATGATTACAATACTTTATCAATAAAGTAAAAAACGGGTTTGGGACAGGCCAGGGGACGTTTTGGTGTTTTTAAAGTGGCTTTGAGAAAAAAAAATATGGTGTAACAAAAACTAATTAATGCAAAAACCACAAACTTCTTTGTGGGCTGGTACCTAGACTGTTACTAACCTAACACAAAGTTGCAAAAAAAAACGTGGCACATGTGTTGTTTGCGAAACAGCTAATTAGCATAAATTAGAATTTTAATCGCGAACGATATAAATTCCTGGTAGTGTGTTAATAAGAGAAAATAGCACTGTCCTTTTTAATAATGTAATCATTAATCAATGTATTATGATCTGTTATCTTACATCTGGTTAACATTTAAATGAAACATAAATTCAGGTACGTATACATAATTATGTTTCATGACGTAATGCATGTGCTTTATATTTTAGACAGTACCATTATATCACTATCAAAACCACAAGGTACAGATTGTACGTTCTACACTGCTCAAAAAAAATTGGGACCACTTTTTTCGAAACCTATAACTTTTTAAAGAATAGTTCTAGGCAAATCAAATTTGATATGCTTTAAGGGCACATATTCAACTAAAGAAAATTACAAAAACAATATTACAACTATTAGTTACTTCTAAGTTACACTTAAAAATATAAATTAATAACGCAAAACGTCCTGGTGAACGCTACGCAGCCGCTACTATACAGGAAGTGGATAGATTTGGTCGTGGATCTGTGATGGGTTGGGCTGGAATCAGTACAGGCAACAGAACTGATCTTGTTATTGTTTCTGGTAGACTAAAGTGCCATGAGTTAAATCGAAAACATCTTGAAGGACCATGTGGTGCCTGTTGTATATGGCGTCGGTCAAAATTTCATCTTAATACAGGACAATACAAAGCCACATACCGCTGGCATCACCAGAAACTTTTTACAAGAACGTGGAATTCAGGTCATGGAATGGCCGGCGTTAAATCCTGACTTGAATCCTATTGAACACTGTGGGATCAGCTTGACCGACGTGTTCGCAAGCGCTCTAATCCACCACTAACCATACAGGAACTGACACAAGCCCTGATTGAGGAATGGGAAAGCACACCTCAAGAATCTCTTTGCAGACTAGCGCGAAGCATGCCACGCAGGTGTGAGGAAGTAATTCGTGCTCGCGGAGGGTAAACACTGTATTAAACCACACCAATCCACAGAAAACCCGACTGTCATCGATAGTCATAGTATCGAGTCATTTCCATTTGGTTTTGCGTTTCTAATTTACATTTTTAAGTGTAACTTAGAAGTAACCAAGAGTTGTAACATTGCTTTTGTAATTTGTAATTTGTAATTTTCTTTAGTCAAATATATGCCGTTGAAATATACCAAACTTGATTTGCATAGAACTCTACCTATTATTAGAACTATTAAAAAAAAGTTTGAGATTTTAGCGGAAATATGTGCTTTTGGGTCCCCGGAACATTTTTGACCAAGGTACAAAAAAATGTCAGTGTGTGTGTATATGTGTGTAACCGTCTTTTGTGGCGACGATTCCGAAGAAACTACTAAAGGTGTCGCGACGAAACTTCATATTCAGAAGTTTCATGACCAAACTTAGAGCTGAAAAGCTTTTTGTTCGAAAGGGTCCAAATGAACTATATATTAACTCAAGTTTTTTTCAAGGATTTTTTCAAATGAGCCGCTATTTCTGTAATTTCGTCAAAATAGTTAAATAATAAATTAAAGTAGAGAACATTTTGTATAATTTATGTCTATGACTTTTTCGGTAAAATTAATAGTTTAGCTGCATGATATAATTATTTCCGGAATTACGTATAGATATAGATTGCAAAGATTGCAAACTTGCAAAATTAGGGGTGGTCTCTAATTTGAATGTACTATATCTTTATTTACGTTATTTGCAAATCTGCTATATAGGGGAGGCCGCGGCAGATTGGGACACTGGGCACATTGGGACACTTTAAATTCACCGCCTTAATGACTTGCGATTAAATGCGCATTCACACAGAATATGCGTCAGTGAATGTAAACAATATACAAAAAAGTTTCCAGCACGTTAGTGTCGAAACTACGTTTGTTGATGAATGTATCAGTTTTTGGTTAACCAAGTAAGTATTTTCTACGTCTGTTCGTAAGGCTCTACACAAGTTTATATGTTATATTGTATAATATTATGTATATTCATACAATTATACATATATTCTTCAGACATTACCGCTATTGGCGGCTACCAAATCATAACCTTCAATTTTCTAGACTTTTTCAATTCATAAAACTCATGTTGGGGCACATTGGGCCATTTCAACTGGGGCAGTTTGGGACAGGGAAACAAAGGGGAAATTTATATATTTATGCGAAATTTACTCATTTATGCCATTTGCGCCTCGGTGAATCCTATTTGAGGTTAAAATCGTCTCTTTTCCTTGTGGGTCGAATATTTAAATAATAATTTTAAAATAATGCTGGTTTTGAAGAAATTTCTCAACAACCATTGTAGGTAGTTCATAAAACACTTTGACCTTCTCAAGGTCACACCATACAATCAAGTCGCCGTTAGGCTATATGTTCATTGATTTTTTGTTCATAAAATAAGACGCTCTATCACCCTCCAATATTCGGGACGTGGAACAACACAGTCTGTACAATAAAAAAAAACTATTTAAATTTCAAGTATATTTATCAGGTATAGTCTGGAATGGCAGAGGGCAAGATTTTTTTCGATAGATATTCAATTTAAAAACATGATTTTTACTTTATCATACGCAGTATGTAAAGTATTGTAATCGTGCGTGATTTTAGCGGAAATATGTCTTTTTGGGTTCCCTGAATATTTTTGACCAAGGTACAAAAAAATGTCTGTGTGTGTGTGTGTATGTGTGTACCCGTTTTTGTGGCGACGATTCCGGAGAAACTACTAAAGGTATCGGGACGAAACTTCATATTTATGGCCATGGCCAAACTTAGAGCTGAAAAGTTTTCTGTTAAAAAGGGTCCAAAGGAACTGGAGGTTTAGTCTTAACATTTTTGAAAGATTTTGTAAATAAGCCGGCATTTCTGGAATTTCGTCGAAATAGTTAAATAATAAATTAAAATAGTGGAAATTCTGAATAATTTATTACTATAACATTTTTTGGTACAATAGCCAGGATATGTCAGATTAAATGTCAGATGTGATTTTAATGACGGTGTAGATAGTGTGAAACGCTAATGCTTTGACAATACTACTGTCAATACAAGCTGCGTTCGGATATTGCACACCGTTAAGGTGCGTTTTCATTAGTGCTAATGGCAGCGGTAGTAGACGCCATTATAGTATTTCGAATAGATTTTGCTAGTGACTCAAGTTTATGTACATGCAAACTAATATGTGTCACCATCACGACATGTGAGAAACACTATAATTTCGTCTGCTACCACCAACATTACCAACCATTGTCACCAATCGGAACGCACCTTCACACTTTCTACACCCAATAACACGTGTCATTTGGACGGTGTACCCGGTGTCAACGGAGTACAATATTCGAACGCAGCTTTAATCGACATATCTGTCTAGTTCTACTAGCTTTATTTTAATGCATAGCCGATCTCGATCAAATAATATCTCATGCAGCTAAACTATTAATTTTATATATAGTATGAAAAAGTCATGTGCCTGGCCACATCAGATTTATGTTCATAAAATAAGACGCTCTATCACCCCTCCAATATTCGGGACGTGGAACAACACAGTCTGCATAATAAAAAAACTATTTAAATTTTAAGTATATTTATCAGGTATAGTCTGGAATGGCAGAGGGCAAGATTTTTTTCGATACATATTCAATTTAAAAACATGATTTTTACTTTATCATACGCAGTATTTAGTAAAAATCATGAAAGCATGATTTTTACTTTATCATACGCAGTATTTAGTAAAAATCATGTTTTTAAATTGAATATGTATCGAAAAAAATCTTGCCCTCTGCCATTCCAGACTATACCTGATAAATATACTTAAAATTTAAATAGTTTTTTTATTATGCAGACTGTGTTGTTCCACGTCCCGAATATTGGAGGGGTGATAGAGCGTCTTATTTTATGAACAAAAATCTGATGTGGCCAGGCACATGACTCTTTCATACTATATATAAAATACTTTACAGTATTGTAATCGTACCAAAAAAAAATTTGAGATTTTAGCGGAAATATGTCTTTTTGGGTCCCCTGAACATTTTTGACCAAGGTACAAAAAAAACGATTCCGGAGAAACTACTAAAGGTATCGGGACGAAACTTCATATTTAGAAGTTTCATAACCAAACTTAGAGCTGAAAAGCTTTCTGTTGAAAATGGTCCAAACTAACTGCAGGTTTAGTCTTAGCATTTTTGAAACATTTTGTAAATATGCCGCCATTTCTGGAATTTCGTCGAAATAGTTAAATAATAAATTAAAGAAGATGAAATTCTGAATAATTTATGACTATGACATTTTTTATACAATCCATAGTTTAGTTGCATGAGCAAATTCTATTTCATCGAGATCGGTCGTACTCCTTTAAAACTAGTAGCCAGGATATGTCAGATATGTCAGATATGATTCTAATGACAGTACGTAGTGTCAAACGCAAATGTTTTGACAACCTACTGTCAATATAAGCTGCGTTCGGATATAGTATACCATACACTTTTTACACCCAATAACACGTGTCAACAAGTGTCATTTGGACAGTGTACCCTGTGTCAGCGGAGTACAAGATCCGACCGCAGCTTTATTCGACATATCTGTCTAGTTCTACTAGTTTTATTTGAATGCAGACATAGCCGATCTCGATCAAATAGAATCTCATGCAACTAAACTATTAATTTTATATATAGTATGATAAAATCATGTGCCTAGCCACATCAGATTTTTTTAGTTTGAAAATGTGATATTTGTGTTACAAATGTTGAACAGCCTGTATAAGATATAATAATGAACTTCACAGCATTTTGTTTGCCCATTTTGATGGTTTGTACTCACCAAACATCAAATTGGTATCTTCAATAATAACCAATATTGATGGAAACATTTGACATGTCAAACAAAATTGTCAAAACCTTGATAGTGTAATTGGGTTATTCAAAATATACTGCAGATCATTCTGCACAGCATTTCGTGTTGTTATTGTTTGGTAGGCAATCCGTAGACCTCGAAGAAATTCGATAAGCGATCTCCATGCAGCAAAACGAAGAAAGACAAGACAAGACAGAAAGACGGACATAAATAACCGCTCGCTGTTCGTATATCGCGATTTACTCTCTTGCAGGCGTTTCGTGGCTGTTATAAAAATACATAACCCAATTTTGCGGCTATGTAGGCTATCGTCCCAGATTCGAATTTCATAAAAGTGACTGTCTCTACTTTCATGAGAGATGCTGATGATGGAAGGAAGCCCTCTTCGCGGCCGCTGACCCTCAGATTTCACTGTCACGACCTTTCTCCACGTAGGTGCGATGCCCCTTAGTTTTTCCTACCGTTTTTGTCCGTCCTTCCTATCCATTGTCGTGTCGATACACGCACACAACTCGTCTTCGTTTTCGTCTTCTTCTTTTTTGTGTCTCCTCTTCGATTTCACTCCGGCTGAAAATTCTTCACAAGAAACTGCTTGGGATTTTCTACGTCCGTCGAGAGCACTCTTTCTTCTTGGCGTCGCATCGTGTGGATGCTGGATGTGAAGATACTCTTGCTAATCGAGATCATTCTCGGCATATTTTATTTAATTGTACCGATTCTAGGAAATGCGAAAGTTCTTTCGCGCAAATATGGAGAGAAGATGCGTGCACGTCCGTGATTTCTATGAAAGTTGAAGTTTCGATTTAGGTATTTTTGTACGCGTATTCGCGATTAAAGAAAGTATGGACCTAATTAATATCTAGCGATCCAGTTAAAGGGTGCCTCAATAAGAGCGTAAGATTTGAATAGTTTATATATTACAAACGCATCTACACTATTTTCTTTTTTATTTTTGACCTAACTGTAATGTTTTATATTTTTTAAACCAGTAGGAAGATTTTTATTTTTTTTTATTTGATGGTAGGCAATTCCTTTGTCTTTAAAAAAACAATTAAAGAGGAGGAAGTTTCTACAATGTATCCTGGATAGTAGTGGAGAAACTAGAACCACAATTTTAAAAATGTTTTTTTCTACTTTGCATTCACAATGCACACATTGTAACACTGTTTTCGGTGTTACAATTAACACATTGTAATACCAAAAACAGTAACATATTTGTCTAAGATTGGTAAGACTGGTACATTGATATCAAATGCCATATGTCAAACGTACAATACATAACCCAACATAACCACACACTGCATCTTCTTAATCGCTTGCAATCGCATAAACTGCGAAATATCAATATTCTATACATATTTAAACATGGGTGTAGCCTGCTATAGTATGGCCAAAGGATTGGGGCTTTCTTAGTTTTGCTGTGTTGATCAAAATACGCCAGCATGACGTTTTCGGTGATGTTTTACGACTCTGGTAAGTGATCGTTATCATTCTTTTCAACTAAACATCAAATCCCCTTTTCAGATATAATTCAAGGACCACATTTACTTTAATAAGGTATTATGCGAAGATCAAACCTACATCGTAGATAGGAATGATTTTAATTACTGCTGCGAGATTGTATATGCGCAATAAATGGTTTATCAGCATACACGTACGAACCTAGTACATTTAAAGTGTAGAGAATTTCTAGTTTATGTAACGTATAAGTTTTTCGGTAATATTTTGAACGCTTGGATGCTCGGTTCAATTCGTATTCGTTTTCGTCCGTCGCTTTCGACTTCATCTTAGTTCTGGTTGTGTGCAACGTATTTGTATTACCTCCATCACATGTAATTTTACTAAGTATAATTTATTCTAATAAACTACTTTGCCGAAATTAGAATTGGGTTTCAATTATAAGTGCTTGTAAATATATAAGCCGCAACGGCTACGTAGCGGAATTAGGTAGACACCGCTATTAAATGTCAAGCGGTTATAACAATTCTTTAGTAAGTTCTTGTTCTTCGAAGTAACTAATCAGTCACCGCCAAACACTTCTATTCTGATTAATATACTTATGAAACCACTATTTTAAAGTTAACTTTTTAGGTTAAGTTTCATGTATTTATCGCAGTAGGGTTAAAAGTGTTACCCCAAGCTCCATTATGATCATCGTTGCGACCTCGCTGAATATTTATTCAAATTTGTAGGCTAAAGTAGAGTAAAATTATTCACAATTAGATTTTGTCATGATTTTATCTCATCGATCTCAATTCTCATTCTTAACGAAGTTGACAGTTACTACAGTGCTGCCACGTGGTACCCGCAAAATACCCTAGATTCTAATTTACCGCGATATAGTAACCACAATTTCTAAATTTATATAAAATTAATAACGCAAAGTAGAAAAAATAGTATATTATACTCGTTTTATAAGACGTATTGGCGCACGTATTGGCGCACGATTTGGGCTGTCATCGCCCCTGCCACCGGCAAAACATGAAGGGGGTTGTCTTCATTCATTTGTAACTGATCGGAAAAGTTATAATGGTGGGTCGGTTATGGTGTAGAGAGAGATTGCAAATTCTGATTAAACCTTTCACCAGTTCTTCTCCACATTATTTTTCTTTCATCCACCATGTTAAGGCAAAACCTTGACTCATCCGTAAACAAGACATTCGACCATTCAGGAATAGGCCATTCTCCTAACATTTAAATTAACATCGTTTAAACGTCTACATACCGCCTGCTTACTTACGTCAACAACACAAATTTGTTTTTAAACGCTTTTAAAAATTTCTATTACTAGAAAATTGTTTCTCGATAAATTCGCAAAGTTGGTAATATGCAAGAATTCAAAAAAAAAGGTCATAATTCGGACAATTTTAGAGATAAATCAATGAATAAAAAACAAAATGCCCGTGAAAGGTGTGTCTTTCATATAGAGTGTAAACACTTCCTATGCCATTACTTGATTAATACAAACTGATTAGCTTAAACGCAAAATGAGGAAAAAACATGGTATCAGTCTTTTCCAGTACAATCCAGGATACATTGAAAAAAGCCGGTGGCCCCGTATGCTGTCATGATGCGACGTGCACGTTAAAGAACTCTTACTGGAGGTTGGAATTCCTTCAGTTCGACAAAATTCCTGCCCTCAGCGTCGGTGATTGGCCTAAGTTACGGAAATAGACCGACGTAAAATAAACAAGTTAAAAAAAGAACAATGAATTTAGAAACGCCATTTGTGCAGTTTGAGTTTTATTTTATTGGTTGCTTGTTAATCTAAATTTCAGCTTTTTTCTACCTCCTTTTCTCCCATATATTACCCAAACGTATTTATGAACATATAGAATAGCATCACAAGAATTATTTATGTATAAAGGTTGTATTTTCGATTTTTGAAAAAAACATCAAGTGTTAGTGTACCGCATCTACACTAATGGTCGACAGGTAAAACCTCGTATATCTTATGCGCTTAATAAGCGTCATTCACTTTATTGACCTGTGTGTACACTGTACACTGTACATATTTATATTTGTCGGTGTTATTGACCGAGAATGTGGCCTGTAACCTATATTTACGCTCCTCTCTTGTGGAGCGAAGAAAACACTGGCGCTTAGAGAGATTCCTTTGCACTTTCATATATTACTTCTCTTAAGAAAAGTAGATCGCAGTTCCTCGCACACATCTGTATCTGCATCTGTACCTCTATTTCGCCTAAAAAGTCTGTGATGTTTTAAATTATAAAAAAATTCTGTTATTTAGTTGTAAAGAGCATCATGAGAATTGTGAAATGATTACCACAATTTTGAAAAAAGATAAAAATCTGATGTGGCCAGGCACATAACTGTATCATACTATATATAAAATTAATAGTTTAGCTGCACGAGATTCTATTTGATCGAGATCGGTCATGTCTGTATTAAAATAAAACTAGTTTTGCACACACGACCGATCTCAAGCAAATACAATTTGCTCATGCAGCTAAACTATTAATTTTTCGAAAAAATGTCAGACATAAATTGTACAAAATTTCCTCTACTTTAATTTATTATTTAACTATTTTGACGAAATTACAGAAATGGCGGCTGTTTTGCAAAATCCTTAAAAAACGCTTTGAGTAAACATCCAGTTTCTTTGGACCCTTTTGAACAAAAAGCTTTTCAGCTCTGTTTGGTCATGAAACTTCTAAATATGAAGTTTCGTCCCGATACCTTTAGTAATTTCTCCGGAATCGTCGCCACAAAAAAAAACGGTTACTGATATATGAAACAATCTTTTTTCAGATCTAATCACATTTATAATTAAAGCAGGTGTTCCCCAGGGTAGTGCATTTGAACCAATCCTCTCTAGTTAGAAGATTGAAAAGGTACCAAACCCTTCAAATTAGTGTATTAAAAGTATGGTTGTATTTACATCGTTACTATTCGTATTATAAAATAGGTCATTATTCATTTATAATAAACGTGACATCATCCGTGACTAGTTTTTAATATTTCGAAATGAGAGGCGATCGGCTGATTTTTAAAATGTTTGACATTGGATGCGAGATATCTATTTATCGAACACTAGAAAGATTGTAAAATGAAATAGGACGGAGTGATCTTAAACTAATTGGAAACGAGTCAGTGTCAGTAAGCCACGGTCACCGCGGATAATATTACTATGTAGGCCACCGTATCAATCAATAATGTTTGGGTAAAATGCTTAATGGAATTACTTACGACTTGTAAATAACCACATCTGACGTTTATATGGCGATTGAACCAATTCCAATGACACGTTAACTGGGTCAATCAAATTTTAAGTGACACATTTATCATCTATACAGCTGATAATGACGGCTGCGACACAGTTAAAAATGCATAAACAGATAAAAATTGTAAATATGAAAAATACTGCATGATTGCTAATAATTATAATATATTGCTAATAATAGTGCTTAATAGTGATACTTGTAGTAAAATTAGGACTTGCCGAGTTTTTCGACAACCACGCAATCTGTAGAGAAGGGCAACGGCTTCTTCAGAAACGCTCTTTTTCTGAATTTGTCTTCCAATAGCGAGTAAAATTGCGATGTAATAGACCGCGTAACTGTTTTTGTTTCTTAACGGTGATTGTTGGTCAGTGGCGCGTTTTGCACATGAACGGTCAAAATGACACCCTTTATAAATACGTACCATCGAAATACCTCGTTATAATTGTGGGTTTTGAATTAGAATTCTGTGTCACCATTTTTGGATCAGTAGGTATGCTATATGGTGTTTATAAACACTGAATACACAATAAATATGTAGTATAAAAATATGAGTAACTCTGAGACTGTTTGTTATTTAAAAATTCTGATGTGGCCAGACGCATGACTTTATCATACTATATACACAATTAATAGTTTAGCTGCATGAGATTCTATTTGATCGAGATCGGTCGTGTCTGCATTAAAATAAAACTACTTAGCCAGGTTTTGACAGATATTTTGATTCTATTAACAGAAGGTATTGTTAAAACATCAGCGTCTGACACTACCTACTGTCATTAGAATGATAATATCTGTCAAATCCTGGCTAACTAGTTTTATATTAATGCAGACACGACCGATCTCAATCAAATACAATTATGAGCAAATTGACAGCTAAACTATTAATTTTACCAAAAAATGTCATAGACGTAAATTGTACAAAATTTCCTCTACAATTTGTTATTTAACGTTGTTATATTTGTATAGTTCAAGTGCGAATGCGAAGGGAGGTATCAATGATGAACTATCAGAGCAGTTATTGGCTTCCATTATATGTTTGTGATGGATGGGTGGTTAAATTTGTCAACTGCTAAACCTAGAAATAATATTGTGAATGCTGTAGATTCTGCAGTACCTGGATCATCCAGTATTAACAAATGTGAGCATATTATACATTTAACAAAAAAGAGGAACTACAATGCAACGCTTTTCAATACGTTTTTCCGAAAATTTTAAAGATAACCGTGTGTGCGTGGTTTGTAACTAATGCTTGACTATAGTAAAAGTATGAAACCAGCTAAATTAAAAAGACATCTTCACACAAAATATGCCTTATTTGGGAATAAGCCCCTACAGTTTTTTAAAGGCTGTTGCAGTCCTCACAAATGTCTTGAAACCCATTTTCGTATTGATAAAAAAATACTTAAGAACATCGTATGAAGCCGCTTACCTACTCGCAACTGCTAAAACACCTTACACAATTGGTGAAGATATAATTCAACCAGTTGCGATTAAAATTACTGAAATTATCCTCGGAAAAAATATGCAGACGAGTTAAGAAACATTTTCATGTCTAATGGTAGGATGAGTACACGAATTTTGGAAATTAGCAAAGACCAGTGGGAACAACTAATTATAATAATAAAATACAGTACAAAATTTGCAATTCAGCTGATGACTCGACTGAGATCATAAAAATCGCTCAGTTTTTGGCTTATGTTAGGTATTGTTATGACAACAGTGTTCATGAAGATTTACTGTTTTGTCGTTCGTCAGATGGACGTACAACAGGTGGGGCAATTTTCCAAAATGTTTTTACACTCAAAGACCAAATTCAGACGTTTATAAAAAAATATTTTTCTACTTTGCATTCACAATGCACACATTGTACCACTGTTTTCAGTGTTACAATTAACACAATGTAATACCGAAAACAGTAACATTTTTGTCTGATTGGTACACAGTGATATCAAATGCCATATGTCAAATGTACAATACATAACCCAACATAACCACACACTGCATCTTCTTAATCGCTTGCAATCACATAAACTGCGAAATATCAATATTCTATACATATTTAAACATGGGTGTAGCCTGCTATAGTATGGCCAAAGGATTGGGGCTTTCTTAGTTTTGCTGTGTTCATCAAAATACGCCAGCATGACGTTTACGGTGATGTTTTACGACTCTAGTAAGTGATCGTTATCATTCTTTTCAACTAAACATAAAATCCCCTTTTCAGATATAATTCAAGGACCACATTTACTTTAATAAGGTATTATGCGAAGATCAAACCTACATCGTAGATATGAACGATTTTAATTACTGCTGCGAGATTGTATATGCGCAATAAATGGTTTATCAGCATCCACGTACGAACCTATAGTACATTTAAAGTGTAGAGAATTTCTAGTTTATGTGACGTATAAGTTTTTCGGTAATATTTTGGACGCTTGGATGCTCGGTTCAATTCGTATTCGTTTTTGTCCGTCGCTTTCGACTTCGTCTTAGTTCTGGTTGTGTGCAACGTATTTGTATTACCTCCATCACATGTAATTTTACTAAGTATAATTTATTCTAATAAACTACTTTGCCGAAATTAGAATTGGGTTTCAATTATAAGTGCTTGTAAATATATAAGCCGCAACGGCTACGTAGCGGAATTACGTAAACACCGCTATTGAACGTTAAGCGTTATAACAATTCTTTAGTAAGTTCTTGTTCTTCGAAGTAACTAATCAGTCACCGCCAAACACTTCTATTCTGATTAATATACTTATGAAACCACTATTTTAAAGTTAACTTTTTAGGCTAAGTTTCATGTATTTATAACAGTAGGGTTAAAAGTGCCCCAAGCTCCATTATGATCATCGTTGTGACCTCGTTGAATATTTATTCAAACTTGTAGGCTAAAGTAGAGTAAAATTATTCACAATTAGATTTTGTCATGATTTTATCTCATCGATCACATCTTTAACGAAGTTGACAGTTACTACAGTGCTGCCACGTGGTACCCGCAAAATACCCTAGATTCTAATTTACCGCGATATAGTAACCACAATTTCTAAATTTATATAAAATTAATAACGCAAAGTAGAAAAAATAGTATATTACACTCGTTTTATAAGACGTATTGGCGCACTCGTTCCATTTGGGCACTCCTCGCTACGCTCGTCGTGCCCAAAACAACTCGTGCGCCAATTTGACGTCTTATAAAACTTGTATAATAATATACTATTATGCAAGCTTAAATGGAAGATAACTATTTTGAAATGTTCTCATATACTGAGCATTTTCTTGTCGATACCGAGTTGAGCTTTGATTTGGTTAAGCAGACTTTTGTTAATTGAGCATTTGGTTGTCTAGAAAGAAATCTAGAAGAAATACTTAGTGCCGGAATGGTGGGACCACAATAAATCAGATTGGATTCAAAACTAGTTTGTTGTCAAAATTAAAAAAAGTAAATAATATATATTTTTTATTACTTACAAAAAATAAAATAATAAGTAAGACTGTTAGTAGTAAACTGCACTTATAATTTTGGGTGGGGTCGTGGAAAATTGTGTGGGGTACAGGTGGGTAAGTTTGAGAAGCCCTGCTTTAAACTACCAACTAACGCCATCTATACTTCATTTAGAAACAATTTTGTGTATCTAGCCGGTAATGAGTAAAAGGGGCGAAACCCACCCCGAAATTCAATTTGTCATTTTGAAGCGCTCGAAAATTCGTCTTTTTCGACAACCAAAATTTTTTTGCAAAAGTGGATCATGTCTGACAATATTCTTGACATGTTTTTACGCCACTTAAGCCAATAAAAAAAATTTAAAAGAAAAATCGGATAAGTTTTGAACTTTCCCTTCAAATATTTTCGTTTGAAACTCTACAAAAAATCAAAATTTGTCGTTCTGAAAAGAACACTGTACGTACTATCGATGGATATATATGGATATAACGAAAATGTCCGATTTCTCTAGGACACAGCCGACAAAAGACGGTACCCGGAGTGGCTGGCCCTGGGACTAGGTCACTGAGTCCCAACTTTCAGAGTAGGTGAACAACCGGAGTTGTTCAGAACAGCGGCCGACACCGAAATGCCAACGAACTCTAGACGGTGTGCCTGCCTGCCCGCTCTGCCTTTTGGCTTTACCACAAACAAATTGACACCCGATAAATAAGCCACAGAGAAGGCACAGCCACTCCATGCAGGTGTCAGAGAAACCCGACCGATACCATCCCTACCACAACACGCCACCACCGCACCGCCCGGCCCGTGTCAAATTTACGCATACTTTCGGAAGAGTATGGAGTTCAGGTCAATGCGCGAACCATATTACCGATTTTCGACAATCTCCATCAGAAGCACAGAGGTAGCGCTATGCTTCAGACCTGAGCGCGGACGCTCAACACTTGCCTTTATTAAGTGTTGCTTTTATTAAAATGTAAGTTGTTTGATTTCAGCACTATTCACTTCTCGGTCATGCTTATTATTTTCACATCTTTTACAATTTTTACAATACAGTTACAAGAAAACATGAGATAAAAAGCAGTTAAATAAATCTAGAAGTTGTTTTGTCTAAATTTAACTTGCTGTATGGGAGAAGAGTGCCCATTGTGATAATTCAAAAATGCATTGCAATAATTTTTGTGACGATAGAAAGCAACGATGTCCTCAAATCGTTTCTAAATAAAAGAAAAAGTGGACACGCATTCTTTGTTGTTGAAATTTTGATTTTTAACCGTGCTTATGGAGGCCTTGAATTTACATGGGAAAATTGCATGGGAAGAAGAAATTTTTAGGTATTTTTCAAATAATTGTTCGGGGTTTGGGAAAACTTAAGATTACTTAAGGACTTGTAGAGGACTTTCCAAGGAAGAATTTGACCTATTATACATAGGGATTTGACGCCTCCCACCCCATTCGCATAGTGCCCTGAAAACTACCCTTAAATGAAAAAATCTACATTCTTCAGATAATTGATCCTTCTAATCATTTCAGTCTCTTTTTCTCATCATCTTTATTACTATAAGTCTAGTGGAATGTTTATAAACATTTGTCAATTAATTTACATTTGTTTAAATATATCGTCTTTCTCGAAAATCAGTCTGAATTCTGTTTACTGAGTTCGAAATGGCAAGTTATTATCTTACAGTGACATTATTTGTAAAAAAAACTTCTTCCTATTGCTTAAACAATCAATTATTATTCATTTTCTAATTATAGTAGAAAAGTCAGCTTTTTTGTGAAATTATTACTAATAAATTTCATGTTCGAGAGATCTAACAAACCTATTATCTATATTTTCTAATAAACCCACATTTGATTAAACAAATACCTTTTGTTTAATAAACAATTTTTGTTTGCAATTCACTAAAAGTATTTTTTACAGGTCGGTATGGTCAACTGTTATTCTCAAGTGACAGCATTTATATTTTGGGAAGATTTCCATTGTTTAAATAATAAAATATTATTCGTTTTCAATCATTTATTCGAAAAAGTTGAAATGATTTGAAATCCTTTTTTTTCGGGAAATTGGAGAGTTACATTTCTTTTTAAAACAAAATCATTTTAAGCAAATTGCAAAAAAAAAATGTTTAAAGAAATGGTATTTGTTTAAACAAATGTAGATATCTCGAACATGAAATTTATAAGTTAATTTCACAAACAAACTGACTTTTCTATCATCATTAGAAAAAAAGTTGAAAATGAATTATATTAGGGTATTTGACTATTATTGGAAAACCATCTTAGTGTGTTTATTCCTTCACTCTACATTGTAAATGCATTATTTTTCGTAATTATTTTCTCACTATTTCATAAAAATCAGCGTTAAAACTTGAATCGCAAAAAGTCCCGCCAAAACGATACTTTCTGTTGTGTGACGTCACGTAGTGTATATGTCAAGTCGGCCCATATGCTCTGTCAGCATCGGCATCGTCGCCGTTTGGTAATTGTGTTGTATGATCTGTTGTTTTCACAATTTCTACATAAAAATGGGTTATAAATGGTGTATAAATCCACAATGCAGAAATGCGTCAAGAAAATCTCCAGATGAACTATTTGTAGCTGTTCCGCAAGATTTGAAACTGCGAAGAAAGTGGTTGGCTCGTAGAAATGCAAAAAAAAATAAATAGCGGTCAATACAAGTGTTTTTTGTTGTGAAGATTACTTCGACATAAGTAAAACTGACTAGAATAAGTTATCTATCGTATTTTCGAACCAGGTATTATCTGATCTGACAGTTTAAGGTTAGGGCTATCCTAACCTACAAAATTATGCTTACATGGCACTTTAGTGCTATTAAATTCAAACGAGAGAAGCATAAGAGCGCGTTCGGATAACCCAGTATTGTACGGTGACGTGAGAGTGACGCGCTGCATAATAGGCGGACTAACGTCATACGGCGCTTATCTGCATATAAGAGAGAGACAGCCGACCCAGGTTATCTGAGCATTGCTCTCCCCATACCCTACCCTGACAAACCGAACGCGCTCTAAGCGTACTAACGAATGACGTCACTGAAGACTGAGCCAATTACAGAGCGTTTTCAATCACGTGATTGGACGTGAATAAAATTCAATTTTATTTTGATTTTTAATAGAAATAAAGTATTTTTTTTTAAAGTAATAACAAATAGTTTTCTTAAACTGTAATCTATTAGGATGACTATAATACAAGCCATATTTTTAATACAGTCAAATAACCTATTGATTGTTTAAACAATAGGAAGAATTTGTTTAATGAATAATGTCCCTATAAGATACGTAATAAACTACCATTTCGTAGTAAACTACCAAATAGAATTTGTTTAAACAAACAGAAATTAACTGACAAATGTTTATAAACAATCCACAAGACTTATAGTAATGATTTCTATGAGAACAAAGATTATAAAATGATTAGAACGGTCAATTTTCTGAAAAAAGGACATTTTTTCATTTGGCTAGTTTTCAGGGCACTGTGGGGGTGGGTTGGGGGCGTCAAATCCATATGTATAATGGGTCAAATTCTTCCTTGGAAAGTCCTCTACAAGTCCTATAACTTTAACATAAGTTTCCCCAAAC
This sequence comes from Aphodius sticticus, assembly GCA_963966075.1. Taxonomy (NCBI): domain Eukaryota; kingdom Metazoa; phylum Arthropoda; class Insecta; order Coleoptera; family Scarabaeidae; genus Aphodius; species Aphodius sticticus. The sequence goes on from OZ014509.1 coordinate 78,107,359, forward strand.
CCCGAATAATTATTCGAAAAATACCAAACAATGTCTGCTTCCCATGTATTTTTTTTTTATTTGGAAACGATTTGGAGGGGCTTCCTAAATAAAAATAACCACCCTAGTGTCCATAAGGGAAAGAGTGCTAATGTAATAACCATAATACCAAAATACGAATTGCCCCCCCCCCCCCTGGATACGCGCATTGGTGCATTACGAGTTAGAGACTGGTTAAACTTTTTTTCTATGGGGATACTTGAAGCCAAATGTGTATTCTAACGAATTTAATGACAATGTATAATATCTAAAGTTATCAAAAATAGGGAAGCAGTTGCAGAAATAAAACAAGATACAAAAATAATTGTTTTTTTTCCCAAAAAAAAAAATGTCAAAATTCCTACCGATATGTATGGGTACGTCTATATGTTGCGAAAGAGATATTTGTGCAAGGAGTGTTCAAATTGTGCGTATATGTAAGGTGTAAAACCAGTGTGTTAAAAGTTCAACGACTGGTACTACTTTTTTTCTCTGTTACAAATTATAAGTAGGTAGGGAAATTCGTGGGTTCGTTGAACCTATAGCTATAGGTATATCGGTAGCCTTTTTTACATGAAACTTCCCTGTTGTTACAGCATCAGCGTATACTGAGTTCCGAAGACATCGCTTACGCATTACATCGAATAACGCGAAATAATTTCCATAAAAACTTACATAATTTTTTTAATTTAATATCGATTGGTTATATCGCTAAAAACACGTTAGTAATTTGACAAGTTTTTTTACTGTCATGCAACAAACCCACAAGCTTTATAAGTAAGTTTTAAAATAGGGTGCTAAGTCAGAGGTTCTGGGAGGCCATTATGAAATTTGTCGACAAAACGGGATTATATTCAATTTTAATATTATTTTATACAAAATAAATTAACTGAATCATTTTATGTGATTTTTTATTATATCATTGTGTTGACATGGAAAACGCGCAGCTGTGAGAAACGATCGAAACTGATTGTTTGTTTAAAAAATTATAAAGGGAAAGTGATTACATGTGTTTAAAAGTACACAAAAATATACTACGGTCGTAAAAAGTATAATTTTACAATCGAAATTAAAATACACATTACTATTACAAATACCAATAGATTCAGAAAAATGTCCTGAACATCATATCAAAATGTTTACTGAACATTTGATTATATTATTATTGAAATTAATTAAAAACTATCAGTAATTAAAAAGTTTATCATGAAATGTTTGCATCAACATCTCCGAAAGTGTTAAGAATAAATGTTAGTCACCGGCCTCAAAAGTTCGACGAAACTGAGGCGCGAGAGGAGGGAACAAGCCGCGCCCACTGTACACTCCGCAGAAAATGCAAGCAACGCACTGATTAGATGAGGGGAACAGCGGTATCGTTCTTTGGCGGCGAAGATCAAAGGGGCCGTGCGGTGTCGACTGGCGCCGAACCGTTTCCTAATAATTTTGTGTATGTGACTATCGCATGTTCTGAAATGCTTTTCTTGTATATTTTAAATACAAATACAATTCCACAAAACAATACAGTGATACAAATTAATTAATTGCTTTATTATAACATTCCTATTTTACTACTAACTATGGTTGAACATTTTACCTTTTGTATGTTGAAAAAAAATTGTAGTTTTGGTAAAACAGACAGCTTTTCTTACATAAATCATTTATTGCTTTACATTTATTATTAGAATTAGTAATAGAATACCAATATATTTGAAATTCTATGACGAAAAATAAATGACTGATTAAAAATTAAATCACTTGTATTTCCTTAGTAATAATTTATTAGTAGTTGTAACATTGTCGTACGGGGACTGCACTATAACCCCTCGCGGGAACATGCGCTCCTAATTTATAACTCGCTCTTTGCTGTCTGCGTAGAGTCCATCAGGACGGCAAAAAATTATTTCTCGTATTCGGTTTCTAGCCTATTTTGATCACATACACTTCCGCAAGAACATGCTGTCCTAATTTATAAGCGAGTCGTTGCTATCTACGTAGCACCAGCACGGTAAAATTTATTTTTCGTATGGCTTTCGTTTGCCGGGCGCGGCGCCGCTACACCTCCCGTGTCAACATGCGATCAATATTTTTGTTAGGCCGAAATTGCTCAATATTTGTGATTCCCCTGGCTACGTATTAATGCTGCTGCTTTAGACTGTACCATTTGAATTTGATTGGTCGAAGAAAATGATGTAGTGTTTATCCAACAGATGGCTGCACCGTACGACTATAAAATATGTTATTCTCGTCTCATTCACATGTTCAAAAAACCAACGGTTAGATCATTACAGCATTCATATTTTGTTGTCATTTTTTTGCACAAGTTCATGAAGGCTCAATACAAAATGTTGTAATATTGCTTTTTTGATGTTTGGTTCGGATTTGGAAAAATAAGAAAAATTACCAATTATTGGCTTCTTTAGCAAGGGTAAAAAACAAAACAACAACGCAAATGAAAAAAGTGGCATTCGTACCCGGTGTAATACACCTTTATCTATAATTTAATGTATTACACGTGATTATTAACACACAATTAAGCTCAGGGTGTTTGGTTTTATGTAGTGTTGTTTTGTAGTACGCTACTACCTCTAGTGATTCCTCTTAAGCTTAATACTTTTAGAGATATTGATGTAAACATTTCATGACGAAGTTTGTAATCAATGATAGTTTACCAAATATTCAGTAAACATTTTGATATGATGTTAAGGAAATTTTTAAAGAATGATGGAAAAATCTAAAAATAACTTTTTCATATGTGTTACTAGTTTTATTCGCGATCTTCTCTTTACAGATAGAGAATATTTTCATGCATGTAGGGTATTTCCCAACGACGTATCAACACATACTTATTTTTAATGAGAACAGTAGGTGTCTTTTCACTGGTCCGAGATGTAAAATTTGAAATAGAACATTCAAGTTTGATATTTGAGCATAAAATTAACTCAAACTGACTTTTACGTATAACATTTTTGTTCTAATTCCGAAAACCCGATAGTTTACTCTTCTGCCAATTTAACATTTTCGTGTTTTCTAACCATCCTGTATGTTAAATCAACATATTAATAATGGCTTTCGACTTTTTAGGACATCCAAAACTCATTATAAAGAATGACTTTTTCTCGAGAAATTAAAAATTACGTCCATTACAGGTATACGAGCCGTAGGCGAGCGTGTAAACATGCGAGCGATTTATATCCGTTGTGCGCGAGTCGAATACGACGTTTTATCTACGACTCATAAATTTCATTTTGTATCAAATGTTTTAAACGTATTTTTCAATGATGGCGAGGTACGTTCTGACAGACTTTGACACTAGCGTTGTATAATGATGACAGTTCGTTCACATAATGAAGTCATTAATTGAACGAACTGTCATTAATATAGCATTATACAACGTCATTATAATCATTGACGTGTATCATGATGGGATTATATAGTCATATAAAACAGATACTTTTCGATACTTTCGTCATACTCATAAGGTGCGGGTCACATAATATGCATAAAATGCAACTGACGTACGTACATCGAACATCCTGCAGAAATACATTGACGTTCAGGGGGAAACCCAAAGCGCTGGCTTCAGATGATTACTGAAATGTCTATTTTTAGTAGAATCGATTAGAATGCGCCGATTTGAAGCAATCGGTCGTGGAAGTACCTATAGATGTGCGTACGTAACCGCTTAACTCGTTACAAAGAGCACTCAACACATACATATCATCACATCTTTAGCGGCAGCGTGTATGCCCGATGCCGTATGGTATGGTATGGTATGGTATGGTATGGGAGGTAACAACATGTCCCAACGTTCATATGAATGAGAAAGTCACAGCCAAGGCTGCGGTCGCTGACCTAATGCAACAGTACTCTGTGTATAAGCAGCTGTACTGGTAGTATCAGCGAGTATCATGTAGTATCGTAGTGGCACAGTAGCAATGTGGACGACGATGTATCATATTATTTATGAGGTATAGATGTTTAATTACAACCGGAGGAACGCATTCCTGGTAACTCTAATAGAATTAGATATGTTGGTCTTTTTTATTCTTCCGTTCTGCAAAAGCAGCTGCTGCAAAAGCAGTTGACGGCAGTGGATGTACACACAGAAAAGTGATTATTTGGAACGAGAAAACATAATTTCTTGAATTTGTTTACTAGATCCAAATGCATATTTACTTGGATGTAGAAAGTTACGTATATACAAGAAATGCCACATACTCAATATAAGTAAAATAATTTCTCAGATAAATGCTGTCAACAAATAAATTCTTTCTTTATAAGAACCAATATTGTATTGAAAGAAGTAATTGAATTTTTCGTCCCAAAAATGTTAATTTCTCCAACGAAGTAACAGTAAATCCATCCAAGTGCGTAGTTACTTGATACAAGAAAATATAAGACATTTAATATAAGTATTGTTTACTGAATAAAAACCCACCAATTATTTAACAGAAGTGATTCTCACTTCTTTCAAGTAACCCCTTTCTCTGGAATAAATATGCGCACCGTGATTTTGTCAAGGCTCGCGCGCCCGCGCGTGGTGTTGGCGCCGTAAAGGAGCCAAACCTAGTACGAAAACAACAACGAAGTACCCGTAGGGGATGTGCCTTGTGATTAGTGTACAATAAACGCTTCAACACGGAATAGTTTGATGTAAGGCACGCAAAAGTTTAGAACGAGTAAGTAAATATAACATACCTATCTTGTTAATTAGCAATAGAAAACGTATTTGTGCCAAATCTTTAAAATTCTTACATTAAGTAGCTAAAAATATTTACCGGGAATAAAAATATACACTTCATTGAAGACTGTTTACTTACTTCACCAGAGTAACAACCTCCTTAATTCTAGTAATTATTCCAAGAAATAAAATTTTTTGGTTGGTCAATAATCTCTCGCGTATATACGAACCTACCAACTACTTCAGCCAAGTAATTCTCTCTTCGTTCGAGAGATCACTTTTCTGTGTGTATATGTTTTGGACTTGTTAGAGAAAATATAAAATTCCTCCTCGTTTGAGGTAAAGTTAAAATAGAACGTTCAACAAAGACTAAAGCGAGATTACATTGATTTTCTTGGTACTTGACGCCTGAAAATACACATGGCCCTTATTACCTAGCACGTGCCTACAAATTTCCTATACCGTCATAATTTCTTCCCTATTAAATATATAGATACGTATGGGTATGATTCTATCACAATCTCTGCGACATGCAAGAACTACAATGACCGGCGATCAGCACCGCATCCTAATTGGTTGCGATAAATATAACCAGTATGTCAACACAGTCCACAACATTAACATGCAAAAGTCATAATTCGTCGCCGATAGCATCGCATCGTCGCTGCGGACATTTCAGTAGTGGAAATCGTGATCCTCTCGCATTACACGGCAGGCACCCACGAGAATTATGCCTCCACGTCTAGATGGCAGTCGTACGTATGGGTACATAAAAAGGAGTTCGATGAACCGCGATCCGGTGCTCCCAATTCGCATCAGGTCATTGGACCGACCTACCTTGCGAGATTTTATCAAGTTTTGCGAAAAAATCAGAAGTGGGATACACCTTTCAAGTTTTCGCGAAAAACATAAGCGCGCCTTACGTAAGGTAATTTTAATTATACCGGTCGATAACATGCGGCGCGCGGTATGGTAAATTTCCCAAAAGGGGATAATAATATTTTGGTATTTATGGATAAAATGGACGACGACAACAACATGGCTGTAAATTGCCAATTGGGGCAAGCCGGACCGGACCGGACCGTCTGAAACGGCTTTACGTGGCGCGGTCTTACTGAAACTCGAGCGTACATCCACCTGAGAGTGAAAGTGGTCCGTTAACCGCCGCACACCTCTACAAGAGCTCAATGACCCGCTACGTTACCGGGATCTTCTTTATATGTACTACATTGTACTCGTACGAGTATATACAAGGTGTCCTACACTAGCAATAATGTACATTAATGGCCTTAAAAATCGAAATATAAGTTTATCCATATACACTGTTAAAAAAAATTAGGGGAACACTTTTTTTACGAAAGTTAAATGTACCTAAGACGATCACATGGAATAGAAATTTGTGATCAAACTATTAGAAACAGATTCAGATTCAGTTCGGTTCAAAGCAATATTGGGCATTAGTTGAGTAAATTTTCTATTATGCCTAAAACTGATGTTAGATCTTCGCTACGCTACTTACTGATGTTGTGTCTCTCTGTCCGTCTGTCTGTCGGTCTGTTCGTCTCTTGGTCTGCCTGTCTGTTTGTCTCTCTGTGTGTGACTGACTGTCTGTCTGTTCGTCTGTATGTCTGTCTGTCTGCCTGTTTGTTTGTCTGTCGAGTAAGGCAAGGAAGGTAGCAGTAATCCGGGCCAATGTCCAAAGTGACCCGGGCAAAGTGATCCAAAGTGATACGGGGAAAAGTGATCCAACGTGATCCGTAGCAAAGTTAGCCAAAGTGATCCGGGGCAGTGATCTAAAGTGTTTCGGTGCAAAGTGACCCAAACTGATACGGAGTAAAGTGACGCTAAGTTATCCGCAGCAAAGTGACCCAAGGTGATCCGCAGCAAAGTGACCCAACGTGATCCGCAGCAAAGTAATTCAGAGCAAAGTGATCGAAAGTGATACGAAGCAAAGTGATTCAAAATGATCGCGAGCAAAGTGATCCAAAGTGATTCGGAGCACCTCTACAAGAGCTCAATGACCTGCTACGTTACCGGGATCTTCTTTATATGTACTACATTATACTCGTATATACAAGGTGTCCTACACTAGCAATAAAGTACCTACATGAATTACCTTAAAACATCAAAATATACGTTGCTTCCATATACACTGCTCAAAAAATTAGGGGAATACTTTCTTTACGAAAGTTAAAACTACCGAAGACGATCACATGGAATAGAAATTTGTGATCAAACTGTTAAAAACAGATTAAAAGATGCGAATTTGAAACCAAGAAGACCTGTCCGCGCACCACGCCTTACGCAGCATCACAATGTTAAATACCCGGGTATTTATTATCAAGGGTAAATACCCGGGTATTTACCGAAAGTGAGTATTTATAGGGGTATTTATGAACAGTATTGTTATTAAAAAAAGCAGTAAAAAGAAATATTTAATTACTGAATAAAGGTTTTTCTTTTATCACAAAATCAAAAGGTATTCTCGTGTCACAAAATAAAGGTTATTCTTATAAAAATAAAAACATTTTTAAAGCAAAGAATAAAAATATGAGTCCCATCTGACGATATATCAAGAGCAGACATTTCCGTGCGAATCTTCCATATTTTCTGATCCTGTTATCGAACAAGATTTAGCAGAAACTTATGATTATATGTTAAGTATGTCAACTTAGCGGCTTTTAGTTGTTAATCAATTTCTTATTTTGCTATGAATCCAACTAAATGTACTGAATGTTCTTATATAACTCAAATATTTTACAATATTTGTAATCAAGAGTACACATCTACATTTGTTTTCTTTATTCCTTAAAAAATTGCAACCGTTTGAAATAATTGTAAAATAGATAACTTAACTTCTTTAGGAATTGATAAACCAAATAAGTCGGCATGAAAGAAACTTTATACTCAGAATGACAATTAATTCTAGAGAAACAAATGTCTAAAAAGTTTCATATGTATTTTGTTTTCGTTCATTTGTCTATTTAGTTTATTTTTAACCTGTATTTACTTTTAATTTTATTATAGGTATTGATTGTGCTCTTTCTTAGTTTTAGCATTGTTTGATATGTAATTTATTGTTTATTTTTCTTTATTTAGTTAATATTTCAAGCGGCTGTAACTCTGCGTTAAGAAAACCATTATGTCCATATGAAAAATTATACTCAGAATGACATTTACTATCTAAAAATAATTCTTGCGTGAAAAAAGTGTTACATCCTGTATAAATATCTCTGAAATGTTGTTAAATGGTGTTTTAAGGATAAAAATGATAAATACCCAAAATTTAGGTATTTACCCTAAGTAGGGGTAAATACCCATTTTATAAGTTCCCAACCGCCGGATATTTGCCCGGCCCACATCACTGATCACAAAGCAGCGCGAATGAGGTTTGCTCTGGATCACAGAGATTGGCAACTTTGTCCCTGGACGCCTGTACTGTTTACAGACGAGTCCTGATTTCGTTTAACTCGTTGCGACGGTCGAGTACGTGTATATAGACGTACTGGTGAACGCTACGCAGCCGCTACTATACAGGAAGTGGATAGATTTGGTCGTGGATCCGTGATGGTTTGGGCTGGAATCAGTATAGGCAACAGAACTGATCTTGTTGTGGTTCCTGGTAGACTAAATGCCATGAATTACTTCGAAAACATCTTCGAGGACCATGTGGTGCCTGCTGCATATGGCGTCGGTCAAAATTTCATCCTAATGCAGGACAATGTTGAACGTTGGCATCAACTTGACCGACGTGTTCGCAAGCGCCCTGATCCACCACTAACCATACAAGAACAGACACAAGCCCTGATTGAGGAATGGGAAAGCATACCCCAAGAATCTCTTCGCAAACTACTGCGAAGCATTGGCACGCAGGTGTGAGGAAGTGATTCGTGCTCGTGGAGGGCATGCACTGTATTAAACCTAACCAATCCACAGAAAACCCGACTGTCATCGATACTATGACAGTCAGTTCCATTTTGTTTTGCGTTATTAATTTACAATTTCAAGTGTAACTTAGAAATAACTAAGAGTTGTAACATTGTTTTTGTAATTTTCTTTAGTTAAATAAATATATGCCGTTGAAGTATACCAAATTTAATTTGCCTAGAACTATTATTTAAAAAGTTGTATACGTTATTTTTGCGCGCAAGTCTTATAAATAATAAATAATCTGACCTTAGAATAATGCCGAACAGTGAAAGATATGAAAATTTAATAAGCAAATTCCTGTGCGAACTACCTATCGGCGCGGCATATACGACCTTGCGGTTCAATGAACCTGCATGCGTAATGAGAATGCTCAATACTAATCCATTTATTCCAATTTATGTGTTATTTGTCGGTTTCTTTCTGTCACGGCTGACATACTAATCCTGTCATATAATACTTTATACATACAGGCAGAAACACATTTTTTTTTTACTTGAACATAATTATGGCTGTGTGATAAAAAATAATAAATTGATTATATAAAACATTCTTTAGCAGATTGTCTATGATCATTGTACTAAAATAGACTCTTTTCTACTTTGCATTCACATTGCACACATTGTAACACTGTTTTCGGTGTTACAATTAACACATTGTAATACCGAAAACAGTAACATTTTTGTCTAAGATTGGTACACATTGATATCAAATGCCATATGTCGTACAATACGTACAATACATAACCCAACATAACCACACACTGCATCTTCTTAATCGCTTGCAATCGCATAAACTGCGAAATATCAATATTCTATACATATTTAAACATGGGTGTAGCCTGCTATAGTATGGCCAAAAAATTGGGGCTTTCTTAGTTTTGCTGTGTTGATCAAAATACGCCAGCATGACGTTTACGGTGATGTTTTAGGACTCTAGTAAGTGATCGTTATCATTCTTTTCAACTAAACATCAAATCCCCTTTTCAGATATAATTCAAGGACCACATTTACTTTAATAAGGTATTATGCGAAGATCAAACCTACATCGTAGATACGAACGATTTTAATTACTGCTGCGAGATTGTATATGCGCAATAAATGGTTTATCAGCATACACGTACGAAGCTATAGCACATTTAAAGTGTAGAGGATTTCTTAGTTTATGTAACCTATAAGTTTTCGGTAATATTTTGGACGCTTGGATGCTCGGTTCAATTCATATTCGTTTTTGTCCGTCGCTTTCGACTTCGTCTTAGTTCTGGTTGTGTGCAACGTATTTGTATTACCTCCATCACATGTAATTTTACTAAGTATAATTTATTCTTATAAACTACTTTGCCGAAATTAGAATTGGGTTTCAATTATCAGTGCTTGTAAATATATAAGCCGCAACGGCTACGTAGCGGAATTAGGTAGACACCGCTATTAAACGTTAAGCGTTATAACAATTCTTTAGTAAGTTCTTGTTCTTCGAAGTAACCACTATTTTAAAGTTATTAACTTTTTAGGTTAAGTTTCATGTATTTATCACAGTAGGGTTAAAAGTGTTGCCCCAAGCTCCATTATGATCATCGTTGCGACCTCGCTGAATATTTATTCAAACTTGTAGGCTAAAGTAGAGTAAAATTATTCACAATTAGATTTTGTCATGATTTTATCTCATCGATCTCAATTCTCATCCTTAACGAAGTTGACAGTTACTACAGTGCTGCCACGTGGTACCCGCAAAATACCCTAGATTCTAATTTAGCGCGACAAATTCTAAACTTATATAAAATTAATGACGCAAAGTAGAAAAAATAGTATTACACTCGTTTTATAAGACGTATTGGCGCACTCGTTCCATTTGGGTACTCCTCGCTACGCTCGTCGTGCCCAAAACAACTCGTGCGCCAATTTGACGTCTTATAAAACTTGTATAATAATATACTATTAAAGGGTTCGGTGCTGAAGGAATAAATCAACAAAACTGGAGCTAATTAACGTTATATCGGTTGTTATACATGCAAAGTCAGATGTATGTAAATGTTAAGAACCATTAGCAGTAACTCTGCTAATATCCGCCATATAAATCTCGCAAAACGGATTCGCAGAGCAGAGAACACCTGCATTCGCCTTGTAATCTATCTCGGACAATCTGAGCGCAATGAAAACGGATATGCCCAACAATCCAAACAAACTATGGGCTCAGACATTAATCCTTCATTCCTCGAATCTCACCCATTCAATCGCAAAACTAAAAATACCACGTTGTAGCCAACAAAATTTACTATCAAAATGATACTAGAACTTATACGAGAAAATGAACGATTATTTTAGTATAATCAATAGGGTATTTGACTATTGTAAATGCATTATTTTTCGTAATTATTTGCTCAATATTTCATAAAAGACAGCGTTAAAAATTGAATCACAAAAAGTCCCGCCAAAACGATACTTTCTGTTGTGTGACGTCACCCGATAGTAGATGTCAAATCGGCCCATATGGTCTGTCAGCATCGGCATCGTCGCCGTTTGGTAATTGTGTTGTATGATGTGTTGCTTTCACAATTTCTACATACAAATGGGTTATAAATGGTGTATAAATCCACAATGCAGAAATACGTCAAGAAAAACTCCGGATAAACTATTTGTAGCTGTTCCGCAAGACTTGAAACTGCGAAGAAAGTGGTTGGCTCGTAGAAATCCAAATGTGTTTTTTGTTGTGAAGATTACTTCGACATAAGTAAAACTGACTAGAACGATAGATCTAGTCAGTTTTCAATTTTGTTGTCAATTTTCGAACTAGGTATTATCTGATCTGACAGCTTAAGGTTTGGGCTATCCTAACCTACAAAGTTATGCTTACATGGCACTTTAGTGCTATTAAATTCAAACGGGAGAAGCATAAGAGCGCGTTCGAATAACCCGGTATTGTACGGTGAGAGTGACGCGCTGCATAATAGGCGGACTACCGTCATACGGCGTTTATCTGCATATAAGAGAGAGACAGCCGACCCAGGTCATCTGAGCATTGCTCTCCCCATACCGTACCCTGACAAACCGAACGCACTCTAAGCGTACTAACGAATGACGTCACTGGAGACTGAGCCAATTACAGAGCGTTTTCAATCACGTAATAGGACGTGAATAAAATTCATTTTTATTTTGGCTTTTAATAGAAGTACAGCATTTTTTTTTGAAATGTAATAACAAATAGTTTCCTTAAACTGTAATCTATTAGAATGACTATAATAAGCGATATTTTTAATACAGTCAAATACCCTATTGATTCAACTAACTTTTTGCGATTGCACGTCAACCGATCGTTTGACAATTATTTTTACGATTAAGTGAGTGAGATTCGAATAATGAATGGATTAATGTCTCACAGGCACTATTTTTCTATGATTTTTCGTTAATTAAAAAAATGTCTATTAACTATGATTATAAACATTTTGATATGTTATTACTTGAACCATAAGCCAGAATGACTGAACTACAAATAAATATCCAAATACCAAAAATACAAACACATTTTTTTTGCATTTTACTAAGTAGATACATTATATAAGTTGGCTAGTATATATATAGATAGTATGTCATTCTGGTTTTAATCGTACTAAGTTGACGCACGCAGTTGCATAAATTATTTAATTTCAACATACTATTAGACTATGTAGGTATTTCTGTAGATCCCCGTGTATAACGAAAGCTACGAAAATTGCCTGAGAAAATCATTGACGTAAAATACGACCTTGCAGTTCAGTGAACCTATTATTTACAATAAATGCGTAATCTTAACCGTAATCGTCAAAGTACCTACCGATCGCTACTTGCTGAATAGTAATGCATCTATTTCGTGGTTTATTTCCACAACTATTGCAACAAGCAGTGTCGGACTGGCCACGTCGCCAACTTGTCCGAAATTTGGTACTGGTAAAATAATTTATATCTATTCGAGTGTGGGTCTTAATTTAGTATAAAGGTTCATGAAACCAAAGTAGAAAAAAAAATTACCAAAAAAAGCAAACCAAAGCCACGATACAGTGATTTTTTCCCTCGTCTACTGACAAAAAGCTAAAACTAAAACATACAAATCATTAATCATAAAGATTTTGAGAAGAAAATACAACTAATTAGACACGCATGCTTGAAATGAATGAAATGATCTTTGACGCTAAATCATTGAACATCGTAAATAATTGCGCATTTATGTGTTGATAAATTATTTAAGGTAAACGTCCCAAATTCAGACACGGGCGTCGGAATTACTGAGTTCATAGGAGGCATCATAAGAGATGATGAATTAAGACAGAATAATGCAACACTAGCAGCAGAGAGTAGCGATTTTCTCATTAATACACCACCTCTGGAGCTAGCAGTGGAACTCATATCATCTCCATTAAAAAAATCTGATGTGGCCAGGCACATGACTTTATCATATCATATAAAAATTTAATAGTTTAGCTGCATGAGATTCTATTTGATCGAGATCGATCGTGTCTGCATTAAAATAAAATTAGTTAACTAGTGAAAACGAACTGGATGTTTACTCTAAGAATTTTTTAACATCTGTGCAAATGAGCCGTCATTTCTGGAATTTCGTCAAAATAGTTCAATAATAAATTAAAGTAGAGGAAATTTTGAATAATTTATGTCTGACATTTTTCTGGTAAAATTGATAGTTTAGCTGCATGAGCAAATTCTATTCGGTCGAGATCGGCCGTATCTGCATTAATATAAAACTAGTTCGCCAGGATTTGACATATATTTTTATTCTAATGACAGTAGGTAGTGTCAAACGCTGATGTTTTGACATCACCAACTGTCAATAGTAGCCAAGGTCTATAAAGTAGTAAGGTTATCCAGAAACGAGATTTCTCAGTTTGAGGGGTAAAGGGAGATCGTGACGTCACTAGAGTCGTGCGCTGCCACCAATTTGAATGCTTATTTCGTTGTATGATTTAGGTTAAGTAGGTGCATAATTATATTGAAAAAATAAATGCATCTTTATTGTGATCAATTTTAAATGATTAGGATGGAAAAAAAAATGATGAATGTGATTATCACAACATGCTATTTCAATAATTTGTTAATAATGCTGAATAAGTACATTAGTATGTAATGTATGTCCGATTAAAGAAATGTGTTGTGCTAAACCAGGTCTCTGCAGTTGGAATCAAAATTTAGCAGAAATTCAGTGAGTGGAGTCAACCTACAAACAAAGTCAAGAGCCGGAGTCGAAGGTGGTATAACGGCAACCACATATTTTTGCAACCATGCAAATTGGGGGTTGAAACACTAAAATTATCAGGAATTGAAGTCGAATGTTTGGTTTACCGACTCTACAGATAAATAAATAGAAAAACTATAACTAAATCAGTATTGGTAGTATTGGTACAACTTGCTTATTAAACCACTCATTGGCTTGTCCTGATTACAATATTTGGTTAGAACATATGTACAAAGAAAAAATAAAAAATCAGTAAGAAGCTTTATTGTACAAATTTTCTCATCTTTGTTGTAATTTTATTTTTAATATCAGCTACTCTTCGTTAAATATTTAGATTTTTTTGCTGTTGAAACGTAAAATTTAAAAAATTTATCCGTACATATATTCTTTGCTCGACAAAAGCTTTCAAAACTATGGTATCAATAATTGGATCTTGTTTTAAAAGTTCTCTTCTTAATTTACTGCTAATTCTTTGCGAATTATTAATCCCATCCCCCGTAAGTCTTTCGAACTTGCTAATTCATTTTATTAAACAAGCGTTTAAATTCTTCCGACGGATTTCTTAGGCCGTCAAAAGATAAATGACGTATCCAGGATGGAAGGGAGTATGGGTGCTCTTGCTGGTCTTCGTATGAGTAATGTCCCAATTGTGGATGAGTTCTGCTTTAAACTTTGATCACGTGGAAAAGTAAAATATGATATTGTTAATCCAATCACTGTTGAAATGTTATACCTCATACCGCAACCCGGTACGGAGCAAACCATAGGTATCTAAAATTGATACATGATTTAGAATAATGTAATTTCCAATATAAATTAATATCTTACCTTTACTAACTTAATTACATAAAATACTACAGTAACAAAACAACCAATAACGTAAAACTATCAACTATTGAATATAACAATATAAACGCAGAATAACGATTAAACACGAACAAAAGCAACCTTTCTAATTCACTAAAAAACCTATAACGAGCTGAGCTGGCAATAATTAAACGTATCTTTGAACAAACTAAACGAGCGATGTATGCGACGTGATGCGAATTGTGCCGGGACTCTAGTGACGTCACGAATATAGAGCATATAGGGATCTGAGGGGGGTATATAAAGTGGACTATAGGAAACATAGCAAGCTGGATAACCTCTCTCTTTATAGACCTTGAATAGTAGCAAACTATCTGTCAAATCCTGGCTAATTAGTCGTATTTTAATGCAAACACGACCGATCTCGATCAAATAGAATCTCATGCAGTTAAACTATTAATTTTATATACAGTGTGTTCATTTCAAAAGTGTCCACACTTAATAACTCTTGACCTGATGCGATTATTGCTTTGAGTGGAAACATATCGATTTAGATATCGAGGGGGAAGTTCAAAAATGGTACCTAGAGAATTTTAGGTTTCATCCCTTCTGGGGGGTGAAATTTTTTTCAAATGGAACACCCTGTATACCGATACGCCATTCGACAGGAAATTTTATTCCCTATCAATCAATATTACGGTTACCTATATCTATCTTTAATAATTTTTAAGATATTGTTATTTTTTCTTTAAATCCATTTTAAATACTCCCATTTAATGGGGACGAAATTAGATACGAAATTTAGAAATTTTGCGTGGATGTGTGAACAATTTTTGCGATACTCTTTCCCTCAATATTTTACGCGACTGCTTTTATCAAATGGACGGTGCACCGGCATATTCTTCGCATGGGGTATCCATTCAACTTAATCAGATGTTAGGTGACGGTAGGTGGTTAGGAAATAGGAGACCCTGGCGGTGGCCACCAAGCTCACCAGATTTAACAACATTAGACTTTTATTTCTGGGGTCATGAAGAATTGACTAACAGAGTAGTAGTCGCCATTAATGGACTTCAGCGACGAGAAATCCGAAGAGCTACGATGACCGTAGTACAGCGAAGTGTTTTAAAATGTTTGGAGCAGAACGGGCAACATTTCGAACAACATAATTATTTTTAATTTAAGTTAGATATCCCAAATCTATTATTTTAGTTTTAAGAAACCTTTTCAATATTTTTCTGTTCTCCTGCTGTTCCAAAGTTGTTACATTCCTATAAATAAAGAATAAATCGTTTTGTATTTAGTTTGCATTCTTTTATACTGACAATATCTCAAAAACTATTAAAGATAGATATAGGGAATCCTAATATTGATTGATAGGGAATACGATCTCCTATCGAATGGCGTATCAGTATACAGGGTGTTCCATTTGAAAAAAAATTGTTTTTTACGTTTAAAAATTCAATTATTGTGTTGTAAATTTTGAACACCCTGTATAAGATATCATGATGAACTAAACATTGTCTTATTGGGTTATCTTTCTAGTTTTGGACCACCAATCATGAAACTTCTAGTTTCAATAATAACCGAGATATTCAATTTTAAACGTAACCGGGAAAATCACCAAAAAAATAGTAAAATCAAAAAAACTCAAAAATGGCGATATTTAGGTATAGGGAAACATTATCGAAAATGGTGTGTTTTGATACGTAGAAACCAAAAATAAAATAAAAATTATATCATTCCATTTAAAATAACAAAGTTGATACCGACTTCCGGTGACCGGACGTGACAGTTAACTTGAGAATACTTTAGCTGAAGAGCTCAGATCGAGTAAATTCTAGCTCCAAAATTTCAAGTTTCCAGAAATAGTAGAACATGAGAAACTTCTAATGTACCAGTTCCGTGAGACATCCTGTAGATGACCCCCTGAACACATCCCCGAAGTGGATAAAAAACAATCTGTATATTATGGCAAAATTATGAATAAAATTAAAAATACATTTTCAAATATCTCGCTTATTCGAGCTAACCTAGAAAAATGTCATTGGGAAAGTGTTCAGGATGTCATAAAGATTTATGATCTATATTTACATACATTATTCGATACGCAAAAATTTGTTTGAAATTAGGACCCAGGAGAATGGGAGAGGAGAATTCAGTAGATTGTAGGTAGTTTTGTACAGAATAATGTACAAAGTATGTACGTAATGTACCTATATAAAATAGCAATCCGTTTAGGTCGTTGGCCTCGTTGGGGGGCAAACTCGGCGTATGGCACGAGCTGGGGAGCCCCGAGCCCCAGCATGCCATTCTCGAATCTGTGGCATACGTAAATTCAGACTTGTACATTTCTTCATTTCGCCAAAATGGAACGTCTGTTGCCGCTCAGCGCACAAGAGGCTGCGATTTTTGCATGACATTTCTGCGTACAGTGGGTCAACAAAGTACACATTTATTAATTTTTCGCACAACTCATTTTATGTTGGAAATAAAACACATCTCAAGCCAGATGTACTAAAAAAGTGTTGGTCTTTATTCTTCTTATTGGTGCCGCGTAGATCGGACATTTAGAGGATTGGTGAGATAACACTGTTGAATAATAAATTAACACTAGTCGACATTTAAATAAATAATTATATGTATTGGCATTGCCGAACTTTTGGTTTGGTATCGGTCTGTATATGTATATATGTACCACCATAGCACACTTTGTAGAAAGGTAGAAAGGAACGTTGAAGGGAGGGGGAACTTTGGTAGGTCAAACTCGCGTCATCCGAAGGTCAACGACAGAAATTTGGATTTAGGCAAACCTGCGTAAAGTGTACGCAAACGGGATTGCGTATGCAGAAAAACAGTCACCCACAACTACAACTCCATTTTTACTTTATCATAGGTAGTATGTAAAGTATTGTAATCGTACGAGATTTTAGCGGAAATATGTGTCTGTGTACCCGTTTTTATGGCGACGATACCGGAGAAACTACTAAAGGTATCGGGACGAAACTTCATATTTAGAAGTTTCATGACCAAACTTAGAGCTGAAAAGCGTTCTATTGAAAAGGGTCCAAAGGAACTGGAGGGTTAAATAGTTGCAATAGTTAAATAATGAATTAAACTAGAGGAAATTCTGAATAACTATGACATTTTTTGGTACAATCAATAATTTAGCTGCATGAGCAAATTCTATTTCATCGAGATCGGTCGTACTGCATTAAAACTAGTTAGCCAGGATTTGTGAGATATTTTGATTCTAATGACAGTAGGTAGTGTCAAACGCTAATGTTTTGACAATACCTACTGTCGATATAATCAACATATCTGTCTAGTACTACTAGTTTTAATTTAATGCAGACATGGCCGATCTCGATCAAATAGAATCTCATGCAGCTAGACTATTAATTTTATATACAGGGTGTGTATAAATTGGCGGAAAAGCTACACGTGGCGGTGTTCTTCGCAAAATTCTGAGTAAGACAATCTATAATCTAAAATGTTGTACCGTGCTTCTTGAGTCTTCACGAGGTCTCCAAAGTCATGATATCCGATCTCTTGAATGGTGTTATTATTTGAAATCTATTGATGGAGAAGCTGCAGTTTAGAATAAAGAACAATATTGAAAATTTTTCTTTTCCTAAATGTTATCTTTCTGCCTAAAAAGTTTGTTTTTAATTTCGGTATTTCGTTAATTTTGTCATAAAAATACATTCGGCAACACTGTAGAACATGGGTACCTTATTTTTGGCATTTGTCACTTTTGACAGTTGTATAATCAAATTAAGTAATTTGACTTGTTTGTGCTAATTTCGTCAGTTCTACCGTTCTACCGTGATTATTCCTACAGTTCATTAGTTAATTAGTTTATTAGTTTACTAGTTATTGTATTTTACGTTATCTTTTCGTTCGTTCAACATGGAATATACGTTTAATGAGTATGCCGATATGTATATGGTATACGGACCCATTGTTTACAGTGCATAGTAACACGAACACCTGTTGGATTCAGCGTTGCCAAATCTATGTTTCTTTCAAATGGCTCCTGAGGGCACAATAATGACGCTACAACATTTTAGTATAAAGATTGTTTACTCAGAATTTTACGAAGAACATCGCCACGTATAGCTTTTCCGCCAATTTATACACACCCTGTATAGTATGATAAAGTCATGTGCCTGGCCACATCAGATTTTTTAGGTATAATTAAAGTTGTTTAAATAAGATAAGGAAGACGAATTTCCGGAAATATGTGACCTGGATTGGAGACCTGGATTGCCTTAGTGACAAAAGTACGTAAATATAGATTTTTAATTACTAAAATACACAATTCTGTAAAACGCACAATTTCCGACCATTAAATTGTTACAGAGTAATGACGTCATCGCCTTTCGATGATGCCCGATGACGAATATGGAATCAGACATATTTTGTGGCCTTCAATTAGAAAATTTTCGAAAAAAAGACAATGGAAAATTATAAATAAAATATTGATAATAAATTTTAGGGAAAATAGCTTTTGTGAATTGAAACTATGTTTTCGGTAGAATTAATTGCCCTGCAAACAAATATGGGCTCAAAAATTTTCTATCGCGCAGGTTTTTCGAAAAAAAATTATTTGAAAGTGTTAAAAAAACGCTATTTTGGTTTACAAATTTATACCAGCTGCATCCATTGTCCTATAAACCTGAAAATTACCTCACAGTAAACCTTAATCTTTGCAGTTTTACCTAAAATCCCAAAAGTTTATTCCCAAATGTTTTTGAAGAATGTGCAGCGATTCTTTCAAATTCAACTTTTGAGCTCAAATTCGCATTCAGCGCAAATAAATCAATCAAAAACGCCTATTTGGTTTCCATAAACAAACAAAAATTATCAATTTTAGCCTATTAGTCTTTTTGTCGAAAATTTTCGTATGTGAGACGATTAATTTTGTGAATTACCTTTAAGACAATTAACAGATCTATCAATAATCAGTACAAAAAATATGGGGATGCCATTTTAAAAAAATCTGATGTGGCCAGGCACATGACTTTATCATACTATTTATAAAAAAATTAATAGTTTAGCTGCATGAAATTCCATTTGATCGAGATCGGTTCTGTCCGCATTAAAATAAAACTAGTTATCCAGGATTTGTCAGATATTTTGATACTACTGACAGTAGGTATTGTCAAAACATCACCGTTTGACACTACCTACAGTCATTAGAATGAAAATATCTGTCAAATATTGGCTAACTAGTTATATTTTAATGCAGACGCGACCGATCTCGATCAAATAGAATCTCATGCGGCTAAACTATTAATTTTATATATAGTATGATAATGTCATGAGCCTGGCCACATCAGATTTTTTGGGCTTGGAAACGATTTGGGGAGGATCGTTGCTTTCTACATAAAAATAACCACCCTAGCGTCCATAAGGAAAAGAGTGCTTTGTAATAGACTGAATAAACATAATACCAAAATGCGGAAGGGGGTAGTTGCCCCCCCCCCCTGGGTACGCCCATGATTAATAGTACCCTATTTAAACACTTGTTGCAACAAAAGGTATGTTCGATTGCTGGCCGCGATCTTTTACAACTGAGCGCGTTCTGTTCTTTTTGATCGCAAATTTGAAATACTTGCTTCCTATTGGTGGAATCAGTTTGGCACAGACGTCAAACGAGCAATCGAACTGCACTTTAGCCAACTGAGCGCTAATCAGATTGAACAGAACTAAGCGCGGCCAGCAATCGAACACTACTAAAATTGTTGCATTTTTTGCGCAAAATGTTGTATTTGTTCAAGCGAAAATCCTCTTTCAATCAAATACAAACAAACATGTCGTTTGAGCGTCGAAAATTGCATTGTTTATAATGACAAACAACTTTGGAATATCCGTACGGCTAAATGTCAACATTATGAGGCTTTTCATAGAAAACCTCCATCTGACATGCACAGAAATAACAAATTAAGCACTCACCAATCGTTTCTTTACTTCTCTAAGGGGCGATCCACTTTTCCGAATGATTTTTAAGCCATTTTCGTCGGACCCAAGGTCATGTAGTGGTAAACATAACCACACTTTTTTTAAACGCGAAATCACCGCGCTATATTTACGCGACACGATGGGTGAATTGATTCAAACGGCTTCTCTCGGGATACCGAACACTTATTACCACTAATATTAATTGTCCCGTGTGCATTACGTACGTTTTTAATTCGCGTTGACATTTTGGGCTAACGCGGGCAAAACGACAACCAGACGACTAGAAATTCCGGCGCGAGGCGGCGCGTCAAGCGGTGTAAACGTTTGTTATGCGCTAGATGGGAATAGCATAACCTCACTTTTTACTTTATGATACGCAGTATGATGATAAAAGTTGTGTTTTATTGCCACCCTTGTTAAGTTCGATTCTATTCAAAATGATTATCTTTTGAACTCAATTGATCACGAGGAATAAAACGCATTTTCGTTTGTATATCACTGGCAGCAGAAGGTTATTATTTAGTTATGTATGAGGTTATGATAAATTGTACGGTAATTAAATGGTACAGTTTGCAATCAAGTTACAATTAGACAGCATTATTTGATATAATGTCAAACGATCGCCAAAAATTAGTAGTACTGGTGTAAATCTGTTTATATTAATCAACCAACAAAAGCACGTGCACATAACCTGTACAAAAACCTGCATACACAAATTACATTGGAAGTAACAAACAAACTAAATTTCTATTCATTTAGAACACAACTGATCATATTTTCCGGGTTGTACTCCAGGGGTGAAGGGGAAATTGAATATGATCAGTTGAAATCAATTCTCTTTCATTTTGAATACGCAATAAGACGCATCTTTACATAAGTGAATAGATCTCGAAATGAACTGAACAGGTTTCAAGTGGCTATAAAACACAACTAAAGTTGCGTATGATAAAGTATTGTAATTGTGAAAAACTCTAATGTGGCTAGGCACATGACTTCATCATACTATATATAAAATTAATATTTTAGCTGCATGAGATTCTCTTTGATCGAGATAGGCCATGTCTGCATTAAAATAAAACTAGTAGAACTAGACGGATATGTTGATTATACTGACAGTAGGTATTGTCAAAACATTAGCGTTTGACACTATACCTACTGTCATTAGAATCAAAATATCTGACAAATCCCGGCTAACTAGTTTTAATGCAGTACGACCGATCTCTATGAAATAGAATTTGCTCATGCAGCTAAACTATTAATTTTACCACAAAATGTCATACTCATAAATTATTCAGAATTTTCGCTACTTTAATTTATTATTTAACTTTATCTACTTATTTGGAAATCTTTCAAAAATGCTAAGACTAAACCTTTAGTTCCTTTGAACCCTTTTCAACAGAAAGCTTTTCAGCTCTAGTATGGTCAGGAAACTTCTAAATATGAAGTTTCGTCCCGTGTACCCGTTTTTGTGGCGACGATTCCGGAGAAACTACTAAAGGTATCGGGACGAAACTTAATATTTAGAAGTTTCATGACCAAACTTAAAGCTAAAAAACTTTCTGTTGAAAAGGGTCCAAAGGAACTGGAGGTTTAGTCTTAACAGTTTTGAAAGATTTTGCAAATAAGCCGCCAATTCTGGAATTTCGTCGAAATAGTTAAATAATAAATTAAATTAGAGGAAATTCTGAATAATTTATGACTATGACATTTTTTGGTACAATCAATAGTTTAGCTGTATGAGCAAATTCTATTTCATCGAGATCGGTCGTACTGCATTAAAACTAGTTAGCCAGGATTTGTCAGATATTTTGATTCTAATGACAGTAGGTAGTGTCAAACGCTAATGTTTTGACAATACCTACTGTCGGAGAAACTACTAAAGGTATCGGGACGAAACTTCATATTTAGAAGTTTCATGACCAAACTTAGAGTTGAAGAGCGTTTTGTTCAAAAGTGTCCAAAGGAACTGGATGTTTCCTCTAAGCATTTTTCAAGGATCTTGCAAATGTGGCGCCATTTCTAAATTTCGTCAAAATAGTTAAATAATAAATTAAAGTAGAGGAAATTCTAAATAATTTATGTCTACGACATTTTTTGGTAAAATTCATAGTTTAGCTGCATGAGCAAATTCTATTTCATCGAGATCGGTCGTGTCTAACTAGTTAGCCAGGATTTGACAAATATTTTCATTCTAATGACAGTAGGTAGTGTCAAACGCTGATGTTTTGACAATACCTACTGTCAATAGAATCAAAATATCTGCCCAATCCTGGCTAACTAGTTTTGTATTAATGCAGACACAATCGATCTCGATCAAATAGAATCTCATGCAGCTAAACTATTAATTTTGTATATAGTATGATAAAGTCATGTGCCTGGCCACATCAGATTTTTAATTCTAAACAAGCTTTCCAAATAACATTTTTCGAAAATAATGAAAAAAGGTATTTATAAGTATTACTCTTATATCAAATTTCTATATTTTTTAACTTTTCCCAAGCCCTCGTTAATGATTAAAATAATCATGAGACTTGAACATTATTATTATTTTTATTATTACCTAAAATGACTAAAACAGTCAAATCTTTAATTAATATTACGCAAGCTTAACCCGTGCGACATGAGGCGACATCTACAAAGTGGTGGCGCAACAAGTCATTAATACACATAACCACACAAGTTTTCTTTTCACATTATTATAAGTTTTAGCACCCGCAAGCGCTTTATAAAACCGTACCTAACATACTTGCATACAAAGTCTTCAAATTAAGTAGAAACTACATAATTCATAGTAACCTATTGCGAAACAAGTCAATATTTAAGTCAACCCCTTTACAACTATGATAATTAACTCTTCACTTACCCGGAACCAAAACTTCTATCCACAGTTTGAAGATTTGACAGGAGACCAATAACCCCGCACTGCCTGAAGTCGCCACTGGAAATAAAAACATAGGTTGTGAACAAAACTGAATACATAAGAAGCTACTTTTGCTTAGTTAGTTTTTTTTTGCAAGCGCAGTTTTAAAACTAACTTATTTTAAGATGAAAAACTAATAAACTATGACATACAATACGATTTAAGAATTAAGTATTAATTTGGGCTATTACAACATATTGCACAATCCGGGGCAATCATAGACAAGACACAACTTGCCAAAATAGGCTTAGGAAAAGCAACTTACGTTTCTTGTAGAAATTCTCCATAGTTTGCACAACACAGCAAGAATTCCCCGCACGACACAATAAACAACCGACCGAATACAAAAATATCCCAAAAACAACACGAATCATTAGTAAAACGCCAAAAAGCGAAAACACCACCATTCGCAATACAAACAAACGCGAACTGCCCTGTGCTGGGTGAAGAAGCGACAAGGTTCGCACACGAAATCCACAGCCTACCCCAAATATTAATTTGGCAACATTTCGGCGATTTTTGACGCTAATTTGCCGATCCCGATAAATTAGGTTCTGTTTGACTTAACAAACGTAATAAAATATAGAAAGTGTATAATTTAATTTTTTATTAAAAATATTAAAATCGGAAATAGATCAGCGGCAAAATCAACGGTCGCAGCTTGTTGCGGCGCGATGCGTTGTCATAGCAACGCGTGGATTAATACAAGAATTTAGCAAATGGTGTAGTAGTGTCATCTAGCGGGATTCTTTAAAAATAAGAATTATATGAAATAAAATAGGTAATTTTAAATTTGATTTTTACTTTATTAATTGGTGATTATTAAAAACCAAGTGATTGTATTACAATGTATGAATTAATCATACATACGAATTAATCAAATATAGAGATTATTTGGGAAAATGATAAAGTGATAAGCGTAAGATAAACATTTTCATGTCGAAGTCAAACATATTGTGCTGTTATTGGTAAATTTAGATACATTATAAAGAAAGATAAATTATTTTCGGTTGATAAAACTAGTACAAAGTTTTGTAGCAAATGTCAAATAAAACTTCAAACGGCGATGGCGAATCTGTGGTCGTTGAAAGTCTTTTTGGTAACGTAGATGGTGATAAATTCGGTTACGTGGATGGTTTGTACAAAATTGAGACCGCTCAGTTTTTAAATTCTGCCAAAAATGTAGTCACTTTCGTGGGTAACGAAATATAACCTATATTTGTTTAAACTTCATAACCTATATTATTGTATTTTTAGAGCAAATGGGGAAGATATTTGCCCCGTTGAAGCATGACATGAATGGTAACATAACTGTACGTATATTGACAAACTTACACGGAATTGTTTTTATTGTTTTTTAAATTTTTATTTAAGAAAATAAGCAAGACGTTTTGTGAAGATGAGGTTACGTACAAGTATATAGACGACATGATACTTATTGAGAAACGACAGGGAAAGAATGTTACTACAGATGCTTTACAATGGCTTAGACGGTTATAAATTCATCTATTGTGAATTTATTAGTGAATTATTTAGATATTTTTATGCTTGCAGCGGGTTACATTTTATCGCAAGATTTTTTGTGTTAATTGTTGACGATCCTGAATTAAATCGACAAAATCTAGTTCCACTAATCAAGACTGCCTACGAGGAGGTATTGCAACGATATCATGGCTGGATGGGTGTCCAACTTTTTAAAGTAAGTTATTAACGGGTAATATCTAGTCCAATTTTTTTAAAAAAGGAGATTTTATTGACTTAAATGGCATAAAAATATGTCAAGAATAATGTCAGACGTCATTCATTCTTAAAAAAAATTTTCAGGGTGAGTTTCACCCCTTTTACTCATTACCGGCGGTGCGAACGATCAAATTTCATTATGATCGATTCATTAGTAGTTGCAAAAAAATCACAAAAAACCTTCTTATAATTTGCTTCAGATTAGATATAACTCCTTAATATTAAATTTAATAATTAATTAATTTAATAATAAATATTAAATTAATATTAAAACTTAAACAATCGAGATTTTTTTTTAAGACGGAGTTGTGTTATATATTTAATATTCTTTTAGGTGATGTGTCGATTCGCACCAAATCGCCCAGAACTATTCAAGATACTAACAGACGGCAAAACACACTCCGACGAGCAAGTTTTAAGGAATATGGCTGTATTTCAGAAGAATTTATTAGTTGTTATTGAATATTTGATTGACTTTTATAACCGGTATGACTTAGAAAACCATGCAGTTGTATAAACTACCGTTTGTTTCTTGTATAGTTATTTACCGCTGTCTACATATTTTATAGTTAAAACAAATATATAGAATTTTATTGTAAATAAATAAATATATACACGTTTTTAATTAGTTTTGTATTTTTTATGGCTTCGTACAGTGGAATTGTTGCAATTCATGATTCGAAAATACGTTGTTTGTGTTTTTGCCGTATTTTTTAGCGTAAAATATCCTGCGCAGAGTTGAGCGATAAGTAATACAAACATAATCGATTGGACCACCGTTTCTAAAATCCGTAGTTGAAAGTACGGATTGAACAACAAAAAACTCTGTAGAGGAAATTGTAGAAGTACAGATAACATCCAAAAGCCAGCTAATTCCGGAATCTAAAAAAAAGACTTAATATCGTAATGTTAAATTTAAACGTTTCAGTTTTTACTTTATCTCTTAAGTTTCCTTCGTATCCTAAATATAAACGTAAAGCTTCTATTAAGTATAATAGCAAAACGACTGTCACGACAATAAATTTATTAAGTTCATTGAAACAGTTGATCTGAAATAGAAAAAAATGTCTATAGTATCTATAATTTCTTATTAAGAATAAAATTGTAGATACCTACCTTATCATACAAAAATAAATTTATAACGATAAACCAAATAGTCCCAAACACTAAATTGAAATATAACGACATTTGCAACGGTAAATTTGATAACACTTCATTTCCTGTAACATCAAAAATATCAATTATAAAACTAGTACAAAACTTTTTAAATATACTTTACCGATCAATTTGTTATCAATTTTATGTGACAACCCCGGAAACACTTTATCTGTCATTATAGTAACAGTTTGTTTCCAATCCATGGCAACTTATTTCCTACCATATTCACATCCAACTCGTTTGTTGTCAGTTATCCATCGGTAACCATGGAAACGATTGCATTAAATATACAATACAAACAATACCTATCCAGCTAAAATCTGATAACCGGATAATACTTATCAGATAACGAATGACACAAACAATTCACCGAAGATATTAGGCAATGATGCAATAAACCAATTGTTTTAATTATGACCTGCTGCGATCAAATTTACTCGATCACAAATCTGAAAGAGTGAGTATAAATCCTGTTTTAAAAAACGTATTTAAATACCATAGTTTGTTATGTGTTTCAGATCAGAGGAATTTTTAATTCGTTATTGTGAAATAGAGTCCGTAGAGCAGTTCTCGACTGTTTTCTTCCAAAAATGGAAGCAAAGATGGGATGATTTTGACGATATTGCTACAGATGTACACGAAAAAGTTAAAATAGCTCATAAGGATTTATTAGAAAAATGCTTGGAGAAGAGTTATTCGGATTTTTTGCATACCGCTATAGAATGGTTCAAATCGTAATTAATTTATAATTTTTATGTTAATACAATTTATTCCAGTGTTATTTTGAACCAACTGCATGATTCTGTAATACCCCTAATATACTTTTTTCAAAGAGACGAGGATCAAACTTTCTACGAAAAGTGTAAGAAAATTTCCGATCTGCACATAACTGCGGAACAGCTTGGTGCACCTCCTGATTATGCAATCCCGTTGGCCGCAGCGGTAAGTTTTAAACTAAAAAAAGGTACAAAATTAGTCAACGTTTATAAATTTTTTAATTTTAGATTGTGGAATTTGCAAGTTTAGACACAAGGAAGAGTCCAGTTGAGAAAATATATTGTTTATGTACTACGTACGATTTAATTTTTGCTGAATTGAAGACAGCTATGATTGAAATAATATCAAAGTCGTCTGGTATAAAAAGAAAAGCGGATATTTAAGTACGAATGTAGCAATTTTTTCTTTTTAGATATGGAAAATCAGATACCTGTTATAGAGAATTACGATATCATTCCGATTCTTATGTCAGTGATAATAAAGGCAAAACTCATTCATCTTTACAGTAGTATGTATTACATAGAGAATTTTTTATGGAAACTTCAAGAATCTTACCACGTTCGGTAAAATTTATCAAAAAAGATTGTATGTATATACATTTTAAAATTTTTCGTTATTTAGGAATACTATATCAATTTTTAAATGCGCCATCGAGAGAATATGTGACCTAACGGAAGACGATCTACAACCAAGCAACAAGAAAGTTTGTCGTGAACTTGACATGCAAACTGTCACGATGTTGATGTGCAAAGTTGAAAACGGAGAGGACGTTGAACACAAATCATTGGTCGAGAATCATGTTCTACGAATCTGCAACCTGATCTTAACATCAACAACAACAAATTTTTAACTAAATAATAAATTATTAATCCTGTAATAGAATAAATTTGAAAAAATATCTTTTTATTGTTTTATTCTACAGAATTAGGAATAAATCAACGTTTTATTACGGTAAAAACTTTATTTAATGTTATTTATGTAGTAAGAATGTATTAAGAACCTAATATTAACATCAACAACAAATTTGTAGCTAAATAATAAATTATTAATCCTGTAAAGAATAAATTTGGAAAACAAATATTTGTTTATTGTTTTCTTCTACAGAATTAGAAATAAATTAACATTGTATTACGGTAAAAGCTTTATTTAATGTTTTTTACGTAGTAAGAACGTAAAAATAAATTATGAAATTTCTTGTGAAAATGTCGTAATAAACTAATAAGTTTAGCTAGTGTAAATTGAATTTGGCGCCAAAAAGAAACCGTTTTTACCTACTGGGTGGTCATTCATTTTCGTTTTGCGCTTTTTGTGATTGCAATTGTACGAGTGTTGTAAAGAGTGAAACTGAATTTGTGTGTTTATTAAAAAAAAGCCACCGATCTTGAAGTAAGTTAACCGACACGGCCTAAGGCGCCTAAAACACTTGTCACACTCCTATAGATTCCTGTCAGTTAGGGTAATTTAGCGCCTCCTTGTCCGTTTTGTTATTTTTGGGGTTAAAATTTCCGTTCTTAAAAGGGTGTGAGGACCGTCTTAATCCTTGATCAGTCCCCTATCATCCTAGCTGAGCCTCTACCTCTCGAATAGCATTATTTCCCGCTAGTTGTAGTTCACTTTAACGTTAAGTTCTCAAATGACAAAAGTCGTGTTAAAGGTTAGGTATAGTTGTATTGAAACAAATTACGTCGTTTTTCAGTTGGCGAAATTGATGGAATGATTGTTTATTTTGAATACATTGAGTGAGAGAATTGAGTAAAGTAAAAAAATGGCAACTTTAGCCCATCAAGCTGCGGCCCTGCTCGATTTCAACAGAAAGTTGGACATAGGCCTGCTCGAAAGTGTCGTCGTGAGTATGTATGCGGGAAACGGAGAGACGCAACGCATGGCGCAAGAAGTCCTCACCACGCTAAAGGAGCACCCGGACGCCTGGACCAGAGTCGACACCATTTTAGAGTATTCGACCAACCAGCAGACCAAGTACTACGCGTTACAAATACTCGAGCAAGTAATCAAAACGCGATGGAAAGTCCTGCCGAGAAACCAATGCGAGGGCATTAAGAAGTATATCGTTGCCTTGATTATTAAGACCAGTTCCGACGCGGAGTCCTTAGAAGCGAATAAAACTTATCTGAATAAACTTAATATGATCCTAGTGCAAGTTCTAAAACGGGAATGGCCCAAGAACTGGGAAGCGTTCATTCCGGAGATTGTAGGCGCTAGCAAAACCAACGAGAGCCTCTGTCAGAATAATATGTGTATCCTAAAGCTGTTGAGCGAAGAATTATTCGATTTTTCGTCAGGGCAGATCACCCAGACGAAGGCGAAACACTTAAAAGATACGATGTGCTCGGAATTCTCCGCAATTTTCCACTTGTGTCAGTTCGTCTTGGAGAATTCCCAAAATCCCCCGTTGGTGAACGCCACGTTAGAAACTTTGTTACGATTCTTAAACTGGATCCCCTTGGGGTACATATTCGAGACGAAGCTGATAAATACGTTAATTTTTAAATTCCTTCCGGTGCCTATGTTTAGAAACGTAACTTTAAAATGTTTAACGGAGATTGCCGGCGTCACTGTTAATAATTACAACGACGCTTTTGTAACGTTATTTACGCAGACTATGACGCAGTTGGAAGGTATGTTGCCGTTGAATACGGATATTCGAAGTGCGTACGCCTGCGGCCAAGATCAGGAGCAGAATTTTATCCAGAATCTGGCGTTGTTTCTGTGCACGTTTCTGAAAGAGCACGGTAGTTTAGCGGAGAGTAATATGCCAGTTTTGCGGAACAGCTTGCATTATTTGGTTCTGATTTCTGCTGTTGACGAGGTGGAAATTTTTAAGATATGCTTGGAGTACTGGAATAGTTTGTGCTCGGATTTGTATAAGGAGGTTCCGTATGGTTCGACGACGTACTTTCCGCAGCAGAATAGTAGGAGGTTACTATACCAGGAAGTTCTAAATCAGGTACCTACTTTATAATAGAATAGATTATTTGACAATTGCACAATATTGTGAAACGAAATTTACTGTAAACATGATTTTTTTGTACATTTGAGCCTGTCTGAAAGAATAAATTTGCGTTTGACAGCATGAAAATTACCACTGCAAAGAATTGTCACAAGGATTCTTTGGTAACCTTAGAAAAAAAAATAACAAGGATAATTATAAACAACTTTTGTGAAAGTTATAAAAAAATTTTCGTTTGCAAAGATTATTTGTAGATTCGAATATCCACACAAGTACTAAGGTAAACGTCCCAAATTCTGACTGGTTTTTATTACATTTTTAACTAGAAATTATATTTTCTTGAATCTTGTATTTTTAGTGTTTTCTTTATCTCAACACAGCTTTTTATGCGTTTCCTTAACGTGTGTTTTTGGCGGTCAATATTCAGTATTGTTTTTTGGTATTCTTAGTCAACTATAAAAACATTTAATATTCAAATTAACTAGTTCGATAATTTACCTATAATTTGACGTAAGAATTTAGTACTTCTTTTTGGGTACGATTTAAGCGTGCATTATTTAAATAGATATGTGCATTAAAATAAATACTTTGAGCATTAAAATATTCAATATTGCGTATTAAATAAATGTACATATGTTACATACAAAATTACATAATATTGTGCCCTAGAATGGATAACTTGTGAATTAAAATAATACATATTGAGCATTCAATAAATATGATCATGTTACATCAAAAGTGTTATAATGAACAATATTTTATTCATATTTTGCCCCAAAATGAAAAACGTGCATTAAAATAATAAATATTGAGGACTAGATCTACAGCGTATCAAAATTAACGCGTCAATGTCAATTATTGGCGATTAAGGTTATAAGTTTGACAATTAATTGTTTGTATTGTCACTCATCAATGTCCATTGTTAGCGATTAAGGTTATAAGTTTGACAATTAATTGTCTGTATTATCACTCAACTCTGAATTGTTTGTATTGTTATTCAACTCCGTAGATACGCATGGCACTTGATAACAGCAAAATATTTATTAATATCATTCAAACGGAGGAACAAAACCATTGTAGGACATAAAGTTTTGTATGTACCTCGGGCATTACTTGATGTTTATACCCTCGGGCGACTTAAAAAGCTCTCGGGCCTATTGACCGTCGCGCTTTTTAAATTGTCACCCTCGGGTCATACACATCCGTCTAATGCCCTTTGTACATAAATAACTATTTCGATGAACAAGTATTTTTTAAGCTACTCATATTTTTATAGAGGTAACGATTGTATTGCACATTTATTTATATATTTCTATTTAAGTGTACAAATATATCGTCGGGTTAAAGGTAAAAGTCACTAACTAACATCTAAAATAATTACGAAAATCTGACTTTAAGATGTATTACCAACAAATATAATGATATTTTCTGGATAATTAATGCATTTTCGAGTACTTAGAACACTTATTGATCGCCTCCTTGTACAAGATGCGCATTTAGAAGCATTTGACTACAATTAATTCGTGTTTCAAGAAATGTAACAAAATGTTAGTTAGTGACTTTTACCTTTAAGCCCACGATATTATGAAAGGAACACTTAAATTTATAAATGCACAACTATTTATTCTGATGTACATATATATAAATTTATTGCACATTTAGTTTTTTTAATGCACAAGTAATTTTTTGCATTGCTCAAATATTTTTTGTATTGGACAAATATTTTTGGTAATGGTCAAATAGTTTATTAAAAGCTTACAATAAATGCACGTTTTATTTAATTTATTGCGCATATAATTTGTACTGCTTCTTTTTTTGTAATGGTAATTTTCACAAACTGAAACCAAAGTAGAAAACTTTATTCTAGCTTTAATGTAGAAGATTAATTTATATTAAAAGAACTCATCAGATTCATAAAGTAATAGAATGCTCAATTTATCTGTGGGACGTTCTTTTACAAATCGTACACCTTTTATGAGGTCACATTTTTGATTTGGCTTAAACTTTTTTTATAAGTTGTATGCACTAAATAAGGTTATACCTGTATCAGGATTTAGTCGAAAAATATTTATTTTCAGAGATATGAAAGTTTTAAGTTTGGATTATTTACGATAATTTGCCAAACCTTGTCATATTCAAAATTCAATATCTTTGGTGCTAGTAATTGTATTGGACCCATTTTTGTTTTATTTTAAAGGTTGAAATATTTGCTAGATAACTGCGTACAATCATTATTTTAATTTACATATGTAAATTAAAAACAATTGAATTTTGTAAATAATTATTACATAGTCGCCCCCACAATGAATATAATCGAAAAAATATACATAATATCCGTTACACTTTTACCTACAAAAGTCATTTTTTCCTAGGAGGGAGTCTCTTATAGTTCAAAAGATATTAAATTTTATCTGAAGTGAGTCACGCGCGGCTTGTCGAAACTCGATAAAAAAAACGCAGCAAGCGACTACTTCAGGCGTGTACGCGACGTTCTTGAACATCTCGCAGACAGCAGGCTGGTTCAACATGTTAGTGCAGTTTGTTTTCTAAGAACGGAGTGAGTGGAAGTGCTTATTTATTACGTGCTAAAAATATTTATTTAATAAACGCCTTTAAAAAATGCCGAAGTCTTTTCACCATATCAAACGTTCTAAATTTCGAACCGACAGATGTTTCAATCCATTCAATTTGTCTCCACATCCAAATATAAAAAGAATGAGGCTCTCAGAAAAGTAATAAATTACCAATTATTGGCATTAAATATACCTATAACACTGGTCATCTTGGAATTTGTAACTCATGCCGGTTTAAATTATCTAAAATCAAGAAAGATAAAACAGATATCCAATTGAATAAGGTTTGTATATAGTTATTTAGCCAACAACAAGTGTACTAAAAAGAGCGATTATTGATCAACACTGTTTATCGCACGAGCGATTAGTGAGTGTGTTAGTTGTCGAGATCATTAATTGCTGTTTAATATTTGAGTTGGTTACAAATTTTTTTCGTTGATGTTATTCTTCTGGCCTGGTGTCTACATAGATTTTAAACATACTCATAAATAAACAATTGACGGAAATATATATTTTTCGTCGATCGTTTATTTATGAGTTTGTTTAGTGAATAGAAAATCATTTATTAAAAAAGCTCTATGAATCCACGATTTATATTTTTTTCTTACATCGGTTCCGAATTGTACTCACCTCATTATATTTGCCAATGAAAATAAAATCACAAAAAGGGTTTAAAACATGCATTTATTTTTATTCCCATAGTTATATCAACTATGATTAGAAAATCTTAATTATTGAGCATTTTAGTATTTATTATTTTACTTAAATGCCAAAATTATAATAATCTCAATTTTCATGTACAAATCGTGTGTGCGCAGCTACCCATCGTGTGCGACGCTAGCAGCGAATCAGTTTGTGTATTGTATTTTCTTCAGTGCTTTGCTTGCAAACACATGCAAAAACGAAAATGGATCACATCAGATAAAATTTAATATCTTTTACTATTACTATAAAGGTGCTCCCAGACGCAGTGCCAATAGGGGCCATCATTGGCCATCGGAGTGCTTCGCGTAGCGGGACCCAACTGTGCCAATGCACATCGCCAATATGTCGACCTTGTCCGCTTTATTTCATTCTGTTTTAGCATTGTACGTACTACCGATGAAAAGTTTAGTTATCTATCTATGTTTTATCATATATACTGCATTATTTATGTTTGTACGTACTTTAAGGACAATGATGATTTATTATTTGCCCAAATGCCTGATTGCCCAAATGTAAAAACATGAAAACTTTTTTAATATTTTGTAAATTTATTCACAATAATTATGGTTCTTATAAGCATTATATTAACCTTACAGTTACAATAAATTAACAAGCAATAAAATAATATTCTGAAGACAATATTGAAGTCGTTATAATGGGTGACCCACGGCATAGGTACGTTTGTTTATTTTTTGATTTTGACGCCGAAGGAATGAACGTTGTGTTAATAGACAGAAAATGCCAATTTACGGGATGGTCTTGAGGTTAGTATGAGTTCCGGGTTTTCCAGAAATGACGTCATCATTAAAATTTTAAAAATGAATTCGCACACAATGGGGAGGCATACGGTATTTAGGTTCTGGGATTGCGGTCAACCTTATTCGCTAGGGTGGGGTGGGACAGGTGAGGGAGGGGGTTGGAGGGAAGCGGGATATGAATCTACACACGATGGGGAGTCATACGGTATAAGTCATGCGGTCAACCCTCTTCCCTACAATCTTGACTACAATCAAACAAAGTTGCATTTATATAATTAACAACAATTAACTATTTATTAATTAACAATTTATAGATTAGTTTTAAGCGGCAAATTTAAATAATCTGATGTATTTAATGTATTCAACAAAGTTTAAAAACTATACTGGATGCTTTTTCTCATTTTGATTATCAGAAAAATATCAAAAAGTATATCTGTTACTAAAAATATTGGGTTGATAATAAATATACCTACATAATATACATACACGGAGTGTTAATATCTATAATTAAAACTCCGTGTATGTAAGGGTTCTCAATTTTTCTTTGTATCTTATTATAAATAATTTTAGTTTTATTATATAAATTATATTTTAAATCAAAATTATGAATTCATCGATTTGATTGAAATGAAATATTTATATAAAGAAACGACACAAATGAACAGGGTCCTGCATAAAAATATAGACCACTCAGTTTATCAGATCTTATCCCATCTTATTCAGCATTTGTTGCTTGAAACATAAAGAAAATAAAGGGAAATTTTTTTAATGTCACGTGGCAAATATAAAAAACTAAATAATTTTGTTCCCTGTATTGCTGTATATTTGTAGTCCTTAATGTATTTAATATTTTCGAACGTACTGTATAAATAATGACTGAAAAACATGTTTAATATTTAACGACCTTATTAAACAGTGTCCTCTTTCGAGGGTTCCTTTTTTTAATTCTAAGCAACAATGCACTGCTTAAAATAATGGGAGCTGCGGCAACAGCAATGATATCGTCTTCACTGTTCATTTTTAATTCTCTACGGGACGCTACGAGCCTTCTACGATACACAGAAATACCTTGCGCCCAATACCAACGTTGGCCAATGTTGGCGAAGTGAATGCGCGCACTACGCGCAGCGCGTCACATCACCAACGGTGGCGAGACGTTGGCACTGCGTGTAGGAGCTCTTTAAGAGACTCCATCCTAGAAAAAAATGGATTTTCTAGCTAAAAGTGTGGCGGATATTATATATATTTTTTCGATTATATCCATTGTGGGGGCGACTATGAAATAATTATTTAAAGAATTGAATTGTTTTTAATTTTTCTTTACATATATAAATTAACATAATAATTGTACGCAGTTATCTAGCAAATATTTTAACCTTTAAAATAAAACAAAAATGAATCCGATACGATTTCTAGAACCAAAGATATTGAATTTTGAATATGGCAAGGTTTGGCAAATAATCGTAAATCTTCCAAACTTTAAGCCTTCATATCTCTGAAAATAATTTTTTTTTAATGAATTCCCGATACAGGTATTGACTAAAATTCCGAGAAAATGGCATAAAAAAAGTTTGGTGTAATTTAAAAAATCTGATGTGGCCAGGCACATGACTTTATCATACTATATATAAAATTAATAGTTTAGCTGCATGAGATTCTATTTGATCGAGATCGGTCATGTCTGCATTAAAATAAAACTAGTAGAACTAGACAGATATCTCGATTAAAGCTGCGTTCGGATATTGTACTCCGTTGACAGCGGGTACACCGTCCAAATGACACTTACGTGTTATTGGATGTAAAAAGTGTAACGGTGTTCAATATCCGAACGCAGCCTATATTGACAGTAGCATTTTCAGGACATTAGCGTTTGACACTAGCTACTGTCATTAGAAGCAAAATAATCTGACATATCCTGGCTACTAGTTTTAAAGCAGTACGCCCGATCTCGATGAAATAGAATTTGCTCATTCGGCTAAACTATAAATTCTACCAAAAAATGTCATATACATAAATTATGGAAAATTTCCTCTCCTTTAATTTATTATTTAACTATTTTGACGACATTACACAAATAGCGGCTCATTTGCAAAATCGTCGAAAAATGCTATGAGTAAACCACCAGTTCCTTTGGACCCTTTTCAACAGAAAGCTTTTCAGCTCTAAGTTTGGTTATAAAACTTCTAAATATGAAGTTTCGTCCCGATACCATTAGTAGTTTCTCCGGAATCGTCTCCACAAAAACGGGTACACACACACACACATACACACACACACACACACACACACACACACACACACACAGACATTTTTTTGTACCTTGGTCAAAAATGTTCAGGGGACCCAAAAAGACATATTTCCGCTAAAATCTCAAAAAAATTTTTTGGCACGATTACAATACTTTACATACTGCGTATGATAAAGTAAAAAGGGAAATATTTTTTTGGCGAAATCTGCACGATTTGTAAAAGGACGACCCTTATACAGTGTGTCCCCATATGGACCTAATTTTATCTATAATAGACTAATAGACATATCTCGGAAATGGTAGTTTCAACTGCGTGCTATTGTTATAAACTACGATGCTCTAGTCATGTTTTCGATGATTTGGTCAGTGGAAAGTATGTATTATTGATCCTAGAAGTAACAAATCTCTCCTTCTAGGTTAGGTATATCATGATCTCCCGTATGGCGAAACCGGAGGAGGTCTTGGTCGTCGAGAACGACAACGGCGAAGTGGTGCGGGAGTTCATGAAGGACACCGACTCGATAAACCTATACAAGAACATGCGCGAAACGCTCGTCTATCTCACGCATTTAGACTACGGCGACACCGAACGAATCATGACGGAAAAGCTCCAAAACCAAGTCAACGGCTCCGAGTGGTCCTGGAAGAACCTCAACACCCTCTGCTGGGCGATCGGCAGCATTTCCGGAGCGATGCACGAAGAAGACGAAAAACGCTTCCTGGTCACCGTAATCAAAGATCTACTGGGGCTCTGCGAACAGAAACGCGGCAAAGACAACAAGGCGATCATAGCTTCGAATATTATGTACGTCGTCGGGCAGTATCCGAGGTTTTTGCGAGCGCACTGGAAGTTTCTGAAGACCGTCGTTAATAAGCTGTTTGAGTTCATGCACGAGACGCACGACGGCGTGCAGGATATGGCGTGCGATACCTTCATTAAGATTGCGTTGAAGTGCCGGAGGCATTTTGTGACGACGCAGGTCGGAGAGAATTGCCCGTTTATCGAGGATATTTTGTCGTCGATGAGTTCGATTATTTGCGACTTGCAGCAGCAGCAGATACATACGTTTTACGAGGCCGTCGGGTATATGATTTCCGCACAGGTTGATAACGCGACGCAGGAGGTCCTTATCGAGAAGTATATGGCGCTTCCTAATCAGGTAAGACGTGAAGTTGTTATTTCCATTTAAAAAAAAAATATGTTTAGTGTTTTCGAGAAAGTCTTTATACATTATTACGTTGCTTTTGCTGGAACTAACTAATGAATAATTGCTATTTTTGTAAAACTATTTGATTGTTTTGGTATATCAAAGATAATTTTTGTGAACTACAGTTTCCTTCCTTCTAAAATGTGGTTAATATTATTTTGTTTTCAGAAATCAGCAATATTAAAAAATATAAATAACATCCCAAAAAAAAATTGTCTGTCACAGTGCTTCAAGGAGACGTTGGTTTTTGAAAACAAAATCAATCAAAATGTGAAAACAATTAGTAATTTTAGCACTATTGAATCTGATGATTTCAAAAAGAATTCAAATAATACTTAAATTGTGTTTTTTCCATGCATTATTTATAATTTTGTTATTTAGCTATAACTTTTTTCTAATTATTTGTTGGTATACCACCAATATTGTCCGCGCTCTTATGCTTCTCCCGTTTGAATTTAATAGCACTAAAGTGCCATGTAAGCATAACTTTGTAGGTTAGGTTAGCCCTAACCTTAAGCAGTCAGATAATACCTGGTTCGAAAATACGATAGATAACTTATTCTAGTCAGTTTTACTTATGTTGAAGTAATCTTCACAACAAAAAACACTTGTATTGGCCGCTATTTATTTCATTTGGATTTCTATGAACCAACCACTTTCTTCGTAGTTTCAAATCTTGCGGAACAGCTACAAATAGTTTATCCGGAGTTTTTATTGATGTATTTCTATTCTATTTCTACTATTTTTATGTAGAAATTGTGAAAACGACACATCATACAACACAATTACCAAACGGCGACGATGCCGATGCTGGCAGACCGTATGGGCTGATTTGACATCTACTATCGTGTGACGTCACACAACAGAAAGTATTGTTTTGGCGGGACTTTTTGTGATTCAATTTTTAACGCTGATCTTTATGAAATTTTGAGGAAATAATTACGAAAAATAATGCATTTACAATGTAGAGTGAAGGAATAAACACACTAAGATGGTTTTCCAATAATAGTCAAATACCCTATTCGACAATATTAAAAAATCTAATCACATTCCAAACAAATGCTGTTTGTCATAGTGCGTCAAGTGCGTCACGTAGACCTAAAATAAATTAAAATAAACCTTCTGTTGGTTTTTGAAAACAAAATCGATCGAAATGTGACAAGAAAAACGTGATGTTAACATTTATGGACCTTATTGTTTTGAAAAAGAATTAAAATAACTAACAATTAAATTTAGTTTTTACTCATGTATCTTCTCTATAACTTTGTTATCTTGTTATAATTTTTGTCTATTATTTGTTGGTATGTCACCAATTGTTTTTTATTCAAGTTATTCACATTTTTTTTTTCAGAATGTACGAATATTAAAAATCTAGAAACTGTATCTCTCGAAGAAATGCTGTCACAATGCTTCAAGGAGACTTAAAATAAATGAAATTAAACCTTGAAATAAATTTTTGTTGGTTTAAACATTTATGAAGCTTATGATTTTAAAAAGGATTAAAATAATACTAATTTAGTTTTGTTATGTTCATGTTGTATAATTTTGTTATTTTGCTATAACTTTTGTCTAATATTTGTTGGTATATCAGCAATATTTTTCTTTTCAATAGGGTATTTGACTATTATTGGAAAACCATCTTAGTGTGTTTATTATTTCACTCTACATTGTAAATGCATTATTTTTCGTAATTATTTCCTTAATATTTCATAAAAATTAGCATTAAAAATTGAATCACAAAAATTCCCGCCAAAACGATACTTTCTATTGTGTGACGTCACACGATAGTAGATGTCAAATCAGCCCATACGGTCTGTCAGCATCGGCATCGTCGCCGTTTGATAATTGTGTTGTATGATGTGTTGTTTTCACAATTTCTACATAAATATTGGGTTATAAATGGTGTATAAATCCACATTGCAGAAATACGTCAATAAAAACTCTAGATAAACTATTTGTAGCTGTTCCGCTAGATTTGAAACTGTGAAGAAAGTGGTTGGCTCGTAGAAATCCAAATTAAATAAATAGCGGCCAATACAAGTGTTTTTTTGTTGTGAAAATTACTTCGACATAAGTAAAACTGACTAGAATAAGTTATCTATCGTATTTTCGAACCAGGTATTATCTGATCTGACAGCTTAAGGTTGGGGCTAACCTAACCTACAAAGTTATGGTTACATGGCACTTTAGTGCTATTAAATTCAAACGGGAGAAGCATAAGAGCGTGTTTGGATAATCGGGTAGGGTACAGTGAGAGTGACGCGCTGCATAATAGGCGGACTAACGTCATACGGCGTTTATCTGCATATAAGAAAGAGACAGCCGACCCAGGTTATCTGAGCATTGCTCTACCCATACCCTACCCTGACAAACCGAACGCGCTCTAAGCGTACTAACGAATGACATCACTGGAGACTGAGCCAATTACAGAGCGTTTTCAATCACATGATAGGACGTGAATAAAATTCAAATTTAATTTTGGTTTTTAATAGAAATAAAGCTTTTTTTTTTTGAAATGTAATAAATAGTTTTCTTAAACTGTAATGTATTACGATGGCTATAATACAAGCCATATTTTTAATACAGTCAAATACTCTATTGAGAGAAAATACAACTAATTAATACTAATTGAAAATATTGCATAAATAATATAGGACGGCATACAAAATTCACTTCCGAAAAAACCGGAAGTCTTACTAAATGTTAATTTTTAATTTTTTTTTCGTAGGTTTGGGACGAGATGATTCTTGAGGCCAGTCAGAACGTGGACTGCCTGAAAGAGCTTCCGATCGTCAAGCAGATGGCGAATATCCTGAAGACGAACGTCCGCGCTTGCAAGGCGCTCAACCACGCGTACGTTGCTCAACTCGGTCGTATTTACTTAGATATGTTAAATGTTTATAAGGTAAGAAGGCATTTCTATTTCAACGCACACGAAAAACCTCTACGAAAAAAAAAAAAAGGCGGCGGAAATTAAAATATGAATTTTTTTTTTATATTTTTAGGTTATGTCTGAAAATATTACACAAGCGATTGCCTTAAACGGTGAAGCGGTCACCAAGCAGCCCCTTATTAAGACGATGAGGGTGACGAAAAAGGAAACGTTAAAGCTGATATCC
This sequence comes from Aphodius sticticus, assembly GCA_963966075.1. Lineage (NCBI taxonomy): Eukaryota > Metazoa > Arthropoda > Insecta > Coleoptera > Scarabaeidae > Aphodius > Aphodius sticticus. The sequence continues at coordinate 78,148,150 of OZ014509.1, forward strand.
GACTGGATATCGCGGTCCAACGACTACGTGATGGTCCTCGAGAATTTCATACCGCCGCTCCTCGACGCCGTCCTGCTCGACTACCAGCGGACGACGGTACCGTCCGCGCGCGAACCGGAAGTCCTCAGCGCGATGGCCACCATCGTCAATAAATTAGAGAGTCACATAACGGCGGAGGTAATTATTTCCTACCTATAAAAGTGGCGTTTGGTATTTTTTCCTGATAGATTTTTGGTTTTTTTTTTACCGACTAAAGATAAACAATTGAGGAATAATATCTGCAAGTGTCAGAAGGAAATTCTTATAATTGGCTGAGTTATAGTCGTTTCTCTAAAACGCCTCCTACGAATTGTGCTAAACGTGTCCGGTTTAAATTTATTTTTTATAAGTTGACGGTAAAATTTGGATTCTGGGTAATTTTTTTCCAATAGATAAGTAATTGAGTTATAATATTTGTAAATTTCAAAAAGAAATTCTTACAATTGGCTGATTTAGTCGTTTCTGTAAAAAGCCTCCTACCAACTTCGTCAAGCGTTTTCGACTTTACGAAGCCATTTTTTTCATAACACGACAGTAAAATTTAGATTTTTGGTAATATCTCCTGAAAGATAAGCAATAGAAGAATACTATCTGGAAGTTTCAAAAGGAAATTCTTATAATTGGCTGAGTTATAGTCGTTTCTCTAAAACGCCTCCTACGAATTGTGCTAAACGTGTCCGATTTAAATTTATTTTTTGTAAGATGACGGTAAAATTTTGATTCCGGGTAATTTTTTTCTAATAGATAAGTAATTGAGCAATAATATTTGTAAATTTCAAAAAGAAATTCCTGCAATTGGCTGTTTTATAGTCGTTTCTGTAAAAAGCCTCCTACCAACTTCGTCAAACGTTTCCGACTTTACGAAGCACGTTTTTTTCATAAAACGATGGTAAAAATTTGTAGTTTTGGTAATATTTTCTTAAAGATAAGCAATAGAAGAATACTATCTGAAAGTTTCAGAAGGAAATTCTTATAATTGGCTTGAATTATAGTCGTTTTTGTAAAAATCCTCCCATCAACTTTCCAGGTTCCGAAAATATTCGACGCCGTCTTCGAGTGTACCTTAGCGATGATCAACAAAGACTTCGAGGAGTACCCGGAGCACAGGACGAACTTCTTCCTGCTCCTCCAGGCCGTCAACAACCACTGTTTTCCCGCCTTCCTCAGCATACCTCCCGCGCAGTTCAAACTCGTCCTCGACAGCATAATTTGGGCGTTCAAGCATACGATGCGGAACGTAGCTGACACGGGCTTGCAGATCCTGCTGAAACTCCTGCAGAATATCGAAGAACACGAGCAGGCCGCACCTAGCTTCTACCAGACGTATCTGACGGACATCCTGCAGCACGTCTTTTCCGTCGTAACGGACACGTCGCATACGGCTGGCCTCTCGATGCACGCCACCATCTTGGCGTACATTTTTTCGCTCATAGAGGCGAACAGGATAAACTGCCAACTGGGTCCGACGGGAACGGACAACGTGCTGTACATACAGGAGTTTACGGCGACGTTGCTCAGGAGCGCGTTTCCGCACCTCACCGATAACCAGATCAAGATCACCGTGCAGGGCATGTTCAACTTAAATCAGGATATACCCGCGTTCAAGGAGCACCTACGGGACTTTTTGGTGCAAATTAGGGTGAGTTTTAACTTGTGACCTACGTTGTTCAGGAGAATTTTTGAAAGTTAGAGCTTATATTGTGTTTATTTGGAAGAGTATTGTGTTTTTGTTTTATGTGCGATTGCGAGCAAACTAACTGGGTTAGAATCTATTTTAATACACGCTTAGGTCACAGATAGCTTGAGGAATTATTCCTGAAAATTACAACTTTCCAGCTGGCATACGTTGTTCAGGAGAATTTTTGAAAGTTATAGTTTATATTGTGTTTATTTGGAAGAGGGTTGTGTTTTTGTTTAATGTGCGATAGCGAGCAAACTAATTGGGTTAGAATCTATTTTAATACACACTTAGGTCACAGATAGCTTGAGGAATTATTCCTGAAAATTACAACTTTCTACCTGGCCTACGTCGTTCAGGAGAATTTTTGAAAGTTAGAGTTTATATTGTGTTTATTTGGAAGAGGGTTGTGTTTTTGTTTAACGTGCGATTACGAGCAAACTAATTGGGTTAGAATGTATTTTAATACATGCGTAGGTCCCAGATAGCTTGAGAAATTATTCCTGAAAATTACAACTTTCTACCTGGTCTACGTCGCTCAGGAGAATTTTTGAAATTTAGAGTTTATATTGTGTTTATTTGGAAGAGATTTGTGTTTTTGTTCTATGTGCGATTGCGAGCAAACTAATTTGGTTAGAACCTATTTTAATACATGCTTAGGTCACAGATAACTTGAGAAATTATTCCTGAAAATTACTACTTTCTATCTGGCCTACGTTGTTCAGGAGAATTTTTGAAAGTTAGAGTTTAAATTGTGTTTATTTGGAAGACGGTTGTCTTTTTGTTTAATGTGCGATTACGAGCAAACTAATTGGGTTAGAATCTATTATAAGATACGCTTAGGTCACAGATAGCTTCAGGAATTATTCCTGAAAATTACAACTTTCTACCTGGCCTACGTTGTTCAGGAGCATTTTTAAAAGTTAGAGTTTATATTGTGTTTATTTGGAAGAGGGTTGTGTTTTTGTTTAACGTGCGATAACGAGCAAACTAATTGGGTTAGAATCTATTTTAATACACGCTTAGGTCACAGATAGCTTGAGAAATTATTCCTGAAAATTACAACTTTCTACCTGGCCCACGTCGTTCAGGAAAATTTTTGAAAGTTAGCGTTTATATTGTGTTTATTTGGAAGAGGGTTGTGTATTTGTTTAATGTGCGATTGCGAGCAAACTAATTGGGTTAGAATCTATTTTAATACACGCTTAGGTCACAGATAGCTTGAGAAATTATTCCTGAAAATTACAACTTTCTACCTGGCCTACGTTGTTCAGGAGAATTTTTAAAAGTTAGCGTTTATATTGTGTTTATTTGGAAGAGGGCTGTTTTTGTTTTATGTGCGATTACAAGCAAACTAATTGGGTTAGAATCTATTTTGATATACGCTTAGGTCACAGATAGCGTGAGAAATTATTCCTGAACATTACAACTTTCTACCTGGCCTACGTTGTTCAGGAGAATTTTTGAAAGTTAGAGTTTATATTGTGTTTATTTGGAAGAGGGTTGTGTTTTTGTTTAATGTGCAATTGCGAGCAAACTAATTAGGTTAGGATCTATTTTAATACACGCTTAGGTCACAGATAGCTTGAAAAATTATTCCTGAAAATTACAACTTTCTACCTGGCCTACGTTGTTCAGGAGAATTTTTAAAAGTTAGCGTTTATTTTGTGTTTATTTGGAAGAGGGTTGTGTTTTTGTTTAACATGCGATTACGAGCAAATTAATTGAGTTAGAATCTATTTTAATACACGCTTAGGTCACAGATAGCTTGAGAAATTATTCTTGAAAATTACAACTTTATACCTGGCCTACGTTGTTCAGGAGAATTTTTAAAAGTTAGCGTTTATTTTGTGTTTATTTGGAAGAGGGTTGTGTTTTTGTTTAACATGCGATTACGAGCAAATTAATTGAGTTAGAATCTATTTTAATACACGCTTAGGTCACAGATAGCTTGAAAAATTATTCCTGAAAATTACAACTTTCTACCTGGCCTACGTTGTTCAGGAGAATTTTTAAAAGTTAGCGTTTATTTTGTGTTTATTTGGAAGAGGGTTGTGTTTTTGTTTAATGTGCGATAGCGAGCAAACTAATTGGGTTAGAATCTATTTTAATACACACTTAGGTCACAGATAGCTTGAGGAATTATTCCTGAAAATTACAACTTTCTACCTGGCCTACGTCGTTCAGGAGAATTTTTGAAAGTTAGAGTTTATATTGTGTTTATTTGGAAGAGGGTTGTGTTTTTGTTTAACGTGCGATTACGAGCAAACTAATTGGGTTAGAATGTATTTTAATACATGCGTAGGTCCCAGATAGCTTGAGAAATTATTCCTGAAAATTACAACTTTCTACCTGGCCTACGTCGCTCAGGAGAATTTTTGAAATTTAGAGTTTATATTGTGTTTATTTGGAAGAGATTTGTGTTTTTGTTCTATGTGCGATTGCGAGCAAACTAATTTGGTTAGAACCTATTTTAATACATGCTTAGGTCACAGATAACTTGAGAAATTATTCCTGAAAATTACAACTTTCTATCTGGCCTACGTTGTTCAGGAGAATTTTTGAAAGTTAGAGTTTAAATTGTGTTTATTTGGAAGACGGTTGTCTTTTTGTTTAATGTGCGATTACGAGCAAACTAATTGGGTTAGAATCTATTATAAGATACGCTTAGGTCACAGATAGCTTGAGGAATTATTCCTGAAAATTACAACTTTCTACCTGGCCCACGTCGTTCAGGAAAATTTTTGAAAGTTAGCGTTTATATTGTGTTTATTTGGAAGAGGGTTGTGTATTTGTTTAATGTGCGATTGCGAGCAAACTAATTGGGTTAGAATCTATTTTAATACACGCTTAGGTCACAGATAGCTTGAGAAATTATTCCTGAAAATTACAACTTTCTACCTGGCCTACGTTGTTCAGGAGAATTTTTAAAAGTTAGCGTTTATATTGTGTTTATTTGGAAGAGGGCTGTTTTTGTTTTATGTGCGATTACAAGCAAACTAATTGGGTTAGAATCTATTTTGATATACGCTTAGGTCACAGATAGCGTGAGAAATTATTCCTGAACATTACAACTTTCTACCTGGCCTACGTTGTTCAGGGGAATTTTTGAAAGTTAGAGTTTATATTGTGTTTATTTGGAAGAGGGTTGTGTTTTTGTTTAATGTGCAATTGCGAGCAAACTAATTAGGTTAGAATCTATTTTAATACACGCTTAGGTCACAGATAGCTTGAAAAATTATTCCTGAAAATTACAACTTTCTACCTGACCTACGTTGTTCAGGAGAATTTTTAAAAGTTAGCGTTTATTTTGTGTTTATTTGGAAGAGGGTTGTGTTTTTGTTTAACATGCGATTACGAGCAAATTAATTGAGTTAGAATCTATTTTAATACACGCTTAGGTCACAGATAGCTTGAGAAATTATTCTTGAAAATTACAACTTTCTACCTGGCCTACGTCGCTCAGGAGAATTTTTGATATATTTTTTAGCTTATATTGTGTTTATTTGGAAGAGTATTGTGTTTTTGTTTTATGTGCGATTGCGAGCAAACTAACTGGGTTAGAATCTATTTTAATACACGCTTAAAATATAAATATATTGAAATCGCTTTGTACAAAGTTATGTCAAAGGTAGGTAGGTATATATCTCAATCATTACAATCAATAACACATAACATAGCATTTGTTGACTCGCTTGTTCTCGGCAGCATTGCAGTGAACTCTTCCTTGGTGTACGGACTTGTTGCTAGGAGATGCTTTTTCAAGATCTGTTTGAACTTTTTGGTGGACTTTGATTTCCATTCATTTGGGAGGTCGTTGAATATTTTTATCTGTGTGGCTTGGTTTGCTGTTGTTGCCAATCTTGAGAAGTTGCTACGAAGGTGTTGCCTGTTTCGTGTTGGGTAATCATGATGGTCACCTTGCTTAGGATGTGAGCTGCTGGTTTTGTGGATAGCTTAGGTCACAGATAGCTTGAAAAATTATACCTGAAAATTACAACTATCTACCTGGTTGTGTTTTTGTTTAATGTGCGATTGCGAGCAAACTAATTTGGTTAGAATCTATTTTAATACACGCTTAGGTCACAGATAGCTTGAAAAATTATACCTGAAAATTACAACTATCTACCTGGTTGTGTTTTTGTTTAATGTGCAATTGCGAGCAAACTAATTAGGTTAGAATCTATTTTAATACACGCTTAGGTCACAGATAGCTTGAAAAATTATTCCTGAAAATTACAACTTTCTACCTGGCCTACGTTGTTCAGGAGAATTTTTAAAAGTTAGCGTTTATTTTGTGTTTATTTGGAAGAGGGTTGTGTTTTTGTTTAACATGCGATTACGAGCAAATTAATTGAGTTAGAATCTATTTTAATACACGCTTAGGTCACAGATAGCTTGAGAAATTATTCTTGAAAATTACAACTTTCTACCTGGCCTACGTCGCTCAGGAGAATTTTTGATATATTTTTTAGCTTATATTGTGTTTATTTGGAAGAGTATTGTGTTTTTGTTTTATGTGCGATTGCGAGCAAACTAACTGGGTTAGAATCTATTTTAATACACGCTTAGGTCACAGATAGCTTGAAAAATTATACCTGAAAATTACAACTATCTACCTGGTTGTGTTTTTGTTTAATGTGCGATTGCGAGCAAACTAATTTGGTTAGAATCTATTTTAATACACGCTTAGGTCACAGATAGCTTGAGAAATTATTCCTGAAAATTACAACTTTCTACCTTGCCTACGTTGTTTAGGAGAATTTTTGAAAGTTACTTTACATTTTTGAAAGATCGAGTTTATATTGTGTTTATTTGGAAGAGTGTTAAGTTTTTGTTTTAGGAGCGATATCGAGCAAAGTAATTGTGATAGTAATTTTTGAAATGTATGCTTAGGTCACAGATAACTAGGGTAATTATTTCTGAAAATTACAACTCTTTTCCTGGTCTATTTTGTTCAGGAGAACTTTTGAATGATAGAATTTATATTGTGTTTATTTAGTAGAGTGTCGTCTTTTTGTTTTAGGTGCGATTGCATGCAAAGTAATTGTGATAGGAATTATTATAATGTATGCTTAGGTCTCCGATAAATTGCTTAATTATTCCTGAAAATTTCCACACCCTCCCTGTCCAACATTTTTCAGGAGAATCTTTGAAAGATAGAGTTTGTATTGTCTTTATTTGGAATGTTTTTATTTAGAATGTTTTCGTTAATATGTAAATTACGGACACAAAATAGGAATACGAACGATATTAACGATGATTATACGTTTTGCGTTTAATTTTAGGAATACACGGGCGAGGACGATTCGGACCTATTCTTGGAGGAGAGAGAAAAGGCGTTGACGCAGGCGCAAGACGAGAAACGGAAAGTGCAGCTCTCTGTACCTGGCATTTTAAATCCTCACGAGGTACCGGAAGAAATGCAGGATTAGCTAGTTAAGTTACTTAGCTGTGGAACTCATGTGTGAACAGTAAAGAAAACAGTAAAAAAAAATGTAACAAAATTCTGATTTAGATGATAATGATATTTTTGTATTCTTATCAACAGTAATTGGAATATAATCATCTAATCGTATGCAATGCAGTTCTAGTACGAATGTGAATTTTGTGTTCGACCGTTATCAGTGAAAAATCTAACGCAGGGTACGCATTTATGTTTTCCGTTTTTCATTGCATTGAACTTACACGATGGCATTTTGTTGGTTATATTCTGTGTACGCGGAAAATTGTTGAATTGATTGATTGATTGATTGAATTCTGCCGTTTTTATAATAATAATGTTGGAGCGATGGTGCACAAAATGTTAAAACTGTATTGCTTTCCCCCCATTTTCATTGTCGGTTTACTAACGTAACGATTTAAATAAGTGAAATCCTCAGCAACTATGATATAAAATAGTCTCTATATGTGAATGGTATGAATTAAAATTTGACTTTAGGATTTGTGGTTGTTTGATTCTGCTTTTTCTTTTTTTTTTTTTTTCGTGTGGGTCTCTGAACGTGTACGTGAGTTTTTCTAGTTATACATATTATTATATTTTAGATTCATAGTTAAGTTTGATTCTTATTTACGATAGTTAGAAAGAGATCAGATTGATATCGGATGTCGAGAAATTGAATTGTTTGCTGTAATTAATATGCATCACTTGAATGTACGTACAATTATCGGTTTTTTTTTCCTTCGTTTTTTCATTTTTCGGACCTGCATCTGCTCTATAATCTCTATTGTATTATCATAGAAAGTGCTTTGTTTTTATTTTCCATTCTGTGCAAACTTTCAGACCAGGATTTTAACATAGATACTTCTGTTTATATTTTAACTGTACACAAATAAAAAGGTAAGACACAACTCATTCTCGTTTTATTTTAATATTTTTGCATAAAGAACTATGTGATTACTATTTCGTTAATAAAATATGACGTCGTTATTAAAAATGGTTTTATTCTCGGTGCTGACATCGATAGAAACTATCTTGGAAGTATAAACACATTTATTATTATAAATTATAAACAGAACAAAATTCATCACAATATACAAATAGGTGGGTTTACATTTTCAAAGAAGAATCTTCAAAATCTAACACTGAAGTCTTTAAATTCACGATGGGCCAGGTTCTCCCAATTTGTCAACTCACAACCGTCAATTTTGCATCCTGGAGATCCAGTGTTCGTCAACCAAATGATCCTAAAACAATAATACCAATATAAAGTTTGCCTGCTTCAAAAAGGTATCACAGGAATTGATCTATCTGCTTATTGCCAGATTGTTAGTCCAGTCATTCCAGATTTTGATTTGGAAATTCAAATATAGTCGATGAAACTAATACCAATCTATAGCTTATGGTTCTCGTAGTAACATTAAAATGTTTAGTCTCTTAGTCAGGGATGTTAAATTACGGTAATTATTTCTTTTCATAAATTACCGTTGAAATTGAAATTATTAATTTCAAATATTAAATTACCACGTAAATAAAAATGGTAAATCACGTTGGCTTAAATTACCCAGTAATTAAAAATTCAAAATGTTAAATTAAACCGATGTTAATACCGATCACTGTAGGTTATGAATGCTACTTATGTTAATAAAAATGTTTGGTAAATAAAAGTCATTATTTTGTAGATAACTAGCAATCTGACTATAAGGATGGTAAATTTCCGTAATTAATTTTTTCATTAAATTATGTACCACCAAAATTAAAATTATTACTTTCAATTTTAAATTACCACGTAATTAATAATTGCAATTGGTAAATTATATTTTCTTAAATTACAAAATGATAATTTACCGATCAATCGCTGATGCTTTTCCTGATTTAGGGCCGATGTTACAAAACACGTTATACCATGGTATAACTAAATATTGGTATAAATACCAGTATAAGTTGTTATTACTATGACAACACAAATATTTTAGCCAATGGGAGGCGGAATAGCACTATTTATACTGGGAATAACTATTCCACTACTTATACGTACACTTGTAAGATCGACCCTTAATAGTAGTAATTCATTATTAAAATGAAAGCAGGAACTAGAATAAAAATACTTTTTATCAGTGGCGGCTCGCATATAGGCACTGTGGAACTGCAGAACCCACTATTATTTCCACTTAATATTATGGATAACATTTTAATATAATGCGTTTTTTTTTCTTTAATTCTTTCTTTATACTTGTACAAAGTATAATCCTTAATGCCAGTAGCCATCCCCCACTTTAAGAAAAAGATTCAAAAGTAGTTGTATGGAACGAGGCAGGGGCCTGTGGAGAGCACTGTTGTCCCTGCAGTGCCGACCTTGGCTGGTGGAAGGTAGTTTTACAAACTGCGGATGGCATATCAAAATTCAATACGTATTTTACAACAATTGTAGTGCTTTCAATAGAGAGATTCCTGTTTTCATCCGGAGACAAAGGATAAAATTATTGATTTTTTTTGCGCAAATTAAAACAAGAAGAATTACGCTTATCTTAACTTCGCTTATTTGTTTGCTACATTTAATCTTGTAATCGATATTTTACCTACTTCTCAATATCCAATCGAGTTGAAATTTTGCACATGTACAGACTGCCGGTGGCAATGCATAAAGGAATAAAAAAAAATTCAAAAAATTTTGGAAATTTTGCCAGAATTTTCAAAATTTAACTGTTAATGCGTTTTTTTTTTCATTAAGTGTTGTTTTTAAAAAATGTATTTTTTACATAAATTTATTACTACGCTTATCATAACTTCACTTGTTTGTTTGTTATGTTCAAATCTTGTAATCGATATTTTACCTACTTCCCATTGTCCAATTGTGTTCAATTTTTGCACGTGGATTTCTGGTGACATTGCACGAAACATTAAAAAAATATGGAAAATTTTTAATTTTTAGTACACTTTGTTAAAGCGTAGTTTTTAGAAAATATATTTTTTACATAAATTTATTAATGAATGTAACTGTAACAATTTATGTAAAGTAAATAAGTCCGATTTCATCAAGTTTCTGAATAAATTTTGTTTTTATACGTCTTTTTTTTCCTATTACACAATATTTTTTAAAAAAGAATGACAAAAAAATTTCTGGAACAGCACCCCCACTAATAGCTACGAGCCGCCACTGCTTTTTATACCAGCAATTTATAAAATGCACAGTCTAACAGCATCATTATAGTATAAAATACTGTAATTTATTACCAACTCACAAAAAATTGAATCACAAAAAGTCCCGCCAAAACGATACTTTCTGTTGTGTGACGTCACCCGATAGTAGATGTCAAATCGGCCCATATGGTCTGTCAGCATCGGCATCGTCGCCGTTTGGTAATTGTGTTGTATCATGTGTTGTTTTCACAATTCTACATAAAAATGGGTTATAAATGGTGTATAAATCCACAATGCAGAAATACGTCAAGAAAAACTCCGGATAAGCTATTTGTAGCTGTTCCGGAAGATTTGAAACTGCAAAGAAAGTGATTGGCTCGTAGAAATCCAAATGAAATAAATACCGGCCAATACAAGTGTTTTTTGTTGTGAAGATTACTTCGACATAAGTAAAACTGACTAGAATAAGTTAACTATCGTATTTTCGAACCAGGTATTATCTGATCTGACAGCTTAAGGTTAGGGCTATCCTAACCTACAAATTTATGCTTACATGGCACTTTAGTGCTATTAAATTCAAACGGGAGAAGCATAAGAGCGCCTTCGGATAATCGGGTAGGGTACGGTGAGAGTGACGCGCTGCATAATAGGCGGACTAACGTCATACGGCGTTTATCTGCATATAAGAGAGAGACAGCCGACCAAGGTTACCTGAGCATTGCTCTCCCCATACCCTACTCTGACAAACCGAACGCGCTCTAAGCGTACTAACGAATGACGTCACTGGAGACTGAGCCAATTGCAGAGCGTTTTCAATCACGTGATAGGACGTGAATAAAATTCAATTTTAATTTTGGTTTTTAATAGAAATAAAGCATATTTTCTTTTGAAAAGTAATAAAAAGTTTTCTTAAACTGTAATCTATTAGGATGACTATAATACAAGCCATATTTTTAATACAGTCAAATACCCTATTGTGTTGCGAATTTCATAACAAAAGTTTGAACAACACATTCTGATGACTCAAAATAAAAACAAACATCAACAACACACATTTATTCTAGGTAGGTACCTACTTACATTTGTTCGATGTGAGCCCTTCTGCCTTGCATTTTACCAACAATGGTACCTTTTTTCGAATTCTTGACCCATCCGGATAGATCCAGTTGTTCACATAGCTCCTTGCAATATTTAGTAAAGTAAACACCTTCAAAACAGATTGGTAAAAAAGTTATAATATAACAGAGATATATCGTAAGTAATTTGTGTACCTTGCACTTTGCCAAAAACTTCAAATTCCACCGAAACAGTCGGTTCTATGTCAGATCCCATAGCGAAAAGTGTATGGAAAAAGCGCAGATACCTGTTCTAGAACTTGAGGCGGTTAAATGATATTTAGATGCTGTACTTTGAGATACACTTCTAGAGGAAGGTCTATTTAAAACTTATGCATATACATATGTATAGAGTGTCAACCCGTCAACCTGGATTGCGCAATGTGCCTTTGATGATCATAAATATAATTCAAGTCGTGCTGTAGGTTAGCGTTCCAAACTATAGATTTTAAACTAAACTACACGACGAACCAGATGTTAAACGCCACCATAAGATAGATATAAAAAGAATACAGATACATGTTTGTGAATATAGATTGTTTATGATTCCCTTAAAAATGTTTTTGCGGTATATTTACACACACAGGTCTCAAAATAGCACATAGCCGCTGTAATGACGTGCTTACGTAGGTACTAATACTTTTAATTAGTAGTGAGAAAGTGGGGATAATCCTCTCATCAATCGACACTGCAATAATTGCTTTAACTGTAACGATATTAGACCTCCATGGTGAAATCTGAAGGTTCCTCGTGCTAATTTTTGGCACATATAGTATCGTAGGCCAATTTATAACAGATTTAATTAATAGAGTCGCTGAACACACAGAGAAAAAAAAATTTATTGTCAGTAGCAGGGCTGTGGAGTCGGTAAAAAAACTTTCGACTCCGACTCCGGCAAAATTTTATTTGTTTCCAGCGAATTTAATGGCAAAAAATTAAATCTGACATAATCTAATTGTAAATACAATCAAAAAGGCCTGTTGGTCGGACCACAAAATTACGGCCTTATTTAAAAAGGACGCTTTTTTATGTTTTCAAAATATCTCTGAAATCATTAAAACTTCAACTGTTTTCTCATTAGAGAGCACATAATTCTGAACCAGTTTGTCACTTGAACCGATGTTCTATCTTTAATAATAACAAAAGTATAGTACAACAAAACCACTGCATAGTACAAAATATAATTTATTTCAATGAATACAACATTAAGTGCAAAATAAGCTGAAAATAATCTCAACTCTTACTTCTGTTAGTGGTAGTGACGTCACAATTCTGGCTGCAACGAGTATGACTTGCATACATGGATATTCCTACATTCAACTTAAGGTAGAGTTTAAATCGGAAATGCAGTTATAATTTGTAATCGGCTCTTATACATATATTATGCATGTTTAAGTTTATGCATAAGAAATTACGTTAGAGTGAAGTTTGTACCTTTGCTAATAATAAAAAATATATCTGGCTCAATTCTGTCAAGTGTAGGTGACGAAATCTGCGAATACCGGTGTTTTTTAGTTGATCGCAAGAAAAGCACGACATAGCCACCAATAATCTTAAAATCCGTAACCTACATTCGACAGAATCAGTAGCAATTTAAAATATCTACATATTTTGTTAAATACAAAGGGATGTGATACCCTTGATTATACCATAATATTGTATAATCAACGGTGATACTTTTGATAAATTTGTTCATGTGCCGAAAAAGAGATTCAATTTCGGTTATACGTTTAAAGTTATCAAACATTAAAGCTAAAACTGCAAAGTTTTACTAGTAAAGCATTATCTTTTGCAAACATTCAGATATTGGGACTGTGATACCATCACGTTGTTTCTTCTGGTACAAAAGCTGTAGGAAACTATTTTTTCTTTTTAAAATTGCAAGGGAATATCATTAAAATACTTTTTGCAATATTTAATGAATTGTTCACCTGTTCTTTGTGGCCGAACGAATAGGAGCAAATTCTCGCAATTTTAATGAATAAAGAAAACCACACGTTGACGCTTCACTTTGGAAAGTTCTAATTCGTCTATAAATATGCATCGAAGTCTAATTGTAATAATCTAATTGTAAATAAAATCAAAAAGGCCTGTTGATCGGACCACACAATTATGGCGATATTTAAAAAGGACGCTTTTTTATATTTTCAAATTTACTCTGAAATCAATATAACTGTTTTCTCATTAGAGAGCACATAATTCTGAACTAGTATGTCACTTGAACCGATGTTCTATCTTTAATAATACCAAAGTAAAGACAAACCAGTGTATAGTACAAAGTAAAATTCATTTCAATGAATACAAAATTAACTGCAAAATAAAATGAAAATAATCTCAAGTCACTTCTGTTAGTGGTAACTTTTTTTTTTGGGATGTCGCAATGTGCACAAAGCCTGTTGGCTTGTCTGTGCGGCGGTCGTGGAGACGGAGTAATTTTAAAATCCCTGCCTAACCTGGGCTTGAACTCTGGACTCCATAGTGGAAGGCATTCGCCTTATCCACTAGGCCACCTCCGCTCCGAATGACGTCACAATTCTGGCTGCAACGAGTATGACTTGCATACATGGATATTAGGGTGTATCGAAAAAACGTTTTTTTTTCGAAATTCAAAATTTCAAGTTGATAAAAAGTAGTCCCTATGGACCTACATATACTTCAAAAAAAATCGGCGCAATTGAAAAATATTTAGGTCTCCCGCAGAAGGCCTAAAGTTTATTATTTTCTTTAAGAACTAGAATTTTCGTTTTCAATAAAAAATTAAGTGATTTTTCGTTTTCAAATACAAAAATCTGATGTGGCCAGGCACATGACTTTATCATACTATATATAAAATTAATAGTTTAGCTGCATGAGATTCTATTTGATCGAGATCGGCTATGTCTGCATTAAAATAAAACTAGTAGAACTAGACAAATATCTCGATTAAAGCTGCGTTCGGATATTGTACTCCGTTGACAGCGGGTACACCGTCCAAATGACACTTACGTGTTATTGGGTGTAAAAAGTGTAACGGTGTTCAATATCCGAATGCAGCCTATATTGACTGTAGCATTTTCAAGACATTAGCGTTTGACACTAGCTACTGTCATTAGAATCAAAATAATCTGACATATCCTGGCTACTAGTTTTAAAGCAGTACGCCCGATCTCGATGAAATAGAATTTGCTCATGCGGCTAAATTATAAATTCTACCAAAAAATGTCATATACATAAATTATGGAAAATTTCCTCTCCTTTAATTTATTATTTAACTATTTTGACGACATTACACAAATAGCGGCTCATTTGCAAAATCTTCGAAAAATGCTATGAGTAAACCACCAGTTCCTTTGGACCCTTTTCAACAGAAAGCTTTTCAGCTCTAAGTTTGGTTATAAAACTTCTAAATATGAAGTTTCGTCCCGATACCATTAGTAGTTTCTCCGGAATCGTCTCCACAAAAACGGGTACACACACACACACATACACACACACACACACACACAGACATTTTTTTGTACCTTGGTCAAAAATGTTCAGGGGACCCAAAAAGACATATTTCCGCTAAAATCGCAAAAAATTTTTTTGGCATGATTACAATACTTTACATACTGCGTATGATAAAGTAAAAAGTTTAACAATAAGATGTGAAATTACCGTATACAAAAATATATTACTCTAATGTAACATTTAGATCGCCTGCAGTTTATTTAGATTCGATACAATTTTTAGAAAAAGGACAACTTTCGTATAATTTAAAAAATGTGTTAAATGTTGATAAAGTTTATTTGTCATTAAATTTTTTATTATGTGCGGACATGTGGGCTTTGAAAAAGAGAATCCACTCAAAATTTTACTTAAAAGAAATTTGAAAAAATTCGAATTTTTAAAGAAAACGATAAACTTTTGGCCTCCTGCGGGAGACCTATATATTATTCAATTGAGCCAATTTTTTTGTGGTACCTATATGAGGGTCCACAGGGACAACTTTTTATCAACTTGAAATTTTTAATTTCGAAAAAACGTTTTTTTGATACACCCTAATGGATCAACTTAAGGTAGAGTTTAAATCGGAAATGCAGTTATAATTTTTAATCGGCTATTATACATATATTATACATGTTTAAGTTTATGCATTAAAAATTACGTTAGAGTGAAGTTCATACCTTTGCTAATAATACAAAATATATCTGGCTCAATTCTGTCAAGTGTAGGTGACGAAATCTGCGAATATCGGTGTTTTTTAGTTGATCGCAAAAAGACTACGACATAGCCACCAATAATCTTAAAATCTGTAACCTACACTCGACAGAATTAGTAACAATTTCAAATCTCTACATATTTTGTTAAATACAAAGGGATGTGTTTTCTTTTTAAAATTGCAAGGGTATATCATTAAAATACTTTTTGCAATATTTAATGAATTGTTCAGCTGCTCTTTGTGGCCGAACGAATAGGAGCAAATTCTCGTGATTTTGATGAATAAGGAAAACCACACGTTGACGCTTCACTTTGGAAAGTTCTAATTCGTCTATAAGTATGCATCGAAGTCCGATTTTTGTATTTGTAGATGATCGAGCTATCGTAATTAGCATATTTCTTTGGTAAGTCTTCAGTATTCAGTTAGCTCTGAAGAAACGAGCAACATGGTTCGCAAAACGTCAGCATTAACAAATCTTGACACACGGCATAACCCGGAAACAGTTTACTTTCTAAATAAATCTCGTTCGTTATAATATACAAATTGTAAATTTTAACTGAAAGCATAAGTTGTTTGACACAAATAACTTATATTCACTTTTAAAATGCTTTTAGCTTAGAATGCCAGCATTTTTTCAATCTTAGCTCTTGACAATTTTAGCCAACTGAACGGGATTGACTTCGCCTGCTTCGCCACATGTGCGAGCAAACTGGTCTCTACTTTGTATACCGAAAACGCACGTTGGCGACCTTGTGCAAATCCGACAATGGGCCATCCATTCAATTAGTTCATTATGATCCGCTTCATTTAGTTATACTGAGCAAATTGGCAAAACACATCCGCAATTAGCTTAAATAAGTTTACCAAACTTGAAGCCCGCGCCCGACCGTGTCAGGATGTCGCTAATTCTCTAATTTAATCGGAATTAATTCGCTTCGATTAATACACAAGACCCGAATTACAAAACACTGCACACAACGAAACGTTGTCTCAATTCAAAGCAACCTTTGTTAACCCAAACCAAACCGTTGTTTTAACCGGTTGTCTTACTTTAAGATGCTGCATAGACATGTATGCGGTTATATACACTGATAAAACTGAAAAGGTAACTTTACCGTGTGGATCGGCGGTCATTTTTAACCTCCGTGTATCGAAGGAAAAATACCATGTGGTTTGTAATTTGACTTTGAGCTAATAAATTTACTTCTCATATGAAATGAGATTTCCGATGTGTACGGTTTTATATATAGTTTTGTAAGTAAATTTACCGTAAACACGGAATTACAATTAATTGTTGTACAGTAAACTTTCTGCAACTTTAATATTAGATTTGTCGAAGCAACTGCAAAACCAGTTAACAATCAGTACTTTTGTGATGGACCACATATGTTGCTATGATAACTCCATTATAAATACCAATGAAACATTATCTGGTTTCTCACAAAAGAACTGTTTGTAAACTGGTTTTGCGACTGCTCGGACAAGCCTGTGTTGTCAACTGTAAAATCACTAGTAAAATCCTATTAATGTGGATATCATAAATAAGAACAAAAATAATAGTATGAAGTTTTATTATAATTTTAACAATAAATAACATATGAAACATATTTATAATATATATATATATATATATATCTACATATTTTTTACAAATATTTCATATTTTAACATTAAATAAATAGAAGTTCTTGACAAAAATGTAATCATAAGTAAATGAAATAAAATAGGAACCCATGGACTTTACTTATCTACATATCGTATAATAAAATAAATCGATCTGCTTCACAGAGAAATATATCTTTTAAATATAAATTCAATATTATTTCAACAATATTAACTACCTACTTAGACTGCATACAAACATTTACTTACATTACATTTATTTACATCACCTTTCAATGGATTTGATTTTATCCTTATTTGTTTTTGAACCCTGACTTGGAATAATTTTTAAAAAGCTAAACTGTCTCCAGAGTAAGAGAACCTGGGGATAATCCAACCACAGCATATAATATAGTCCAAAATGTGTTACCTGAAATCAAAATAAGAAGTACATGAGTCATATACAGGGTATAACAATGTCAGCAGCTGCTTTCCTTTGAGGTACAGAGTGTGTGTAAAGTTATTAATGAGTGTTTATAGAAAAGTATTTTTTATATTGGTGATTGAAATGATATGTGTTATACATGTTAGTAATAAATTTGATTGTAAGGCCGCATGTACGAGAAAGAACAATAAACGAAATCTTACCTACGGACACCACACAAGTCCTTGAATTTGTAGAATGTCAGTATCATCAACACTTGTATCCTAAAAAGAACATCCAATTAGTGAAAGTGGAATTATACATATCAAGACTGCAAACTTTTACCTGCACTTTGTAGTATATATTTGCAAAGTCCTCCATAATATACAAAGAGATGAATGTACCAATATTATATCTTTTAATACTATAGAACCATATGGAGCAAATATTCCACACCACACCGATAAAGAATAAGTCACAGAGGTACTAACAGTGTTAAATTAGTTGTATATAAGAATCGCACTCAATAAAACTCTAACTTAGCTGCTGTAAACACAACCAAACGGATGGCGAACGGAACTCGAACTGTATATCCCATTATTGCGCAAGCGCGATAAAAATTATCTCGGTAGCACCTTACCATCTAGAAAGGAAAATTGCACGAGCAGAAGGCAAATTTACATATCGGACAGTAGTTTTAATGTATAGATATGTAATTTTATTCCGTTGAAGTAATTGTTATTATGAAATTTACAAACTTGTTAGCAAATTTACATACAGTTTGTACAATTAATGAATGTAACTGCATTTTCAATGATATTTAGTATTTTTACTTAAAATTATGGTAAAATTGCCGACCAATAGGGTAGGTTTACTGAAAAAAATGTAAGTTTCATTTGTAAATTCATTTTTATCATTGTACCCTCTAGGAAATCCCTTTTACGACGAGAAACTAAAGCGCCATCTATCGGCATCCTTCACACTATTTTCAAAACTACGACTGTCTTAAATCAAAACAATCCGTTTCTTAATGCAAATATTTAAGTTGTTTTATATTTAAGAAATATTGTTATTACCAGTATGTATTGTCTTAAAAACAAACAAAGTATATTAAGAACGTAATTTTCTTAACATTAGCCAACCATTTCTCTGTGTGTGTGTCATCATTCATAAAAAAAATAGACGTTTATAATTCTTTACTATTTTATTGATACGTTTGTACGGATTATTAATTAATATTAATTATTATTATTATTACTTCGGTATTCGACATTTTTGACCTATCTACATCTAAAAATAAGGCAATGGAATTCATCACATAATCGATATGTATGCGTAATTATTGCTCAATGCTTTCACAGACAATCTGCTAATCTAATGCACAATATACAGGATGTTCGGTAGTTTGTAATGCCTCGATACCAATGTATTACACAACTTTACATGCCACAACCTCTCAATCACCCTGTATAACGCATCTTTTCAAGCAAGAAGTATCATTATAACTACTATTTACAGTAAATAACTATGTTTGTAATGATAAAATAAATATTGACAACTACATATGTCAAATTTGAATGAAGAGGAATTACTTTAAATAAATAACACTTGGAAATTTTCAGCTTTGAGCATATGTGACACCGTACGAGAGAATCGCCCTAACTGCCATCGTTCGTTTCGACAATATTGACTCCTGTGTTTGAGGGCTCATAACTCTAAAACTACTGAACAGAAAAAATTGTAATAAAGTGTGTCATACTCCTGAATCATTTCTACATAAGTTGTATGACTGTCAAAATTTTTTGCCTCTCGGCGTAAACATGAGCGCGATTCTTCACTTAAAATCTTCATTTAAAATTCTTTGGGTATCTGGTTTGGCTAATAGCAAACCAAAAGTTAATAGCATCGTTAGATCTGGTGTCTATTTAGATAATATAATCCTTAATTTAAAAAAAAGAACCACAAAGAATTTTAGTCCAACAACAGTACTAGAAGTATTAGAATTTTCAATTTAATTCGTTGTAGAAATAAAAAAAAAATGTTACGTTGTTTTAATACCTAGTATTTTATACGTCTAAGCAAATTAAACCGAGATTTATATTTTATAAATAAGTCAACGCTTGAAAATTCCTAGAGTATAAAAATGTTATTTCGATTCGAAACATCGCATATGTGCACTTACAAAACACGTTTCAAATTCTCGAAGCGGACCGGCCGGCTGGACAAAAACGTATGGCTGTAAAATAACTACACCGAATGTTGCTCGAATATTTGACGAAAACATACTCATACTGTCAATGCTCAAAGGAAAAATACATTTTTTTTGTCGAAAGAAATTGTTTTCGAGGCATAGACATCTCGTGTCTTTTTATATTTGAATTTCGACAAGGAATTAATATCCTTGTACGAAGTACGCACATGTTTGTTTTTGCTGCATTACTAACGCGTTGCGGAAAATATAATAATATGAAATTAATTTATTGTTAACGCGAAAAACACTATATATACCACAATAAAAATATTATTTAAATGCTTTAAATAAACAAATATTGTTACAAAATGTACGCTGTTTTTCCGTCGAGTTCAAAACCAGGACATGTCCATGATGATTGTTTTAATCATACCTCTGCTTTTAATGCAAATATAAATAAAATATGTAATACATTTAATCCTCTGTGAGCTACTTTATATTTTGTCTGTTGGCACAAACTAGCTAACTGCTATACTTTTCAAGATATTGCACTGACAAAATAATTTTGTTAATTTTCCCAGAACTCACTTTTTGGACTTGTAGTGTTTTCGAACCGACCGATTCAATTAATTGTCCATCTAAATTCATTATTTATATTTAACTCGCACTACTATTCAAAATTCCGAAATTAAATTGTTCTAATTGTATTGTACTAATAGTAAATAATCTTCCACTGTCCCAGCTACGTTTCCATTTACCGTTACGATTGACGTAGTGCGTGCTGCACGAAATTTATATCATTCATATTGAATCGCTTTAAAAATTAACTTTAAAAATTATTATGCAATTCTATTTCTACAGTCGCATTAAATAAAATATGACGATTGATTACGTGCATATCCCAATATCGTGCTAATATTCGTTACTGATTTATTACACAAAAAAAAACAAATTTATGTGGCCAGCGGTTTATGAGGAAAGAAAATCCAGTTTTTTCTGTTCGGTAGTTTAGAGTTATGCGCCTTCAAACATAGGAGTCAATATTATCGAAACCCGAAATGGCAGTTAGGGCGATTCTCTCGTACGGGCTCACGTATACAGTAAGAATTAAGATTAAGAAGTTTTTTTTATCGAAATTTGAAGAGTTATGAATTGACAATCCATAATTGGTAATTACGCTTATTTGCTAGTGAATTTACACTATAATATGTAATATACCGGATAACGTGAACAAAGTAAAGAAGAATCAGTATCACACATATTTTTTGTCATAATTTATCGCAAAAGTTTTGAATTACTCTATTTGCAAGGTGTATATTCGAGTTTTTTCTAGTTTGATTTGAAAATTTTGATAAGCGTAAACTTTAAACGGCGTGGTTGTTGATATTTTTCACGTGGTTAACTTCAGCGATGTTGTTGTCGATGTCCTGTTTTCTTTTCGACAGGTCGTCCAGTTGAAACCTCTTCGCTAACTTCTTAGCCCGTTCCTGTTGGAAAATTAACCTTAAGTAGTAGCAAGGGAAAATGACGCATTTTCCTGCTGGTTCTTCAGCATCTATGTACACTCCTCGCACCAACAACGAGTTTGAACAACCAAGAAGTATGAGCAACAGCAGACATATCCAATGGGTTATCCAACAACTCAGTTCCAGGTTATCTGCAAAACAATTCGACTTGAATACTCAAGTTTGGTGACGTTTTTAATAAATTACCTGGTAAGAAATAAATATTCAGTAACATCCAAATCGCCCTCCATACATTCACAGTCCCAAATAAGGAAAACAATAGGAACAGATCTGCGGCGAGTAATCGAAGAGCTCCTTGGAGGCGATCGCAAACCCATCGCATCGCAGGTTGCAAGAGAAATGCAACCGCGACAGCTACATACCCGATAATCTAAAATAAACGTTTGTGATTAGTAGTGTGCGGATTCTAAGCATTTTAACAGTTTTAATGTAAGCAGTTTAAAAAGCTTAAGGGTCTCCACGACTTAAGAAAAAAAATAAAACATTTGGGGTGCTTATACCCGTTTCTAGGGGGTCTAGGTTATAGGTCTGCGTATTTGCGTCTCAAAAATCGCAAAAATCACTCAACCGGACCGACTAGAAGAGGAAATTTAATACTATCATGTATATAATCATAAAAAAAAACTCCATATAACGCCATATACAAGGTTGATCAAAATTACCGGAACACCTAAATAATTCTCCAACCGTAAATAATTTAAAAAAAATTTCAAGTAAAAGTTGTTTTGCTTTAAACAATCTATCGTTTAAATATATCTTTTCCGTCGATCGTTTATTTATGACTCCGACTCCAGATAATTTTGGTAGTCCGACTCCGACTCTAACTCCGACTCCGACAAAATTTTATTTGTTTCCAGCTAATTTAATGGCAAAAAAAATTAAATCTGACATAATCTAATTGTAAATAAATCAAAAAGGCCTGTTGATCGGACCACACCTTTTTTATATTTTCAAATTATCTCTGAAATCAATAGAACTGGTTTCTCATTAGAGAGCACATAATTCTGAACTAGTTTGTCACTTGAACCGATGTTCTATCTTTAATAATACCAAAGTAATCAAACAAACCACTGTATAGTACAAAGTAAAATTCATTTCAATGAATACAAAATTAAGTGCAAAATAAAGTGAAAATAATCTCAAGTCACTTCTGTTAGTGGTAATTTTCTTTTTTTTTGGATGTCGCCATGTGCACAACGCCTGTTGGCTTGTCTGTGCGGCGGTCGTAGAGACGGAGTATTTTTAAAATCCCTGCCTAACCTGGGCTTGAACCCTGGACTCCATAGTGGAAGGCATTCGCCTTATCCACTAGGCCACCTCCGCTCCGAATGACGTCACAATTCTGGCTGCAACGAATATGACTTGCATACATGGGTCGTTCTTTCACAAATCGTACGGATTTCGCCAAAAAAGAAAATTCACTTTTTTAAATTACCAAACTTTTTTTATGGCATTTTCTCGGAATTTTAGTCGATACCTGTATTAGGATTTAGTCGAAAAAAATTTATTTTCAGAGATATGAAGGCTTAAAGTTTGGACGATTTACGATTATTTGCCAAACCTTGCCATATTCAAAATTCAATATCTTTGGTTCTAGTAATCGTATCGGACTCATTTTTTTTTTTATTTTAAAGGTTGAAATATTTGCTAAATAACTGCGTACAATTATTTTTTTAATTTATGTATCTAAAAAAAATTAAAAGCAATTGAAATCTTTAAATAATTATTTCATAGTCGCCGCCACAATGGATATAATCGAAAAAATATATCTAATATCCGCCACACTTTTACCTACAAAATCCACTTTTTTCTAGGATGGAGTCTTTTATAGTTCAAAAGATATTAAATTTTATCTGACGTGAGTCAAGCACCATTTTCGCTTTTGCGTGTGTTTGCAAGCAAAGCACTGAAAATAATGAAAATACAATACACAAACTGATTCGCTGCTAGCGTCGCACACAATGGTTAGCTGCGCACACACGATTTGTACGTGAAAGTCGAGAGGCGTTTGAACATTTAAAATAATAAATACTAAAATACTAAAATAATTAAGATTTTCTAATGATAGTTGATATAAGTATAGGAATAAATGTTTTAAATGTTTTAAGCTCTCTTTGTGATTTTATTTTCATTGGCAATTATTTTTGTTAATGCGTGATTTGTTATAGCCAATCAAACGACTTACATAAATGGTCATATAATCTCAAAAGACATCGACGAATAAAATCTATGTAGACGCCGCCAGAAGATAACGATCGACGAAAAGAATTTGTAACCAACTGTGGTATCCAGGTAGGATGAAAATTTTAAATAAATCAAAAATTACAGCCACAACCTGGATTCGAACCAGGGACCTTTCCGTTTCTAGCAGAATACTCTCCCAACTGAGCTACTGAGGCCTATGACAGTTGGGAGAGCATTCTGCTAGAAACGGAAAGGGCCCTGGTTAAAATCCAGGTTGTGGCTGTAATTTTTGATTTATTTAAATTTTGCATCCCGCCTGGATATCACCATTTACTTTCCATTCAGTAAAACAATTATCATGGACATGTACTGTTTTTGAACTACAAGGTATACGTATTCTTATAACGCCTTTTCGTGTGCTTTTTTCTCATTTTTCGTGCCTCTTTTAAGCGCTAATTTTCCAAAAATAAATGCTTAATTCTGCACTCTAGTGATTAGTTTGTGGGTCACCTCAAGTGATCTGCAACTAAACAACTAAATTCCGTTAAATTATTCAATGTCGATGATGCAACAATGGATTTGTGTCAAAACATCGCAATTTTATTGTTTGATTTTTTGTGAATACTTACTAGGCTAGCCCACGCTGATAGAGATGCGCTTGAAGGGAAGAGAAAATCGTCTAATAAAACCCATGCACCTCGCCATACGAAGACTACGAGCGTACCAACCACTAAAACTGAGAAAATGCAGTCCAACACGTATAGGGCTGTTTTTTCTGCCATCTGTAAGTGAAAGAAATCGCTATAGAATATTATGAACAGTGAAATTAGATAACAAATGAGTTATTAAGGGAAATATATCGAACACAGGTGGCGTCCGAAAATTTGGTTAGAGCCTGGAACCCCTAAATACCACCCCTAGCGTAGAGGTTCGCGGTTTTTCGCATTTTACCGCAAAACGGTCGCGATTTCGCAATTTTAGCTTATGAACAAAATGAATCCGTATAAAATTCTGCATAAAAAAGGTATATTCCACTTTTTCCTAAATACAGTGGTTCTCAAACTGCAAGCGTCTCAATACAAGGATATTCCAATATCAACATGTTCTTTTGCTAATAAATAATTCTATATTAGTCCTATATTAGCTTTTGATTCGGAAATTCATATACAGTCGATGAAATTGCTACCAATCGATAGCTTATGGTTCAAGTAGTAGCATAATAAAATGTTTAGAATCATAGTTAATATGATATTTTTTAATTAACGAAAAACCATTGAAAAATTGTGGCTGTCAGACATTAATCCTTCATTCCTCGAATCTGAGTCACTTAATCGCAAAAAATAAAAACAACATATAACAAGATAACTTACCTTCTTTAACGGTAGCGAACAACACGATATTTTTTTTAAATTTCGCGTATTTATGTTCTTGACTAGGAACTGCAGAATTATGATAATTTATTTTATCAGTGTTAAGTATTTCGTTAAAAGAATATTCGAAACAAAAGCAAGTTAAGTTAAGTTTCTAATAAAGTTTGCGGGCGCCATAGAATATTGAAACTAAACCCTTTCTGCGTCAGATTACAAAAGGGCAACTGTATTGGATTCATTTCCTTTATATTTGCTAATTTAACTGAATTATAAAACGAGTGTTTTTCGAAATGTTGTTTTGATACGATTCCAGAAAAACTAACTTATCGATTTAATAAATTCTTGCGGCTATATACAGGGTGTTCCTAAATATCATGTCAATACGAAAAGGGGTAATTCTTTGGCTTATTTCATGACTAAAAATTCATATAAACATAGGTCCGCAAACGCTTCGTTGCCGATCTACAGGGTGTTGAAACTTCAAGGTTTTTTTAGTTTTTTCTTTATAGGTCTTGTAGTTTGTGAGATATTTAGCTCTAATTTGGAATATGGGGTACGCTGTAGGACTTACATCATTGGGCATACGAAATGGTTTTAAGAATCTACAGGGAGATATTTTTTCAGGGGTCATGTCCCCTTTTCTCCCCATGAACTTTTTTTCGGTGCGCCGCTGGTGGATTCTAAAATACAAAATGCATTTTTTGTTTTGTTCTAAAGCATTTTTCTCTTTTGTAGTTTTTTCGTATTTACCACCGTTTACGAGAAAAAAAAATAAAAGCTTTTCCGTGTTTCGCTAGATGAAATTAAAATTTTTTAAATAATTGGTCTAGTATGCCTTGGCTTGATTTAGATAACCTTTTGTTTGTATTTATTTTGACTATTTATTTTGACATTTTATTTGCCACCAACTGTTAAAAATTAAAACTAGGACACAAGAGCTATAAAGAAAAAACTAAAAAAATCTTGAAATTTCAACACCCTGTAGATCGGCAACGAAGCGTTTGCGGACCTATGTTTATATGAATTTTTAGTCATTAAATAAGCCAAAGAATTCCCCCTCTTCCTATTTACAAGATATTTAGGAACATCCTGTATATTCGTAGATTGACTCGCAAATCAGAATAAACCGGTTTTACTAAAAATTAACTGTTTCATCCAGTTTTAACTATATCATACGTACTATGACAAAGTATTGTAATCGTGTCGAAGAAAAGTTTTGACATTTTAGCGGAACTGGAAGTTTATTCTTAGTATTTTTCAACGATTTTGCAAATGGACCGCCATTTCTGTAATGTCGTCAAATTAGTTAAATAATATATTGAAGTAGAGGTAATTTTGTATAAGTTATGTCTATAACATTTTTCGGTAAAATTAATAGTTTAGCTGCATGAGCAATTCTATTTGATTAAGGTTGTGTCTGCATTAAAACTAGTTAGCCAGGATTTAACACATATTTTGATTCTAATGACAGTATTGTCAAAACATCAGCGTTTGACATAGTTTGACACGCTGTATAGTATGATAAAGTCATGTGCCTGGCCACAACAGATTTTTTTTTGTAAAAATATCTCATTTGTTTGGATCATTTTCTAGACTGTGGATGTTTTGCAATCGTAATAACGTAATAAAAGAAACATTTCATTTTGAAAATTTATACATTTTTTTAAATTTTTTGTCTTCATGCATGTCAATTATTTTGTACTCACGCATATCGTGTTTATGTAATAATGATCATATATTTT
Source organism: Aphodius sticticus (assembly GCA_963966075.1). NCBI lineage: Eukaryota > Metazoa > Arthropoda > Insecta > Coleoptera > Scarabaeidae > Aphodius > Aphodius sticticus. The sequence goes on from OZ014509.1 coordinate 78,174,782, forward strand.
GCTATTGTTGGACGTAATAAATCCCATTCTGTAATTGGGTACTTACGTGTCATTATAGTAATTTTTAATATGTTATGATAGTATCTAGGTACTGTATAGAAATTGCCTTTTTTTAAGCATTTTTATGTAATCATAAGATAAACTAATAATAATTAGGTAAAATTATTCTTGTTATATTGTTCCATTCATTTAAGCGATATAATAGTTACATATAGGGCACATATATGACAAGAGTGATACACAACTTACGTTTGCACAAAATTATGTTTGCACAAAATTATGTTAGTACTGTTTTATGTCAAATATTACGAAACTGTTCACAAGATGTCAGTCAACATTGTGGATAAACACAAAAGTAAAAAAATATATATTCTGGTGTAATAGCTGATTAAAATTTAGAAAGCATGTTGAGAATACGTTTAGTATTTTTATAAACGCAAACTTAAAACAGATATCGTGCTTTATGGTGACAATTCTCTGTTTTATGATCATAAAAACGTTTTTTGGTTAACTTCTATGAAGAGAGATAAAGATAACCGAAATTTTGTGATTTTTTTGCAAGACCAGTACACACCATTTATTAGAAAACATACCTTTGTCCTGAACATTGTCATAACAACAAAATACTCGTCAACCTGATCCATGGCAACAGCAAACGGTGGCGCAGAAACATTCCTCAAAGTCCTCAGTACGGCCAACGCAAAGACACCAATTACAAAAGTGGTGAGCACCACAACCAAATCAGTAGGTTCCGTGTAATAATCAAATAAATTCCATGGTCCCCGCCAACCATTAACACAAACAAAAGCGAACAGACACGTATAAACCCTGGACACAACATAATAAACAATTCTGTTCTTATCGGGGTGAAAATGTCTGGTAAAAAAGCTCTGGCTAACATCGAAAAACACGTGACCGGAAAAACCGATTATCGTCGACACTACAGCACTCATCAGCTTGTCATCAGGAAAGACATAGATCGCCATAAGAGCCCAAACGCTTCTCCAATATCCAACGACAGCAGGTGCGACGATCGTCGCCGAAAAAACACAATCCAAAACGCACAATAACAAATGATGACCGGTACTTCCGTCCTTTAGGTTTTCTGTAAAACCAGCGGTACTTCCACGCATTTTGATCGTCGTTTTCGGTCGAAATTTTTGCCGTATCGTTGTTACTTGGAACCGATCTGTCAGATTTGAGACTACATTCTGCATAGACGGCTTTGCTATGCGAAGATGTGTGGAATATGTGTGCCGATTCGTTCATAGTTAAACAAACGAACGTGGACACCCTATTATGAATTTAAGCGGGCCGTTGTTGCAGAGTAGGGGACGACCACGTGACCGATGTGCTCGTCGAGCAAAAAGAAAACAAATCGTATGGCGGATTAATGCGTTGAATGGACGATAAAAGTTGTATTGTTGCGAATGATCAGCTTGATTTGATTTGATTATAGAAGAGATCGCGGCGTGCGTTGCTTTGGAAAACACAGGAAGTGGGGCGCGGGTTATCGTTAGGTGCTATGACGATCGAAGATTTGATACTTTGATGATATAGATCTAAGTGGAAGACATCAACAGTTTAATTAAAGCTTAGATAATTTTTGCTCAGAAAAAAAAAACAGTTTTAATAAAATTAAAAATTACAGCCACACCTGGATTTGAACCAGGGAGTTTGCGTTTCTAGAAAAATGCTCTAAGCAACTGAGCAACTGAGACCTATTTTCAAAAGAATAATTTTAGTAAAGGTGTTTAATTACATAATTAAAATTCATGCTTAATCATTCCTATTTAATTTTTTCCACTTAAACTCTACCAGATATCAAAAATTGCACGGATACACAACTTATCACATGAACACCCGGTATATGGAACGTCGAAGGTGACTATAATTTTATATTTAATGCCTTCTGATATTTCGAAATACTTTTTCAATTAATTCTTTTGCATAGTTTTGAAGATGAAGGTACTTTACTCTTGTGCAATTTTCATCTTTTTGGCAACACGCGGTATATGCAATGGAGAAGGTGATAATAATTTCGTATTTGATAACCTCTAATATTTCCAAATACATTTTTCAAATAACATTTTTGCATAGCTTTAAACATAAAGGTACTTTACTCTTCAGTATTTTTCATAGTTTTGGTAACACCCCGTATATGCAAGCAGATAATTGCATTCTAATATTTGCATTTTTGGTGTAAGACAATCACTTTTATGAAGAATAAAATTTTCTGTAAAGTTAATAATAATTTTTTGTCTTGGTGTCTAACTACCTAACTTTTGTCGGGCACCGTACGTTAAATATTTGATATGAATATTTTGTTAAATTATTGAACAAATGTGACTCGCTCGGAAGAAAGGGGTCTTACTGCTAAAATCAAGTTTTCGACATACACGCGTTTAAAAAGTACAGCGTTTCCCGGCGCTTAGCCTAGTGTTTGAAGGCTCATAACTCTGGAACTACTTATCTAAAAGAAATGAAATAAAGTTTGTTACGTTCCTTAGTAATTTCTATATAAAGTGTATAAATTTCAACATATTCTCTCTCTCGGTGTAAGCGTGAGCGCGAGAGAAGTGAAAATAGGTACTCGGTTTTTGAAGTTGTAATTCTTTGAAATTCGCACTCACCTTTCCGATTTTTTTTCTTAAAAACCGCTTACCCGAAAATGTTAGAATTTCCATAGGTTAAAATATAGAATCTCATCTTCAGATGGGCCCTTTTTAAGTTTTACGATTACGTAAAACTTAAAGGGTGCAAACAAGTTTGCAAAAGTCTGGTAGGGTTTTTTTAATTCCCTCGCTCTCAATATTATTCCTACTAAATTTTGATAGCTATACATTTCATACAGAAATTATATATAGAATAATTACGCAATTAATCTCATTTTGTTTATTAAAGCACTTTAGTGAGAATAGCGTCTATGTCTTGATTCACTATTCCTATATACAGCGGGCGGTTGTTAGTCAAGCCAAGCGCTGGCTGCACACGTGTGCACCGGCTGTTTATTTTTGACAAATTATAAGATTTCAGCATACCTCAAAATCGATTATTTATTCATAAGACCTTTTTCTTCTAACGGCACAATTTATGTTTTCGCGAAAGTATTTTCAGTATTAAGCCACGCCGCCCGCTCTGTGGAAATTTCGACAATTGCGGTAACAACCAGGGAAAGCTGTTGTTTCCAAAACTAGTATTTTGAAAATCTACTATTGTGTAAAAACTCACGTGGTGTAAGTCAATTCTACAAAAATACGTTAAGTAATTATGTATGAGTTTGATGTAGATTCAATTTTTTACTCGTCCCAAAAAAACAACGATACTTGGATAGTTGAATCTCCCAGTAGCGATGAGGATAATATAATAATGTACAGTCGTTTCAAGCTGAACTGCCAAAACAATCTACTTCCGGTCAAAGTGAGTAACTAGAAAATCTTATTTGTTGTCAAAGTCGACTACAAGAAACGTCTTACATGTTTCAATGTATTCCAATATGTCAGAAAATAGTTTTCTTTTTACATCACCTAACACTGAAACGCTATATGAGCATCACAGCTCATTTTGATCAGTTTGGATTAGTGCCACTTCGACCGTTAGTAACAAACCCTAAGAAGGCAGACGATTTCATAGAAAAGCCACAGAAAGAGCTTCCAGAGAAAAGACGCTATCAAGAAAACAAAACACAAAAGCACGATTTATTCATAGTATAAAAAATAATTTCATTCTGTACTATTACAATAAGCAATACTTTTTTACATTACATCATTATTTTCACAGCAATGTCTTTCATTTCAACTGTATAAGAAGTTAATAAATAATAGTAGGTATAATTTATCGGATTTCAGTAATACAATAATATAAGCCAAATTCGTGAGGGAATATATCGACGGAGGTGTATATTACTTCTATTAGTTCGTATTTTTTTATGTTTTACTTGTTTTCGGCAATAAATATTTCGTCAGATTATTTTTTTTAACTAATGAAAAAATAACAAAATTTCTATCAGAAAACAAAAATAAGTATTTATCTTGATTTTGCTGTATTGCTTTTGAATTTTTGAAATTGAAATTTCAGATAATTAAATTTCTAATATTTTTTTAAATTCTAATATTTGCATTTTAAGTTTAATATAATCCAGAAACTTTTATGAAGAATAAAATTTTCTGTTAAATTGATAATAAAAATATTAATTATTAATAAAACACCCGGTATATGCAATGGAGAAGGTGATTATAATTTCGTATTTAAAGACCTCTAATATTTCCAAATACTTTTTTTCAAATAACGTTTTTGCATAGCTTTGAACATAAAGGTACCTTATTCTTCAGTGTTTTTCATAGTTTTGGTAACGCCCGGTATATGCAAGCAAATAATTACATTCTAATATTTGCATTCTAGGTTGAAGACAATCCAGAAACTTTTAAGAAGAATTAAATTTTCTGTAAAGTCAATAATAAAATTTCTGCCGGACACGGTATGTGTCAATCTTTAAGAAAAAGGAATGTTAATATTTTTCTTTGCTATTTCTTTGCGCACTAATGCTACAATGATAAGACGTAATATTGATGCAAAAGCTCTGATCTAACTTACTAATTTATTGTTCCAAACACAAACAAAAATTGGTAAAAGCGTTTTCGTTATAACAAAAAAAAATAAGGTAAAAAAGCGCTATTAAAAAGTCAACTATGAGGCAGTATATAGTGAAGAATTGAACGACATTGCTTCCCGATAAGTTGATTTAAATTGCATTATAATCGCTCTAAAGAGTCTGTGGTTAAGCGTGTATATTCTTTTATTTTTAATACAGTTTATATTGCAAATAATACAGTGAATGATGTGTCACATTCTTTGCGTTCATTTCATAGTTACGAACATTTTTACCTGTTTATTTCATTATGACTGATACTTAAGGATGTTAAAAATGCAAATATGTTCGTAATTGATAGGTGCATATCTTTTGAACACGCATACGATTGCATTTAAAGCAATATATAACGCAATGTCACTGTTGCGTTTTTAACGAAAAAATAGTAACTTTTTTAAGTACCTTTTCACGTAGATTTAAAAGACATTGTCAGATTCTAAATTTCTTCAATAACTGGTTAAATATAACATAAAATTGTGTGTTTTTCTTTTGTAAACCAATGCTCTTTGTAATTGGATTTATTATTAAACTCCAACACTATTATATCACATTTTTGTTTTAAAAATGTAGAAAATTATCTTTAAAATATCTTGTAATTACAGTTTATAAATAATGTCTAAATAAATTTAAACATTAAAACATATGCACGTCTGTATTTGTGCTTTTAGATTTACAATTTACCAGAAAGTAAAAATAAATCCATTAGATACAAATTCTTTTTCTGGCAACCAACTAAGCATCTCTGTCAACAAATAGACAACTACTGCATTTGTGTACTGCATAATTATTCTATGTTAAGCATCACATAAACAATTCATATTCAAACGTAGACATTAATATCGAATAGTATTGTAACCAATAAGTAGTTAAGTCTAAATCCAGGTCCACAATAAAGAAAATGTACCAGGAAAAGAATATTATTAATAGTAAATTCGAATTGCTTTGCTAGTAGTGACAAACAATGCATTTATAATTAAATATTTATCCCGCTCCTCCACCACTTTGTATAACTTTGTTGTACACTGCTCAAAAAAATTAGGGGAACACATTTTTCGAAACCTGCAACTTTTTAAATAATAGTTCTAGACAAATCAAATTTGGTATGCTTTAAGGGCATATATTTAACTAAAGAAAGTTACAAAAACAATGGTACAACTCTTCTAAGTTACTTCTAAGTTACACTTGTGTACTACTACGTTACACAAATGTCAAGTATACTTTGAAGTCACGTATAAAAGCTACTAAAGATGACAAATGAACTCTGTTGTCAATTTTCGTTGATTAGAAACGTCATTAGAAGTAAAATGAAGCATCTTAGTGAAGTGCAAGTTGCTCGTGCTGTCGCCCTTATTCAGCATGGCCACTCTATTCGACATGTTAGCAGGGACCTTCGAGTTTCCCCTTCTGTTATTCAGCGTTTATGGAATCGGTTTCGGGAGACTGGCCAATATGTTAGAAGAGCTGGACAAGGTCGAAATCGAAAAACTACTCAAAATCAAGACCGATTTCTTGTCCTTTTCTCTCTACGTCAGCGCACTGCCACAGCACGAGACCTCCTAAACGACCTAAGACGAGCACATGGAATAGAAATGTCTGATCAAACTGTTAGAAACAGATTAAAAGAAGCGAATTTGAAACCAAGAAGACCTGTCCGCGCACCACGCCTTACGCAGCATCACAAAGGAGGTTTGCTCTGGATCACAGAGATTGGCAACTTCGTCACTGGACGCCTGTACTGTTTACAGACGAGTTCAGAATTCGTTTAACTCGTTGCGACGGTCGAGTACGTATATACAGGGTGTGTATAAATTGGCGGAAAAGCTATACGTGGCGATGTTCTTCGTAAAATTCTGAGTAAACAATCTTTATACTAAAATGTTGTAGCGTCATTATTGTGCCCTCAGGAGCCATTTGAAAGAAACATAGATTTGGCAACGCTGAATCCAACAGGTGTTCGTGTTACTATGCACTGTAAACAATGGGTCCGTATACCATATACATATCGGCATACTCATTAAACGTATATTCCATGTTGAACGAACGAAAAGATAACGTAAAATACAATAACTAATAAACTAATAAACTAATTAACTAATGAACTGTAGGAATAATCACGGTAGAACGGTAGAACTGACGAAATTAGCACAAACAAGTCAAATTACTTAATTTGATTATACAACTGTCAAAAGTGACAAATGCCAAAATTAAGTTACCATGTTCTACAGTGTTGCCGAATGTATTTTTATGACAACATTAACGAAATACCGAAATTAAAAACAAACTTTTTAGACAGAAAGATAACATTTAGGAAAAGAAAAATTTTCAATATTGTTCTTTATTCTAAACTGCAGCTTCTCCATCAATAGATTTCAAATAATAACACCATTCAAGAGATCGGATATCATGACTTTGGAGACCTCGTGAAGACTCAAGAAGCACGGTACAACATTTTAGATTATAGATTGTCTACTCAGAATTTTGCGAAGAACACCGCCACGTGTAGCTTTTCCGCCAATTTATACACACCAAGTATAGACGTCCTGGTGAACCAATCCACAGAAAACCCGACTGTCATCGATACTATGACAGTTATTTCCATTTTGTTTTGCGTTATTAATTTACATTTTTAAGTGTAACTAAGAGTAACTAAGAGTTTGTCATTGCTTTTATAATTTTCTTTAGTTAAATATATGCCGTTGAAGTGTACAAAATTTGATTTGCTTACACACAGAAAAGTGATTATTTGGAACGAGAAAACATAATTTCTTGAATTTATTTACTAGATTCAAACGCATATTTACTTGGATGTAGAAAGTTAGGTATATACAAGAAATGCCACATACTCAATATAAGTAAAATAATTTCTCAGATAAATGCTGTCAACAAATAAATTCTTTCTTTATGAGAACCAATATTGTATTGAAAGAAGTAATTGAATATTTCGTCCCAAAAATGTTAATTTCTCCAACGAAGTAATAGTAAATCCATCCAAGTGCGTAGTTACTTGATCCAAGAAAATATAAATCATTTAATATAAGTAAGTATTGTTTACTGAATAAAAACCCACCAATTATTTACCTGACGTGATTCTTACTTCTTTCAAGTAATCCCTTTCTCTGGAATAAATATGCGCACCGTGATTTTGTCAAGACTCGCGCGCCCGCGCGTGGTGCTGGCGCCGTAAAGGAGCCTAACCTAGTACGAAAACAACAACGAAGCACCCGTAGGGGATGTGCCTTGTGATTTATTGGGGATGTGTATTGTGATTTATAGTGTACAATAAACGTTTCAACACGGAATAGTTTGATGTAACGGACGCAACAGTTTAGAACGAGTAAGTAAATATAACATACCTATCTTCTTAATTAGCAATAGAAAACGTATTTGTTCCAAATCTCTAAAATTCTTACATTAAGTAGCTAAAAATATTTACCGGGAATAAAAATATACACTTCATTGAAGACTGTTTACTTACTTCACCAGAGTAACTACTTTCTTAAATCTAGTAATTATTCCAAGAAATAAAATGCCTTGGTTGAAGTCAATAATCTCTCGCGTATATACGAAACTACTTCAGCCAAGTAATTCTCTGTTCGTTCGAGAGATCACTTTTCTGTATGTAGAATTCTTTAACAGGTTTCGAAAAATGTGTTCCCCTAATTTTTTTGAGCAGTATACAATACTGACAAGAACAAAAACAACAACATACTACTTACATTGTAACGAAATCTCGTTGGTATATCATAGGGTGCGATGGAGTTATCCATTATAATCATCAATGGCGATGCAATAACATTTCTCAGCGATTTTATAACCACCAAACAACAAATACAAAATATTGTCACTACACTAATTTTCACAAAACTATCAATATCAAAGATAGCTCTTCCGTCAGTCATAACTTTAATGTTAAGCCATTCGTCCAGTATACACCATCCAGTTTGCCATTGAGAAATGCAAATAATAGCGTAAATATAAACAAAAATTCGTCGCAGACACACAAACGTTGGTTGTCTTTTAAATTTATCCCGATTATTCGAAATAAATCTTTGAATGTCATCTCTACAAACCAAAATGAAAACATGGATGGTGCACGATGCTAGGAAGATTAGATATTTTGGAAAATAATAGACGTGGATGTCCATCAATGTCCACAAACATCGCCAAAAAGTGACCACCAAAAACACTATCACTGTGATTGAAATTATTGTATCGATTGCGTTGAGTCGTATTTTTGAACGTCTTATTCTTACAAGGCTTTTACCACTGTCCATAGTTAAAGACTCTGAATTACTGGCAAAGTGTGTATGTATCTTCTATTTAACGATCTATGTAAAAGCACCACGTAAAGGTACAACTATGGGATTATGAATTTGAAAAAAATATTAATTATAATTTGAGAAATTTTATTTTAATCATATAACATGACTGTTCACACAACGAAACGTTGTTTCAATATACCCTCTAGGAGATCCCTCTTACGACGAGAAACTAAAGCGCCATCTATCGGCATTCTTCACACTATTTTCAAAAGATCGACTGTCTTAAATCGAAATAGTCGTTTTCTTAAAGCAAATAGGTATTTAGGTTGTTTTATATTAATGAAATATTGTTATTAGAAGCATGTGTTAAAACAACCAAATTGTATTAAGAATGTCATTTTCTTAACATTAGACAACCATTTATCTCTGTGTGTGTTTAAAGCCAGTATTTTGTTTAAGAAATGGATTCTTTGATTCAACACTGTTTTTTTCTCTGTGTACAAATGATACAACGATATTCATAACGACAATTACTTGAAATTTGTTACTTTCAAAAGCTCAAAGATCATGTTATAAGTATAAGAGAACAACACTACTAGAAATATTCGAATTCTTATTTCGAAAGCTGTACATCACATGTGACAATTATTGAAATTATCACTTATTATCGAGTTGTGGCGTTTAAATGTTTTAACCAGATTATTCTCTGGCTTAATATTTGTTTAAACAATGTATTGCGAAGTACCTGTACGTCTATAAATAAATTTATTAATATGTCCTTATACGATTTCACGTACTAACTTATGATAATTATTTTGAACGTTTTGAAATTAATCTTAAACAACTAAAGCTATGAAATTTTTTTTCTAGCTAGTCATTCTTTATAAATTAAAATGGTTAACTCATTAATTATAAAGTAGGATTTAAGATATAAGCAACAGTCAATAAATAAAGGTCTACAAGAAATGACAAGTGACGTAAGGACAGATTATTCTCTATGGAAATTGGAAAGCGATTAAACGATTTCCTTGGTTTTTCCAATCAAAACAAGCTCAAATGAAGACAGAACTTTGGAAGAAATTGCCAATTCTATACAAAAATCCAAGAAATCGAATACTGTTTAGTGTATATCATACCATATTATGAATACTGAGGAAGTTGTCTTTCCAACTGTGTAAGTTGTATCTGTGTAAAGTAAATAGTTTCTGAGATATTCAATTGTTTGTGAAAAAAATGGCAATTGCAGGCCTTTCTTAAGAACTACGTTAATACTACAGTTTTGCAGATATTGTCTTAAAAATTTTGTCACATAATAACTAAACCCATAGCTAGATGCTGATGTCATGAAAAATTAGATGGGCTATCAGGGTGATCGTAGGATGCACTAGTTTTTAAACATTTTAAAATGGCTTTTTCTTGAGAGTTTTAAATGGAATACCCTGTATACTATTTCCTTATTGAAACATCTCTTAAGTTCTTTGTACTTTAAAATTCTTCACTATATCGTATATCTATTTTTACTAGTTTTCGTGATATTTGCAATTTAAAGAGAAGTATGCTATTTAGTATCTTAATATCGCTCTGTATACAGTGTGCTGGGTAGCATGATGTAAAATATTTAAAAGGTTATAGAAGAAGTTATTTAGAACCTATTTAACTAGATTTATTTATATAAAAAGTATTACGGTTATCAAGGTATTACACAATTTTATAAGTATGTTTTGCAATATTTACAAACATACAGCAAGCGAACCTGAAGACCTAGTAACTTCAGTTGGGGTCCGAAGTAAACCAGAAACAGTGTAATTTTAGGAGGACTATCATGAAAAATTGTTCACTTATGTGAAAATTGTGCGGAGACGTTACATTGTAATAGTATGTGCGCTCATACACAAAAACAAACAGAAACCTGTCTTGATGAGCTACGTTTGAGAACGGATTTGTATTCAGTACAAAAAACAACCAACAATATCTGCTTACTATTGTTAATTGGTTTCTATTTTTCTGGAGAGACAATTCAAAATTGGGATAATAGGAATGATAGTATGAGTAATATTGATAATGTGAATGGAAAGTGGGTTATTTGGAAGTGTTTTTAATAGATTTTTTTGCTATGAATGAGGATCTGAATCTAAAGATGCCTATCAGTTTGTTTTTGTCGCATATTTGGTTTTTGTGTGTGAGCATATAAATCACATCAAAGAAAATCTGATTTTCAACACTCAGATGTCAACAAATTTTTGACGATAGTTAACCTAAAAGTACAGGGTTTAGGGTTTACTTTAGCAGTAATTTGAAATTTTTAAATCGCGTGTTCGGTTGCCATACGACAGACGGCAAAATATACTTACAAAATAAAATACAAAATTTCATATAAAATTGTTAATATGTTGATAACGGTAATACTTGGTATAAGGATGAAGCTGGTTAAATCGTTTCTAAATTATCACTTCTATCGCCACTTGAAGACTTTACATCAAACTACCAAATACCTTATTCACAGCAATATTAAAATTTGCAATTGCATTACATTTTCGTTACCCAACACATATTATACAGGGTGTTCCATTTAAAAAGACTCGAGAAAAAGTCATTTGAAGGCAAAATCAGCAAAAATGTCGTTTTTACATAGTTTTTAAAAAGATCCTGCATATCTTAGAAAAAACAGTTGAATATCTCTCGAATGCTGTGACTTGTGCACAATATACGGTTGGATATATAAATTTAGTAGTATTCCTAATATAATAAAATATACAGGACGTTCCATTTAAAAAATGTACAGACTTTCCGTCACACCTAAATGCAACAACCTGTATAAATGACAATAATTTTACGTTATAGGAAATGGCGAGTCACAACTTTTGTATAAAATATTTTTTTATTTCTCAAACGTTTTATTGACTATCGATCGCCAGGATACTAATAACAGTAATAACTCATCCTGTATATGTTTTATGAATTGGATTCTTTCATTCAACACTATTTTTTCACTGTGTTTTGTCAGGTCCATTATCAAAAATATGGATTGCGATATTTCATTATACATATAAAAGTTGTTTTAACTTACCGAAGTCCTGTATCTAGTTGGAAAATTAAATGCTGCATCACTCCTGTCCAACACCAGGACAAATGGTGGAGCGATGGAATTTCTTAAGGCCCTCAGAAGCACCAAACATACCACGGAAGATAAACACATAGAAACAGTACTAAACAGTTTATAATCCATCCAATAACTTGTTATATTGTCGAACACATGCCATACACCCCGCCATTGCATAACACAAACCAATGAGTACACCCACGCGTGTAAACGTCTTAAGACTATGAACTTCACTTTTTTCTTTATTGCTCGTCTGTCATCCTCCACGATATCTTTGATAAACGGTCTTACTAACAGGAAAGATACGTGCATCACCATGGCGAAGACAAACGTTTCCAACCATGGGAATATGTGCCAGTAGATCTCCAAGAGTTCCCAAGCACCTCTCCAGAAACCTACTACCAACGGTGCTATCAGAAGAAGTGATATAAGTCTATCTATGGTGGAGATTAAAAAAACTTTGGTCTTCTTCTTTTGGGGTGTGTCTGGTGTGAGTGGTTGATGATCATAGTTGATGATTGACTTGGATTTGATGATTTTTGGCTTGTTTGTCTGAAGACCAAACGTTTCTTCTTCGTTGTCGGTCATCTCTGGGCATGGAGCAACTGAAACGATTAATTCACACCAGAAAAAGAGAACAATGTTGAATAAAGAAAACTAATGAATGATTTTTTTACCAATAATGAAGAGTATCTATACGTTGGTCTGTTTTGTGTTAAAACGATTTGTTCTAGATGTTTGTTATTATGAAAATACTCCGACTGGTTCAATATTATTATCAGCGTTATCATTTTTTACATAGATTCTTGGATAACGAAAACAACTGTTTCAAAGGGATATATGTGACCTACCACAAAAATTTCAGTTTTTGTTCAGGTTGCATCTAGAGTCTCTTCTATAGATTGGCGTTTTTGTTTTCTCCAGTTTTTATGTAATAAAGGTTTCGAACAAGATTTTGATGGAAGCCGATATCTCAGGAACGAATGTTAGCAGGACAACGCAGTTAGTATGCAAATGATCCTTATTTACTGCGATACATATCCCTTGAATTTAATAGCATTCCAACTATTTGTTAATTTTTAAGACCGAAATAAACATGACCAATATTTTGCGCAGTTCGGCTTTCCTCGCTTGTGGGTTTTGGTGCGAGGCAGTCGAACGAGATGCGAAGTTTTGACGCGATCAGTGAATCCGTGTTTGTAAAATATAGTTGGGTATAATTAATTGTAACGAAAACACTACACAGGCACGACACATCCATTTGCGTACTTGAGTTATCTTTACAGATGATTAAAGATTCTTCTTTTTGCAGTGCTTTGGAAATAAAATCTTGTTGTTTGAAGTGCGCTTGTTTTAAAATCCCATAATTACATGATCGTGAAGAATGAAAAGAGTTTGAAGTGGTGTGTCATACTTAAGAAACGTTAATTCTCGCTCCGAATCAGTTATTGCAAAAACAAACATAAAATAGTAAGATTGATCTAAAATTTCCAGCTAAACAACAAGTGTGATACATCACAATTGAAACTGAGGAAAAGACCACCTAATATGTTCAAATCAAACATGGCCACCATAAGAAAAACATAAGTTGGCATTGGTTTCTCCACAATCTTTAAAGATAACCTGAGTTCTCAATTAGATTTCTCATGCCTGTGCAATGTTTTTGTTGTTTTGACAAACTTCTTACTCCACTGCTTATTGACCAAAATCAATGTCTACCCATCTGAGTAGGTACATCTTTCATTTCACATTAAATTTGGCAGATATCAGAAATGGTAACACAACCAAGTAACACAACATTGGATTGAAACGTTCTGTTATTGCGATATAGTATCTTCACAGTATAAGCAAGTCGCATTACACAAAAACTGGAGAAAACAAAAACGCCAAGCTATAGCAGAGGCTCTAAATGCAACCTGAACAAAAATTGAAATTTTTGTGGCAAGCGGTTTACCAGGAAAAAAATGGAAAGACGAACGTTAATTTAAAAGTGCAAAAATCGGGGACGTTTTCTCATTTCTCTCGCGCTCATGTTTACACCGAGAGGCAAAGAATTTTGACAGTCATACAACTTATGTAGAAATGATTCAAGAGTATGATACACTTTATTTCAATTTTTTCTGTTCGGTAGTTTTAGAGCTATGCGCCTTCAAACACAGGAGTCAATACTATCGAAACGAAGAGATGGCAGTTAGGGAGATTCTTTCTCGAAAATTATGTATTTTATCGATGTATCAAACTCACCATTCATCAAATGAATATTTAAACCATACAGGACTTGTGATGTTAACACGTTTGGTGAACAACTAAAATTACTATCGAGTACCAAATTGTAACAATAAAATAAATATAGGTACCAATAAAATAGATAAAGACTTGATAAAAGATTTGATATTATAGATGACACATACATTTTGTTACGAAAAGGTTGCGAGGTTAAAATTACAAAGCTAATTTATAGATAGTTTTATTTGTTTCTTGTTTTGTTATATGTAATTACTAATCATACATTATTAAATCAAACAATATGCTATATGCATATTCCCTGCTAACGTAAAACGAGATTCACCGCTTGGAGCGCCATCTCGCTGCTGAATCTTTAGTCTCCGGGTGTCCGTTTTGACCGCAGCTGACCAAAATTGCAACGCGAACAATGCAAGAAAATCGTACCTACATAATACACGCGGGACAATTAATATTAGTGTCAATAAGTGCTCGGTAGTGCGCGAGAAGCCGTTTGATACAATCCATCCCGCTTGTCACGCGAATATAACGCGGTAAATACAATATTAAGAAAGTGACATAACCTCACTATTCCCCGCTAACGCACAACGAACGTTTGTAGCTTACGCCGCTCGACGCGCACCTCGCGGCGGAATTTCTAGTCGTCGGGTTGTCCGTTTGCCGGCGGCAGCCCAAAATTTCAACGCGAATAATGAACGTACATAATACACACGGGACAATTAATATTAGTGTTAATAAGTGTTAGGTATCCCGCGAGAAGCCGTTTGAAACAATTCATCGATCGTGTCGCGTAAATATAGCGCGGTGATTTCGCGTTTAAAAAAAGTGTGGTTATGTTCACCGCTCCCTGACCTTGGGTCCGACGAAAAAGGCCTACAAATCATTCGGAAAGGTGGATCGCCCCTTCGAGAAGTAGGAATCCGATCGGTGAGTGCTTAATTTGTTATTTCTGTGCATGTTCGATGGAGGTTTTCAAAGAAAAGCCTCATAATGTTGATATTTAGCGCTACGAATAATACAAGGTTGTTTTTCATTACAAACAATGGAATTTTCGACGCTCAAACGTGCCATGTTAGTTTGTATTTGATTAAAAGAGGATTTTCTCTTGAACAAATAGAACATTTTGCGCAATAATGCGACAATTTTGTTGCAACAAGTGCATGGGCGTATCCAGGGGGGGGGGGGGGGGGGGCAGCCGCCACCCTTTCGTATTTTGGTATTATGTTCGAAAAAAAACGCGTATTTTTTTGTAATTTTGATTTTTAATGGTGCCTTAGGAAAACTTATGTTAAAGTCATATGACTTGTAGAGGACTTTCCAAAGAAGAATTTGACCTATTATACATATTTATATTTTAATCTTTAGATAATTGACCGTTCTAATCATTTAATTTTTTTTTCTCATATAAATTATTACTATACGTCTAGTGGAATGTTTATAAACATTTGTCAGTTAATTTCCACATGTTTAAACAAATTCTATTTGTTTAAATCATTCGTTTTTCTCGAAAATCTGTCTGAATTCTGTTTTCTCAGTTCGAAATGGCAGTTTATTACCTTAGAGAGACATTATTCATTAAACAATTTATTCATATTGTTTAAACAATCAATTATAGTTCATTTTCAATTCATTTTCAACAATCCATGATGGTAGAAAAGTCAGATTATTTGTGAAATTAACTTATAAATTTCATGTTCGAGATATCTAGTCTTTATTATCTAATAAACCCACATTTGTTTAGACAAATGACATTTCTTTTAAAATTTTTTTTTCAATTCGCCTAAAATTGATTTTTTTAGATTGGTCTAGCCCAGTGGTTCTTAACCTGTGGGTATTTACCCCCTTTGGGGTAAAATTGCAATCTGGGATGGGTAACCGAGCTCTAGATTTTTTTTAGGTCAATTGACTCGTGTATTTGTCGGCCTTATATCATAATTCAAATTCTAAAATTTTTGAACTGTTGTCAAGGAAAAAGGTTTTTAATAAAGTGCTTAAGCTGCGTGAAGAAACAACCTTTGTTTTTTGAAAATCCCAAAACAGAAAAAGAGTAGAGTCTTCACACAAAAATAAAAGACAATACATTTATCCATATGCTAGCGTATTTGACTGAATTTTTTCAGTTAAATTAACAGTTTAAAAGACTCATTGCAAAAAAATATGAGCAATATTTTGATAACTCCAGATAAAGTTGCCGGTTGTCTGCGAAAGCTAGAACTGTACGAATGAAAAGTTCACACAATTCACACCATCATTCAGCTACTGTATTTTTTCATAGATTCGTTAAATTGCTATTTCCCGGGCATAAATAATCGTCAAGCTTATTCCTGGGTGTTAAGACCATTTTCTACAGACGTCTAAATGTTTAAAGACGAAGCTTAAGCTTTTAGCTTAAGTTCAATTTCTGGAACTACGCGAAGGCACCTCATTAAATGTGGAATTACAAGATCATGATATAGCTACATTTTGGACAAAATTGTGGACTTAATATTCCATTTTAGCCGACAGGGCTTAAAGAATTTTTGCCCCATTTGGTACTAGTTGTAAATGTGAAAGCGGGTTTATATTATAACTTTAGTGTCTATAAAAACAAAATCTGGAATCGGCTCAAAGCACGACTTTCGATGTGCATTATTAGAATCTAAAGTAAACATATATAATATTGTTAAGAAAAAGCAACACCAACGTTCACATTAATTATGTAAACTTTATAGTAATTATGTTAAAAATATAAGAGGTTATTATCGTACTGCTTATGTTTTTTATGAAGGGGTAAAATCATAATCTCAAGAAGGTCTTATGGGTGAAAGTACTGAATAGGTTAAGAACCACTGGTCTAGCCAATTGTTATTCTGAAGTGACATCATTTATATTTTGGGATGATTTCCAGTGTTTGAATAATAGAATAATACTAGCGTACTTTTTACTAAGAAAATAATATTCGGTTTCAATATTTCATCAAATTAGAGTACAGGGAACAGTTTCCAGACAGCAACAAATCAACATTATCTTGCCACACACAGTGTTTAATATTTTAAAAAGAAATGTAACTCCAAAAAAAAAGGGTTTCATCTCATTTCATTTTTTTTCGGTAATAAATGATATTGAAAACGAATAATATTTTATTATTTAGAGATTGGAAATCATCCCAAAATATAAATGCTGTCACTTGAGAATAACAGTTGGCCAGACCGATCTAAAAAAGTGAATTTTAAGTGAATTGCAAACATAAATTGTTCAAACAGATGGAATTTGTTTAATCAAATGTGGGTTTATTAGATAATATAGATAATAGGTTTGTTAGATATCTCGAACATGAAATTTATAAGTTAATTTCCCAAAAAAGTTGGCCCTTCTACCATAATTGGAAAAAAGTTGAAAATGAATAATAATTGATAATTGATAATTCAGACTGATTTTCGAGAAAACGAATTATTTAAACAAATAGAATTTCTTTAAACAAAATAAACTTTGAGAAAAAAGAGACTGTCATGATTAGAAGGATCAACTATCTGACGAATGTACATTTTTTCATTTAAGGGTAGTTTTCAGGGCACTACGGGGATGGGTTGGGGGGGGGGCGTCAAATCCATATGTATAATAGCTCAAATTCTTCCTTGGAAACTCCTCTGCAAGTCCTTAAGTAATCTTAAGTTTTCCAAAACCCGTACTTTTGTATATTGTACTTCATAATAAAGCGGTGTATCTAATGAAGTCTCAAATGACCAATTTGTCTAGCAATTTGAACAATCGTTCATGAAGTTGTGAATATCAACACAAATACGTATTTTAGAAAATTCTTAATATAAAATTATAAGTTAGGAAGAGATACATGATTGATGATTAGGTACTTACAATTTGTTGGTCAATCATATAGGATACATTTTAAACAGTGGTGCCACTGAATACTCATACACCAAGACTGCGTTATTACAATTGTGCCTCATATATTTGAGGAAAAAAAAACAGGTTATCAAGTATGCTAATGTGATCATGTATATCTACCTGTATACCCCTTTTTTTCATACTTAAAGGTCTGATTGTACAGTATTGTAGTTAAATTTTCTGTTACGTTCTGGACAGAAACAGAAAAACGTGTTTCAAACAACCTCGATATAAAAACACGTTTCTTTTTTATGCATTATGTATTAACATTAGTAGGCACGATTATTTATTTATCTTCAATTTTTATGTACCTGGTTTTGTCTACCTATTCGGACTAAAAACGTATATCTAAGTGATATCTTTAAGAAACAACATTTTGCCACTTAAAACATATCCCAATCCTGAAAATAAGGCATATTGTACGATGCTTATTGTATGATATTGTTACTTACAGTCATTAAAGTATAGATTTGTAAGAAAGGTAAAAATTGAACAAAAAAAATTAATATAATTGCTTTATATTCAGAAAAATGTTTTTCAAGCAATCGTTATGACTTATGAATCTAATAAATTAGGGAAATACCTCATATAATGGGTCAGAGAACAACTAGACACCAGACTGGTCATAACACACACCAACACTTCACCAAATCCAAAACTCGAGTGTGCTATTATATGTATATAGCATACATGTAATAGTACCTATTGTAAATAATACTGTCCCAAAATTTAATGATGTCAACCCATTACCTACTTAAGATTGCTGTACATCTATAGCATGATATATTTGTTCTATTTACTGTGTATTGTTTCAAGTTATAACTGTTTTTTTTAAACAACATCACTTACGTTGTAAACCTTGTTTAACTGTAGCAAACAACTCAATATTTTTTAAAATTTCTTGTATTTATGTTCTTGATTATGAACTGCAGAATTATGATAATTTATTTTATCAGTGTTAAGTATTTAGTTAAAAGTATATCTGAAAAAAAGAAGGTTAACGAAATCTCATAAAAAAAGTGCCTGTCTAACGTTAATCCTTCATTCTTCGAATCTGACTTACTTACTAAAATAACTAGGCTAATACCATAAAGTGAATTTTAATTTTTAAAGAAATCTCCAACAAAAATAAAATGAACTAAAAATGTGGAAAAGGGATTTGTGAATTTATTATAATTTTTGTGTGAAACTATGTAAAGAAGTGTGTACTGTGTGTAGCTTGTATGACACTAACTTGAAGCTTTTTCTAAAATCTCGCAGTCTAATAATATAAAAGCAACCGCCTTTTAGGTTATAAACACTTACGTTCTCCATTGCACCTAGATTCCAAGTACCTACTTCAGGTAGCGAAATCAATACAAAACTGTGCTATGTACAAACAGTCACTGCTGCCAAATGCAAAAGTATTACAAAAACAAACACAAACAACTAGCTAATTGCTGTATGGATTTTTATTTAGCGAAACTATGTAGAGTATTTAAATCATAAGGTCGTGCAATGAGTAAAAATTGCACGTGCATGAATGCCATAAATCTATCATAGTTGAATTTCTCATGAAACAAATTTAAATTTTTAACTATTTCACCGATTTGAATGATTTGTTTAGCGGACTGTATAAGAAGAGAATTGTGAAATGAAATTTTGAGGTGATTTTCATATGAACATATGTCTTAAAGGTCTTAACTTTTGAACTACAGGTTGCTAAAGTTTTAAGAAAAAAATCCGTTTTTTATGATAACTTTGGCACGACTCTTAGATATTTTTGTAAAACGTGGTACGCATCTTCTATGCATCAAAAGGCATTTTCTGCTGTACATTTTTTTAATTCTTGCCAGTGACGTTCGTGCGGGGTTTGTACTGAATCATTTCAAAGAGAAAAGCGATACGCCACTGCTTTTTCTTAAAGTAAAAATTATTTTTGAAATCCTCATTCCTTTCTTACCAAATCTTGTCTCTTGATTTTTTTTTTGTTTAACGTACAGTTTTCGCATAAAAAAATAAAATTCATTCATTTGCATCTCTAAGCCTCTTACGAGAGAAAAAATTTAAATAAAATAGGTACAACTTTAAACAAAAAATTATTTAGGAGAATAATTTTTAAACGGTAAAATTATAAAATTAAAGTAATCTAAACAGATTTTGGAATGAAGGTTTTTTATTCTTGCCAGTGGCGTTCGTGCGGGGTTTGTACTGAATCATTTCAAAGAGAAAAGTGATACGCCACTGCATTTTCTTAAAGTAAAAATTATTTTTGAACTCCTCATTCCTTTCTTACCAAATCTGGTCTCTTGATTTTTTTTTGTTTAACGTACGGTTTTCGCATAAAAAAGTAAAATTCATTCATTAGCATCTCTAAATCTCATACGATAAAAAACAATTTAAATAAAATACAACTTTAAACAAAAATTTATTTATGAGAATAATTTTTAAACGGTAAAATTATAAAATTAAAGTAATCTAAACACATTTTGGAATGCATGTCGTATCAACGTTATCATAAATAAAGAATTTTTAGTTAAAAGTTGTTATACTTAAAACTTGCTAAAGTTTTAAGAAAAAAATCCGTTTTTTTATGATAACTTTGGCACGACTCTTAGATATTTTTGTAAAACGTGGTACGCATCTTCTAAGCATCAAAAGGCATTTTCTGCTGTACAAAGTTTTTTTTATTCTTGCCAGTGGCGTTCGTGCGGGGTTTGTACTAAATCATTTCAAATAGAAAAGCGATACGCCACTGCTTTTTCTTAAAGTAAAAATTATTTTTGAAATCCTCATTCCTTTCTTACCAAATCTGGTCTCTTGATTTTTTTTTGTTTAACGTACGGTTTTCGCATAAAAAATAAAATTCATTCATTTGCATCTGTAAACCTCTTACGAGAAAAAACAATTTAAATAAAATACAACTTTAAACACAAATTTATTTTAATTTTTAAACAGTAAAATTATAAAATTAAAGTAATCTAAACACATTTTGGAATGGATGTCGTATCAAAGTTATCATAAAAAGAGAATTTTTTATTAAAACTTTAGCACCCTGTAGTTCAAAAGACCTTTAGAAAATATGTTCATGAGGTTTCTTTTCTTAAAATAGACCCAAAATCATTAGAAAATAATTTTAAAAATAATTAATTAATTAACACTATATGGGTTTGATAATAAAAACGCTTTGAGATCGTGAAAAATATTTGAGACTTTATTTCACAAAATATACAGTTACTCATTATAAAACATCAACATTATAAACGTAATATGAGCCTGTAGAACATAAATAATTTGAAGATTATGACAGTCGATGTATGTATTCAACTTATAAAATTATAATATAAATTAATCAAAAATAAATTAATCATATTAAGAGATAAAACAATCAAAATGTTAATACTTCATTTGGAAACTTTTAATCACTTTCATCTGTTAGAATAGAAATCACTGTTCTACAATGTTCATGCAAGTATAACTTTGTAATATTGTCTATTTGAAACGAATTTATTTGTCTAAATGATTTATTATTATTAACATTTTATCTTAAGGCATCCTTACACCAAGGCAACAATCGACGTTTCTATAAAAATTACATTTTAAAAAATTACGTTTGTAATTTGTAACTCGTGTCAATCCAATTTTAAAAAATTTGATTATTCCTGCAATTACTGTAGTAAGTACAATAAAACTTATGTAATACTGATGTAAAAATTACAATAACGCATTAATACTACACAACTAATTACTAATACAAGCGGATTTCAAAAAAATACTCCTAACGATTTCTTTTCAACATGCGCCAATTTTTAGCGAGATAAATTCGTGTACGTCACAAAATTTTTAACATGGTAGGCCACTATTGGCGCACCTGTTATAATAAATATAACAACCTAAAAAAAATCTTAATTATGACTTCGAATGTTTAAGTACTTTCTAACGTAGTCCGTATTAGTTAATAGACATTTTATTTTCGGGTTCCTTATATACGATCTACAACATACATATATAATTAAAATTGCTTGGTGTCCTCCACAAGCTTAGCTAGAATCATCTGTTTCTTCCATATCCGCTGTCGCCGATGGAAATCCTCCAATACACTAAAATTATGGAAAATATACTCATAACATTGGACTGGCAGATTTGGCAGTCATGTCATCAATTTTTTACGTTAGAACCATCGAGATAGTATGGAAAGGAGACGCTATGTAACTATATTATGAATCGGCGAGTTCTAAAACAGTACAAGTCCAAAATTGGCCATTTTAAAATAAAATAATAAAAGCAAGTCCAGAACAGTGCTTTTTTTGCTCCCTCCTGCAACGCGTTTCTACTTAATTTCTACTGATATATCAACCGTAAATATTCGCCAACTTTGTAATTTGCATTCAAATCATTGTTGAGGTACGCCGAAGTAATCAATATGAATATCAATATCAAAAAGATAGATAATATTAATAAAAGGGTCTCAACTACACTGAGCGGCATAAAAAACGCAACACCTAAAATGATGACCAGTTTCAAACTGCAGTAACTTTTGAACGTATTGCTCGATTTGAATGAGTTTTTTTTTTATTTGAAAGGTCCACTTTTTGCCAATATTTCTGTATGTGTGCTACCCATTTTTGCGCTCTTCCATTTCAGCAATGGTGAATAACGTTAATGCTTGTTTTCTTCCTACAGTTCGAAGCTTGCTGTGGGGTGCACCGACAAAAGAATTTAACTTTAAACAAAAGGAGCTTGTAGTCTCGTCTGTTCTGATCACTTATGTTTTTTGTTCAAGTTTCTATTGTTGTTAACGCCAAAGTTAGAAGCTCTAAAAGATAACGCTGCTTCTTCGGCAGCGCCATCAGAAATTAAAGAAAGCCATGGTAATCAACAAAAACATTTAGTGACGTTTAGTGTCGTTAACGTCATTGACTGTTGCTAGACAATTAAAATGCCTTTAAGCCTTGCAGAAGTTGCTCAGGCAGTAGCTTTGGTGGAAGATGGACGCAGCCTTCGTTATGCTGCTCGTGTTCTTGGCGCGATAACGAGTACGGTGCGCTAGAAGAAGAGTGGAACCAGATTCCCCAAAATGAGATTCAAAACCTAATTCGAAGTATGCCTAGAAGGATGAGAAATACAATTCAAGCGACGGGAGGCAATACTCGTTATTAACATGTTGATCATTACTTTCACAGTTTACTTAAATTTTGTCGTTATCCATGGCTTTCTTTAATTTCTGATGGCGCTGCCGAAGAAGCAGCGTTATCTTTTAGAGCTTATAACTTTGGCGTTAACAACAATAGAAACTTGAACAAAAAACATAAGTGTTCAGAACAGACGAGACTACAAGCTCCTTTTGTTTAAAGTTAAATTCTTTTGTCGGTGCACCCCACAGCAAGCTTCGAACTGTAGGAAGAAAACAAGCATTAACGTTATTCACCATTGCTGAAATGGAAGAGCGCAAAAATGGGTAGCACACATTCAGAAATATTGGCAAAAAGTGGACGTTTCAAATAAAAAAAAACTCATTCAAATCGAGCAATACGTTCAAAAGTTACTGCAGTTCTAAACTGGTCGTCATTTTAGGTGTTGCATTTTTTATGCCGCTCAGTGTATGTAACTGATAAGAATTTATAATTTTACTACCACGTGACTTCCGGACCGACTACCACAGTAGAAGAGAGAGATTTAATCCTATCATGTATATAATCAGCAAACTCTATATCATACTCTATTCTATCATATCGCCATGTACAGGGATAGTCAAAATTACCTGAACACCTAAATAATTCTCCAACCGTAAACAATTTCTAAAAATGTTTGCTTCAAACAATCTATCGTTTAAATATATTTTTAATATACAGAATGTTCATTTTAACAGCCTGTATAATTTCAAATTTTTCTATTCTAAGATTAATTCTAAGAATCTTTTGTATGATTTCTTTTATAAAATAAATCATTTTTGAGCTCTGAGCAATTAATCAAAAATAGGCAAAATTGCAAAATTTAACTAAAAAAAACAAAAAAATGATCAAACAAAAAAATTTTCTGGGTTTAAACAAACTACATATAGTTTATTCTGGATATTTGGTAACCTTTCTGATAGCACACCCTATATATTTTTTAATTGTTTAATTCTAGGATTATTTTTTTGTAGAAATAAGTTTTTTAATACAATAGTATCATTTTTTAGTTATAAGCAATTAATCAAAACTCCTGAACTTCAAATTAAGAATGTTTATCCACATACATACACATTACTTTTAATTTGACAGTTTGAATATTTTATTTTATTCTATTTTATAGTTTAGTTATTTTTTCTTGATTTTTATTTATTTTGTATCCATTAATGATCGATTAATTGCTCATAACTCAAAAATGACTCATTTTACAAACAAAAAATGATTACTACAAAATCCTCTTAGAATTAAAAAATGTAAAATATACAGTCTGTGCTAAGAGAAAAAGAAAAGGTTACCAAATTTCCAGAAGAAAATGAACACCTGTATATTGAATATTTATGTATTTAGACGATGACATGTTTAACACCAAAAAACTTTTGTTTGAATTTTTCTTTGAAATTCTTTGCAGTTGACGAATTACCAAGGTCTTCCGGTAATTTTGACTAACCCTGTATAATCCGCCATTTTGATTTTTTTTTGAAAATCTTACATGACATTTTTAATTATCAATCTTCAAATATTACCTGAAATAAGTTTCATGCAAATCCAAAGATTTTTACATTTTCGGTAGCCATATTGATTCCGCCATTTTGAATTTTGAAAATTAGACATTGGATTGTGAGTCTAGGATCATCAAATATCACAGCAAATAGGTTACATAAGCACCCGACATATTTCTAAATTTTCTAGTCGCCATATTGAATCTTCAATCCGTCATTTTGAATTTAAAAAATATGACAACGGGTTTAGAGTCAGAACGCCAAAAACACTATACTTCATAATAAAAATAATATTTAAATGTTTTAAATAAACAAACATTGTTAAAAATGTACGCTGTTTTCCGTCGAGTTCAAAAACAGTACCTGTCCATGATGATTGTTTTAATCATAGCTCTGCTTTTAATGCAAATATAAATAAAATATGTAATACATTTAATTCTCTGTGAACTACTTTATATTTTGTCTGTTGGCACAAAATAGCTAACTGCTATACTTTTCAAGATATTGCATCGACAAAATTATTTTGTTAATTTTCTCAGAACTCACTTTTTGAACTTGTAGTGTTTTCGAACCGACCGATTCATTTGTTTAACTAAAGAAAGTAAAAATATCTAATAAACACAAAAATGCTCTGGATTAAGGTTATAAAAAATAACAAAAATCTTATAGTTGTTTAACTTAATGTAAAATAAATTATAAGTGTGACATAAATCTGAATATGAACAAAATAAATTTTATACATTTTGTAACCTACTGGCCATTAAACAAAACCATTTTATTATTTTGATGTCGAATGCTATTTTATTTTTGTTTTTCTGATGTAACACATTCGAATAAGTGTGTACCTATTTATAATACTTTTAATTAATAATATTCTGTGACCATCCAACACATCTTGATCGAAACTATGTTTTACTAAACTAGAAAATATATCTGGTGCGATTTGGTGATGTTCTGTCTATACATATATCCGTAAAACGTTTCGAACAAACAACACTGGACTTTGTCGGCTTCCAGTTACATCGGTCTACAAACTGTATCCATAATTCCTACTGGGCAGGAATCTTTGGAAACCTACATTTAATTTTTAAATAAACAAAAAATTAAGTCAAATTTTATTGAATACGGGCCTGTTCATTGTCATTTGACTGACATCTAACGTCACGTACCGATGAAACGTAATTCCCGCTGATTTATTGCAGCCAGGACCCTTTCTGCTGCGACAGCTTCTTACATCACATACTGTCATGCTAATTAGTTATAGAAAAATAGTTATAGCGCACTAGAAACCACTTAAACCTATATAATGTATCGGCTTAACTAACGGACGGTATGATTTGACATAAAGTGATCCCAATTTTAAGCTCATATGACTCATACCATCTCGATGCTTTTAAACTATCTATCTAGTCATTTTTTTGTAGAGATATAAAAGTTCTAGAAAGCAAAATAATGTTTTAAAAAAAACGAAAGGTGTGTGAAAATCAGGTAAACTTCGGGGTAATATTGGGAAATTGATGACATCAACGTCAAGTCTCGCTGAATGGACAGTACAATCTACGTTATGAGCTAGTGGTTAATTCTTGCTTGGTAAACTTACTTTTATGTTTAGTTATCAGCACATTCATCAAATATACGTCTTGTTATTACCTTACAATACCACAAAATGCACGTTACTTTTTTTTAACAGACTGTTCTCTTTTGGACTTGGATTTGGATTTGGATTGTCGTTTCGTGTGGGAAGGTTTTCGGATGGGAGAGGGGTCTTTTGGGGGGAGTAGAGTTATCTGCAAATAGGAAATTGAAAGGATTTCACGATATATATATAAAAGAAACAAAAATGAAACTTAATTATAATTTCTCGAGAAATAGTTATTGTTTATAAAGGTGTCTCGATAATAGCGCAGGATTTGAATTTTAAATTAAATATGGTTTTCTGTCGCAAAGTTAATGAAATATTTATTGGTGCTTTGTGCACAAGAATAGTCACATTTGTTAGATTTTTTAATGGTTTTTTTTTGTCACACAACACAACTCTCGACTTTTCCTCGAAAAATAAAAATCTCGTTTCATTATACACTGCTCAAAAAAAATAGGGGAACACTTTTTTTGAAACCTGTAACTTTTTAACTAATAGTTGTAGGCAAATCAAATCTGGGATACTTCAACGGCATGTATTTAGCTAAAGAAAATTACAAAAACAATGTTACAACTCTTAGTAACTTGTAAGTTACACTTAAAAATGTAAAATAATAACGCAAATCAAAATGGAAATGACATGCTTCGCACTAGTCTGCGAAGAGATTCTTGGGGTATGCTTTCCCATTCCTCAATCAGGGCTTGTGTCAGTTCCTGTATGGTTAGTGGTGGATTAGGGCACTTGCGAACACGTCGGTCAAGCTGATCCCACACGTGTTCAAATAGGATTCAGGTCAGGACTTAACGCCGGCTATTCCAGGACCTGAATTCCACGTTCTTGTAAAAAGTTTCTGGTGATGCCGGCGGTATGTGGCTTTGCATTGTCCTGCATTAGGATGAAATTTTGACCGACGCTATATGCAGCAGGCACCAGATGGTCCTCCAAGATGTTTTTGATGTAATTCATGACATATAGTCTACCAGGAACCACAACAACATCATTTCTGTTGTCTATACTGATTCCAGCCCAAACCATCACAGATCCACGACCAAACCTATCCACTTCCTGTATAGTAGCGGCTGCGTAGCGTTCACCAGGACGTCTATATACACGTACTCGGCCGTCGCAACGAGTTAAACGAACTCTGGACTCGTCTGTAAACAGTACATGCGCCCAGTGGCGAAGTTGCCAATCTCTGTGATTCAGAGCAAACCTCCTTTGTGATGTGATGCTGCGTAAGGCGTGGTGCGCGGACAGGTCTTCTTGTTTCAAATTCGCTTCTTTTAATCTGTTTCTAACAGTTTGATCAGAAATTTCTATTCCATGTGCTTGTCTTAGGTCGTTTAGGAGGTCTCGTGCTGCGGCAGTACGCTGACGTAGAGAGGAAAGGGCAAGAAATCGGTCTTGATTTTGAGTAGTTTTTCGATTTCGACCTTGTCCAGCTCTTCTAACATATTGGCCAGTCTCCCGAAACCGATTCCATAAACGCTGAATAACAGAAGGAGATTTAATTCAAAGCGTATTTGACATTTTTTCCATTTTGTTTTGTGTTATTAATTTACATTTTTAAGTGTAACTTAGAAGTAACTAAGAGTTGTAACATTGTTTTTGTAATTTTCTTTAGTTAAATATATGCCGTTGAAGTATACTAAATTTGATTTGCCTAGAACTATTACTTAAAAAGTTATAGGTTTCGAAAAAAGTTTTTCCCTACTTTTTTTGAGCAGTGTAGTTAGCTCCATCTGGTATCAAGACTAACTACTAACATCTGCTATTTGGACCCTCGGCGACAGTAGGGTTTGTTCCGGGTACGTCCAAGGTTTGAATTTTGAATCTTTTCGACTGTTTTTCCAAGCTTCGTATCCTAAGGCCGCCTTATACATCTGACGAATGACTTTGGGGGCGAATTTTTGCGTGATCATGTTCACCAACCAGGAGGGTAGTTTTCCCCTCGGATCCGATTGCGTGATGTAACCTAAAAAGCAACCGCCAGGTCGATTTCGTATCACAAACCCAGTTATCATAGAGACTCCTCTAAAACAAAACGAAAAAAGCGAGGAAGTCCATATTAGGTACTAAAATATCACGTAATAGTCCTGTCAAATTAGGATTTCACTTCGGAAAATTTGCAACCCAGCTGATTTTTAATTACCGTAATTTACGGCTTAAATTACCGATGGTAATCTACCGGTAATTAACCGAAAATTTTAATCACAGTTGGTAATTAACCGGAATTTATAAATTAATTTCAAAAACCTATTTCTAACAAAAATTAAGAAAATCTACAAAACGTTATGCAAAAATATAATTTGAAGCAAAACCAAACAAAAATTTGAACAATTACATAGTATATAAATACACAAACAAAAATATACTATTACTATCATATTATATTATAAAACGGAATAACATAAAATGAAGCGCAACTGAATTTAAAAATAAAGGAAGAAAGATTTTATAAATTTTAATATTATAAGTTCTATATTCTAAAATAATCAAACTAACTTTTAATAGTATATTATGTGACGAGCACATAACTAAGGATATAAACATGCGAGCGATTTATATCAGTTGTGTGCGAGTCGAATACGACGTTTTATCTACGACTCATAAATTCCATTTTATATCAAATCTTTTAAATGTATTTGTCAATGGTGGCTAGGCGAAATGTCAAATAACAGTCATCCACGTAGGTTTAGACTGACTTTGACAGTACATTCGTATAATGATGACAGTTCCTTTAAATAATGAAGTCATTATTTGAACGAACTGTCATTATTATACAACGCTAGTGTCATCATAATCATTGGCGCGTATCATGATAGGGATTATATAGTCATAGATGAACTTATTATATGTGAGTCGTAGATAAACATTATTATAATTTGAAACATGTTGAACATTTGTTGTAATTAATATTATGGCTAATTATTACTATTATTCGCTCGTAATGCGAATAGTAATTAATTCAGGTTAGGATATTTTCTTGGAAAATAACCTGGGCCCGGGTTGGAACCAAGGTCAGAGGACATTTATAGGCGAATTTGTCACTTCAATGAACGGCATTCTTGTTTTCATATTTTAAATTTGTTAGTTTGCTTTGCTAATCTTATAGAGATATTGATTAATTGTCTTTTTAGGTTGACAAGTTTCCGGAAGAACTAAATTTTAAAAATTCTTGGAGCATTCTTTGCAGATGGACTCGCTATCCTGTACACTAGAATAAACCGGTTTCACTAAATATTAAATTGTTTATCCAACATTTTTAAGCGAAAAGACAACATTTTCAATATTTTGGAAATTTGCAAATTTACGACAATTATTAATATTTTACTTATTTTTAATTATTTATATATACAACATTTCTAGTTTACGCGATAACAATAACTCTTTAAATAAATGTGTAAAAAAATGGAAATAGAATAGCAAAACATAGCAAAAATAGTAGAAAATCTGCCGCACATTTTGGTGCGGGTACACCAAAATGTGCCCAAGGTCTCACTATTTGTTACAGAACGAAGCACAGTTTAGAATTTTTTGTTATGTTTTGTCAATTTTGTTATATCAGTTACATATATTTTCAGTTTCTACTATTCTATCTCGATAATTGAGTGAATTCCAAATTCATATTGTCGCCTTTCTATTGCTTATTAACTTTTTACTTTATCATACGCAGTATGTAAAGTATTGTAATCGTGCCAAAAAAAATGTTTGAGATTTTAGCGGAAATGTCTTACAAAAAAATCTGATGTGGCCAGGCACATGACTTTATCATACTATATATAAAATTAATAGTTTAGCTGCATGAGATATTATTTGATCGAGATCGGCTATGTCTGCATTAAAATAGAACTAGTAGACCTAGACAGATATGTCCATTAAAGCTGCGTTCGGATATTGTACTCCGTTGATACCGGGTACACCGTGCAAATGACACGTGTTATTGGGTGTAGAAAGTGTGAAGGTGCGTTCCGATTGGTGGCAATGGTTGGTAATGGCGGTGGTAGCAGACGAAATTATAGTGTTTCTCACATGTCGTGATGGTGACACATATTAGTTTGCATGTACATAAACTGAGTCACTAGCAAATTCTATTAGAAATACTATAATGGCGTCTACTACCACTGCCATTAGCACTAATGAAAACGCACCTTAACTGTGTACAATATCCGAACGTAGCTTGTATTGACAGTAGTATTGTCAAAGCATTAGCGTTTGACACTATCTACACCGTCATTAAAATCACATCTGACATTTAATCTGACATATCCTGGCTACTAGTTTTAATGCAGTACGACCGATCTCGATGAAATAGAATTTGCTCATGCAGCTAAACTATTGATTGTACCAAAAAATGTCATAGTCATAAATTATTCAGAATTTCCTCTAGTTTAATTTATTATTTAACTATTTCGACGAAATTCCAGAAATGCCGGCTAATTTACAAAATCTTTAATAAATGCTAACACTAAACCTCCAGTTCCTTTGGACCCTTTTTAACAGAAAGCTTTTCAGCTCTAAGTTTGGCCATGAAACTTCTAAATATGAAGTTTCGTCCCGATACCTTTAGTAGTTTCTCCGGAATCGTCGCCACAAAAAACGGGTACACACACGCAAATAAGCCGCCATTTCTTTAAATAAATTTCTTTAAATAATAAATAAAGAAGAGGAAATTCTGAATAATTTATGACTATGACATTTTTTGGTACAATCAATAGTTTAGCTGCATGAGCAAATTCTATTTCATCGAGATCGGTCGTACTGCATTAAAACTAGTAGCCAGGATTTGTCAGATTTTTTTATTCTAATGACAGTAGGTAGTGTCAAGCGCTAATGTTTTGACAATAACTTCTGTCAATATAAGCTGCGTTCGGATATTGTATTACACTTTTTACACCCAATAACACGTAAGTGTCATTTGGACGGTGTACCCGGTGTCAAAGAGGTACAATATCCCAACGCAGCTTTAATCGACATATCTGTCTAGTTCTACTAGTTTTATTTTAATGCAGACATAGTCGATCTCGATCAAATATAATCTCATGCAGCTAAACTAGTAGTTTTATATATAGTATGATAAAGTCATGTGCCTGGCCACATCAGATTTTTTTATTAAGAATTGTTTCGATGTTGTCAATTTTTTCTCGTCGTCTTAGGTGTACAAATTCTCTCTCGATAATGTATTGAATTCCAATAAATATTGCCGCCTTTTTATTGTATATTAAGGCGCTATTATAATTGTGTATTACAGACTCGATGAAGTAATTGTGGAATTTCCGATTTTGTCAATTTTGTCACTTCTTTTCGACATTAAATATCCTCTCTGGACAAGTTAGCCAATAGCTTTTTTTTTGTTTCACTCTTAAAGATGTTGTTCGTTTTTTCTTATTTCAAAAACTCATCAAAATTCATCAAAAATTCAATTTGGGGGCCGTCGCCCCCCCCTAACCATTACCACTTTATGTAATCTTCTATAATTTTCTATTGCTCTCCTCTCCTTATTATTTAGTTCAGATACCAGTGTATCCCAATTACATTACTAATGTTTACGATAAAACGTTGTTTTATTTTGAATGTGTTGTTAGGCGATGTTTTGTCGAAATATAATGTTCGTTTTTTTCTTCTTCGTACAATAAAAATGCAATTTGGGGGCCCCCACAAGCGGGGCCCCTAACTTGCGCCTAGTGGGTAATCCGCCGCTGGATAAATTACTAAATAAATTACCGTAATTAATGGTAATTTCCGGATTTTTAATTACTTAATTCAGCGGAGCCAATAATGCACATTTTAAGTCAGAAGCCATCTACCTACTATTAAAGTAGTGATTATTGTTTGTGAAACCGGGCGTTGTCGTTTTGTGAGTCGGTAATAAATTACAGTATTTTATACTATTATTATGCTGTTAGACTGTCCATTTTATAAATTGCTGTTATAAAAAGTATTTTTATTGTATTGCCTGCTTTCATTTTAATAATGAATTATGTACTACTTTTAAATCAGGAAAGGCAACAGCCATTGGTGGTTATTTTCAATATAATGACTTATAAGACTGTACCCACTTTTTTTTTCATAACTTACGGTCATCGGTAAATTATCATTTTGAATTACAAGGTAATTTAAGAAAATATAATTTACTAATTGCAATTTTTAATTACGTGGTAATTTAAATTTGAAAGTAATAATTTTAATTTCAGCGGTAATTTACTGAAAAAATTAATTACGGAAACTTAACATACTAACATAGTCAGATTGCTAGTTATCTACAAAATAATGACTTTTATTTACCAAATATTTTTATTAACATAAGTAGCATTCATAACCTACAGTGATCGGTATTAACGCCTGTTTAATGTAATTTTTATTTACGTAGTAATTTAATATTTGAAATTAATAATTTTAGTTTCAACGATAATTTACGAAAAAAAGAAAATTAATTACCTTAATTTAACATCCCTGGACTAATGCCCAAACAAAGCTGTATACATAAATTAGCTGTGTTGCAAATTTTCCCAAGTTTCTTATAACTTTTTGGACTATAAATCCAAAATATCATATTACCGAATAAAGCCTTTCTGTGGGGGGTAGTCTTTATGCTCGATGGAGTGATTAAAGATGTATTTTTCATTTCCTAAGTCGAGCCATGATCTTTGGAGTACAAAGTCTCTATTTTTGATGGGTGTTGGACATGACACTGTAAAATATCGCGACGGTCGAAAAATATTGATTTTAAATGCAAAATAAGATGGAGAAATACCTACATGCATAATAGCCGACGTCGTTGTTGGGATTGAGGTAACCTATTTCGATGGACAAGAGCATGTGAGTGTCCCAGTCTTTCCTATATTCGGGATCGTGGAGTACATCGAACATAGTATCTGGTGAGACGTCCTGGAAGAATGCGTGCAACTTCACCATTCTGAAGTTGGTGGACGGCGTTGCTTTAGTCCATACCTAAAACATACATCTTTTAATTACCTACAATTTGAGATATGATAGAAATTTATGCAAGAATTGTTGCAAAACTTATAGACATTTTTCTGCGGGAACTGAATGAAATAAGTTTCCTATTCGAACGGACATTATCGCGATTTAGGGCTTCATGTCGAGGGGGCAAAACTCTGAGGGTATGACGGCTACTAGAATTTTTAATTACCTACAATTTCAGGTATGATAGAAATTTATGCAAGAATTGTTGCAAAAGTTATAGACATTTTGCTACAGGACCTGAATGAAATACGTTTCCTATTCGAACGGACATTATCGCGATTTAGGGCTTCATGTCGAGGGGGCAAAACTCTGAGGGTCTGACGACTACGAGAACTTTTAATTACCTACAATTTGAGGTATAATAGAAATTTATGCAAAAAGTTTTGCAAAAGTTATAGACATTTTGCTGCAGGAACTGAATGAATTACGTTTCCTATTCGAACGGATATCATCGCGATTTAGGCCTTCATGTCGAGGGGGCAAAACTCTGACGGTCTGACGGCTACTAGAACTTTTAATTATCTGCAATTTGAGGTATGATAGAAATTTATGCAAGACTTTTTGCAAAAGTTATAGACATTTTGCTGCAGGAACTGAATGAAATACGTTTCCTATTCGAACGGACATTATCGCGATTTAGAGCTTAATGTCGAGGGGTCAAAACTCTGAGGGTCTGACGGCTACTAGATCTTTTAATTACGTACAATTTGAGGTATGATAGAAATTTATGCAAGAACTTTTGCAAAAGTTATAGGCGTTTTGCTGCAGGAACTGAATGAAATACGTTTCCTATTCGAACGGACATTATCGCCATTTAGGGTTTCATGTCGAGGGGGCAAAACTCTGAGGGTCTGACGGCTACTAGAACTTTTAATTACCTACAATTTGAGGTATGATAGAAACTTATGCAAGAATTTTTGCAAAAGTTATAGACATTTTGCTGCGGGAACTGAATGAAATACGTTTCCTATTCGAACGGACATTATCGCGATTTAGAGCTTCATGTCGAGGAGGCAAAACTCTGAGGGTCTGACGGCTACTAGATCTTTTAATTACCTACAATTTGAGGTATGATAGAAATTTATGCAAGAATTTTTGCTAAAGTTATAGACATTTTGCTGCAGGAATTGAATGAAATACGTTTCCTATTCGAACGGACATTATCGCGATTTAGGGCTTCATGTCAAGGGGACAAAACTCTGAGGGTCTGACTGCTACTAGAACTTTTAATTACCTACAATTTGAGGTATGATAGAAATTTATGCAAAAATGTTTCAAAAGTTATAGACATTTTGCTGCAGGAACTGAATGAAATGCGTTTCCTATTCGAACGGACATTATCGCGATTTAGAGCTTCATGTCGAGGGGGCAAAACTCTGAGGGTCTGACGGCTACTAGAACTTTTAATTACCTACAATTTGAGGTATGATAGAAACTTATGCAAGAATTTTTGCAAAAGTTATAGACATTTTGCTGCGGGAACTGAATGAAATACGTTTCCTATTCGAACGGACATTATCGCGATTTAGAGCTTCATGTCGAGGAGGCAAAACTCTGAGGGTCTGACGGCTACTAGATCTTTTAATTACCTACAATTTGAGGTATGATAGAAATTTATGCAAGAATTTTTGCTAAAGTTATAGACATTTTGCTGCAGGAATTGAATGAAATACGTTTCCTATTCGAACGGACATTATCGCGATTTAGGGCTTCATGTCAAGGGGGCAAAACTCTGAGGGTCTGACTGCTACTAGAACTTTTAATTACCTACAATTTGAGGTATGATAGAAATTTATGCAAAAATGTTTCAAAAGTTATAGACATTTTGCTGCAGGAACTGAATGAAATGCGTTTCCTATTCGAACGGACATTATCGCGATTTAGAGCTTCATGTCGAGGGGGCAAAACTCTGAGGGTCTGACGGCTACTAGAACTTTTAATTACCTACAATTTGAGGTATGATAGAAACTTATGCAAGAATTTTTGCAAAACTTATAGACATTTTGCTGCAGGAACTGAATGAAATACGTTTCCTATTCGAACGGACATTTTCGCGATTTAGAGCTTCATGTCGAGGGGGCAAAACTCTGAGGGTCTGACAGCTACTAGAACTTTTAATTACCTACAATTTGAGGTATGATAGAAACTTATGCAAGAATTTTTGCAAAAGTTATAGACATTTTGCTGCGGGAACTGAATGAAATACGTTTCCTATTCGAACGGACATTATCGCGATTTAGAGCTTCATGTCGAGGGGGCAAAACTCTGAGGGTCTGACAGCTACTAGAACTTTTAATTACCTACAATTTGAGGTATGATAGAAACTTATGCAAGAATTTTTGCAAAAGTTATAGACATTTTGCTGCGGGAACTGAATGAAATACGTTTCCTATTCGAACGGACATTATCGCGATTTAGGGCTTCATGTCGAGGGGCAAAACGCTGAGGGTCTGACGTCTACTAGAATTTTTAATTACCTACAATTTGAGGTGTGATAGAAACTTATGCAAGAATTTTTGCAAAAGTTATAGACATTTTGCTATAATGCAAGTACAAATTATATTTGGCTGCCATTTAAAAAAGTGTCGATGACATCTTTAAGTTGAAAGCTATTGAAGGTCGGAACTTAAATTTGATGTAAATATGTGTATTTTGATAATTAAAGATCGACGTGTCCAAGGACTTTTTCGAATAACAAGTTGTTTCAGTTTGACTCCACTATTCGAATATTTCAATAGTAATGTAAACTTTACACCCAATTATCTCTAAAATTTGTTTCTTTTAAGCTAAACCATTGTCTCAGTTGATAATTATTTAAATAGCGAGTAAATATAATGATATAATATCGTGTATTTACTTTGATATCAGTATAACTACTTAATTAAATTAAGATTAAGATAATTTGTACTAGTACATACATATTATGTATTCCATAGATTAGTCAGTCAATAGTGTATTGTGGCCCTACGTAAAAGCACAATACTTTTTTTAACAAACACCGTTTGTTTCGTGTATTGGTAGTGGGGGTAATACCGGTATACCTCGTGTGCTGTGAATCGTGAATGGCATAGCATAGCAAAGGTACAGTGCAGTGCGAACGTGGAGTCCCCCAGGTGTAAACGAAAACGGTGTGTAGTACTCAACTGTCAGTTTAGTGAGCTGTGTGCTTATGTTTATAACACGATAGGATAGGCGGTTTAACGGCACCGGATGAGTCAGCACTATTGTATAGGAGATATCCCAACACAAACAGTACAATATAAAATTAATTACAGCTGAGTAGGTACACAATTTAATTTAGCTACAATACGTATGCGTATATCAATAAACAATTACTGTGCTGTATTTATTTTTCTCTTTATTTACATGGCTAGTACCAAGTATTAATCTTTATGTAAATAGAACTATCTAACATTGGAATAACGATGTCGACAAATAAGAACCCACAATAGATAACAATAGATAGATGGGACTTAAGTTTCTCATAAACTTTAGGACAGTAAATAGAACATTTTAGGGTATGTTTTTTGTTTTAGTAAAAATGTGTCACGCACAGATGATACGCAATAGAACGTAACGTAATAATGAAGGTCAAACCGAATAAAAACGGTATGGTGCTATCAGCTGATTACGATATACGAGTAATCAGAAGTTGAGCAAGTACATATAACATACTGGGGACAGACAAGGAGTTCCAGCATTACTTACTACTGCTATTACTACTGACACGATTGAGTATGAATGCATCACTCATTCACTCTTTTGAAAGAGCTCGCATTGAGGTTTTAGTTTAATGGAATTTAATGTTACGTTGTTATGGTGATTTTCCCAAAAGAACGCGCTTGAAAAACGTTTTTTCAATAGCTCTAGTTTTCTACTTATTAAAATAACTTGAAAATGAGCATTTTGCAGTACACACAACGAAACGTTGTCTCAATTCAAAGCAACCTCCGTTAATGAGTATATTTTAAAACTGAGTTTACTCATATATACAGAACACAACATATACAGGCTGTTCCATAAGGTAGTACTAACCCATTTTTATAGAAAAACAGCTATCTAAGAAAGATTGTATATCTCAGTTCCTGTTTTTAATGTTATTGCGCACGCTTAGATTATGATTAAGTATGAAGCGTTCTATTAGCGTGATTACCTACCATATCCAAGTTGTGTACAGGATGGTCATAATCTGCAACAACATATAGCAAACAGTTTTTTCTAAAAAAGTTAATTTTTTAACCACTGCGAAAATAAACAATTGCAGAGATAACTAGTCTTCTTCATAAAAAAAAATCGATTTTTCTATCAATAAGTGCTTCTATACCTAGATTATTCATTAAACCAGCTAAGTAGTTACCAAAATTACTGTTTTCTAGCATGATTTCATATTTTTTTTTTTAATAAATCAAAACATTTGATCACATCTGCAATTTAATAATACAATTTGAAATAAAATTTTACCTGTACCCTGTAGGCTATGAAATACTGCTGAACAAGTTATTAAGGTGCGAACTTTTCTCAGGAGGAACTAATTGACATGGTGTGGGTTCTTGGCGAATGCAACAAAATGCGTTCTGCACAAAGAATACTAGCACACACTGGTGCTAAAATAAACCGTTACAGAAACAATTTGTCTTCTTAGTAAAAATTTACATAAAATTCCCCTTATAAATTTCTATTCCTTGCAAAACAATATTAAGTATTAATTTTTATGGAACTATAAATGTGCAGTGCTTGATATTGAGTTGCGTTATGAATTGCTTTTATGTTAAGATAAGTAAAACAACACCTGGAGCCTTATTCTACAATTATAGCGATTAGCGACATCGCTATACCGTTTCGATTCGACATGACGTCACGTGTATCGATGTCGCTAAAATTCGGTAAAAAAATTCCTTACTGACAGTACATTTGCTGTCAGATGTGACAGCAGTTCGATTCGTGGTCAGGAGGTTATTATGTTGTACGTTTGAGGCAGTGAAATGTATATACTACGTATTTTCTGGAAAGGACCCGTAATGGTCAATAAGTGAGGCAAATGCATTTGGTATGCAACTCGCAGTGATGTGGGCTAGCCATCTCTTTGTATTTCATTCAGTACTACGGCCGAATTACACATTTTTATTTATAATATCCTTTTTCAATTAAATTGCAACAAATTAATCAAGTTTAACTTTTGCAGAGACTTCAATAAACTAGATAATAAGAGCAGATTTAATAAAAAGTTTTTTTTTATTCATATATTCCGGCTAAATAAAATTTACTGTCTACATATAGGTACTCTCAAATTATATATTAGTAGTTCAATCCAATGACTAAATGCTCTTTGTATTACTGAATTAAGGAAACGCATTCTCATATAAAAAGTAGTCCACATGATGCTAATTATATTTATTGGATAATATTAATTATAAATAAAAAATTATTTTTCACATTTTAAAATTTTTATTTATTCGAAATGTTATTTAAAACTACATTACTTACTTAGTTAAGAATAGAAAAAACAATGTTCTTATCAACAATATTAACAATATAATTCGACGGCCTAGCTGCAATACCACGTATCATCTATAACACTTAGCAAAGCATCAAGTTTCAAAAATTTCTTGCTACATCTTTGTTTGATTTGATAATCAGTTTAAAAAATGTTGTCCACAATTCCTACTGGGTCTAGAAGGATACCACTTATCACTTCGGATAGCTATAATCCACCGTTTTAAAACTTCTTGACGTTTAGGCGGGAACCTATAACATAGTTTGCTGCTGAACCATTATTAGCTGTTTCGATATTCTACACCTTTGACACACTGGTTGTCACTGGGTTCACACATTCCGTACATAATGAACGTAAAGTGAGGTTACATGCGCATATCGATATCGAATCAACTTATCGACACCTCCGAAGCTGTCGTTAAATTTGGCGACATGTCGGAAAGTCGTCACGTCAGTCGATATCGATCAAAACGGTAGAATACGGCTATCGATGTCGCTAAGTGTTCGATATGACGTATAGCGATATCGCTAAGCGCTGCAGAATAAGGCTCCTGCTGTTTAACAATAACTTTATATCAGCTTTATACCTTAATAACTTGTTTAGCAGATGTGATCAAATGTTTTGATTTATTAAAAAAAAAAAGATGAAGTCATGCGAGAAACCTGTAATTTAGGTAAATACTTAGCTGGTTTAATGGTTAATGTAGGTGTAGAAGCACATATTGATAGAAAAATCGTTTTTTTATGAAGAAGACTAGTTATCTCTGCAATTGTTTATTTTAGCGCTGGTGTGTGCTAGTACTTTTTTGTGCATAACGATGCGTAGAATTAAAAAAAATTAATTACAGAGGTACATGGTGTTCCATTAAAAAAAAATAACTTACGAAAAACTATTTGCTATATTTTGTTGCAGATTATGACCACCCTGTACACAATTTGGATATGGTGGGTAATCCCGCTAATAGAACGCTTCTTACTTAATCACAATCTAAGCGTGCGCAATAAAATTAAAAACAGGTATTCAGATATACAATTTTTCTTAGATTGCTGTTTTTTCCATAAAAATGCCAATAAATCAAAAAGTATAAAGTTTAGGGTAGGTAATGTAATTTTTCATTGTCGTAAAATTTTGCGAGGGATTAAAAATTGTGCCGAAATATAGGCTGTTCCATTTAAAAAAACATAAGAATATTTACATACAAATATTTAAGTTGTTTTATATTAAAGAAATATTCTTATAACAAGTATCTGTTGTTTTAAAACAAACAAATTATGTTAAGTATGTCATTTTCTTAACATTGGGCAACCATTTCTCCGTGTGTACAATTTGAAAACTACCTAAACTACTTAATTTTGCACAGAAGCTAAAAATGCGAAATCGTGAATAATCTTTTATTACATTCGGTAGCGAGATATACACCTTTTGTTTCGTTACCCACAGCAAGGTATACCGCCGTGTTGGTTGCATAAGCACGTGGCGGTTGAACATGTTTTCTTTTTTATTTTTGTTGGGTATATAGCTATTATTGATTTCTTAATCCAGGGCTTTAGATCAATTTTAACTGATCCATATCACCCCAAAAAAACACAGAACCATTTATTCGAAACGTACTAATCTAACGATAACTAATAAGCGTAACTCCCTATTTATTTTGCCGGTTGTTCTCGCACCGCGTTGTAGATAAGACCAGCTGTTAAAAATACGATCAATCGCCGGACAAAATTAAGCGAAACAAACGATAGACGCGTCGGCAATTTTCACCAATTGGCACAATTAACCTTTAATACCAATAGCAGAGATCCGACCTTGAAACCTGGTTTCTAAAACTCTTACCAAGAGAAGTTAGCGGCGAAACTAGGTAACCTAATAAAATTAAAATAATAAAATTAAAAGCGTCATAAGCACCACCAAATTCCGTGTTTTTAAGAAGCAGAAGCCGATGACATAAAATATAAATATCGTGGTGACCAGATTTTTATTGTAGAAACGCGGGACAGTAGCGGGGCGGTGTGGCGGTAGTAATTAAAACCAACCGTCTTTTCAAAAGATCGTACTCGAAAATAGACAAATTCTAGCATTTTTATAAACACAAAAATTATTATAGGTTAATAATATGGTGGTATTTGTAATTCAGTCTGGATATGACAATCCGTTGTTTGGTGTGAACCTTACTTCCATGTAGATTACATTTGATAGGTGTACGTCAAGATAGGTTAGTGTTTGGTAGTAACCACTACTTCATGTCCTGGATTGAGATAAATTATATCTAACAAATGTCATAGGCCTCAGTAGCTCAGATGGGAGAGCATTGTGCTAGAAACGCAAAGGTCCCTGGTTCGAATCCAGGTTGTGGCTGTAATTTTTGATTTATTTAAAATTTACATCCCGCCTGTATATCACACCATATTATTAACCTATAATATTACTTTGACAAAGTATGTCGTTAAACATTTTCATTTACAAAAATTATTATTAGTCGTTTTTTTTTTTAGTTTGGTTGGTTACACAGATTTTTGTATTTTAAGCAACATCATCATTATATTCTTATTAAGTATATTAAGTATATTCTTATTAAGCTTCTGTATATTCTTATTTTGCGACTATATGACAGGGGATACTGATTCCAATGAAACATTGAAAATAATAAAAAATGGTTAAAATTGTTAAAATAGTGCAATTTTTGCTTTGTAGTCATTTAGCTCAGTTGTTAACAAAAATGAATATTAATTTATATTTAGTATGGTATGTAAGTTACCTAAAATAAGTAATTCATGTTTTTCTTTGTAAAAAAATACAATAGTAAAAGAAAACAGTTTTCGACCCCAAAATGTTGTTTTAATAATTACAAAAATGTTACTGCCTTTTAACGAACGATTTGAAAAAGAGTGTTTGAGCGAAATAGCATGTAGTGCATTTTTCGTAGTAATTCTCTAAAAAATCTGTAAAAAAAGTAATATTTTCCAAAAAGAGGGACATTTTTAAAACTCTGCGGGACGCGGGACAAAATGTGAATAAGCGGAACTGTCCCGCCAAAAGCGGGACGTCTGGTCACCGTAGGTTTACTATTCAATTCATCGTTAAAGTTATGATACGAATAGTTTCTGTATCTTATAGCTTATACGCATAATATCAAGTCGGCATAGTGGTCTAATGTAACTCCATTAACACACTTGACGTGCATTTATTTGTTACCTTACTCCACATAAGCGTATAAACAATCCAATCGGAAAAAACTCCAAGAAGATGGACGTAGGAGTCGTTGGCGTAAAAGTCATCACCCTATTTTCTTAGCTAATAATTCTGGTTATAATCAGAGAGCGGAATTTAGAGTTTTAGAAACCCCGTTTCAAGGTCGGTTCTCCGCTATTCTAATCATGCTGTGATACCATAAAATTGCGAGAGCATGCGTACCAACACGCCAGTAAAATCGAACGTCGACGCAAGCGTGTCGCACCCTTAACCATGCCCTTAACACACTTTCTACCAGCGCACCCCCCGATAAATATATATTAGGTAAATGTTTACTTAAATAATTACCTACCTTTATACCATCGGATTTATCGTAGTCCAGTCGCCAGCCGTCGTGGTCGTCAACGAGCGTCTTTAAATGTACGAAATCGCTATCCTCAGCGATTTTCACTTTTCCTACCTCCATAGCCTGCAATTAAAACACGCCATCACGTTTCCATTGGTACAATACGTAAGTTTGACAATACGCGCGTCAATGCCGGCGTAAAAATAATATAACAACGCGAGAGAATGAATAAATAAATAAATAAATAAATACATAAATCATCAGTGGTGTTATGAATTCGGAAAGTGAAAAGAAGTGATAAATTAGCAGCGTGGAGAGAAAGAAAAATACTCACATTTTTGTTGTTCGTTCCTTAGGATGCGACCGTTCCAGCTGTTGCAGTGAGGTTGAGTGAGGTATTAGAATCAGCGTATCAGCGCCGTTATCAGTTGTACTTGTGCTGTGATAAGCGGCGTTTGTAACACTGCGTCACTTTTTTTTTAGTTGTAGCGTGACTGCCGGCTAGGGGACACCATAGCTGAGTGAGACACAGAGAGAGACATTTTTGACGGAGAATTTGACATAACATGACGCGTTATCAAGTGCACACAGGCAACCAAGAGCTGGACCTGAACGTTCAGCGATGGGTCAGCTGGGATAAGAACGAAAAAACCTTGGAGGAAATCAAAGGTATGGTGAACGGTAACGAATTTGATAGCTTGAAAAAGGCCCTGATGAAGAGGATGACGTTTGGTACTGCTGGTCTGAGGGGTAAAATGGGACCGGGGTTCAGCTGTATGAACGATCTGGTGATTATACAGACTGGTCAAGGGCTGCTTAACTATTTAGAAGACCTGGACATCGACCACTTGCAAAAGGGTGGAATCGTTATCGGATATGATGGAAGACACAATAGTAAAAGGTATTTATTCGTCCAAATTTGAAATATAATGTGAAATATTGTAGTATGAGTGTATTACACAAGATTTCGTAATATCTTTGGTCGATATATGCATTTGATTTATTTAAAATTGAAAGTAAATTAGTTACTAGTACCAGTTTTAGAATTTGTTTAAATAAATATAATCACCACAACATGACCTTAGATCCTCTATCTAATTTTATAATACGAAAAGTAAATTGAATATCAGAATAACGAATATCCAAGATTAGATCCGTATGATTCTCAAATACACAATTTGTTTTTAATTTTATTTGAAATTATCCTTGAATTATCTAGTCTGATTTTTTGTGACTTTACTAATGAAGCGCGTACTACGTCAATCGTAACGATAAATGGAAACGTAGCTGGGACAGTGGAAGGCTATTTACTACACCTTTTCCTGCTGTTGTTCAGAAAGTAGCAATTGATATTCATCCATTCCGAATTATTTTCAGAAAGTACCAATTGATATTCATCTATTCCGATTTAGTATCAGAAAGTAGCAGTTGTTATTCATCTATTTCGAATTATTTTCAGAAAGTAACAATTGATATTCAGAGAGTAGCAAATGTAATTCAGAATTCTCCAGAATTTTTTTAAGGGATTTCTCTATACAGTGGGTCGCATACAGATCAAATGGATGTCACATGACAGAATGACAAAGCGCATTTTTATATCATGCACGCTAAACAGAGACACAGTTAAAATATACAAAGTTATTTGATATTTTATTTTTAAAAATGTATGCTTAAAATTGAGAACTTAATTAAGCATAGAAAAAAAAAAACATTATTTCAAAACGTCAAATTGTACATTTATTCTATGTACTATCGTGGCCATATATTATGTCCCCTCTTTTGATGTCGATTTTCTCGCCAATCTAGGGGCGAAAAAATTTGAAAAAATTCTGGTGCTGTCCTTGATTAATATACTACAACGCATAAAAATTAGAAACCTGTATATGTTGGCGTTTGCCCGACTTTTTCAAATTAAGAAGAATTGGCGCTGTTTTTAGCCCATAAATTTCATTCGTTTAACTTTAGCAATTAATTACTCCGGAAATAATCCATAGATTTCAACGAACTAAAAAGTAAAATCACCTGCGGAATGGTAGCTTTCAATGTGCATTTTTGTAAAATGATCGGAGTAGTGGTTAACCCACAAAAAGCTATATTATGCAATGCCAGCAATTCTGTTATTAGAAGATCTAGGATGATGAAGTGTCGATCATAGGCTACCTAATAAATCATATATTTAAAGTTTATTATAGAATCATTGTTTGTCTTGCATTTTCCCTACAAAAGATCGTGTTGAAGCATCTCATGATCGCCGCAATTGACGCGGCGCTCTTAGCTCTTCGGAGTGATGCGGGGGAAGGGATCGACAGCGACGCTGCCGGTAGTGGGGGATCGCACGGTGCATAGTTACTCCGAGAACAGTGTTTACGGACACAATATAACGACCTATCAGTTTTATACGCTCAGAGCTGCCATATGTAATATATGTAATATATCAAGAATTGTATTTATGTTATATTGTTTTTGCCTGTATTTAAATATTACTAATCAATAAACACAAAAACGGACTCAGGCGAAGTCACGC
The DNA here is from genome assembly GCA_963966075.1 of Aphodius sticticus. Lineage (NCBI taxonomy): Eukaryota > Metazoa > Arthropoda > Insecta > Coleoptera > Scarabaeidae > Aphodius > Aphodius sticticus. The sequence continues at coordinate 78,219,746 of OZ014509.1, forward strand.
GCAAAGCATTGTTCATGTTTATTTCGGTCTTAAAAATTAACAAATGGTCGGAATGCTATTAAATTTAAGGGACATGTGACGCAGTAAATAAGGATTATATGCATGCTAACTGCGTTGTGCTGTTAACATTCCTTACTGATCTATCCGCTTCCATCAAAATCTTGTTTACAACCTTATTGTATAAAAACTGAAGAAAACAAAAACGCCAATCGATAGAAGAGACTGAATGCAACCTGAACAAACATTGAAATTTTTGTGCTAAGCGGTTTAGGAGAAAAAAATCGGAAAGACGAAGTTAATTTACAAATGCAAAAATCGGGTACATTTATTCACTTCTCTCGCGCTCATGTTTACACCGAGAGGCAAAAAAATTTGATAGTCATACAACATATGTAGAAATGATTGAGGAGTATGACACACTTTATTTCAATTTTTCTGATCAGTAGTTTCAGAGTTATGAGACGGGAGTCAATACTATCGAAACGAGAGATTGCAGTTAGGGCATTTCTCTTGTAGCGGGGTCACATATTATAATAAAAATTCTGAATTTAGAAATTAAGAATTTAATTCGGTTAGTTAAAATTACTACCTTGACAAGTTATCGTTCTTTTTGTGTATTGGTAATCAGCTGTTCGCCGTTCTCTCACTGTTGACAGCACCGCTAACGACTCCCTTCCCCGCATCACACCAAGACCGTAGAGCGTCGGAATTCACGCGGCGTTTCAGCACGATCTTGTGTATGGAAAATGCAAGATAAACAATGATTATATAATAAACTTTAAACCTATGAATTATTGGGTAGCCTATAGTCTATATTTCATTATTCTAGCTCTTCTAATAACGGAATTGCTGGCATTGCATAATATAGCTTTTTGTGAGTCAACCACTCACCCAATCATTTTACAAAAATGCAAAAATTGCTTTTTAATTCGTTAAAATCTATGGATTATTGCCGGAGTAATTAATTGCTAAAGTTAAACGAATGAAATTTACGGGCCAAAAACAGCGCCAATTCTTCTTAATTTGAAAAAAATCGGGAAAACGCCAACATATATACAGCTTTCTAATTTGTATGAGTAGTAGAGTATTTTTCAAGGACAGCATCAGAATTTTTTTAAATTTTTTCGCCCCTAGGTTTGCTAGAGAGTCGACGTCAAACGAGGGGACATAATATATGGCCACGATAGTACATACATACTTACATACATACATCGGCTTCCATCAAAATCTTGTTCGCAACTTTTATTACATAAAAACTAAAGAAAACAAAAACGCCAATCTGTAGAACAGACTCTATAGATGCAACCTGAACAAAAACGGAAATTTTTGTAGTAAGTTGTTTAAGAGAAAATAAGAAAGACGAGCGTTACCTAATTTAAAACTGCGAAAATCGGGTAATTTTTTTCACTTCTCTCGCGCTCATGTTTACACCGAGAGGCAAAGAATTTTGACAGTCACACTACTTATGTATAGAAATGATTCAGGAGTATGACATACTTTATTTAATTTTTTGCTGTTTAAAAAAAAGTTGAAAAAATATCAGACTAGATGTATCTCCTTAATAAAATATAAAACAATACTTGAGTGTATTTTAGAGAAGCAATATAATAACGAATCAGATAAACTCTGAAACAATGATGCAATCCATGAAAAATATTATTATTATCGTAGTACATAACATCAAAATAATTTAAAGAATATGTATTAAATATGTATCTTTAGATAAGTAAATGTTTCAAGTTTGAATGTGATAATGTCAAAGTACACCAAGAATGAAAACTTTTGTCGATAATCAACACGAAAATAAAATGCGATAGATAATTTTTTCTTTTGAATTGAGATCCTTTAAAAGGGATCTTATCTAATCTATTTGGGAAATGGCAAATGTGACGCACGAGAGAATTGCCCTAACTGCCATCTCTTGTTTCGATAATATTGACTGATGTGTTGATTTATCATTTATCGTTACGATTGACGTAGTGCGCGCGCTGAACAAAATTTATAACATTCATATAAATCGCTTTTAAAATATATTACTTAAAAACTTCTATGCGATTCTTTTTCTACAGCCGCATTAAATAAAATATGACGATTGTTTACGTGCATGTCCCATTGTCGTGCTAATATTCCTTACCGAGATATCCGCTTCCATCAAAATCTTGTTTACAACCTTTATTACATAAAAATTTTAGAAAATAAAAACGCCAATCAGTAGAAGAGGCTCTAAATGCAACCTGAATAGAAATTGAAATTTTTGTGGTAAGCGGTTTAGGCGAAAATAAATCGGAAAGGCGAGCGTTAATTTAAAAGTGCAAAAATCTGGTACCTACCTATTTTCATTTCCCACGCGCTCACGAGTTATGAGCCTTCAAACACAGGTGTCAATACCATGAAAACGAGAGATGGCAGTTAGAATGTGATAAATATGTGTACATACCGTGTGTGGCAGAAGGTTGGACACAAATGGGAACTTTTCAGAAAATTTTATGAATTGTATGAGGTTAATAGTCACCTTCGACGTTCCATATACCGAGTGTTTATGCCACAACGAAGGAGATTATAATTTCGTATTATTTTATGCCCTCTAAGATTTCTAATCACTTTTTTTTTTTTCGAATAACAATTTTGCATAGCTTTTAAAATAAAAGTATTTTACTCTTAAAAGTTACTTTCAAAACATTTTAATATTTACATTTTAGTTTAAGAGAATCTAGAAGCTTTTATAAAGAATACAATTTTCTGAAAAGTTAATGTACTTTTTTTTTCATTTGTGTCCAACTTTCTGCGGGACACAGTATACAGTGTGTTCCCGATGGACGCACCTGCAATTGATCTAATCTGTAATGAATTTCTCGATAAAAAATCATTCTTTATTCTTTATAAAAGTTGGTAAAAATAATTTGTCTTTAAAATTTGTCTGTAAAAGTATTTGTAAAGAATGACTTCTTATGAAATGTTTGGTCTATTACAGTTATATATGTAGTTAAAAGAGTAAATAAAAAAAAACTACGTTATTTTAGGTTTGCAGAATTAACAGCAACAATATTCTTAAACAAAGGATACCCGGTCCGTTTATTTAGCAAAATCGTACCCACACCATTTGTACCGTTCACAGTGGCAAAATACAACTGCATTATGGGTGTCATGGTAACAGCTTCTCACAATCCGAAGGAAGACAACGGATATAAGGTATGTACAGTGTACACTCCCGCTCATGGAAGTTCGGACACATAGTAAACATATAGGAAATAATGATAAAAGCACTGATAACGTAGCAATAGGTACCTCTATTTCTACCAAATAGCGAACACATTCTTAACGTTGATTTCCAGTAACATACGACATCATTAAATGTGCTAATTTAAAATAATTTTTATATTTAATTATTATGCAACATTTATGCTGTTCTGTAACTGGTTGTTGGGAATTTTCTAGTTGCCAATAAAACGGATTAAATACGAAATAACAAATAGAGTCATAAATAGTGCATCTCAGACACATGTTGCGACCCCATTTTTACCAGATTTTTGCATAAAATGCTTGTATTCGTAACGAGTCTGTCCCTGCGATCTGTAGTTTGCACAAGATAACTCTGTCACGCGGAAGACATCATACGACGCGGAAAGCCAACAAGCAAGGAACAGCGTTCTGTAATTATCGATTTTCATCAGGAACGATTGTCAGTTCGTGAAAATGCAAGAAATAAGTCAACGATAAGTGAGTCAACGATAAGCGACACTCTTCACCAATATGAAGAAACATGGAATTTGGATGACGTGTTCGGCCGGGACTATCACGAATAATTTCCCAAGCGAATGAAGAACGATTAAAATTAATTTTTAAGCAAAACAGAAAGTTGAAACAAATCACCTCTGAAGTCAATCGCGATCGTGAAAGACCAATTTTCGTAAGCACAGGGAAACGACGTCTCCAAGCGGAAAATCTGCATGGATGCGTACGAAAACTATTGCTTCGTCGGGGAAATCGTCAGAAACGACTTCAGTGGGCACGAACACATCGAAGTTGGACAAATGAAGACTGGAAACAGTAGTGCCTGACGATTTTCCCGACCAAGCAATGGTTAGCGTACGGCAACGCGTCCATGCTGATTTTCCGCTTGGAGACGTCGTTTCCCTGTGCTTACGAAAATTGGTCTTTCGCGATCGCTATTGACTTCAGAGGTGATTTTAGGTGCGGTCAATTTTCTGCTTTGCTTAAAAATTAATTTTAATCGTTCTTCACCCGCTTCGGAAATTATTCGTGATAGTCCCGACCGAACACGTCATCTAAATTCCATGTTTCTTCATATTGGTGAAGAGTGTCACTTATCGTTGACTCACTTATCGTTGACTTATTTTTTGCATTTTCACGAACTGACAATCGTTCCTGATGAAAACCGATAATTACAGAACGCTGTTCCTGGCTTGTTGGCTTTCCGCGTCGCATGATGTCTTCCGCGTGACAGAGTTATCTTGTGCAAACTGCAGATTGCAGGCACAGACTCGTTTGAATACGAATTCGAGCATTTGATGCAAAAATCTGAGAAAAATGGGGTCGCAACATGTGTCTGAGATGCAGTATTTATGACTCTATTTGTTATTTCGTATTTAATCCTTTTTAATGGAAACTAGAAAATTCCCAACCACCAGTTACAAAACAGCATAAATGTTGCATAATAATTAAATATAAAAATTATTTTAAATTAGCACATTTAATGATGTCGTATGTTACTGGAAATCAATGTTAAGAATGTGTTCACTATTTGGTAGAAATAAAGGTAGGTGCCTATTGCTACGTTATCACTGCTTTTATCATTATTTCCTATATTTACGTTAGCTGCAGTGTAATTCGATTATCACTTATTTATTAATTCAATATCACTACATATTACCATTTTAGGTATATTCCGCTAACGGATGTCAAATTGTGTCGCCAGTAGATCACAATATTCAAGCTAAAATCTTGACGAATTTAGTACCGCTTGAAAGTTCCTGGGACACGTCAATTGTTGAATCACACGAGAAGAAGATTGATCCATTATCGGATGTACTGACGGATTATATTTCAATGATTTCGGATAGTATTTTAAAAGAGCATAGAGACATCAATTCGAAGTCTAATCTGTCTTTTGTGTATACGCCCATGCACGGTGTGGGTTATTCGTATGTCCAGGATGTTATGGACGCCATTGGGCTTAAGATTGTTCCTGTTGAAAAGCAGAAAGATCCAGATCCAGATTTTCCAACTGTCAAGTAGGTTAATAAATAGTTCGAGATGCGACTGTGAGATTACTACGTTCATCTGTTTTTTAATCAAAAAACTTTTTTTATAGATTATGAATTATGAATAGAAGAATATGTTTCTGCATATAGGCAACCGTATTGCATCGTGTAGAAAAAAAATTACTTTAAATTTGATATAAAATTTAGAAAGGATACGCTATGAACGTAAAAATTTAACTGAGTAATATCTGTAAAATAAATATTGAGCAATGAATATGAATGTTACATAAAAATAGTTATAATTAACAATATTTCATATTGTGCCCTAAAATGTATGACGTGTGCATTAAAATAAAAAATACTGGGCACTAGATCTACTGCGCATCAAAATGGACGCTGATCTGATTTTTACGATTCGTATATTACGAATCAATTCAATTGTTTTTGACTTATGACGTCATCGACAGTTTTTTAATTGCAGTCCCATATTTTTTTGTACTGATATTGATAGATCTGTTACTTGTTTTAAAGGTAATTTACAAGAGTATGGCTTTAGGTATAAAAAAATTCGAGAAAAGGACAGTTGATAACTTATTTGTTTATGGAATGCGAATAGGCGATTGATTTACTTGCGCTGAATACAAATCAGAGCTTAAAAGTTGCATATTCCGTCAGATTATTACGTTTTTTTTGTTTCTTCCGGAAGCCAAACATTTGTGATCAAACTTTTAGGATTCAGATTAAGGTTTACTATAAGACCATTTTGAGGTTTCTAGGATAATGGGTTCGGGTAGTATAAATTTGTAAAAATTACCAAAATCGTGTATTTTACATTTTTACCCCACTTTTTTCGAAAACCCTGCGCGATGAAAAATTTAAATATTTTTATCTACGACTGACATATAATAAGTTCAGTGCATACGTATCTATGACTATATAATCCCCATCATGATACGCGCCAATTATTATAATGACACTAGCGTAGTATAATAATGACAGTTCGTTCAAATAATGACTTCATTATTTGAAGGAACTGTCATCATTATACAACGCTAGTGTCAAAGTCAGTCTAAACCTACGTGGATGACAGTTATTTGACATTTTGCCTCGCCACCATTGACAAATACAATTAAAAGATTTGATATAAAATGGAATTTGAGTCGTAGATAAAACGTCGTATTCGACTCGCACACAACTGATATAAATCGCTCGCATGTTTATACGCCCGCCTACGGCTCGCGTATAAACTTCATGCTCGCGATTTATATCCTTAGTTATGTGCTCGTCAAATAATATACTATATTATATTGGTTTTCATGGCAATTAATTCTACCCAAAACGCAATTTCATATTCGATTTACAAAATCCACTTTCCTTAAAGCTTATCACGATTTTGCAATTTTTATTTGTCATTTCTCGAAAATGTTCTTATGTCAGGCCATAAAATGTTTCCGCTGCCCTTTACACCATTAAGGCCGTCTGCACATGGGGCAACCGAAACGAAACTGTAGTAGCGTGGATACCAGGAGACTGGGCGATTGGGGTACTCAAGTTGCGCCTTGTCCGCACACGGTCTATCGTCACACAGTTGCGATCCAAATCAGTTTACTCGTCTCTGCCCTTAAATCAGTACATTCTTGGAGGTACTCATGGAAGCAGGGCCCTCACAGCAATCATTGTCCTACGTAGTGGATAATAATGATTTCAGTGATAATTCCAGTGATGAGGATTTGTTACTATACTACTATTATCGTCGCAGAAGAAATGGAATAAAAAGAAGATTCTAGGTCCCCCATATATCAAAAGAAATTCAACTACCGATTATTCGTTGCAGCAAAAGAACTCAATATTTCAGATAGTAATTTTTAAAGCTTCTATCGTATGTAGAACCAGAGTTATTTAGAATTGGTCCGATTTTTCCCCAGGCCTACATAAAGAAAGTACCAACATGAGGGAATGCGTGAGTGCTGAGGAGCGGATATTAAAAGCACATTGACTTCTTTTCCCACATCACTCCAAGCTTTGTCCGTTACATATTTTGTTGTGTAGCCCTTTTCTTTATAATTGTACAGCACAGGATACTTTTATACCAAACTCACAAATTTTAAGTTCAACTGCTGCTCCATGTTCAGTGCTGTCAGCTGTCAATATAAGCGCGTCACGAAGAGACTGGGCAACGCGCGACCCAACATGTCAGGTCTCTGATACTCGAATCGCGTCGTCTCCCAGTCGCCGGTACTCGGGTTGCCCCGTGTGTGTTGAGTCATTGAAATATACATGCACGTAGCCTAGTCGCGCAGTCTCATGGTATCCACGCTACTACAGTTTCTTTTCGGTTGCCCCATGTGCATACGGCCTTAATGATCTACCGTCGCGTCGATGACGTCATAAGTTAAAAAACCTGTACAGTAGAGCGTCGATAATCCGAACCTCAGTAATCCGAACGTCCAAAAAGAAATAATAATAAAATAAATCACTTAGTAACCTAGAGATAAGCCATTTTTGTAGGTACCATTCGATATCTCTTTGATATCCCTTTGATATCCCTTCTATATCCCTTTGGTATTCCTTCGATATCGAAGAGCAATTTGATAATCCGAATCACCTTCGGTCCCAATTAGTTCGGATTATCGACGGTCTACTGTAATTGAATAGGTAATTAAAAATCGACGTCTACAAGGATTATTTTAAAATCACAAAAATGCACATTATATTCTTTCTAGGGAGCATTATTATTTTCGCATGGTACAATTTAGATTATTGAATGCGCTTATAATACTTATAAAATGCTGATTTATTTAAACCATTGGAAATATAGCTGCTCATTATATTTTTTATATATATTTTATTGATTTTTGCAAATTGGGAAGCATTTGGGAGCAAAAAAGTTACCTTTTCGCCTAACAAATCGGGCTTCATTTGTTTATAAAAATCGTAATTGTTTATCAAACTCGAAAATCGTGTTTCCTTGTATAGAATCTATCTAAGAAGGTAAGGTACAGCTAAAATTTCAAGTCAATCGGATTAAAATTACTCGAGTTCTACCAGTAGCCGTTTTTGAAAACATGGTTTCGAGAAAACTGCCCACACAACGGTCGCTACACGCGTTTGCTGTTCTATGCCAACGGCTAAAATGGCTACACAGTACACAGGCAACATATGTTCAATATTTTCTTCAAACTACCAACTAACGCCATCTATACCTGATTTGGAAACTATATAGTGTATCTTCACACCGCCTGTTATGAGTAAAAGGGGCGAAACTCACCCCGAAACTGAATTTGTCATTTTGATGCGCTCGGACATGCTTCGAAAATTCAGTTTTTTAAACAATTGATGATGTTTTACGCAATTTAAGCAAAAAACAAAACACCCCGGCAGAAACATATTTTTCTATTCATAATTATCTATAAATAACTGTATTTTTATTTAATAAAAAAAAAAAACAGATGGATTTAGTAATCTCGCTGTCTGATCTTAGACTAACGGTGCTTTGTGTGATGATAGGCTACCAAATCCAGAAGAAGGCAAAAACGCACTGGATCTTTCGATAGAAACAGCAAACAACCACAACCTAACCATCATATTAGCAAATGATCCAGACGCTGATAGGTTAGCATGTGCCGAAAAAGATCAAAAGTGAGGAATCCCCTAAAAAATCAATCACAACGTTCTAAAAATATATTTTTAGGACAGGTGAATGGAAAATCTTCAACGGTAACGAATTGGGTGCTCTGCTAGGTTGGTGGTCACTGGAATGCTACAGGGCGAATCCGGCAAACACGACAAAATTACGCGATATTTACATGATCGCAAGTACGGTTAGTTCGAAAATTTTAAGGACGATGTCTATCCAAGAAGGCTTCAACTTCCTCGAGACCCTAACAGGGTTCAAATGGATGGGTAATAAAGCGTGGTCGTTGAAAAAGGCTGGACAAAAAACGCTGTTTGCTTTTGAAGAAGCCATTGGGTTTATGTGGGGTGAGGGAGTGTTGGATAAAGATGGAATATCTGCCGCAGCACACTTAGCAACAATGGCAGCTTATCTCAAGTCAAAAAATTTGACCATAAGCGAACAGCTGGACCAGCTTTACCAGAAGTACGGATACCACATTACTTGCGTTTCTTATTACCTATGTTATGACCAGGAGGTGATCTCGAAGATCTTTGACAGGTTGAGGAACTATAACAGAGATAGCTTGGTAGGTTTTTGTTTTGATTGAAAATACAATGCTCAAAAGAATTGGGGGAACACTTTTTTCGAAACCTGGAACTTTTTAAATGGCATTTCATTTCATGGCATTTAGTCTACTAGGAACCACAACAAGATCAGCTCTGTTGTCTATACTGATTCCAGCCCAAACCATCACAGATCCACTACCAAATATATCCACTTCCTGTATAGTAGCGGCTGCGTAGCGTTCACCAGGACGTCTATATACACGTACTTGACCGTCGCAACGAGTTAAACGAAATCTAGACTCGTCTGTAAACAGTACTCATTCGCGCTGCTTTGTGATGCTGCATGGTGCGCGGACAGGTCTTCTTGGTTTCAAATTCGCTTCTTTTAATCTGTTTCTTCTAACAGTTTGATCAGAAATTTCTATTCCATGTGCTCGTCTTAGGTCGTTTAGGAGGTCTCGTGCTGTGGCAGTACGCTGACGTAGAGAGGAAAGGACAAGAAATCGGTCTTGATTTTGAGTGGTTTTTCGATTTCGACCTTGTCCAGCTCTTCTAGCGTATTGGCCAGTCTCCCGAAACCGATTCCATAAACGCTGAATAACAGAAGGGGAAACTCGAAGGTCCCTGCTGACATGTCGAATAGAGTGGCCATGCTGAATAAGGGCGATAGCACGAGCAACTTGCACTTCACTAAGATTCCCCATTTTACTTCTAATGACGTTTTGACATTAGAATTGACAACTTAGAAGTAACTAAGAGGTGTAACATTGTTTTTGTAATTTTCTTTAGTTAAATATTATGCCCTTAAAGCATACCAAATTTGATTCGCCTAGAACTATTATTTAAAAAGTTACAGGTTTCGAAAAAAGTGTTCTCCTAATTTTTTTGAGCAGTGTAGTACTCTGTCCCCCGAAGATGGTTTTTTATTAGAGAATTTGAAGAAATATTTTGTAATTTTTGCTTATATTGGATTGTAGGGTTGCTGTAACCGTTATCCAGAGCGACTTCCCTTGGTAATCATAATAATTCTATTTATTCGTTGTCTAATTGTAGAAAAAAAAATACTCTCTTCAAATCAAACTACTTTCTTGCAAAAATACGCCTTATTTATAATTAATTTTCATTTATCTAATATAAACATAAACAAATAATTTTCTTTTACGGCGGTTTATAATAAAATTGTTAGTAAGTATGCTCCTAAACACAATATTGCGGATATCTATTATTAAACTTATACTTTGATGCTTGATAACTTATTCTAGATTTTTGATATACGTTGTACTAAGAACATTAAGTGCAGTCGATGAAAGTGATACCAATCGATAGCTTATGGTTCTAAACATATCAAAATGTTTAGAATTTTTTTAATTCATGGAAAACCATTTGCAAATTGTGTATGTCAGACATTAATCCTTCATTCCTCGAATCTTACTCACTTAATCGCAAAACTAAAAATACCACACTGTAGCAGACAAAGTTTACTATCAAAATGATTCTGGAACATATACGAGAAAATGAACGGTTATTTTAGTAATATCAATTATAATTGATTCAACAAATTTTTGGCGATTTCACGTTAACCGATCGTTTGACATTAGAACGGACGTTTCTAATGTCAACCGACAATCATCAAACAATCGTTTGACATTACAAATGGCATTTCTAATGTCATATGACCGGTAAACGTGAAATCGCAAACAATACTTCAATCAATTATACAAAATTAACTGTTCATTTTCTCGTATAGGTACCCGAATCATTTTGATAGTAAATTTTGTCCGCTACAATGTGGTATTTTTTGTTTTGCGATTAAGTAAGTGAGATTCGAGAAATGAAAGATTAAAATCTGACAGGCACAATTTTTCAATGTTTTTAAATTAACTACATATTGACTATATCACTAAACATTTTAATATGTTACTACTGTAACCATAAGCTACTGATTGGCTTCAGTTTCATCGACTGCATTTAATCTTCTTAAGGGGAGTCCATACCCCCTACGTTTTGCTTGCAAAGCAGGCAAAAGTTCTGAGGCTTTTTCTCAGCAATTAGTTCACATAATCGTAAAAGAAATACACCAAATTAAAGATAAAAGATATATAATTTTGCGTCTAGTGGTAGATTTTTGATAGTTCTATGCGTTTTTGACAAATCTATTTCTGAATATGACATAAAATTGGCTGATTTTGCATTTTTTAAAAGAAGAACTGAGGTTAAAATTAAAAAAAAGTACTACATAATAGGTCTAAGTTACACCTTCCTCTATAAGTGTACAAAATTTCACGTAAAAATGTCAATATCTTACATGCTTTTTTCACTCAAAACTTTACTTCTTCGAGTACATGAAAAAGATATATTTTATCACGTAGCGTGGATACAACAACAAGTAATACATATACATTACCACAGCAAGTAATACACCTTTATCTATAATTTGATGTATAACATGAGAGAATTGATACAACATTAAGCTGACTATGGATGCTTATTTTATAGGACGTACCTGCAGTACTGATTCCTCTTAATACAACGTATATCTAAAATGACTGGCTACACATAAAAAGTGACGTTTGTATGTTTTTAGTATCCGCAAAGTATTGCTGATGGAAAATACAATATTGCGCATGTAAGGGACTTGACCACGGGTTACGATGACTCGAGAGAAGACAAAAAAACCGTTCTGCCTAGGCAAAAAGATTCTCAAATGATAACTTTCGAGTTTGAAAATGGATTGGTGGCTACACTCAGGACAAGCGGTACAGAACCAAAGATTAAGTATTATACTGAAATGGTTGCTAAACCTGGACAAGGGTTAGTATTTACACCATTAAATTTTTTGAATTTTGGTATATTTCCATGTTTTCTTTCCATGTTTTTATATTTTCTCCCATTTTTATAGGAATCGCATGGAGATTGAAGAACTGTTGAAAGACATGGTGGAGAAAATGGTAGAGGAATTCTTGGAACCAGAGAAGAACGATTTGAAACCACCAGCAACGTAATGCACTGCGTAGAAAAATCTAAATAAATTGTTATTTATTGTGCTTAAACTATTGTCAATAAACTAGACCATTGTACACACCAGTATTCACATAGCTGTTAGTTGACTTGTACATTCATTTTTTTATAGACCAACAGAGAACAGTTCCTTCTTATAATATATACCTATATATGTATTTATAGATGTTTTTGTTGTTTATTGTACCCGCAACACCTCACATATTGTATTTGCGCACGTGTCGAAACACAAAATAAAAAAGTTTACCAATAAAATCATTTATTTGTGGTTAAGACTGGTTTCGGTGGTAGTTTTAACCCATTCTTCTTCGGTTCTATAAACTCGTGGATGATTCTGTGATGTATTTCAATTAGCAGTTCCTCAATGTCTTCACGATCGCTGAAAATAATTTTCATATATTTTATTTAGGTACATTTCAAAATAAAAGTCCAGTCATTCTAGATTTTAATTCGGATATTCAAATGCAGTCGATGAAACTGATACCAATCGATAGCTTATGGTTTCAGCCGTAACCTTTGATTATATATATTACATATGGATTGAGTGAAAGAGAGAGACAGATGTACCCGAGGGGATTGACTGAGGTAGCAATAATTAGGATAGAATGACTAGGTGGCGCGCAGAACATGCGTTTCTCTGTTAATGGCGCTAGATGGCGTTACGGAGAACTTTTAAATTAATATGAGTGTTGATTTGAAACACGTTAAAGGTAAAATAGATTTTTCTAACATGTATTAATTTTATTGTGTACTTATGTCTAATTATGTTATTTTTAGTGGAAACTAATTTTGTATTATGATGTATCCGTGTGGTTACATATCTGTCAAGCGTTAAAGGTTATGTGTATATGTGGGGTTATGTCGGATATGGCCATTGGCAAGTGGTCCGGCATCAGAGTGAAGATAGTAACTGTCCTAAGTATCTCTGTCTTTATTCAATTTTATTAAACCATCCTTGTCAATCCCTCGGGAACATACTTTTGTTAGAAGTCAGATAGAGTTAGCTCAATCCATATGTAATATATATAATCAAAGGTCGTAACATATTATATTATAGTATACATGGTGTCTCACGGAACTGGTACATTAGAAGTTTCTAATGTTCTACTATTTCTGGATACTTCAAGTTTTGGAATTAGAATTTACTCGATCTGAGCTCTTCAGCTAAAATATTCTCAAGTTAACTGTCACGTCCGGTCACCGGAAGTCGGTATCAACGTTGTTATTTTAAATGGAATGATATAATTTTAATTGTATTTTTTGTTTCTACCTATCAAAATACATCATTTTTAATAAGGTTTCCCTATACCCAAATATCACCATTTTTGAGTTTTTGTGATTTTACTATTTTTTTGGTTATTTTCAGGGTTGCGTTAAAATTGAATATCACGGTTATTATTGAAACTAGCAGTTTCATGATTGGTGGTCCAAACCTAGAAACATAACCAAATAAGACGATGTTTAGTTCGTCATGATATCTTATACAGGGTGCTCAAAATTTACAACACAGTAATTGAATTATCAAACGTTAAAAACTTTTTTTTTCAAATGCAACACCCTGTATACCGATACGCCGTTCGATAGGAAATCTTATTCCTTATCAATAAATATTAGGGTTCCCTATATCTATCTTTAATAGTTTTTGAGATATTGTCACTTTTTCTTTAAATCCATTTTGAATACTCCCATTTAATAATGGGGGGCGAAATTAGAAACGAAATTTACAACGAAAATTTAAATAGTGATAGATAATTAGAAATTTTGCGTGTATGCGTGAACAATTTTTGCGAAACTCTTCCCATAAATATTTTACGCGACTGCTTTTATCAAATGGACGGTGCACCGACACATTCCGCGCATGTGGTATCCATTCAACTTAATCAGTTGTTTGACGATAGGTGGTTCGGAAATAGGGGACCATGGCGGTGGCCACCAAGCTCACCAGATTTAACACCATTAGACCTTTATTTCTGGGGTCATGTGAAAAGTCAGGTCTCTTCCACACCAGTTAATACTCGAGAAGAATTGACTACCAGAGTAGTGGTCGCCATTAATGGACTTCAGCGACAAGAAATCCGAAGAACGACGATGACAGATGTACAGCGAAGAGTTTTAAAATGTTTGGAGCAGAACTACATAATTAAGTTTTAATTTAAGTTAGATATCCCAAATATATTATTTTAGTTTTAACGAACCTTTTCAATATTTTTCTATTTTCCTACTGTTCCAAAGTTGTTACATTCCTATAAATGAAGAATAAATCGTTTTGTATTTAGTTTGCATTCTTTTATACTGACAATATCTTAAAAACTATTAAAGATAGATATAGGGAACCCTAATATTGATTGATAGGGAATAAGATTTACTATCGAATGGCGTATCGGTATACAGGGTGTTCCATTTGAAAAACATGAGTAAATTCTAATTCCAAAATTTGAAGTTTCCAACATGATTTGATTTGAACATGAGAAACTTCTAATGTACCAGTTCCGTGAGACACCCTTTATTATTTGACGAGCACATAACAAAGGATATAAATCGCGAGCATGAAATGATGATTCTAAACATTTTAATATGTTACTACTTGAACCATAAGCTATCGATTGGTATCAGTTTCATCGAACTGCATTTGAATTACCGAATCAAAATCTAGAATGACTGGACTATAAATAATTAAAAACAATCACCTGAAATCTCCAGGTTCCGTTACCACTTCAGCGCAATATTTCAGTTTCTTTTGCGCGTCGTTCGAACGTAATGTAGCCACGAGTC
Source organism: Aphodius sticticus (assembly GCA_963966075.1). Taxonomy (NCBI): domain Eukaryota; kingdom Metazoa; phylum Arthropoda; class Insecta; order Coleoptera; family Scarabaeidae; genus Aphodius; species Aphodius sticticus. The sequence goes on from OZ014509.1 coordinate 78,234,940, forward strand.
CGTTGACAAATTCAAAAGTAATCATTTGATAATCTGGCTCCGCCGGTAATAACGATTTTCGATCAGGCTCGTCGTCATCAAATCCCAACGTTGTGTCAATGACGTGCCTAATTTCATACTTTCCATTTGCTATGGATTTAGGGAACTGAAAAATAAAATGTTTTTTAGCAGTTTTTCGAGTGCCATAGCTGCAAAATTCCAAATTCTAACATTCTAAGAACCCAACCAAATTCAACTCATGACTGATAAAAATATCTAATAGCCGTTTTACACTACGCAATTCTTGCGCAAGAAGTTACACAAGAAGTTGTAAAAGCTGCGTTCTCACCAGACGATTTTTGTTGACCAACTACATTCGATTACAATTGATCAACATAACACATCCCTATGTCATCGTCGTCAATCTCAGTGATTGTACGAATGGTCAACTGTAATCGAACGGAGTTGATCAACAAATGTTGAAGCGTCAGAACTTGGCTTAAGCAACAGAAATCTGCAAACAGAAAATGGTTCAATTTCTAGACAAACTAGTCAGTATAAGAAAGATCATCACAATTTCTGGTTAAGATGTTGTAATGAGATACTACTGCACAAATTGTGTACTAAATTGCGCACTAAATAGCGTAGTGTAAAACAGCTATTAAGGTATCTTGTATTGCAAGTTACCGCCTGTATATAGTTTGTCACGTGTCTACATTATATTTATGGTTACATCGTCATCTCAAAGGTAAAAAGACATAACATAAAATGTGTTAAAGGCATTGTGTTGCCTCTTAAACTGCTGATGTTAAATTTTAAGACCTTATTAACAATTGTTGTGCGTTTGTTTTGTATTGTCCAGTAATTGTAATAAGTAATAACTAATAACTAACATACTTACTTGGGGTGGTTTGGTACTTATATATGGATTGCAACAACATGGTGGCTAGAGAAGTGAGGTTAGAACAAAGTAATCGCATTCGCACGTAATGACTTACCGCAGTTTCGCCATATCCAACTCGCTTGCATTTGCAATCTTGCTGAAAATCAAGTTAAAATGCATGATAAGAAAATAATGAATAATACACTGTTCAAAAAAATTATGGGGAACACTTTTTTCGAAACTTGTATCTTTTTAAATAATAGTTCTAGGCAAATCAAATTTGGTAAACTTCAACGGCATATATTTAACTAAAGGAAATTACAAAAACAATGTTACAACTGTAAGTTACAGTCTAAGAGTTGTAACATTGTTTTTGTAATTTTCTTTAGTTAAATATATGCCGTTGAAGTATACCAAATTTTATTTGCCTAGAACTACCGGGTCATTATAAATGATTGTAGTCGAAGTAGGCCATGATATCAAATGTAAAGATTTCTGGTTGCCGATCTATATAAATTGAGTATAACTGTTTTACAAGTAAAAGTTAAACGGCTTACATAACCTGTTTCGAGTTTGACAGTTGTTTGAGTATAGCGGCAAAAATTTATTAACATGGGCATGGTCTACTTCGACTATCATTTATATCATTTATAATGACCCTGTATTATTTAAAAAGTTACAGGTTTCGAAAAAGGTGTTTCCCTAATTTTTTTGAGCAGTGTAGTAGCGTTGTAGCAACAAAAAAAAGTTGCACGCATACTTTTTTTTCGTAATATTTTCTTAGCCTCTCGAATATCTTGTCGACGTTGTCGTTTTCGCCGTATAGATAGCACGAGTTGATAGTTAGATGATAGCCGTATTTGTCGTAAATTAATTCCAGCTGATCCTTGATTGTCATTTTAACTGACTTTAGATAGGCGGTCATTGTTGCCAATTGTATGGCCGCCTGTATGCCATCTTTATCGCGGATGATGTCATTACAGAGAAAGCCAAAACTCTCCTCGAAAGCGAAAATTGTTCTCTTGTCACCTTCCATCTGGAGGTCGTATATTTTGTTGCCTACGAATAACATAGAAGACTAAAGGAGACAATAGTTTATCTTGAGATTTTATCCACAGATAGCGCTAACTGCATATATTTAACTTTGATATTATTTAACTCGAGATATCTTAGCTATCTTTCTTGATGTAATCCGCCCTATGAATCTTTTAATTATTTACAAAAATATCTATACATTGTTTCAGTGCGAGTTGGCGTTTTCAAATTATAGGTATTTGAAAACGTCAAAGGCACGTACTACGCGAAAAAACGTATATTTGTGGTGGGTTAGCTTTTCCGGGATATTGGTCTACATTGCATTTCCATTATTTTATATCAACAAAGGTTACCTATCCATTTAAATCCAGATAAAGTTTCAATGTAATTAAATCCTTCAAACTTGGCCATGGTCTGCAAAATCTTCGAGCTGAGATTTGTCGAAATCATATACACGTTCTCCAGAGGCACATTTTGAGGATTTCTAACATAGCATTCGAAAGCCCACCAGCCCATAACAGCTCCTAACTCATTTCCTGTAAAAACTTTCCATTCGCCACTCCTGAAAAATGATATCCCAAAAACTACATCCCCAAGCATACATATATTTCTATAATACATACTCGGCATTCTTTTCTGCGCAAGCCATTCTGTCAGCTCCTGGATCGTTCACCAATATCAAGGTGGCTTTGACTTCTTCAGCTTTAGCCAATGCTAACTGCAGTACATCTTCCTCTGGGCTGGGCACTCTACAATCTCTGTTTGTTAAAAAAATACCGACTTGGACATCAAATGAGGCTTACGGTACAGTCGGGAAGTCTGGATTTGGATCTTTCTGTTCGTCGACCACGACATATTTCTTGTTGAAACCTACTAGATCCATGGCTTTCTGGAAGTATTTGTAGCCTACACCATGCAAAGGCGTGTAGACGATTTTTAAGGTCGATTTTGCGTTAATCGTTCTATCCTCTGGGAGGACGCTGCCAGCTATTATCTCCATGTACTCCTCTAAAACTTCTTCCAGCGGGTTTATGTTCATGTCGTGTTCGTGTATGATCGACGTATTCCAAGATTCTTCGAAAGGCATTAATGTTGTCAGGATCAGCTCATCTATTTCCGCACTGGTTACCGGCAAGAATTGACAACCATTCGCGTCGTACACCTTTAAATATTTTGAAAATTTTGACTCAGAAGTACCATTAGTCGTCGAAAATTAAGATCACTAAATTAAAAATTAAAATCAAGGTTAACTACTATTGAGACAATGTTGATCAAATTAGATTTTGGTTACTTCCGGTTGCACCGGAAATGGTATCAACTTGCATATTCCAAATGGAACACCCTGTATTTAATTATTTATATATTATCCGAAGTGACCGTTGGGAAAAAGTTGAGGAAAGTACTCGAAGTCGATGTCAAATCATACCGTCCGTTAGTCCCACCTCCTCAAATTTACAAGCCGATACATTATATAGGTTTAAGTGGTTTCTAGTGCGCTATAAGTATTTTTTTATAACTAGTTAGCATGACAGTATGCGATGTAAGAAGCTGTCGCAGCAGAAAGGGTCCTGGCTGTAATAAATCAGCGGGAATTACGTTTCATCGGTAAGCGACGTTAGACGTCAGTCAAATGACAATGAACAGGCCTGTATTCAATAAAGTTTGACTTAATTTTTGGTTTATTTACCAATTAAATATAGGTTTCCAAAGATTCCTGCCCAATAGGAATTATGGATACAGTTTGTAGACCGATGTAACTGGAAGCCGACAAGGGCCAGTGTTGTTTGTTCGAAGCATTTTACGGATATATGTATAGACAGAACATCAGAAAATCGCATCTAATATATTTTCTAGTTTAGTAAAACATTGTTTCGATCAAGATGTGTTGGATAGTCACAGAATATTATTAATTAAAAGTATTATAAATAGGTACACACATATGCGAATGAGTAACAACAGAAAAACAAAAATTAATAAATCCGCCAGCATTCGACATCAAAATGATAAAATTGTTTTGTTTAATGGCCAGTACGTTACAAAATGTATACTACTTATTTTGTGCATTTCATAACATTTCATAACATATTTTGATTCAAATAAATTTATTTTTCGTGTGAATATCTCATCCAACTTTATTGTTAGATGGCGTTATAAACGCTCTCCTCGCAGTTCGGCCTTACCTTGAGTATAAATAATAGACTGATGAAAGCCTACCGCTCAGTTGATGTCATGCGTCTGGCTAAATTGTTAAAAAGGCCGTGTGATCGGCAGTATAGATCACAGTGCATGTAGGTTCAAGTTCCGATTCCGAATCAGCGTACACGTTGCTACCCTAACCTTGAATATATGAAGGTCTGGGAAGACCAACCACTGGTAAGGGATGTGCGACATCCCAAAAGGCGGGGACACGTGGAGATTTTGCTCTACTGTACCCTCCGAAAAGTTCTAAGTCCACACTAATTCCTTATTAGTACGATATGGTTGCCATTAGACAAAGTTGACACCATTTCCGGTAAAACCGGAAGTAACCAAAAACTCGAGTATTTTAGTTAAAATATAATAGTTTGTATAAATGTTTAATTTATATTAAATACATTAAGGCTGTTTAGTATTTTCAAACCAACATGCTGGGTGTATTATTGGCTAGTTTAGTACTAAGGAAAACAAATTTATTGTAATCACTGGTTCCTTCTAACTAAATTAACATTATTATTATTGGTTAATAATATGGTGACATACAGGCAGGATGTAAATTTTAAATATATCAAAAATTACAGCCACGACCTGGATTTGAACCTGGGACCTTTGCGGCTCTACACTGATAAAACTGAAATTTTACGGTAAACGGTAAACGGTAATTTTACCATGTGGATCGGCGGTCATTTTTAACCTCCGTGTATCGAAGGGAAAATACCATGTGGTTTGTAACTTTACTTTGGGTTAATAAATTTACTTCTCATGTGAAATGAGGTTCCCCATGTGTACGGTTTTATTAATACTTTTGTAAGTAAAATTACTGACGTTCAGTAAATTTACTGGAAACACGGCATTGCAATTAATTGTTGTACAGTAAAGTTTCTGCAATTTTAATATTAGATTTGTCAGCAACTGCAAAACCAGTTAACAATCAGTACTTTTGTGATGGGCCATATATGTTGCTATGATAACTCCATTATAAATACCAATGAAGCATTATCTGGTTTCTCACAAAAGAACTGTTTGTAAACTGGTTTTGCGACTGCTCGGACAAGCCTGTATTGTCAACTGTAAAATCACTAGTAAAATCCTATTAATGTGGAGATCATAAATAAGAAAAAAAATAATAGTATGAAGTTTTATTACAATTTTAACAATAAATAACATGTGAAACATTATATACCTATATCTACATATTTTTTTATAAATATTTCATATTTTTAACATTAAATAAATAGAAGTTCTTGACAAAAATAAGTAAATGAAATAAAATAGGAAGCCATGGACTATACTTATCTACATAAGTAACAACGTATAATAAAATAAATCGATCTGCTTCACAGAGAGAAATATATCTTTTAAATATAAATAAATATTATTTCAACAATATTAAGTTGAAATACCTATGGTAAACTTACGTCACACACTTACTTAGACTGCATACAAACATTTACTTATTTATTTTCATAATAAGTTTGATCACGTTTCAGTGGATTTGGTTTTATCCTAATTCGTTTTTGAACCCTGACTTGGAATAATTTTTAAAAAGCTAAACCGTCTCCAGAGTAAGAGAACCTGGGGATAATCCAACCACAGCATATAATATAGTCCAAAATGTGTCACCTGAAATCAAAATAAGAAGTACATGAGTCATATATCATACACAGTGTATAACAATGTCAGCAGCTGCTTTCTTTTGAGGTACAGTGTGTGAGTAAAGTTATTAATGAGTGTTTGTAGAAAAGTATTTTTTATATTGGTCATTGAAATGATATGTTATACATGTTAGTAATAAATTTGATTGTAAGACCGCATGTACGAGAAAGAACAATAAACGAAATCTTACCTATGGACACCACACAAGTCCTTGAATTTGTAGAATGTCAGTATCATCAACACTTGTATCCTAAAAGGAACATCCAATTAGTAAAAGTGGAATTATACATATCAAGACTGCAAACTTTTACCTGCACTTTGTAGTGTATATTTGCAAAGTCCTTCATAGTATACAAAGAGATGAATGTACCAATATTATATCTTTTAATACTATAGAACCATATGGAGCAAATATTCCACACCACACCGATAAAGGATAAGTCACAGAGGCACTAACAGTGTTAAATTAGTTGTATATAACAATCGCACTCAATAAAACTCTAAGTTAGCTGCTGTAAACACAACCACACGGATGGCGAACGGAACTCGAACTGTATATCCCATTATTGCGCAAGCGCGGTAAAAATGTACTCGGTAGCACTTTACCATCTAGAAAGGAAAATTGCACGAGCAGAAGGCAAATTTACATATCAGACAGTAGTTTTAATGTATAGATATGTAATTTTATTCCGTTGAAGTAATTATTATTATAAAATTTATAAACTTGTTAGGAAATTTACATAAGTACAGTTTGTACAATTAATGAATGTAACTGCATTTTCAATGATATTTAGTATTTTAGCTTAAAATTATGGTAAAATCGCCGACAAATATGGTAGGTTTACTGAAAAAAAAAGTAAACTTCATTTGTAAATTCGCACTCATTTTTATCAGTGTAGCACAATGTTCTCCCATCTGAGCTATTTATTATTATTACTATTATTGTTACCTATTACTAGTTACTTACTTTGTATCCACAATCTTCTTTCGAATTATGCGAAGCAGTTATCATAACACCAAGAACGCAGTTGTATTTAACAACACTAAATGGCACAAACATTGATGGTACAGTTTCATCAAACAGTCTCACCGGGTATCCTTGGCTAAGAAATATCGTGGCAGTAAGTTCGGCAAACCTTCGACTAGATTGACGGCAATCATAACCTACAACGATGCCATTTTCTTGTAGCTCGTCCAAGAAACGTTCCTCTAGATATCTGACGATTCCTTGTCCAGTTTGTATGATCACCAAATCATTTATAGCGTTATACCCAGGTCCAAGTTTGCCCCGGAGTCCAGCAGTACCAAATGTTAATCTAGTATTGAGGATACGCCTTAACTGTTTTATTTCTTTGTTGATGGCCATGGCCTTAATCTCTTCAGATGTGGCTTTATTCTTGTCCCACATTAGCCATTGATGCACCTTCTCGTCAAGGTCGCTCCTCCCAGTCCTGATTTCGGCGATTTCTTGCAAAAAAGGAAACATTTTTTAATGTGGATATTATTATTTTTTTTTGATTTTATGGAATTTTACTGGTAATTTAGATTGATGTATGCCAAAATGTTTCTGACAGATTAAAATGAAACCAGTTCTGTCATAGAGAGTGGCGTTGCATAGTGGGGCAAAAATGAACTTCCGGGGACAAAATTTGTTCACACTTGGTCATTTTTAGATGAATTATTATAAAATTTGGTTTGCATAACAAGAAAGGACTAAGGTTTCATCTGAGTAAAAAAACATCCAAATTTTATTACTTTATTTATTATAAAATAACAAACAAGAATCTTTTGAGCCGCAAGCTTGGTTTTGTGCCAATTTTATAATAAAACTTCGTATTTGTAACACTGTAACATTGTAAACTGTTTTCGGTGTTAAAAAACGGGAGAAGTTAAATTCAAACGGGAGAAGCATAAGAGCGCGTTCGGATAACCCGGTATTGTACGGTGAGAGTGACGCGCTGCATAATAGGCGGACTAACGTCATACGGCGTTTATCTGCGTATAAGAGAGAGACAGCCGACCCAGGTTATCTGAACGTTGCTCTCCCCATACCCTACCCTGACAAACCGAACGCGCTCTAAGCGTACTAACGAATGACGTCACTGGAGACTGAGCCAATTACAGAGCGTTTTCTATCACGTGATAGGACGTGAATAAAATTCAATTTTAATTTTGGTTTGTAATAGAAATAAAGCATTTTTTTTTTGAAATGTAATAACAAATAGTTTTCTTAAACTGTATTCTATTAGGATGACTATAATACAAGCCATATTTTTAATACAGTCAAATACCCTATTCCAGTGATGTATAATACGTCTTTACGTCAACTATGCGTCAACTGTCAAACGTCTAGACGTCACGCGCTCTGTCACAAAAAAACCTCATTTCATTTCGCACTTAAAATCAAAATTCTCCGTTAAAACTATGTTAAAAAAATTCGTTCGTTTATAATTTCATTCATCTCTTTCATTATTCACAAATACAAAAATTATGACTTCTAATCTAACATCTGGTAATGCGCAGTTGGACAGCAAGATACGTGAATGGTTAATGTGGGATAGGAACATAAAAACCTCAAATGAAGTGAAGAAAATGATCAAAAATGGCGAATACGTAAAGTTGAACGAACTGCTAATGTCCAGAATACTATTCACAATAGACGGATTGCGGGGAAAAATGGGAGCAGGTTATGGAGCAATCAACGATTTACTGATAGTTCAAACAGGACAAGGGCTATTAAAATACTTAGAAGAATTGGACGCTCGTGGCTTAAAAGGCAAAGGAATAGTTGTTGGATATGATGCCAGATATAACAGCAAAAGGTTGGTGTGCTTCCCTTAAAGTAAAATCTAAAGTATGGCGCAGTCGATATGGATTATTATTAGAAACTATATTTTTTTTATAGATACGCCGAACTCATATCGACAATATTTATACAGAAAAGCTATCCGGTAAAATTGTACAACAACGTTGTGCCGACATCGTTTGTATCGTTTGCTGTCGCCAGATACAATTCGGTGATGGGTATAATGATAACGGCGTCTAGCGATCCCAAAACTTACAATGGGATTAAAGTAAATGAACAGATTAATGTACAGTTAGTGTAAGATGTATTCGTAGCGCCCAAACAATTATTACACTGCTCAAAAAAAATAGGGGAACACTTTTTCCGAAACCTAATTATTTTAAATAATAGTTCTAGGCAACTCAAATTTGGTATGCTTTAAAGGCATCTTAGTGAAGTGCAATTATGGAATCAAAATCAAGACCGATTTCTTGTCCTTTCCTCTCTACGTCAGCGTACTGCCCCAGCACGAGACCTCCTAAACGACCTAAGACGAGCACATGGAATAGAAATTTCTGATCAAACTGTCAGAAACAGATTAAAAGAAGCGAATTTGAAACCAAGAAGACCTGTCCGCGCACTTACGGAGCATCACAAATGAAGTTTGCTCTGGATCACAGAGATTGGCAACTTCGGACGCCTGTACTGTTTACAGACGAGTCCAGATTTCGTTTAACTCGTTGCGACGGTCGAGTACGTGTATTTAGACGTCCCGGCGGACGCTACGCAGCCGCTACTATACAGGAAGTGGATAGATTTGGTCGTGAATCTGTGATGGTTTGGGCTGGAATCAGTATAGACAACAGAACTGATCTTGTTGTGGTTCCTGATAGACTAAATGCCGTGAATTAGGTACATAGAAAACATCTTGGAGGACCATGTGGTGCCTGCTGCATATGGCTTATAAGGGCTCTAGATGTGTTGTTTTATTTATGTATAGCATTTTAACCGTCATACTAAGCATTTGAACGTTAGCAACTTAATAAACAGAATAAAACAGTACAAAATAGGGAAAAAACAAACTGTATTAAAAATTGTTGTTAACTGCAGTACACCTACTGTAAATTAATTACTGCTACAAGATTTGTCATCAATATTTTTTGTGATTTTATTTCTATTACTATGTGAAATTTACAAAAATATATATGGCATGTCCTGTTGAAATGCGCATAATAGACGGATTTAAAATTGAACAATACATGTCGTTTCTGAGTTATATAATATAATGTTTTTGGGTCTGTTATGTTGTAAGAAAATCCTGAAAAACTTTGATTTTTAAGACCAGTGGTAGAGGAAGAAAATGAAAGTTTACACCAGTCGATATTGTGTATTGAAACGGTACATACATGCTATTTTCCGTTCGATGCATTCCTTTTAAGACGTGATAGTAGAGGCAATTAAGAACCTATTTAATCATATTTATCACTATCAAAACTATTATTTTTAGTATTATTTGAAAGTTATCTAATACTTAGACTTATTGTTTCCATGAAAACTTTCGAAATGTGAACATCCTTCAAGCTGAAACGGTCGTTTTTTTAGTGGTATGACCCTAATACGCATGTTTTGAACCCAGATTTACATTCTGCATAAACACATTTATCGAAAACGCCTAACCAGTTTCTATTCACAAGCTTACTATTGTCTCTCCTCAACAATAATCCATTTTAATGCAGAGAACTGTGTATGCGAGTAGGTGCTTTCGATGTATTTTCTTGCCCTGAATATAAATCCGATTCGCTTCAAGCAACAAATTTCCAAGAAATTCACATACAAGTACAAAGTTTAAGGTTTTTTTCGGATGATTTTTAAGAGTCTAGGTCAGCGGGGTTGTTTGCTATACATGATCCAAAACGGAAAACTATACGTACAAAACGGCATTTACAAGTTACAAGATGCATTGAACATAAAATTGCCAATATCTTAATAACCGTAATCATTTGTATATAGCTGAATATGGTTAAATATGTTCTAAATTACCTCTACTATCACGGTTTCAAGGAATTGCATCAAATTACATATAAGACCGTACATCAATTTTTGGATTTTCCTTTACAACGTGATAGAAATAAAATCACAAAAACCTCATCCGCACCTATCCGCAGCAGATTTTGCAGTAGTTGTAATGTCAAATATGTGTACTATAATTTTAACCACTTTCAAGAGCTTAATTAAGCTAAACACTAAACTAAAACACTCAAATTCTGCATAAAACTGTTTTTTTTTTTATAATAGTGAATGTTCTCGACCCTGCAATAAACAAAATTGTGGGTAAATTTTAATAAAAACAATGTCGAATGAGAATTTATACTTGGTTCTAAAGAAGGTATAACAAAAGAGTTACATTTTTCCTTAACACACAAAATTGCAACCGTTTTCAAGAGCGTCAACTTATGTGCATCTATGTTCAGCCATAGTAAAATCTAACTTTTGGCTGACAAGGACACGTGGCGCAGGGCTCAGGTGAAAAAATATTGCCGCCTTTTAATACATCGGTCCTTTACCTATCCCACAAACTGGTTTACTTTTCGGAATTTAACAATTTAGAAATTTGATTTATGGCCAGCTTTTTGGGTCAAACACACCAATGTGCGTCGGTCAAATATTCATCCTAATGCAGGACAATGCAAAGCCACATACCGAAGGTGTCACCAGAAACTTTTTACAAGAACGTGGAATTCAGGTCGTGGAATGGCTGACGTTAAGTCCTGACCTGAATCCTATTGAACACGTGTGGGATCAGCTTGATCGACGTGTTCGCAAGCGCCCTAATCCACCACTAACCAAACAGGAACTGATACAAACCCTGATTAAGGAATGGGAAAGCATACCCCAAGAATCTCTTCGCAGACTAGTGCGAAGCATGCCATGCAGGTGTGAGGAAGGGATTCGTGCTCGTGGAGGGCATACACAAAGTAACTAAGAGTTGTAACATGTTTTTTGTTTGATTTTCCTAGAACTATTATTTAAAAAGTTACAAGTTTCGAAAAAAGTGTTCCCCTTATAGTTTTGAGCTGTGTTGTTTATTATTATCCGTAACTACTGTGTATTAGTGCTTGAAATGTTGTCAACAGACAACAGTGTCTCTACGAATACTCTTTACACCAACTTTTGCATCTTACTTTAATACAATACACTGTGTATCTATGCATAAATAGATTTATGGTTCACACGGTACACAATTAACATCAAACGCTGACGAGCAGATAGAGGCGTGCATCGCTCAATGTTTAGAGCCTCTCAGCTCGTCATGGGACACTTCTATTCTAACCAGAAGTGACGTGCGAACGAATCCTCTATCTGACGTATTGAGAGCCTACATGGACATGATACATGCCGACATTTGCGAAGAGTTTAGAAATATAAACAAGAAATCGAATATAACGTTCGTCTATACGGCTTTGCACGGCGCTGGGTTTATATATTTCGCTAGAATGATGGAGGTTGCTGGCCTAAAGTTGATACCCGTGGAGGAGCAAAAATACCCCAATCCAGACTTCCCAACGGTTAAGGAATTAAGATTTACAGATGGCAATACTTTGCTCGCGCTGGCAGAAGAAACAGCCCACAAAATTAATTCGAGTATTGTTATTGCTACCAATCCAGATTGTTGTCGCATTCTGGTTGGTGAGAAATCACCTATGTTTGTATTTTATTTAGTATATTCTAACAAACGAAGAGTTGAAGTAAATAATGGGTTAGAGCCAAAAATTAAAAAAAAAAACATTTTTTTTGCATTAAAGTCGATTATTGCAAAAATATGGCGGGAAATGTTTAAAGAAATAAATGTATTGCTTTCTATTTGTACAAATATTCATACTGTTTGAGTTTTCTAGTCGATGGTATGGTATATACTTTAGCAATCGTCGCTATTGTAAACATGGTTGCCAACTCACTACAAACACGCACTACAATACTCCAGAGTGCAGGTCTGGAGACGTTCAGAAGAAAATAACTTGCTCTTATAGTTGTGCTATAGTGCTCTTATAGTTGACATTTAATTATATTATATAATGTATTACAGCAAACAATAATCAGACGCAACTGCCATCGGAAAGCCTTTCTATTTTTGCAGTCCACACCATAATTTCCATAAATAATTATTATCATAAATATTGAAATTCAGATGATTTAATTTATGGACTTTTACCTACTGCTAAAAAGCTATCATCTTTAGATCTTTTTATCATCAGTAGACATAAATAGTATGGCATTTATCACTTTCTACAAATGACTCATTTTATTTTTTGATTACTTTTTCAGATGTAAAAGTAATCAAAAAAAATGTATCGCGTAAATTACCAAATTAATTACCGTAATTAATGGTAATTTACCGATTTTTAATTGCCGTAATTTACGGCTTAAATTACCGATGGTAGTTTACCGGAATTTATTAATTAATTTCAAGAAGCTGCCATCAGTACTTGCGTGAATGCACCCATCACTCCTAAGCAGTCGACAAGTGCACTGTTGTTTGTGCTTTGCCTGGGAGGTACTTAGGGATGTAAGAGAGTAAGTTATCGGGTAAATTACTAAATAAATTATCGTAATTAATGGTAATTTCCGGATTTTTATTTACTTAATTCAGCGGAGCCAATAATGCATATTTTAAAACAGAAGCCATCTACCTACTATCAAATTCATGATTTTAAGAAATCTTCTGGTGATCCGGATAAAATGTGGTCATTGTTTGTGAAACCGGGCGTTGTCGTTTTGTGATTCGGTAATAAATTACAGTATTTTATACTATAATTATGCTGTTAGATTGTCCATTTTAAAAATTGCTGGTATAATAGTATATGATTATACAAGTTTTATAAGACGTCAAATTGGCGCATGAGTTGAGCGAGTGCGCCAATACGTCTTATAAAACGAGTGTAATATACTATTTTTTCTACTTTGCGTTATTAATTTTATATAAATTTAGAAATTGTGGTTACTATATCGCGGTAAATTAGAATCTAGGGTATTTTGCGGGTACCACGTGGCAGCACTGTAGTAACTGTCAACTTCGTTAAAGATGAGATCGATGAGATAAAATCATGACAAAATCTAATTGTGAATAATTTTACTCTACTTTAGCCTACAAGTTGGAATAAATAGTCAGCGAGGTCGCAACGATGATCATAATGGAGCTTGGGGCAACACTTTTAACCCTACTGTGATAAATACATGAAACTTAACCTAAAAAGTTAACTTTAAAATAGTGGTTTCATAAGTATATTAATCAGAATAGAAGTGTTTGGCGGTGACTGATTAGTTACTTCGAAGAACAAGAACTTACTAAAGAATTGTTATAACGCTTAACGTTCAATAGCGGTGTCTACCTAATTCCGCTACGTAGCCGTTGCGGCTTATATATTTACAAGCACTTATAATTGAAACCCAATTCTAATTTCGGCAAAGTAGTTTATTAGAACAAATTATACTTAGTAAAATTACATGTGATGGAGGTAATACAAACACGTTGCACACAACCGAACTAAGACGAAGTCGAAAGCGACGGACAAAAACGAATACGAATTGAACCGAGCATCCAAGCGTCCAAAATATTACCGAAAAACTTATACGTCACATAAACTAGAAATTCTCTACACCTTAAATGTACTATAGGTTCGTACGTGTATGCTGATAAACCATTTATTGCGCATATACAATCTCGCAGCAGTAATTAAAATCGTTCGTATCTACGATGTAGGTTTGATCTTCGCATAATACCTTATTAAAGTAAATGTGGTCCTTGAATTATATCTGAAAAGGGGATTTGATGTTTAGTTGAAAAGAATGATAACGATCACTTACTAGAGTCGTAAAACATCACCGTAAACGTCATGCTGGCGTATTTTGATGAACACAGCAAAACTAAGAAAGCCCCAATCCTTTGGCCATACTATAGCAGGCTACACCCATGTTTAAATATGTATAGAATATTGATATTTCGCAGTTTATGTGATTGCAAGCGGTTAAGAAGATGCAGTGTGTGGTTATGTTGGGTTATGTATTGTACGTTTGACATATGGCATTTGATTCAATGTGTACCAATCTTAGACAAAAATGTTCAGCGATTGGTGGTTATCTACAATATAATGACTTATAAAGCTGTACCTAATTTTTTCCTACACACCTAACTTACTATCATTGGTAAATTATCGTTTTGAATTACTCGGTAATTTAAGAAAATATAACTTACAAATTCCAATTTTGAATTACGTTGTAATTTAATATTTGAAATTAATAATTTTAATTTCAACGGTAATTTACGACAAAAATTAATTACCGTAATTTAACATCCCTGCTTTTTCATTGCAAGAACAAGATCAAAAATGATAAGGCTTCTGTATTTATCATTTACCTTACCAGACACTATTTTTTAAACATGTATCTCTGAACAATGTGTTTGGCACGTAGCTTGTTTATTTACTTCAACCCTTCAAAAGTATTTTCCAAAGGTTCAAGCCTTGTAGGCGCATATTATCTTTTGTTTTTGTAGCTCGAGTGAATTCAAAGTTCTCACCGATGACGAGCTAGCTACTTTACTAGGCTGGTGGGCTTTCCACTGTCACCAAAAGGTCTTAGGGAACGATGAAAAACCATCGAACGTTTTTATGATTGGTAACATTTTCAATACGAAAATTTTGAAGGCGATGGCAAAAGTCGAAGGCTTCCATTTTATCGAAACGTTAAACGGATTCAGATGGATTGGTAATTCTTAAATCTTACCAAAATAATCGCACCGAAAATAATCGCTTTATACTATATAGGGGGTATGGCGAAAGATCTCATCAATAAGGGCCACAAAGTAATATTCGGCTATGAGGGTTACGGTTACATGTTTAACACCAGCGTACTGGACAAGGACGGTATTCAAGCCAGTGTCCATTTGGCCGCGCTGGTCTCTTATTTGAATCATCACGGAATCACGCTGTACGAACATTTGGAGGAAATATTTAACCAGTATGGCTTTCATACGTCTATAAAGCAATGCTATAAGTGCGAAGATGCTGAAACAATTGATGTTATGTTTAATGTGTTGAGAAATTATGAAGGCCCAGATGCTGTAAGTATCTAAGGTGAATTTGGGTATTAAGGTCTATTAAGTGTCAGTTCCTGTATGGTTAGTGGTGGATTAGGGCGCTTGCGAACACGTCGGCCAAGCTGATCCCACACGTGTTTAATAGTACTCAGGTCAGGACTTAACGCCGGCCATTCCATGACCTGAATTCCTCGTTCTTGTAAAAAGTTTCTGGCGATGCCGGCGGTATGTTGCTTTGCATTGTCCTGCAATAGAATGAAATTTTGACCGACGCCATATGCAGCAGGCGTCACATGGTCCTCCAAGATGTTTCCGATGTAATTCATAGCATTTAGTCTATCAGGAACCACAACAAGATCAGTTCTGTTATCTATACTGATTCCAGCCCAAACCATCGCAGATCCACGACCAAATCTATCCACTTCCTGTATAGTAGCGGCTGCGTAGCGTTCACCAGGACGTAGATAAACACGTACTCGACCGTCGCACATTGGGGTATTTGACCCAAAAAGCTGACCATGAATCAAATTTCTAAATTGTTAAATTTCAAAAAGTAAACCAGTTTCTGGGATAGGCAAAGGACCGATGTATTAAAAGGCGGCAATATTTTTTCACCTGAGCCCTGAGCCACGTGTCCTTGTCAGCCAAAAGTTAGATTTTACTATGGCTAAACATAGATGCACATCAGTTGACGCTCTTGAAAACGGTTGTAATTTTGTGTGTTAAGGAAAAATGTGACTTTTTTGTTATACCTTCTTTAGAACCAAGTATAAACTTTTATTCGACATTGTTTTTATTAAAATTTACCCACAATTTTGTTTACTGCAGGGCCGAGAACATTCGCTACTATAAAAAAACAGTGTTATGCAGAATTTGAGTGTTTTAGTTTAGTGTTTAGCTTAATTAAGCTCTTGGAAGTGGTTCAAATTATAGTACACATATTTGACATTACAACTACTGCAAAATCTGCTGCGGATAGGTGCGGATGCGGTTTTTGTGATTTTATTTCTATCACGTTGTAAAGGAGAATCCAAAAATTGATGTACGGGCTTATATGTAATTTGATGCGATTCCTTGAAACCGTGATAGTAGAGGTAATTTAGAACATATTAAACCATATTTAGCTTAATGAAAATGATTACGGTTATCAAGATATTGACAATTTTATGTTCAATGCATCTTGTATGTTGTAAATGACGCTATGTACGTATATTTTTCCGTTTTGGATCATGTATAGCAAACAACGCCGATGACCTAGACTCTTAAAAATCATCCGAAAAAAACCTTAAACTTTGTACTTCCTTGGAAATTTCTTGCTTGACGCGAATCGGATTTATATTCAGGGCAAGAAAATACATCGAAAGCACCTACTCGCGTACACAGTTCTCTGCATAAAAATGGATTATTGTTGAGGAGAAACAATAGTAAGCTTGTGAATAGAAACTGGTTAGGCTTTTTCGATAAATGTGTTTATACGGAATGCGAATCTGGGTTCAAAACATGCGTATTAGGGTCATACCACTAAAAAACGACCGTTTCAGTTTGAAGGATGATCATATTTCGAAAGTTTTCATGGAAACAATAAGTATAAGTATTAGACAATTTTGAAATAATACTCAAACTAATAGTTTGGATAGTGATAAATATGGTTAAATAGGTTCTTAATTGCCTCTACTATCGCGTCTTAAAAGGAATGCATCGAACGGAAAATAGCATGTATGTACCGTTTCAATACACAATATCGACTGGTGTAAACTTTCATTTTCTTCCTCTACCACTGATCTTAAAAATAAAACTTTATTCAAGATTTTCTTACAACATAACAGACCCAAAAATATTATCTCATATAACTCAGAAACGACATATATTGTTCAATTTTAAATCCGTCTATTATGCGTATTTAATCAGGACATGCAATATATAAATTTCTGTAAATTTCACACAGTAATAAAAATAAAATCTCAAAAAATATTGATGACAAATCTTGTAGCAGTAATTAATTTACAATAGGTGTACTGCAATGAAGAACAATTTTTAATGCAGTTTGCTTTTTTCCCTATTTTGTACTGTTTTATTATGTTTATTAAGTTGTTAATTTTCAAATACTTACTATAAAGGTTAAAATGCCATACATAAATAAAACAACACATCTAGAGCCCTTACTTCTAATGACGTTTCTAATCAACGAAAATTGACACCTGAATTCATTTGTCATCTTTAGTAGGCTTTCATACGTGAATTCAAAGCATACTTGACATTTTTCCATTTTGTTTTGCGTTATTAATTTACATTTTTAAGGGTAACTTAGAAGTAACTAAGAGTTGTAACATTGTTTTTGTAATTTTCTTTAGTTAAAAATATGCTGTTAAAGCGTACCAAATTTGATTTGCCCAGAACTATTATTTAAAAACTTATAGGTTTCGAAAAACGAAATTCATTCATAAATTTGTCCAAATATTTCAGTATCCCAGAAGTATGGGGAACGGTAAATATCCCATAAAATTCGTCAGAGATCTTCAAGCTGGTTTGGACACGGCGGAAACTGACAGTAAAATTACGCTACCTCATGATTCTAATATCGAACTTATCACGTTCACCTTTCAAAATGGAATGATCGCTTCTTTGTACGCGAACAAATACGAAACGAACATAGTCAGGTTGTATACAGAAATATCGGGTGGCCATGCTGGACATTTGTAAGTCACCTGCAATTGTTTCTAAAGTAGGTATGTCTTCTTGGTAACTTTGCAGGGGAAACCATGAGATACGAGGCATTTTACACAAGATGATTTTCGCGTTCATTGACGAATTTATACAGCCTGATCAGAATCAGCTTATAGTCATCACAAGCCCTGGTTCGAAAACTATACAGAGCATCAATAGTGGAAAGTTTACAAAGTTTGCTCACACTTCAGAACCCCAGTTGACATAGGATAGTAAATTTTTATAACGTGATTATTTAATTCTTAAAAATGGAGCACTTGGTTTAAATGCAAAAGCTCGTTTTTTCATTTCATTACGACACACGTATATTATTTTAACGAATTAAATAATCGAGTTGGTGAAAATTTTATAAAGATATGTACAAACACGTGAAGAAATAACAGAATACATTAATAATTAATTAATCTCTATTTTACTGACTTTGGTAGATCTATTAATTGTATTAAGATTCGCGTTTATGCGACGTCGGCCTTGAGTCTGTAGTACGGCCAGGATGTGGTTCCATCTAACGGTGAACCCTTGTACTCAAGTCCTTGTGTATAAACAAACATACTTACTTAATTTGTCAGCCGATTTCTGCCCTTTGCTAATAGGCAGCTACTGTAGTTGTTGTCAACTGTTAGTTATTATTGATATGAGCTGTTGGTACTCTTCTCCTGTGTCTCGGTCTGTAGACTTTATTACAGAAACCTTCTTTATAGAGCTCCGCGGTGACAGTTCGTAGTAATTCGACACATATGCATAAAAAGTAGATCAACTTGACAACGGCTGGGTCAATTTTAAAGAGCTATGTCTTAAAATGTAACCCATAAATTAACTCCTGTTCCGGGATTAATGCTATTGGCTAAATCACCATGAAAGCATATTAATTTTCTTAAGTTTTCTGTGAAACGTAGCACAGATATAGCAAAGGTTTACTTGTGTTGCTTCTACAAGATATTAATATGTACAAATAAAAATAAACAAAAATTACTTGCCTTTAAAGTAAGATTTTTGTTTTGAAAAAAAAAAAGCGTTTCTTTACGCCAAAGAAATCTAATTTTTATTCAAACAAATAAATTTGTATACAAGAAGAGATTTATTTCCTTCAAAGAAATAAGTTTGTTTTCGCTTATTCTATTTATAGAAAACCGCCACAACAATGTGGGTGTCTCCAGCCAAATAGAGGCGCTCCTAGTTAGTACACCGGAATAGATGGCAGCACCTTACCACTGCTGATTTGTACCAAAACATGCCTGTTTTTCGTACACACAGCGAAGTATATTCTCAAAACATGAGAAAATTATATGCTTGCGGCTATTGCTTTAAATGAAAGTTAATATTTACTTGGCTTGAAACATTTTTTTTTCATTTAAGAGTCTTATACTTGAGTCATATCCCTTTATGCTCAATTTGAGAAAATATCTACTTGCGGTATAGTGTTCTTGCGGTATTGCTTTGAGTGAAGTATTTACTTTTCTGTGTGTACGTAATTTCTCGTGAGTGCATACAAATTAACGTCTGTTCTATACAGTGTGTGACATCACTATACCTATAATGGACGTAATTTTCAATTTCTCGAGAAAAAATCATACTTTATAAAGAGTTTTGGATGTCCTAAAAACTCGAAAGCCATTGTTAATATTTTCATTTAACATACAGGTACATAGTTAGAAAACCCGAAAATGTTAAATTGGCCGAAGATTAAACTATCGGTTTTTCGGAATTAGAACAAATATGTTATAGGTAAAACTTGTTCTATATTTAAATTTATGCCCAGATATCAAATTTCAATGTTGTATTCCATGTTTTATATTTTATTTATTTTTACCAAAGTAATTTCACAATACATTACTCCACATGTTCCCCTCCTACAGCTACACATTTTCCCAATCTTCTTCTAAACCGATATACCAAATCAATTGTTTCTTCATTTATTTCGTCTACTGCTTCCCTAATTTTTAATTTTAGAATGTCTACATTATCATGAAAATTATTTGCATACACCTTCTGTTTTAAATAACCCCACACAAAAATCAAGCGGCGTTAAATCAGGTGAACGTGGTGGCCATCCTATAGGGCCGAATCGTCCAATCCACTTATTTCGAAAATGTCTGTTCAACGAATCCCTGACTTGATACGCGCTATGAGCAGGACAACCGTCGTGTTGATAGTGTAGTGAACACCTGAGCTGTAAGTTGATTTCGTCCAAAGTAGGTAACAGAAAATTTTCCAACATATCAAAATAAGTGCTTTGGTTTATAGTACCGTCCAAAGAGTATGGTATTATTTTCTTGTAATAAATCCCACACCAAACATTCACTTTTTTATATTTTTGAGAATTGGTTGTAATACGGAAATTGGATTTTCTTGAGACCAATATCTGCAATTCTGTAAACTAACAACTCAATTTGTGGTAAACGTCGCTTCGTCAGAGAAAATAATTTTTCCGTAGAAATATCTATCGACCATAATTCGTTCTCCCATTAATAGGCAAAATTCTAATCGACGAGCTTCATCCCGTCTACTAAAGTGTGTATCAGTAATGGTTTATAAGGATGAATTTTTGATTTGAAAAGATTCTTTGCAGGTGGCTTTTACTGATGTTCAAGTCTCGAGATCTTTGCCTCAACGATTTTTTTGGGCAAGTGTTCACGGAATCAATAGCTAACATAGCTCCTGCATCATCTTCGCCATTTCGCTTTTTCTCTTGCTATTTTTCACGTCTCCTGTTGCATGAAATTTTTTAACCAATTCACGAACACAATTGACAGAAACGTAATTCCTAAAAGGCCCTGTGATCGGCAGTATAGAGCACAGTGCATAAAGGTTCAAGTTCCAATTCCGAATCAGCGTACACTTTGCTACCCTAACGTTGACTGTATGTAGGTCTGGGAAGACCAACCACTGCTCGAAGATGTGCTTATTTCTTGATGTCAAACTTACCGATAAAACACCATTTTGGTTCTCCCGAATCCTGCCGAACAAATCATAACAATCGGTGCAGTAGTTGAAAGGTTATATTATCAAAGTATAAATTAATTAGTTAGTATCCGGAATTTTGTTATCATGAGTTTATTTACTTGACAGTTAATTATGAATACATGGTATTTTTGTGAGAAGGTTGTTAAATTTAACACCAAACATTTGTACCAAAAATTTACTAAAAACACATGATATATTTTCGCAAAAATATTGTTAAACCATTCAATCTTGCGAAGACGAGAAGTTATCGTTAAACGATAAGTCAAAAATAGCGTAGTATTGTTGAAATATTTCTTATCGGATTATCGCCAAGAATTTTATGTATGTATGGTCATATACACAAATGGATGTTGACCATAATCAATATAGTTATTAATCTGTTCGCTGTGCACAAGGCATCATGTCAGTTCTTTCGAGGATCATATTACGAAAATTCAACAATTCAAGGTAAGTTTTTCGATTTACGAAGTAGGTACATATTTCTACAAATAAATATTTAAATATCTTTTCTTTTTTAGTGTTAGATTTAGTTCGAATATCAGCTATAAACACCACGTGGGAAAAGATCCTTTGAAATTCATTACTTATGGTGCTTTAGTGCAGCAAGCAGCTGAAAATTTTCGGGATTTTACCGCTATAAATTCAAGGAAACAGAACAAATTATTATCGTATGGGGATCTGTTGGAAGAAGCTGATAAATTAGCAGCAGGGTTAAGAAGAATTGGCCTCGAAAAAGGTGATAGAGTTGGATTAATGCTACCAAATCAATATGAATGGGATATTGTAATGACGGCTTGTGCAAGAGCTGGATTAATATTGGTACGTTGTATTTTCTAATTACCCTCTTTATTATGGTTTTATTAGATTTTACTCTAACTGGATTATAGTCCAAATTATAGTGCAAATTACTGAGTGATTTTATGTTTATATGATGTTATCATTGACCTTAAGAATTATTGTCACATCAATTTATCATCTTAATTTTGCCAAATGTGTTTATTTTGTACAGATTAAAACTACGTCAACAAAATGTGTAGAGAAAAAAAAACTGATAAAACAGGTCATTTAGAATCTGTTTAACCAGATTTTTCCAGCACTATGGAAACTTTAGAAGCAATTTATCGTAATCTCTAAGTTGGTATTACTCTACATACAAACGGAAACAACCATTTAAGGAATTAACGAACCAGATTACTTATTATCATTCTGATAGATAATCAAATCACCAA
This sequence comes from Aphodius sticticus, assembly GCA_963966075.1. NCBI lineage: Eukaryota > Metazoa > Arthropoda > Insecta > Coleoptera > Scarabaeidae > Aphodius > Aphodius sticticus. Next base: position 78,257,484 of record OZ014509.1, read on the forward strand.
TTAAATAAAGTATTTATCTACATATACCGGGTGATTCAATTTCGACGCACACCATGGGGATCTCGCTTATTAGTGGAGATAGAGGCTAAGTCTAAATTTGGCAAAGTTTCGTATTTTTGTGCTGATCAATTATCTGAAAAGAAATTTTAGCTATCATTTTTCATTTTAAAGATATCTGCAAAAAACTGAGGATATCGTTTTTAATTTTTTAATCAAAACCAAACGTAGCTAGACATTTGAAACACAAACATTCTACAGCGACTTTTTTACAAGGAATGCAGTGTCATTTTTTAATTTGAAATAAAATCAAAGATGACGGCGTAACCATGGCCAACTTTTGTTTTTCTTATTACGGCGCCATGTTGACTTTTGGCATTTTCCGATAATCGTTCTTTTCTCATTTCCGGAATGCATTATTTTTTAAAACAATGGTTTAATAATAAAAAAACTTTCTTCTTTTTCTCGTTGTTTGTCGTGCTTATCAGGTACCCAACTGATGCTTGGTTACAGACAGCCGGCGCCGGACTGACCAGAGTGCTTTGGATTAAAAACATGCAGATTGTAAAAGAAGCAAGTTTATACAACAGAAGGCTTATTTTTAAATCTTCAAATTGGTCGCCATTGCCTTATACAAAAAAAAAATCACATTGTGAGAATAATCAAAATTATTAGAATAGATACGATTTTGCAACAGAAAATTTGAGAGCCTGAGCAAGTAATTTAGTTAGTTGGATTTTTTACGGGATGTCTGAATCTCAGACCACTATTTTAGTTCTGCCTGTAGAGCATACTTTTTTTTTAATATACAGGGTTAGTCAAAATTACCGGAACACCTAAATAATTCACCAACCGTAAACAACTTCAGAAAATTTTTCAAAGAAAAGTTTTTAGGTTTTAAACAAGCTGTCGTTTAAATATATTTTTAATTCATTTTATTCTGGAAATTTGGTCGCCTTTCATTTTTCAAATAGAACACCCTGTCTATTTTTACATTTTTAATTCTAAGATTAATTCTAAGAATTTTTTTGTAGGTATCATTTCGGTACCTACACAATATATCATTTTTGAGTTATAAGTTATTAATAAAAACGCAAACTTTTATTTTAACCAATCGGATAAAAAATAAAATTAATCAAGAAAAAATAAAACATTTAAATATAATTAAGTTAATTTAAAGTTCAGGAGGTTTGATTACCTGCTTATAACTGAAAAATGATGCATTTTATAATAAAAAAAATCTGATGTGGCCAGGCACATGACTTTATCATACTATATATAAAATTAATAGTTTAGCTGCATGAGACTCTATTTGATCGAGATCGGCCATGTCTGCATTAAAATAAAACTACTAGAACTAGACAGATATGTCGATTAAAGTTGCGTTCGGATATTGTACTCCGTTGACACCGGGTACACCGTCCAAATGACACTTACGTGTTATTGGGTGTAAAAAATGTAATGCAATATGCGAACGCAGCTTATACTGACAGAAGTTATTGTCAAAACATTAGCGTTTGACACCTAGACTACCTACTCTCTTTAGAATCAAAAAATCTGATAAATCCAGGCTACTAGTTTTCATGCAGTACGACCGATCTCGTAGAAATAGAATTTGCTCATGCAGCTAAACTATTGATTGTACCAAAAAATGCCATAGTGATAAATTATCCAGAATTTCCTCATCTTTAATTTATTATTTAACTATTTCGACGAAATTCCAGAAATGGCGGCTTATTTGCAAAATCTTTCAAAAATGCTAAGACTAAACCTCCAGTTCCTTTGGACCCTCTTCAACAGAAAGCTTTTCAGCTCTAAGTTTGGTTATGAAACTTCTAAATATGAAGTTTCGTCCCGATACCTTTAGTAGTTTCTCCGGAATCGTCGCCACAAAAAACGGGTACACACACACACACACACACACACACACACACACACACACACACACACACAGACATTTTTTTGTACCTTGGTCAAAAATGTTCAGGGGACCCAAAAAGACATATTTCCGCTAAAATCTCAAAAAAATTTGTTGGCACGATTACAATACTTTACATACTGCGTATGATAAAGTAAAAATGATTCCCACAAAAATTTCTATTAATCTAAGAATGACAAAATTTAAAAATATACAGTGTTCTATTAGAAAAAGGAATAGTTACCAAATTTCCATAGCAAAATGAGCACGAAACTTGAACGAGAGCTCGTTTAATCCAAAAAAACTTTTAAATTATTTTACAGTTGGGGACTTATTTAGGTGTCCCGGTAATTTTAACTAATTTTGATTAATTGCTTTAACCTCAAACATGATTTATTAAAAAGTTTCCTACAAAATTCCTACAAAAAATTCTTAGAATTAAGATTTTTTAAATATACACGGTATACACCAAATTTCAATAATAAAATGAACATCCTGTATATCGTCAGCGTTGCACTGTAACCGGCCTTAATGGTTGTAGGTGGCGCTAAATCCATTCTACCAAGCACCGGAAGTGGAATACTGCATCAATAAAGTTAGGATGAAGGCTATTTTCTGCGGTGACAAATTTAAAAATCAAAACTATCCGGAACTGCTGTCCCTGATTGCTCCAGAAATTTTAACAAGCGAACCCGGAAGGCTACAATCTAAGCTGGTTCCATCACTTAGCAGTGTAATATTTATGACAGATACGAATCCCAAGTAAAGTAGTACGTAAGAATTGATCCATTTCTAGGTTATATTTAATCACACCTTGCTTATAGGGGATCGTACAGTTATGACGAGGTAGTACATATGGCAGACGATCCAACTATTCGAAATATAAAACAAAATCAGAGCAGTGTTCAAGCCGATGATCCATGCAATATACAATTTACTTCCGTAAGTAAAGGATGTCTCAAAAAGAGAGCAAGATTTGATTTTTAAATGGTTTTTATTTAGCAAAGTACAGAATTGCTAAAGAATAATACATCATCTTTAACATATAGGGAACAACTGGAAAACCTAAAGCAGCAGTAGTCAGTCATTTCAATTGTGTGAACAATGCTTTTGAGATTGCCAAAAGAACCGAGCTGAACACCAAGCACCGTACAGTCTGCGTCCAAGTACCACTGTTCCACGCATTTGGAACAACGATCACACTGATGAGTGCCAAACATTTCGGCACAACTCTAGTATTGCCCGGACCAAGTTTCAACGCAAACGAATCTTTGGATGCATTAAAACACGATAGGTATTCAAAAAGACTAAGAAAAAACCTTGGAAACGGAGTAAAACTAGATAATTTCAGGTGTAATATGGTATATGGAACGCCTACCATGTACGTTGACTTAATAGCTGCCCAAACTAATAGACAGGAAGATGTTTGTCTAGATATAGCTCTATGTGGAGGTGCACCATGCTCACCAGAACTTTTCAAGAAGATGCTGAATGTTTTAGGTGTAAAGACAGTGAAGGTAAGATGAAGGTAAGAGTGCTAGAAGATCAAAATTTCATAATGGAAAATCTGCAAGGTACCTACAAGCTGTTTTATTATTTACTAGTGTTAATTATTTCAGTCTATATATGGCTTAACGGAAACCACTGGTTCTTCGTACCATTCTTTGCCTGGGGAACCGAAGGACAAATCTGTGACCACAGTTGGTCATATCCAAGACCATTTGGAAGCTAAAGTTGTAGACAGCGATGGGAATGTAGTGCCTTTAGGCACTCCTGGAGAATTGCTCATAAGAGGATATTCTGTGATGTTAGGCTATTGGGAAGATGAAGAACAGACCAGGAAGTCAATTTCACCTGATAGGTGGTTTAGGACAGGGTATGTTCAAAGCTGGGCAAAGTTAATCAGAAAGTTAACTTCGTTAATCATTAATCCGTTAACGAAAAAGTTAACTTCGTTAACCGATAGTCCGTTAATTTGTTACAAATGTAACGGAAGTTAACGTTAACCGTTAATCGTTAACTTTTTATAAAAAAAATATAGGTTATGTTGAGTGCCGATCGACCGGTGAGTATGCAACCCAAATAGCTGCGGATATTTTTTTGCGGTTGCATATGTAAAAATTGCCTTGGAAACTTTTCAAACTAGGTACAGTGGTACCTAAAAGAACTAGGTACATTGCGAGATACAAAGAAGAAAAGATCAACTAAAGCTACTTTTATATCCATGCAGTTCAAACCTGCACTTTCAATAATGCAGTTTTGAAAAATGCAGGCAATTTTATGACAATTTGTACACCATTTACAGCTGTGCAACTTTAATAAATCGCATGGCTTGAACATCAGAGATTTTTATTTTTTGACAACAGTAGTTGCTTTGGCTTGGTAGCAAACATAACCGCCATGCCTTGCTATTAACTTATTGATTACTCTTTTCTTCCACACCCAGTTTTTAAATCACAGCAAACAATAACAAATAACGAAATGCGGAATAGGTTATGTTTCGCGTCTATAAACAGTGGTGTCACCAAATTTTCATTTTAGACAAAAATTCCTAGATTGTTGCTATGAACGCACGCACTTACATATTTAGAACTGATCGAACTGATCCTAATTCCATGTAACTTGGTAATTTTAAAATGTTTCATAGAGTAAAACAAAAAATTACATTGGACGAATTTAATTGCGCGTTTGAATTGCAGAGAATGAAGTAAAGGGGGCTTAAGGGGGTTGGAGTTGAAACAACTAAAAACAAAACAACTCGCGCGCATGATTTATATACGGACGCCACGTCACACAAAGTAGTACGTCACACATGTAAACAAAACCAAGTCCGAACTTGCACATAATGCCTATACCCACAACCATTTAAAATATTTATTGATGATATTTCCGATTTAACGGACTTGAATTAACGGATGATGAATGTAGCGGAAGTTAGTCAGTCCGTTAATGGTTTTGAAAGTTAACTTAAAAGTTAATTCGTTATCGAAAAATTTAACTTCGTTAATTAACGATTAACGGAATAACGCTTTTGTGCCCAGCTTTGGGTATGTTATTGTGACAATGCAGGCTGGCAACAAAGTATATTAATGCACACTAGAAACAAAGTTAGTTCCAGAGATATTCAACTGTTTTTCCAAAATATGCCCGTTACAGGATCTTTTTAAAAACTATGTAAAAACGACATTTTTGCCGATTATGCCTTTAAACTATATGAGACAATAGTCAAAGCCAGTAGGTAGATGATAGTATCCAAAGATACATTATACAGGGTGTTCATTGAACTTAGTAAATTTTGATGTTTTTCAAATGGCTTTTGCACGAGTTTTTTTAATGGAACAGCTTGTATAATGTGTTGGCTGTAATAACCCTTTATTTAGCTCTAATTTACACCTAGTATGTCATACACCAAATGGTACTATTTTCTGTGATATTTGGAATTTAACGAAAATGTAATGCAATTGTAAATTTTAATATTGCTGTGAATAAAGTATTTGGTAGTTTGATGTAAAGTCTTCAAGTGGGGATTGAAGAGATAATTTAGAAACGATTTAACACGCTTGATCCTTATACATAGTACTACCCTTATCAACATATTAACAATGTAATATGAAATTTTGTAAGTATACTTTGCTGTCTATCGTATGACAACCGATCACGCGATTTAAAAATTTCAAATTACTGCTAAAGTAAACCCTAAACCCTGCTGTACTTTTAGGTTAAGTATTGTGAAAATTTGTTGACTTCTGAGTGATGAAAATCAGATTTTGAATTGTCTCTCCAGGAAAATAATCTATTTTAAGCCAATTAACAATAGTAAGCAGATATTGTTGGTTGTTTTTTGTATTGAATACAAATCCGTTCTCAAACGTAGCTCATGAAGGTAGGTTTTAGCGTTTCTGTTTGTTTTGTGTATGAGCGCACATACTATTACAGTGAAACGTCTCCGCATAATTTCCACACAAGTGAACAATTTTTCACGATAGTCCCTTTAAAGTTCCACTGTTTCGGGTTTACTTCGGAGACCAACTGAAGTTACTATACTAGGTCTTCAGGTTCGCTTGCTGTACGTTTGTAAAAATTGTAAAACATGCTTATAAAATTGTGTACATCATGCTACCCAGCACACTGTATACAGAGCAATATTAAGATACTAAATAGCATACTACTCTTTAAAATGCAAATATCACAAAAAAACTAGTAAAAATAGATATACGATATAGTGAATATAAATTAATGAGAACTTAAGGGACATTTCAATTATCAAATAATATACAGGGTGTTCCAAATCTCAAGAAAAAGCAATTTAAAAATGTTTAAAAACTAATGCATGCTACGATCACCCTGTATACCGTACCTAATTTTTCATGACATCAGCATCTAGCTATACGTTTAGTTATTACGTGACAACATTTTTAGGACAATATCTGCAAAACTGTAGTATTAACGTAGTTTTTAAGAAAGGCCTGCAATCGCCAATTTTGTCACAAACAATTGAATATCTCAGAAACTATTTACTTTACACAGGTACAACTTACACGGTTGGAAAGACAACTTCCTTAGTATTCAGACTATGGCATGATATACAGGGCGTTCCATTTAAAAAAATGTACTGACTTTCCGTCACGCCTAAATGCAACACCCTGTATAAATGAAATTAATTTTACGTTATAGAAACTAATGAGTCAACAACTTTTGTATAAAACATTTTTTTCTTTCTCAAACGATTTGATCACTATCGACTGCCGGGATACTAATAATTTGCTTCCAGTGTGGAACAGCCTGTATTTTGCACACAGAAAAGTGATCTCTCGAACGAAGAGAGAATTACTTGGATGAAGTAGTTGGTAGGTTCGTATATACGCGAGATATTATTGACTTCAACCAAGAAATTTTATTTCTTGGAATAATTACTAGATATAAGAAAGTTCTTACTCTGGTGAAGTAAGTAAACAGTCTTCAATGAAGTATATATTTTTATTCCCGGTAAATATTTTTAGCTACTTAATGTAAGAATTTTAAAGATTTGGCACAAATACGTTTTCTATTGCTAATTAACAAGACAGGTATGTTATATTTAGTTACTCGTTCTAAACTGTTGCGTGCGTTACATCAAACTATTCCGTGTTGAAACGTTTATTGTACACTTTAAATCACAATACACATCCCCAATAAATCACAAGGCACATCCCCTACGGGTACTTCGTTGTTGTTTTCGTACTAGGTTTCGCTCCTTTACGGCGCCAGCCTTACGCGCGGGCGCGCGAGCCTTGACAAAATCACGATGCGCATATTTATTCCAGAGAAAGGGATTACTTGAAAGAAGTGAGAATCACTTCAGTTAAATAATTGGTGGGTTTTTGTTCAATAAACAATACTTACTTAGGTATATTAAATGTCTTATATTTTCTTGGATCAAGTAACTACGCACTTGGATGGATTTACTATTACTTCTTTGGAGAAATTGACATTTTTGGGTCGAAAAATTCAATTACTTCCTTCAATACAATATTCGTTCTTATAAAGAAAGAATTTATTTGTCGACAGCAATTATCTGAGAAATTATTTTACTTAGATTGAGTATGTGGCATTTCTTGTATATACCTAACTTTCTACATCCAAGTAAATATGCATTTGAATCTAGTAAATAAATTCAAAAAATTATGTTTTCTCGTTCCAAATAATCACTTTTCTGTGTGTGGGTTAGTACGTCTACTTTATAATGTCACTTTATATTTTTAAGCGACCAATTTGTGATGGAACCTGATGGTTATGGTAGAATAGCTGGTAGGATCAAGGATATGATCAACAGAGGCGGTGAAAATATTTTCCCAAAAGAAATCGAAGATCTGCTCAATACGCATCCAAATATTTTGGAAGCCCATGTTATCCCGTTGGCCCATGAGCGATTGGGCGAAGAAGTTTGTGCTTGCGTCCGTTTGCAGGACAAGGGCACCTTCAGCATTGAGGATATGCAGGATTATTGTAGAGGGAAACTTGCTAAGTTTAAAATACCATCGCAGTTGAGGATTCTCGAAAATTTTCCGAAGACCACCTCTGGGAAAATACAGAAGTATATGCTGAGGAAACAAATTGAAGATGTCGAAATTAAGTGAATTGTTTTTATGTTTACAAAAAAAAATAGATTCCTACAAATACTATCGTGCATTTTTTTGTGTGTGGCCACTTAATGCAATTATAGCATTATGCTACATTACTAACTCAATTTGTCTTATCTAACAATATAAATTGATGTACCTAATCACGTAACAATGCAATTTAAACTATTTTAAAAACGAATGCGTCTCATGTTAAAACCATAGTTTGCAGGTAACATGTATTCGTTAAAGTCTTAAAGAAGAACAAGAGATGTTTATCTTAACCTACTTCCTATTTGTGCTAAGTCCTTCCACTGGTAACATAATTGTTTATTTAATACTGTGGAATTTTAATCTTAAGAATTATTATTATTTAGCTTTAAATATCTCCAATGACTCTGTTGACTACTGGAAAAACATATTCGCCCCAAAGAATATACTCAAAAAAAGTTCAAACGTGAACTTTACCCTCTACACGACAACTATTACCGAAAAACCACTGACAACCAATAACATCGAAGACATTGATGTCCAACTACCAATCAAATTTATCATACACGGTTGGGGTGAATCAAGATCAAGGCCATACTATACAAGCATGACCGAAGCTTATCTTGCCAAAGGAAACTCGAACATTGTCCAAATCGATTGGTCAACACCAGCAGCTGTTGATTATGTCACAGCTGTCAAAAATACCGAACGCGTAGGCAAGTATTAGTATAGCACAGTGGAAACAGATACACTGCCGCTCATGGAAGTTCGGCCACATAGTAAACATATAGGAAATAATGATAAAAACACTGATAACGTAGCAATAGGCACCTCTATTTCTACCAAATAGCGAACACATTCTTAACGTTGATTTCCAGTAACATACGACATCATTAAATGTGCCAATTTAAAATAATTTTTATATTTTATTATTATGTAATATTTGTACTGTTTTGTAACTGGTTGTTGGGAATTTTCTCGTTACCATTAAAAAGGATTAAATACGAAATAACAACTAGAGTCATAAATACTGTATCTCAGACACATGTTGCGACCCCATTTTTACCAGACTTTTGCATCAAATGCTCTAATTCGTATTCAAACGAGTCTGTGCCTGCAATCTCTAGTTTGCACAAGATAACTCTGTCACGCGGAAGACATCATGCGACGCGGAAAGCCAACAAGCAAGGAACAGCGTTCTGTAATTATCGATTTTCATCAGGAACGATTGTCAGTTCGTGAAAACGCAAGAAGTAAGTCAACGATAAGTGAGTCAACGATAAGTGACACTCTTCACCAATATGAAGAAACATGGAATTTGGATGACGTGTTCGGCCGGGACTATCACGAATAATTTCCGAAGCGGGTGAAGAACGATTAAAATTAATTTTTAAGCAAAACAGAAAATTGACCGCACCTAAAATCACCTCTGAAGTCAATCGCGATCGTGAAAGACCAATTTTCGGAAGCACAGGGAAACGACGTCTCCAAGCGGAAAATCTGCATGGACGCGTTGCCGTACGCTAACCATTGCTCGGTCGGAAAAATCGGCAGACACTACTGTCTCCAGTCTTCATTTGTCCAACTTCGATGTGTTCGTGCCCACTGAAGTCATTTCTAACGATTTCACCGACGAAACAATGGTTTTCGTACGGCAACGCGTCCATGCAGATTTTCCGCTTGGAGACGTCGTTTCCCTGTGCTTACGAAAATTGGTACGATCGCGATTGACTTCAGAGGTGATTTTCGGTGCGGTCAATTTTCTGTTTTGCTTAAAAATTAATTTTAATCGTTCTTCATCCGCTTGGGAAATTATTCGTGATAGTCCCGGCCGAACACGTCATCCAAATTCCATGTTTCTTCATATTGGTTAAGGGTGTCACTTATCGTTGACTCACTTATCGTGGAGTTATTTCTTGCATTTTCACGAACTGACAATCGTTCCTGATGAAAATCGATAATTACAGAACGCTGTTCCTTGCTTGTTGGCTTCCGCGTCGCATGATGTCTTCCGCGTGACAGAGTTATCTTGTGCAAACTACAGATTGCAGGCACAGACTCGTTTGAATACGAATTCGAGCATTTGAGCAAAAATCTGGTAGAAATGGGGTCGCAACATGTGTCTGAGATGCAGTATTTATGACTCTATTTGTTATTTCGTATTTAATCCCTTTTAATGGAAACTAGAAAATTCCCAACAACCAGTTACAAAACAGCATAAATGTAGCATAATAATTAAATATAAAAATAATTTTAAATTAGCATATTTAATGATGTCGTATGTTACTGGAAATCAACGTTAAGAATGTGTTCGCTATTTGGTAGAAATAGAGGTGCCTATTGCTACGTTATCAGTGCTTTAATCATTATTTCCTATATGTTTACTATGTGTCCGAACTTCCATGAGCGGCAGTGTACAAGTCCCACAATAGTGGAGATCCGACCTTGAAACGGGGTTTCTAAAACTCATACCAAGAGAAGTTAGCGGCGAAACTTGGTAACCTAATAAAATTAAAAGCGCCATAAGTACCACCAAATTCCCTGTTTTTAAAGAAGAAGAAGTCTATTAATTGAAATGTAAACATCAGACATAACCTAATTAATTATAGTGCGATTTCTTGCACGGGCTGCTATTTCATCTATTTTAACCAGATTATAACCAGAATTGCTAGCTAAGAAAATAGTGTGATGACTTTTACGCCAACTTGTATAAACAAAGTTGAGGACATCGAGATTGCTCAAAATCACTCCTACGTCACTCTACTTGGAAATATTTACCGATTGGATTGTTTGTACGTTTATGTGGAGTAAGGTGACAAATAAATGCACGTCAAGTGTGTTAATGGAGATACATTAGACCACTATGCCGACTTGATATGCGTATAAGCTATAAGATACAGAAACTAATTAATATATAACTCTATGCATGTAATCCTCATATACACCAATAGTTAATGAACTATTTGTTGATTCGTATAATAACTTTAACGATGAATTGAATAGCAAACCGTGCAGGAAATCGTACTATAATTAATTAGGTTATGAATCTGTGGGTTATGTTTACCACGATATTTACATTTTGTCATCGCCTTCTTCTTTAAAAACAGAGAATTTCGTGGTGCTTATGGCGTGGTAAGAGTTTTAGAAACCCGGTTTCAAGATAGGATCTCCGCTATTAAGTCTGTATGAGCTTATGCTTATTTTATTTCTCAGGGAGAAATATAGCAAATTTCATATTGAAATTAATAAGGTCGAGAGCTACAAATCATGACATGGTGCACCTTATAGGTCACTCTTTGGGTGCGCATGTGGCTGGGATAGTTGGAAAAGAAGTTTTTAAAAGGTCGCAGCGAAAAATTGGTCGTATTACTGGTTTGGATCCAGCTGGGCCTTTATATGAAGAAATTTCGACTAATCGTCTGTTCAAAACTGATGCTAATATGGTGGATGTTGTCCATACAGATGGTGGACTGTTTGGGTATTTGGGATCGCTCGGTACAGTCGATTTTTATCCAAATGGAGGTGTTGGTCTTCAACCTGGATGCTCTTTGTTGGCACTAGGATATGGAGAAATATTCAAATCTGCTACTGAATACGGTACAACATAATTTAAAACATGTCTTTTAGATGGAACATACTTTAGGGCCCAATGTTACTAAGTGAAATTGATAAATTTGACTTTTAAAATAAACTACAAAGAAGTCAAAAAACTAATCGGTAACTTAAATATGTTTTGTGTTAATTTGGAAGTGCTTATTTCGTGGAATTGCTATTAAAATAAATAGAAAGTCGAAATTTTGTATTTTTACATAATAGCATACTCCGAAGCCATTTTTGGTTGTTATGCATCAGCTTTGGATGGGGGATGTTCAACTTATTTATTTCTTATGGACACCATATTGAATTTTTACATCTTTAAATAGCATATTGAAAATACGTAACAACACATGTATGAAGTAATCACAAAAATTGTCAGTAGGTGACCCGCCAGTTCACCCGACTTAAACCCCATGGATTTTTTAATGGAGCTTTATGTAAGCCAACGTGTATCTCAGTAACTATGATCCACTATATGACCTTCAGGGAGTAGTGGAAAGGGCTTTTAAGGACACCTAATAGAACTAAGAATAATTAAGTTTAGAACTAAAAAAAACAACAAAATTTTAAATTGTGTATCAAATATTTTCGTTTAACGATATTTTTTGTTAAGTTATTAGTTTACTTGGGGAGTTTTTAATTTGCAGTTCACAATAAATAAAGTATTGCCGTTTCAAAGTCTTAATAATATTGTTATTTCTGTAAAATTAAGTAATTATGTGAAAATATTAGGTTGTTAATTTTTACGTAGGTAACATGTTTTAAAAATTATATTGTATCATAAACGTGTTGTACATGCGGTTTTCTAAAGTAATCTTGATATTCTATTTAAATCTCTAAACATCAAATGGTACCTCACATTATTGACCGTTATTTATTCTAAACAAGAATCAACAATTACTGAAGGGACCCATAAAAGCCTAATAAGGGTTAAGTCGGGCGATCTGGCGGGACACCTAATAGGACCTTCAATGTATTTCGTGATAATTTCATACACGTTTTATACATGGTTGTAAAGCTCTTTTAATATTCTATTTAAATCTGTAAACAGTCAATATTGCGGCCATAAGAAATAAAAACTGTGATGTGGCCAGGCACATGACTTTATCATACTATATATAAAATTAATTGTTTATCTGCATGCGATTCTATTTGATCGATATCGGTCGTGTCTGCATTAAAATACTAGTTAGCCAGGACAGATATTTTGATTCTATTGACAGTAGGTTTTTTCAAAAGATCAGCGTTTGACACCACCTACTGTAATTAGAATCAAAACATCTGTCAAATCCTAGTTTTATATGAATGCTGATACGACCGGTCTCATTCAAATACAATTTGCTCATGCAGCTAAACTAACAATTTTACCAAAAAAATGGCAAAGACATAAATTATACAAAATTTCCTCTACTTTAATTTATTATTTAACTATTTTGACGAAATTACAGTAATTGCGGCTCATTTGCAAAATCCTTGAAAAATGTTTAGAGGAAACATCCAGTTCCTTTGGACCCTTTAGAACAAAAAGCTTTTCAGCTCTAAGTTTGGTCATGAAACTTCTAAATATGAAGTTTCTTCCCGATACCGTTAATAGTATCTCCGGAATCGTCGCCACAAAAACGGATACATACATCCATACACACACACACACACACACACACACACACACACGTACACACATACACACACAGACATTTTTTGTATGTTGGTCAAAAATGTTCAGGGGACCCAATAGGACAATTTTCCGCTAAAATATCAAATTTTTTTTTCGTCAAGATTGCAATACTTTATCATACTACGTATGATAAAGTAAAAAGTTGAATATCGCCCAGTTAAAGTTGATGGACAAAAATTTGTTTGAGAACAAAAATGGCTTCATTGTGTGCTTCTATGGATTACATAATTTCGACTTCCTATTTAATCGTAATAGCAAAGTTATTCAAGAACAAAGTAATTGAGAGTTTTTACTTTTTCCGTAATATCTAGTAACCCATGCAAAATTTTTGAAAAGTAAAAGCTGTTCTGAAAATTGTCCACGTTTACGGAACTAATTTATGATTTTCATTCATGTTTGTGCTTCTATTTAAAACAAATGAAATGCTTAAAATGTATCCTGATTGATACCCTATTTTCCCTAGTATCATAACTAATAGAAAATATCAGAAAAATAAGTATAGTTCATATATTCTAGGCTCCATTAGCAATAAAATAAGATTAAAAAAAACTGCTCCATTGTGCACCAGTCTCCCATATTCATTTTTAATTTAGTTATATAATATTACTTTCTTTTTAGCATTTTGTAGCCACATGAAGAGTCACACCTACTTTATACAGTCTATAGACACCACAGAAATGATTGCAATAAAATGCAACTCATGGTACGATTTTCAAATGGGGACTTGCCCGCTTACTGATACAACAATCTTTGGAGAAAATGTTCCAATAACGGCAACAGGAAATTACTATTTTCGAACAGCGCCTTTGATCAATCATCCGTAACAAACGATTATTATTTTGTTAATGACGTTCCTATAAACAACTGTTAATGTTACATTCAATCAGCATGTAAATAGTTTTTAAACGTACATCAATAATATATTATTATTTACGAAGCAGTGTGCTTTGTTATAGCGGAAATAATTATAGATTTATGAATGATAACGTATGTATTTTTTAATCAATGTATGTATATGTGTAATTTAGTACAGGTTTGACATGTAGTTGATAGCAATGAAGTGTGTTGTTGTATTCTGTTTTGCTTTTACTGGATTGTTTCTATTAAAAGGTAGGTAAACAGAAATGGGGTAAACATAATTAAATAAAACTAATTTATTCAGTTGCAAACTCACTGAGAGATGACATGATGGAAAGGGACATCCTTCTAATTCGTAACCACCTGTCATTTAACGTGTCTCTGTTCTCCATGGACCCTGTTCAAGTCACAGAAAACGATGTCATCTATTACCTATTCACCAGAAAACACAAAAACCTGACCGTCAAAAACACCTTCAACGCCATCAACAGAAAATACCCACTCAAAATTTTAGTACACGGCTGGACCGAGCATGCTGACGTCGACTGGTGCCTGAACACAATTAAGGCTTACTTACGTAGAGGCTTTTACAACATCATAACAGTCGATTGGTCCTCAAAAGGCGACACAGATTATCTATCAGCTTCGAGGAATTCTAAACCAGTGGGAGACAAAATTGGAGATTTTGTTGTAAAGCTACACAAAGCCAGGAACATCCCGTTCAGGAATATCCACCTGGTTTCTCACTCGTTAGGTTGCCACGTGGCTGGGTTTATAGGACAACGAGTTTTTGAGAGTACCGGTGAAAAAATTGCTAGAATTACAGCTATGGATCCGGCTGCGCCACTTTTTGATGTCAACCCAGCACCGAACATGAGACTTTCTGATGATGATGCTAAGTTGGTTGATATTATACATACGGATGGTGGAGTTTTGGGTTTTAGGTAAATTTATCAAAGGTTTTTTTTTATTTAAGACTAGGAACTGCGTAAACTGATTTTTCGTGTTTGTTATTATTATTAAGTGTTGACGATTTGACAGCTAGATTTTAGGTACTCTATTGGTACCGTTGATTTTTATCCGAATGGGGGTTCTGCAATTCAACCAGGATGTTCCTTGTTGAAACCTGATGTTAAGTATGATGACTGTAAGTGACTATGTTATCTCAATAGTTAAAGACAGATTAGACACAAATTCTAAGTTATTTCGAAACACGTTGGCACTACTCTGTTTTTAATTATTCTCCTTACTACCCCAATAAAATATGATATAGTTATTCAAGAAAAACAGTCGAAAAGTTGTGCCTGACAGACTTTAATCCTTCATTCCTCAAATCTCACTCACTTAACCTGCTCTCCCATGCTCTCCCATCTGAGCTACTGAGGCCTATGGGAGAGCATTTTGCTAGAAACGCAAAGGTCCCTGGTTCGAATCCAGGTTGTGGCTGTAATTTTTTGATTTATTTAAGATTTACATCCTGCCTGTATGTCACCATATTATTAACCTATAATATTACTTTGACAAAGTATGTCGTTAAACATTTTCATTCGTACCTATATAGTTTTGACACATGTACAAAATGGCTTCTAGGGTCTAGATTTGTACCTTGACACCGTCATGAACTTTCTTTGAAGACACAACATTAGTTATTTAGTTAACCAATCCTGAATTTTGCAGTTTTTTGTAGCCATGCTAGCAGCCACCAGTTCTTCATAAAATCAATAAGCGATCGAACGATCAAAGCGACATCTTGCGAGTCGTGGGATAGATTTTCACGCGGTAATTGCAAGGATAAACGGACCGTAATATTCGGCGAAGACGTCCCTGCAAATGCCAGAGGAACTTTTTACTTGCAAACACAAGAAACTGACATAATACTTTGATGGTTATCTTCATTCAATAATAGACATGTTAGGGTAATAATATATACACCATGTTTATTTACAACATATTACAATACATATTACAATTCGCAATACCTATCAATAAAATATGTATATATAATGGTTATATGTATAAAAGTTATCTTAAGTATATCTCTTAGGTATATATCAAGCACATAATAAAAATCTAATTGTTATTACTTATTTTCATTAAACACCAGAATTCATGCCGCTTGTTGGCATTACATTATTCGGGATTTGATAATTATCTTCGTCATCGTCGTTATTTTCAGTACTTTGTTCTTTCACTTCGTCAACTTGCCCCATGAGCGCTCTATACTTCTTCGCAATGGCTTCCCAGTCAGTCACGTGTTCTATCCTTGTGGTTTGCGCTGAGAAGCTCAATTGAGACCCGAGTGGACTCAAATGAGCGACAGAGAGAGCTGCAGATTCCTTTGGACCAACCTGATTTCCTTTCTTCACTTTAGCAAGCCATTTCTGGCCGGCCTTGGATCTTGGACTCATCTGCTGCGTCCTTTGGAAACCGCCCATGATATGCACCAAGCTGGTTCTCTTCTTAGCACGTACTGCAACAACAAACGAGTCAAATATACATGACTGTTGAATATCAGCAAAGAAACTTTGATTTGAAGAAAACATTTTTGTTATTAAAAATTGTGACCCGATCGGAAGAAAGGGGTCTTACTGCTACAATCAAGTTTTCGAGAAATACGCGTCTAGAGTACAGCGCTGCCCAGCGCTAAATAATAGTATGGAGGCATGTGTTTGAAGACTCATAACTCTGAAACTACTTATCAAAGGCATATAGAATAAAGTGTGATATATTAGTTAATCGTTTCTATATATAGTGTATCACTATCAAAATTTTCTACGGTTCGGTTTAAAGATGAGCGCGACAGAAGTGTAAAGAGGTACCCGATTTCTACAGTTTTAACTGTTTTAAATTAACACTCGCCTTTCCGATTTTGCTCTTCTAAACCTCTTACTGCAAAAATGTCAGATCATGATCGAGTAAAGTTTGGAATCTTGTCTGTTGATTAGCATTTATGTTTCCTTATGTTCATATGTAATACTGGTTGTAAACAAGTTTGTAAAAATCAGGTACGATTTTTCACAAGTCTCACGTTGAAGTTTAAACATAAGAACAGACAGTTTTGATAGTTATAGATGTTATATAGAAATGTTTTAGGAGTATTACGTAGTTTCTTTGATTTTTTCCGTTGTCATTTCAGAGTTATGAACATCTTTGAGGTGTGTTTTAAGGCACAATTCACGTTTCTAATCAAGTTAAGTACTCTGACTGCACATGTTCCGCGGCTGTTTATGCACTACAAAATTATAAGATTTCTGCAAACTGAAACCTTCAAAACTGCAAAATTTATAATTTAGTAGTATTTTATCTATTATTTTTTTGAGAAAGTATTACGACTTGTCACTGTGTGGTGATTTCGCCATTTATATTTCTATGTTTCCTTACTGCAGTCGCATGCTATAATATCGGTGGTATTAAACAGTGAAAAGTGAAGAAACCCGCAAAAGGCAGGCCATGTCTGAAGAAAAGTTTATGAATCTTCGCAATTTGTTGATTTTAGTTTTAGCCATTTCAACAATAAACATTATAAAAATGAGTTTGTATGATTCGTGAGCTACTGGAGAATCAATAAATATCAATAAAAAGTGTTTATCAATGTTTAGACTGATATGTGGTAGGTATTTTGAATACTACGGTTGCTGATAATAGTTACAAATAGATTTAAAGTGTATTTGGTTTTCAAGATCATATTAATTAGTGTACATCATTTTGAATTAAAAGCAAATTATTATTGCTTATTCCAGTCTTACATATGTAGTCTAAAACTTACCACGATAATATTTCGTTGGTAATATGGCGTAGTGCTCGAAAACAATTTTTTGTGGGCATAAGAATGTATTTTTCTGTGCAGCATTTACAACGTTATTCGACGTTATTTAGGTGCCTCAGAAAAAAATTAAATTAAATTCAATGCCGAAGAAACTCTCCAGCTACCGAATGTTTTTTCTGCGTTTCGCAAACTTGAACGCTTTTTCTCGAGTATAATATTTTCAACTGTATATCTGAAACGCACATGTTTGAAAATATTTTATTGTCGATTTCTTATTGATATTGTGCAGTTGATAAATTATTCATGCGTATTTTACTTTAAATAAGGAAAATGAAAATAAATGAAATGTCAGACCATGTGGCAACGATGTACGCAAACAGTACCCTTTAATCCAAATCAAAACCCCAAAATCGATAATTTAGCGTTTCGTCGAAACCGGTCACATATATTGTTGTAGGCCAGAGAAATATTATATTGAAAGTAAACTGAGTAAACTGCACATAACTAAACATTGTCTCAATTCGAAGCAACCTATGTTAATCCAAAGCAATGGTTGGTTTATATATACGCAACAATATATATCGTTCCTTGGAGAAAAACGTTGTTTTGACCGGTTGTCGTACTTCAAGATTGTACAATTTTAAATGGATACTATACTTCTTTGATTTAAGAATTTGTTGTTTTAAATGAAAACGTTGGGTAGTTAAATTAATCAGCTCACATCCTTGGATTAAACATACTTCTTTTAAATATGAACATGTTTTTATGAAAGCAGTAATATTTTACCTGGAATGCAATTAACGCATACAAACAAGAATATTATTATTTTCCAACTAGAAAAGGCTTCTTAGTCACTTTCCATCAATATTAGAGCTGCATATTTCTACGTCAGGTACATTGACGGTATAATCGCACAATAACTGATACTGCATAGACATGTATGCGGTTATATACCCTCAAGGAGATCGCTCTTACGACGAGAAACTAAAGCTCCATCTATCGGCATTATTCACACTAATTCCCAAACAACGACTTTCTTAAATCAAAACATATGTATAGTGGTTATTACCTCTTTGTTTGCATAGTTTGACCATGTAAAATAGCCACGTGGTGATGAGGTTGATTGGAGATGGCGCTGACGTCGTTCGATGCATCGATCTGATCAACTTACTCAGTCCGAACTTCCACTCTATGTCAGATTGTGCCTAAACAGAGAAATAATAGTATGTCTGCGTCTTTTTAAGAGATCTGCCTTTGAGAGCGTCGTTATCAGCTTATTTCAAAGGCATATCGACATATATCACAATGCATAGTGTGATTTTTTGTTACTAATCATCACAATTTTTACGTAATAAACATACTTTCCATCAAGGCCCTTGACGCATGCATTTTAATCGAACGAAATGAAGGATGGAACATAACAGACGCATTTCGAAAATGTGCAACTGTCAAAAAAAGAATAAGCAAATCTTCTCAATTTTGATTAAAGATTAGTTGCTTTTCTGCAATGCTTTCCTCTAGTGTCGCGTTTTTTTTTTGACAGTTGACAGTATTGTCCAAAAATACGCATGAAGACATAACAAATGAACACCAAGAACTAGTGAACTTCAGCAGGTTAAGAAGTGTCTTGCCTCTGATAGATATGATGCTCTAGGGTCATTCCGCGGTAACGTGTCACACCCGTCACGTCAGTTTAACGACTATAAATAAGCAATAGGAGTTTTTATTCTTATTTTGTTGCAACAATAGGTATATCAAAAAGGCGACTCATCTTCTAAAATTGTTGGAGATTGATGTTCAAACTTGTTTTAAAATGTTTAAATAAAAATCGCATAAAGTGAAATAAAACATTTGAAATGAGATACAGTAGAGCGTCGATAATAAGCGGAATACTGCACTCGTATTTTCTATTATTTAGCTGCAATATTTGATAATCCGAACAATTTGATAATCCGAATCACCTTCGGTCCCAATTAGTTCGGATTATCGACGCTCTACTGTATTTATGTTAGGATTTTTCGACAACTTGGACAAAAATGGCTCTTTAGCAATTATTTATTCATCATCACATCAATGTTGGAGTAAATTTATTATTTGGCTAGAAATTCACTTAAGCTTTAAACTCAGCTATGCCTCTTTTCTCTGGAATGACCCACTATCATGGTTACAATTCTTTTGGTAGCGGAAAGGTTTACCTTTCCGCCATAAATACGTTGTTTCTCTTACGTGCTTTTGACGTTTTTCTAGACCTATAATTTGAAGTTGCTAATTCGTACTTAAATGATGTATAGACATAATTGGTAGAGAATTAAAAGATTTTTTCCTAAGAAATTTCCTAATAACGCTTATTGTTGTCTGATTAGGAAGCAAAATATTGTTAAAGACCCCCAGTTCAGTCATCTTAAACCATGAATAAATAGCAACTCAGACACGATATCGATGGGGACTTTTTGCACGCTATTTGTAATGCCCAACCAAAGATGAATACAAAAATCTACCTGGGTTTCAATATTTCCGACACGAAATCCTAATTTGACTGACATTTTGGGATACCTATTTAAGTAATTGTTTATGTCAATGTGTGTCAATTTGTCAATTTGGTCTTTATACAGGGTGTGTATAAATTGGCGGAAAAGCTATATATATATATATAGTGGCGATGTTTTTCGTAAAATTCTGAGTAAACAATCTTTATACTAAAATGTAGCGTCATTATTGTGCCCTCAGGAGCCATTTGAAAGAAACATAGATTTGGCAACGCTGAATCCAACAGGTGTTCGTGTTACTATGCACTGTAAACAATGGGTCCGTATACCATATACATATCGGCATACTCATTAAACGTATATTCCATGTTGAACGAACGAAAAGATAACGTAAAATACAATAACTAATAAACTCATTAACTAATGAACGGTAGGAAGAATCACGGTAGAACGGTAGAACTGACGAAATTAGCACAAACAAGTCAAATTACTTAATTTGATTATACAACTGTCAAAAGTGACAAATGCCAAAATTAAGTTACCCATGTTCTACAGTGTTGCCGAATGTATTTTTATGACAAAATTAACGAAATACCGAAATTAAAAACAAACTTTTTAGGCAGAAAGATAACATTTAGGAAGAGAAAAATTTTCAATATTGTTCTTTATTCTAAACTGCAGCTTCTCCATCAATAGATTTCAAATAATAACACCATTCAAGAGATCGGATATCATGACTTTGGAGACCTCGTGAAGACTCAAGAAGCACGGTACAACATTTTAGATTATAGATTGTCTACTCAGAATTTTGCGAAGAACACCGCCACGTGTAGCTTTTCCGCCAATTTATACACACCCTGTATAAGACAGATTTTGGAAAAATAAGGAAGTAAATAGAAAATAAGTTAATAACGCTTTTGACAGGTACCTTTTTGCGCTGAATTACGTGATCGAGAGCTACTTAAAAGTTTGTTAAGTATCAAATTTACATTAATCATAACTTGTTAGCCCAAGCAATAGAGCTACAAATCATTGCTTTTTTTACATGAAGACTTGCAGGAAGCCGCCTATGCCATCCTGTGCAGGGCAGTCCGTAGTATATTTCCACTGTTTCCTACTCGAAAATGCCATTTTTTAATTTTTTATAAACAATTATCAACAAAAAATCGAGTTTTTTTAATTTTTTTATTGTAAAAGGAAAACTATTGAAGCAATCTTAATGGTGCTACGGGATGAACTTTAGAGAATTAAAGTACGAAGAGAATGACAGGTCAAACGACCCGATCGGATAATTAGAACCGGAGAAAAGATGGAAAAACCGGAAAGTTTAGCTTTTTAAAAAAAAAGTTTATAATTCCGCAATTTTTGACTATTAACAGAACTGAAACTTTGCACAGTGGTAGCTATTCACATGTACTTTAAGTATGCAAAACCTGGATTCGGTCGGATTAATAGTTTTCGCACAATCCTCATTTGAATTCTTTTTGGCAATATTTTTGCGGAGAGCTGGACGCGTTTGAGGTCGTCCGATTTCAATTTAAAAAACACATTTGGAAACTAGACGTGAACAGCAACAACACTTCTATTCTGATTTTTCAATAAGACCTGTTTAAGTGGTTAATAAACTGTGTAAGAAGTATGCGACTAGAGGGGAAACGTATATATAGTAATGCGCGCGCTTGTATTACTATAGATACGCGCTTCCCCGCGTCGACCGCTTACCCCCACTATTCGATCGGTTTAGAGCGCGCGGCAGTTTTCGGTAGTGTTTGCAAGCATTTTTACCTATTTCGCAACATTTTAACGCAAAATCAGAATAGACGTTTTGAAGCACAATACTCCTACTTTCGAAATACGAAAAAAATTAAAATCGGACCACCTCCGACGCGTCCAGGCTCGCCGAATCATATTGCATACAAATATTCAAATCGCAATTGTGCAAAAACTAATCATCGGACAACGCCTGGGTTGTCCACACTCATAGTACCCATCAATCGCTACTTTCACGCGAAAAGTCTCCGCTACAACTTTGAAAATCGCGGAGTTATCAATTTTTGAAAAACGCAGATTTTTTCGGTTTTTCCGAATTTCCTCCGTTATTATTAATTCAATCGAGTCCGCGCAGGGTTCATTTTTTTCGTCTTTTCATTCTCTACAAATCGAGAAATCAAGATTGCTCCATCGGCTCAGTTTTTACAAGCAAAATCGAAAAAAAAAAAAAAAACACAGTTTTTTAAGGTTTTTTGTTTATAACAAATTAAGAAATGATATTTGCGAGTAGGAAACACATCACAATACATCTACGGACTGTTCCACGTGACCTGTGATCGTCGGCTTCCTCCTATTATTTTTATCACGCAAAAACCTCTATTGCCTGGTCTATGTTGGCCCAACATTTCTGCCACGTTTGGCAAGAGAATCTATTCGTTCTTGGTTTTCTTTTTTATGCCATCCAGTACTAGGTTTGTCCAGTACTTGTTCATAACAAAATTTCCAAAATGCGTTTGTTATATCTCGATTTCGTCACATTTTAGTGACGAATTCGAGGATGAATAAAAAAGATTATTAAATGTTAAGAAATGATAATGTGAGCTAAACATTACAATCAAGAATGATCCAGCCCAAACGAACTGGTGCGCAAGCAGAGCCAAGACAACGTGAGCCAACTTCAAAGCCCTTTCAAAGACATGGTATTTGCTCACTCTTCTAAATCTGATCGTTAATCTAATCAATCGCTGAAATCTAGGTACAGACATCTCCTGGACAATTCTGCCGCCGTTTTCTATTTTTTTTAAATTCTGAAATGTGTTTTTTTTTTGTTTCTGGGACAAGAGCGTTGCGTGGTGTGGTATTAGCGAATGAATTGGGGCTAGGGGGTCGGGGGTAGGTGCTTTACTGCTCATGCTCTGGTTACCTGTATTCTCTGGTACGTATCGGTCATCATAGCGATCAGTAGATTAATCAGTACAACGACCGAGACGAGCATATAAATGCCGTAGATCATCTTAAAGAGGACCTCCGTCCAGTAAGGCTGGTTGTTATTGTGGTTTATCACATAGGTGTCTATTTTAAGTTTGTCGACGTCGGTTTGGCCGAATATTGCGAAAAATAGCAGCTCAAAAGCTTTGAGCGGGTTCTTTTGGACTGGAATCACAAGAAAAGCGAGCATAACATTACCTGGATGCGTTGGTATGTGTCAGACATCATAGCAATTAGTAGGTTTATCAGTACAACCACAGAGACCAACATGTAAATGCCGAAGACGACCTTGAACAGGTTGTCCGTCCACAGAGGTCTGTAGGGCGGTTTTCCTCCGTTCGGCTTAATGGTCAGCTCGTCGTATGTCGTTTGCCCGAATATGGCAAAGAACAACAGTTCGAATGCCAACAACGGACTCATTACCACTAATGCGAAAAATAAATACGAGAATATCAATTCGCTGATACTACTGTTACTTCGACTTACAGTCGAATGTTCGACAAAACACTTTTAGCATAAACTAACTAAAAATAGAAAAAGACAAGCAGGCTGCATGCTATCTATTTACAAATTTACAACGACTCGAGCCAACTAAGAACACATAACGTATTGTTTTACTGCAAACTCTAGTTTTTACCACTAGAAAATGAGAGGGAACTTTTTTTTCAAACGTTTTTATGAACTTTGATCTTTATAAACTTCGATTGAAACATCTCTATAAAGGCCGAATATACATTATAAAAGTTTGGAGACCAGTTTGTTTGACAAGTCTTGTAAATGTAGAGGAACCCTTGTGATAGTAGTGATGGTGTGAGGGCAGCCTGATCATAACAGGGATGTGTGACTCACAAATTCAGACTGACTGCCTGTTTTAGTTGCTAAGCCTAGGCGCCTAGTAAGGATTTTTTTATCGCCACGGATAAAAATTTGCACCACGTATCTGGGCACAGTTCTTTACAATCCGTGTGTTTCATATCGGCGGATAAAAATTCGCTGTAGGGAAAAAAAAAAACAAGTGACGCCCGGGCTAAGAGCAATAGCAACTTTTCCAAATTTAAAAATGACGTAAATTGACCAGAAAAAAATAGAGCAGTTTGGGCAATTATTTCAGTTGAAAAGGCGATTGCGCAGTCAAATAAAAAAGCCAAGCTACCAGAGAAATTTTGAAAATTAAAGCTGTGTTTCTTACAAATAAATATACAGTATACAGGGTGTGTATAAATTGGCGAAAAAGCTATACGTGGCGATGTTCTTCGTAAAATTCTGAGTAAACAATCTTTATACTAAAATGTTGTAGCGTCATTATTGTGCCCTCAGGAGCCATTTGAAAGAAACATAGATTTGGCAACGCTGAATCCAACAGCTGTTCGTGTTACTATGCACTGTAAACAATGGGTCCGTATTGGCGCCGTGCGCGTACGATATGCCCATCTCTATTGCCGCCGGACGGGACTAAGATCGCCACGAGGTGGCGCTGTTCTATGCAGTTTCCTTCCTAGTAATCACCCACGTGGTAGTTACCTGTAGCGCGTCTACTAAGTAAACATAAACAAGAAAGCTGTTGCCAGTATTTTGACAATTCACCACACAGCACGAGTTAACCATATTTGTATATTTGTATACACAATGCTAGTCTGTGCACAACGCTATCAGCTGACAGAAATAATAAATAAAGTCGACTACAGCGCTTTTGCGTGCAGCGGTGACCGAGAAAACTTCTGGCGGATACATATTCCGCCATGGGCGGAACTCGATCCCCCACTCCGTACTGCGCACGGTGCCAATACCATATACATATCGGCATACTCATTAAACGTATATTCCATGTTGAACGAACGAAAAGATAACGTAAAATACAATAACTAATAAAGTAATTAACTAATGAACTGTAGGAATAATCACAGTAGAACGGTAGAACTGACGAAATTAGCACAAACAAGTCAAATTACTTAATTTGATTATACAACTGTCAAAAGTGACAAATGCCAAAATTAAGTTACCCATGTTCTACAGTGTTGCCGAATGTATTTTTATGACAAAATTAACGAAATACCGAAATTAAAAACAAACTTTTTAGACAGAAAGATAACATTTAGGAAAAGAAAAATTTTCAATATTGTTCTTTATTCTAAACTGCAGCTTCTCCATCAATAGATTTCAAATAATAACACCATTCAAGAGATCGGATATCATGACTTTGGAGACCTCGTGAAGACTCAT